>CM057101.1:12571829-13771829 GCA_029959045.1 Taenioides sp. WSHXM2023 | reverse complement strand
CAGATTAGACAATAACTGTAATTTATACTCAACACACTGTAGAAACTGAAATGATTCAAATCAAAATAGTCTACTCAAACCTATTATAACCTATTATAACCTATATTATTACTATAAGTACTACTAATGAAAGGAAAAATAACTAAAAATATATAGGACAAAATAATGAATGACTGAATCAATTTAATTCTGAGCCAAATAATTTATCATATGCATAAGGGAAAAGTTAATTATATTACGTAAAGGTGCATTGTGTAACTTTCTGTAGGAGGGTCCATCACCTGCTTGTCTTCATGGAAATGTTATTGCTTTGTCTATAATGTCCCACTGTATGGCATTAAAGTCTACAATGCCTCCAGGCCAAGTTACAGGTCAGATCTGTGGAGAGGTGAGCTCACTCACTGTAGAAATGCAAGTTTTTCTCAGTATTTTTGAGCTGTAAACCACCTGTAATTGAATAAATGCTACACAGATGAGTTTAATGTCATACTATGAAACCTTCCAGGCAAAGCAATAATATCTCCATGGAAAAAGTTTGTGGCGGACCCCCGACCAGAAAAGTTACACTGTGCACTTTTAATTAAATATTCATTAAAATGGAACAAAACAAACACTGACCTAAAAATATTCACATCGCAATGAGCATTTTATTTTCCTCAAATAAAAGCATAAGGACGTCTTCTAGGAGTTGAGCTCAAGTTTAACTGCAGGCAATTTTCTGCAAAAACAACACATAAATTGCAGATGCCCATGTTGTCTTGACTTTTGACATTTCCCTGGTAGCCTGTCTGCTGCTTGCCGCTAACCACTTGCTATTTTCATGCAGTTAGCCTCGCTGTCCCTCTAAAAGTCAGGTTGAGGTATAGGAAGTGCTGCCGTTTTGGTTTCACCCTATATTTTCATGTACCTCTCTGAACCCCAACAGTCATCACAAACTCCAATTACTGATATGTTTGGCTATTATCAAGGTTCTTTAAAGTTTGCAAAATTCTGACCACAAACAAAACAATTGGATATGTCTTCTAAATCGAAGGAAGTCACAAATCTGAAATTTAAATCTGAAATCATCCTCACAGCTCTGCATGACCCTCATTCAATTAAGCCAGATGAATTATACAGCACTGCTGCATAACATTATGATCCCTGACACTGTTGAATAAAAAACACATTATCTCTTCATTATAACATTGATTGACTTAATGAAGATTGATTTGTTCGTACAAAATGTTTTTCTGCTTACTTCTTTCTGCTTAAATTCGTTTCAACTGACAACAATCACTTCTTTAAAGGTCCTATGCAAAACTGACTCTTGTGAGCTTTAGGTCATGTTATAATGTTAAAATATACCTGGAGTTATGTTTTGTTTCATTCACACAAGTTTGAGGACTCCTTTGTTATTAGTCTACATCTCCAAAGCTCAAAATGCTCTATTGCACCTTGTGATGTCATGTAGTGATAGTTTTCCGAGTTAGAAACTGCCTTTTTCTTTTAGTCCAGTTGGCAATTCCAGGGCTGAAATCATTCACATGATTGTAGTGAAGGTGTATGGAGTTGAAAAACACAGTGAAGCACTTCCTGTATTACCACATGACATCATTAAGTGTTTTCTGTTTGAGAGAAAAACTCAGCCTAAATATACAGGGTTTGTGTGGTCAACAAATCTGTAATCTGACAGTTAAATAGCTAACAGGAAACCTATCCTCTAACACAATCTTAAACTATAGAAATGAATGCTGTGAAATCACATGAACGCCCCTTTATTATTGCACAATGGAGGAGAAGTAATTCCTGCTAATCTGTATCAATCAATTTTCTCTGAACAGATTTATGTTGAAAATGCAGAGGATTCTTGCAGTGTGTGTCACTCTTTAAACATGGTCAGGAGCACAGTCCACCCCCACGGACTCACCTCCACAGGAAGAAAAGAGACAACCTGGAGTTATTTTGGGAAGCCAGTTAATTTAAACTCTACAGCATCCTACTGTATCTGTGTAAAAATCTGTTAGCTTTCTCCTCCTGTACTATTCATACATGCAAACACTACAATCTATGGCTAACACGCACCCTCACTAGCTGTCAGGACGGTACTCTTTGTTAGGAAAAGAAGTGTCAATTAATATTTCATGCGCCGTCCACCGACTCAAAGTAGATCTATTTCCCAGCAGCCCCCCTAATGCGAAGGGGGGACCAGTGCAGGGCTATAGAGGGCAGACAAGCAGCTGCTGACGGCCAGTGGTCAAGACACGATGCTGCGTTCACGACTTTAACCACAGGGGGATAAAAAAAAATGTGGATGAAAAATTGACTATTCGCAAAAAGCCCTACACTGCTACCATATCCACATATTACTGTTGCTTGGCATTTCAATTATTGCCCTCAATATGTATGTATAACCCACAGAGCTGTTTGGCACTGTGGAATAATAAATCAGATGGAGTCTGTATTAAGCCAGAGCAGGACTGCAGTCAGAGGCTAGTGCGGTATTTCGCTTCTCATAAAAATCGCTGGACAGGCTATTTCTTATCAATGGCACTTTCAGTGCGTAAATCAAGACAACTTATGTAGGTGCACTGCAGCAGGTGGTAATACTGTACAGAACAGATGTCTTCAAAGAGCAGGTTGTGTATTATTTATAGATGACCTGATAACGCAATGTTATGCCAGGATTACGTTTATGTTCTACTTCCTGCTGGGTCCAAACTATGGGCTGACTATAGTGGTTCTATATGTCCATTAAAGGTGGTCTATGTAACTTTTCTGTTTGCGTGTCCACAGTGTTATTGTCTCAATAGGAATGTTATTGCTTAGCCTTGAATGTTTCACTGTATGGCTTTAAACTTAATTCCAAAAAGGTAGGACCTTCAGGCAAGGTTACAGGTCAGATCTGTGAAGAGGATATCCTGGTCACCATATTTATTAGGGTATGTTTGAGCTATAACAACACATGTAAATGCAAAATAGATATGTATAAAGCCTTACTGTGGCCAACTCCAGGCAAAGGAAAACCATTTCCATGGAGAAAAGGTGGTGACGGTCCCTCCAACAGAAAATTGCATTGTGCACTTTAAAATGTCAACTAAATTGACCCTTAATAACATATACACATTCTATAGAGCTTTTTGGATTTAAATCAGAGTTTCATCTGGAAGGTCGTCTACTATAGAAAATAATTTTCAATGGTAACCCCAAAATATAGAACTAGGTTTAGAATATCGTTTTCAATAATTCTTTTATCACAAACCTATAAAGCTAAGACTGGCACAAAGCGTATTTTAGAATAACCAATAGCGCACAACATTATCAAATGTTTCACACTACAATATTACACTACAATATTTGTTTCTCTGAGTACCACTGCTTCTAAACTAGGAAACTATGGATTAAGTTGATTCCAAATGAAAACTAGACCCGCAGAAGACCCCAAGTACCACTATAGGAATCGTATCACAGTTTGAGAACCACTGAACCTGACACATTCACAGAAGCCAAGGTAATAATAATAATAATAATAATAATAATAATAATAATAATAATAATAATAATAATAATAATAATAATAATTCCTTACAGTTGTAATGCACTTTACAGGCTTGTCAAAGTCTCTCAAAGCGCTACTCTGTCATCATTATTCATTCACTCCATACTCTTCATAGGTCTCCCCACACAGCTCCACTAAAGAATGGATCAAATGCAAAGCATGTATAGTGGATTAATAAAGTTTCGTAGATTTGATTTTTTACAAAGGTTATATGCAATGTAGTTATGATTGGGACAAAATATGCTTCGACTCCAGTGTAAATGTCTTTAACATAACCACTGTCTCCTGGTAGAGTTTATTCTGCTGGTGATTCCTGGAGAAACCCCTTGTTCCAAGTGGAAACACAGAGTGACCACATAGAAATAACTAAACGCTGAAGCAGACTTGTTTTTTTTGGCAAAATCTCATGCCGCAGTGGAGCTCCCCGCCACTCCAGACCAGCTAAATGGGATGTTTAATTGTGCATAAATTCTTGTTGGTGAAGACTGATTCTTTGCAGGGTGCCTCAGCTAAAAATACCTGTTTTTAATACACAGGAAAACAAGCCTCTAATGTGTGATAATGATAAACAGCCTGGGGAGCCTTTTAATAAAACTATATTATTTAATTATTTCAAAGCAATGATTTTGATCTTCTCTGCTTACGTACTCTGCTTTCAGAGAATTATTTCTCTAAGACACACTGTCCATTTTCAAGGATGTCACAAGGGATCAAAAAAAGCAATGATGGGAGATAGTTTATATGCAATATCTAGTTCCACAGAGAATATATTGATACGTTTAATCATTACAATTGCAAGGGGCCAAAGAAAAAGTAGATATGTGTATTGCCATACTGTGGGATTTTCCAGGCATAGCAGCTATCCCCATGGGGACAAGCAGGTGGCGGACTGTCCCACAGAAAAATTAGCGCACCTTTAAGTTTTTACACACTTTTCCCTTTTTTGTCAATCGTTGTACACATTATTCATTTTCTATCAAGAAAACTGAGGTCAAGAGATATAGTGCAAAACCAACCAATCTGAAAAAAAAAATAAAAATAAATCCAAGTAACAAAGAAGGGCTTAGTCACTCGCCTGTTTGAATTGATGCTAATGGTTGACATACTGAATGAAGCCTCATATTCTCCTATCTGGTCATCTTCTGCTTTCTTTAATGATCAAACTGAAAGTGCATGACTAACTATAACCGAGAAAACACTTCTAAAATTAGTGGCTTTAAGGACAGACAAAATGATTAATGCTCTGGTGCGGATCACTTTGCCCTAGCGTCAGCAGACAAGCCCTCACAAAAACAAAACTTTGAATAAAAACTCATTATAAACCGTAAATTGCATAGTGTGATTTTTGAGCTAATGTTCAACTAATTCAAGTCCTTTATTCAGCTTTGGGTAGTGTCCTGAATCACTGTGAAAGACTAAAATTGGCACAAAACCAAAATCAAATTGAAGTCTATGAAGAGGCTCTTTGTAAATTCTAAAATCTGCCTTGTTCATATTGGGGTTAAAGTCTGCTTCAGAATTCATTCAGTCCATTCATAACAGTCTATTAGCAATCGTAATGCTGGCCATCTTTGTAGACGAAAAGAATGTGTCCCCTCTGATTGGCTGATATTTCTGATAGCGAGCATGTTTTTCCTTAATCATTAAAATTATCTGGTCCAGCCGCCTTGTAGAATTACCATTTAAAAATGAAATATAACTTGAACTGTGTTTTCAACAAAACAATTTTTAACCTGTGACAAAAAGTGCACACCACAGACATGAGGAGAATCTTATGAGATCTGAAATCGCAAAGACTGCAGCAGGATATGGCTGCGTACTACAGGCTTCAAAGTACTGAGTGCACCTCGTGTCAGCTGTTTCCTGTCTAGAGTGAAACCACTCACTTTGAGACTCTGAAGTGTTCAAAAGATCAGACTGCACTTCTAGTTTAGATGCAAGTTAAAACTGAGTTATTATTATTTGTGAAATGTGGTGCAATACTTGATATATAATTTTTAATGCACAGAAGGCTGGTGAGTAGTACACAGGAAGTAGAGTCACTATCTGTCTGTTTTGTGGCCATACCGGCTTATCAAAGCCTGATCCCGTCAGATCTCAGAAGCTCAGCAGGGCCGGGCCTGGCTAGTACTTGGATGGGAGACCACTGGGAAAATCAAGTGCCACAGTGGGGCGCTTGCCTTTGTGTCCAAGGCACTTCACCCATATTGCCTAGTGAAAATGGTGTGCGCATGAGTGTTGGTGGTAGTCGGAGGGACCAATGGCGCAGACTGGCAGCCTCGTTTCCGTCAGTCTGCCTCAGGGCAGCTGTGGCTACAATAGTATCTTACCACCACTGAGTGTGGAGTGGACAAATAATGCTCTGTAAAGTGTCTTTGAGTGTCCAAAAAATCTGCAACTTCACCCCAGTCCATGCGCTGTGTGGATGTAAACAGGCACATGTGAGGAACTACTCTGGCCTTTTTACATTTAAAGAACGCTTCAAACTGGCTTAACAACGCTGTGGTCATAATTTGCGGAGGACAAATTCTATGGATAATATAGATGAGAGGCTGCAGGTTAAATTTACAACTTTATGAGAAGTGAGTAATAAAATATTTTTTCGCTATTTCCTGAGTTTGTATCTTGCGCCTGTGTCTGTCACTCCGTCTATCAGTGACACTGTTATATTGGCTGTTACTGTGGTTTGGTGGTTATGATCTGACAGAGTAGTTCAGAGTCACACTGACAACACACACATGAGGAGCGCAGTGGCTTCAAAATAGCAAACAAAGACACAAAGTCGGGTCACGTCTCCCTGAACTCAGGGAGAAGCAAATCGCAGCTGGCGGCCTAAGTCTAAGATAATGTTCATAATATTTCATTTTTAACTCAACAGGCCCAGATTCCTGCACACTTTTGTGTTCATTTTAAATTTTAAAGTCTAATATATTTTGAATTAGTATGAAAAAGCATTGCTAGATTACATTTCTAGCACAAACTTAACATTGTCAGTTTTCCGCTTTCCTTCACTGAGCCTTGAGGACCTTTCACATCTGGCGACTCTCTCTTTGCACATAAGCAATGTTTTGACATGTCTGAGAAGACAAGTGGGAAAGAACAAATTCGCAGTTTGCTTTGCAGTTCCTCCTGGTCACAGCCTTTCACTTCTGTTAAAGTCTCACTGAGTCTGATGAGAAATGAAGCAAGACTGACCTCCAGAGAAAGGTGAACTTTAGTTAATTCCTCTTGTCACAGTGGCTTTGTCCATACAATGCAGCATGGAAGAGTTTTTAACCTGATTAGGTATAAGCTTTGGGCAAGTTTGTAGCAAGTTTACATACCAGCCAAACATCTAGCTCTGTCTTCCGCTTTCTTTTTAGCTTCTTATCTGTGTCAGGGTCAACAGATGTCCATTTTCCCAGCTGTATCATCTTCTCAGGAAATCTTCATTTTCTAAGTCTATATAAGGAAAATGCAATAGAAATATGTGACCATGAATCTGTGCTGGTGAAAGTGCATTATAATTGATTCAACAGGGGAGACTCTCCACTGCCACTGGACACAGATTAGACCTGAGCTATAATTATACTTTATTAGAATATGTTTGAGTACATCCAGCATTCACTGTACTCTTTATGCTAATCCCAAGCCTGGACAAAGGCAATCCATAACAGCAGGTATTAAGAATGGAGAACTTTAAAGGGCCTATATATGGCTATTTTCTAATCTGTTATAATATTGCCACTTGAAAACTACCGCTTCGTGACATCACAAGGTGGAACAGAGCATTTTGAGCTTTGATGATGTAGACACACTAATAATACAACTTGCCTATATTGCAAAAACCCTTCCATGTCCCAAATTAAACCGATCACTGTTTTATAATGTCATAATATAAATTAGGGCTGCAAAATGCCAATTGAAATCCTGCCAGTTACAACAAATACATAATCCTTGTCCAGGCTCCAAACTCTATGAATAAAGTCAAACAGTGTTTAAGCGGCGTGACTTATGTAATTACTTAGGCAACACTGGTCTTTGAATAACCTCAACAACTATACAAAGATGTTCTTAGAATATCAAGTCTTAAATCCAGCAGCAGAATGTATTAAACCTGAGTTAATGGTGACCATAGTGGTGTCTGATTGATGCACCATCACTTTACAAGCAGCTTCATAAAAGATTAATGAAACTCTGACACTTTAGTTATAAACTATACTGCAGTGGCAACATTAAACGCACACTTCCATTAACTAAATACAAAACACTCAGCACCAGTGCATTAGCACAGCTCAATACTTTTAGCCCAAGTGACCTTTGAAATAATGAATATTTCATTATGGAATGGAAGATTCATAAACTGAAACTTTGCCGTCGTTGTTTACATGACATTTTCAGCTCGTCATTAGCGACTACTAATTAAAAATACAAATCCTTTCTGTGCAAATGTAATTAACACATAACCCACAACTGCTGTTAAACCATCGAGAATATTGTTCTCATAGTGAACTTTTAATCACTATTTTATAATCACAAGTATCTATTTACCCAATATTACATTGCAAAATATGTTAGAAGGATTTTACATGTACATTTCAATGTAAATGTTGGTTATTTGTTTCATTCATATTTATTTTTGAAAAATTGTTTTTAGTGTTGTGGCACAAATTGAAAGTAGCTTAATACGCCAAGAGTCAGAGTAACCGTGGTCTGCTCACTCTCATGTCAAATATATTCAACGTACCCATATCTGCGTTGGACTGTCAGCTTCTCATAGCGTTAATCTGCTTCATTTTATCAATTCTTGGATGTTCCAGTTGTGTCACCGTTCAGGCTTATGAATAACGCGTGGCATTCCGTGCTATAACTGCTAATAAAAACGGAAATAACATATAGCCTAATATGGTATAGGCTATATTTTTGCCAGGGTAATTGAGCATCATGGTTTAACAATTTATTGGCTAATATTGTTTGTTTATGTTGGAAAAATGAACTCACGCGCACGGGATAGTTTAAAAGGAGCCTCCAGAGCTGACAAATCAGTGAGGAGAACAAGCGTCCAACCACAGAGTAGACTGAACTTGAGCTGAACGAGAGGAGAGAGAGAAACAGAGGAAGAAGCGCTGGAGACGGGCTCCAACTCCAAACGCGAGGATGGGCAGATAATGGCACGAAACATCTGCAATTACCAGTGCGCTCTCTCTCCTGGCGATGCATCCTGACCAAACCAGAAGAAAGAGTGAGTGGATATTTGGACATTTTTCACCCTGAGTGATGATCTGATGTGCTGAGGAGGCATGAATATTGGACCACATTTCACCTTTGGACTAAAATGATCACATCTCCATGAAGGAAATACTGGGGAGATGTGCAGAGTGCGGGGATGCCATACATCTACGAACCCTGACAGATTGAGTACTTTTATGTAAATTGGCTGGGATTTTCACAGCGACTGAGAGACATATTGCAAGCAATAATATTCACACAAAAAGGAAGAAGAGGAACGGTAGGATCTGATGCCTGTGTCTAAACGGTGGCTGATAAAAAGCAATAATTAGAGAGACCGGTCGTGCGCAATGGCCAACAAGATTACAAAGTTCAGGGGAAGCATTACTGGTGCATCCAGGACTAGAGAGTATTTAAACTGATGAATAAACAACGAGGAGCTTTATGGATGACATGACGGACAAACACTGTGACACAATCTGATGCTCTTCAAAACTCAAAGATTCGGTCACTTTAATTTGAACGCTCCGAAATGAGACATGAGACGCTGTGCTTTGGTTGACAACATATAGCCATACCATTGTTGTAAAAAGTTGGGAGAAACAAAAAGATTGTCGTTGGTTTTATTGCACTATGATGGAACCACCACCATGTTCGAAAAAGAGCCTTTCTCTGGCGCTCACGGTTCCCAGGGAAGGACAAGCGACTCTCAAGCCTCCGCAGCATCTGTGGAGGCAGCCGCGCACACCCATCAAAATCAAGCACCGCGGCTACTCCGACACGGACCGGCACCGGCACATAGAGCGCTCGGACGCCGTGGACACGAGTGATAGACCCGGTCTGAAGAAGTCCCGCATGTCCTGGCCCTCATCATTCCATGGCACCACGAACACATCCATCGGAAATTGTGTCGGGCACAAACGGTAAGAACATCCCGATAAGAGCACCACACAGTCCACAATATGTGTGCGTAAAATAGAGGCGAGATAAACTTAAATGCGTAAAAGCGCAATGGCCCTAAAGGGTTAACTGCTTTTTTACCTGGAGGTGGGAGAACCGCTTTTGTACCGGGAGGTGGGAGCGTGGGTTTTTTGGTTGCCTTATGCGTTATGCGTATTTGGATAAACTATGTCAGATGAAGCGCACACCATTCCACCCACTCACCCAAACGCGTAAACTACCAATTCCATTATAACCAGGCGTTCCTTGATCATATAAGAAACAATGGTTTTCTAATGGTGCCAAAGGTCTGCTGTGTGCACTTCACCCGAGACCTTTATCTGTATGTTTGGAGAGGGACATCTGTGCCATTAGAACAGGCGCTACAGTTTTATGCGCCTCCGTTTGAACTATGGCCTCTATGTATGATTGTTTTTCCCTCAAGAACATATGAATTTGATCTGTTTTATCTAAAAAAAAAAAAAATAAGTGTAAAATAACAGCAAGAGAAGCATAGCCATGAACTCTCATCAAACAGCCATAAAACCTCACCATGAACATGAAATAAGTTTTATTCAAGTATTAAAAAAAACACATGCAAAATCCTTTACCTTGTCTTTAGGCTACTACTAGTTCTATTTTCCTTCCTAAGATAGAGTTCAGAGAAACTGCTGCACTCACATTTACCTTAATTCAACTCACAATTTTTGTTAAAACTTTAAAACCTATAACGTGCCCGGACTGTGAATGTTATTAGTCATGCTGTTTTTTATGCTTCTTGATATTCTGCCTTCAAATATGAAGACAAAATACATTGAGAAATTCATATCAGGCTCATTTTAATATTAGTCCATATACGGTTATTCTTGTGTGCCACTAGATTGAACAAAGATTTATTCCCCTATTATCATTATTATTATTCCCATCACTCCTTTTGGACAGGTGTCAGCACTGTCATGTCTTTGGACAGGATCTAATTGACCCAGCAGGGCAGCCATCTCATCTAATCTGACAAAGGAGCAAAACTGAGTACATAGACCAATGGACACGCACACTATAGCGATCACATAGCTCATATATTACACAAACGTTGTTAATCACGCAGATAAAAGTATTTGATTAACTGAGTCATGAAACGATACCGTTTTGATAAGATTACTTTGTCCTTGTATAACAATGGTGCCATTTATCCTCTTAACAAGCAGCATGCTATTCGCTTTCATCAACAATGGAGATACGGTTACTATTTACAAAGCAGTAAAAGGTAATGGTACTCTTCCAAAAAGAGCATATTTCTTCTTTAGCCTCTCTATGACCTGATATCCCCAGGTGTTTCATAGAAAGACTTAAGTACAACTATGTGGCTCTCATTCTCACATAATCCTGTGCACTAATTCACTTGACTGAGGCTAAAGCTAAAGACAATAGAAGAATAATAGCTTTGGTCCTCCCTCCTCCCCCAGTGTAATCCTGCAGTGTGCCATTACCCATCTTAAAAAACTATAACCACTGAAAGAAAGCAAAGACTGCCATCAAGACACAAGCCTTGCAATGACTATGACATAGTGCCCAGACACAGACCTACTTTGCGGGTAAATGTATAGATTACATATATAAATGGACTAACCTGCTTTCCAAATGACTTTACATTGAAAAATTGTCTCTCCTCTCTCTGTAACTGCTGCTGTGAGTCATTTTGGCCTTAAAGTGTTCATATTAACCCGCTCTACATGATCCTGGTGTTTTTATTTTGCTATTTTGTCTGTAAATAAATTCCTATTCCTAACATGGAGCTTGACTCCAAATTTACCCCTACAACCACCAACAACTGTGAGCGTCATTTGACTGGAGCCGAAAATGGCTGACATCACACTCCCTTAGTTCACTTCTTTATACAGTCTATGGGTAAATGCCAATAGCTAAAAGGGATTTAATGTGATTTCATGTTTTTGCTCCTAATACCCACAAGCACTGGACAAGAGTGGAAACTGAACTTCCAATCCACTTGTCCAAATCTGTGTGGTAGCCAGTGGTCACCTGCTCTATCAGCATCCTCAGAATCAGAATCAGAATTTATTTGTCATGCCAATATAAAAATACACAAAAACAAAACACTGTACTCCAGTTTATTAGCAGCATAAAACACAGTACAATAAATAGTTTTAAATATCGTATGCCAAGTGCAGTCAGTCTCTGGAGTTTGTATCTTTGGCCCTTTGACAATGGAAAATACATTTAAAACATCTCAACAATAAAAAGGGATTCTGATTTACTTGAGATATTATGCAACAGACACACCAACAGTTAAAATAAACATCAGTCACAAGCAAACATGCTGAGGAATGTATCCAGAAGACAGCAAACTTCACATTTTACCAAACGAAATACAAGCTGTGTTTGGATGGAATTCAAACAGCAAGAGCACATTTTGACAGCACAGCAGCAGTCAAATACCCCCTATGTAGTAAACTTTCCTTCTAGTTACTTACTGTAGAAATGGAATAATCCAGTCTGGGATAAGATTCAAAACAAGCTGTATTGTGATCTTATTCTTCAAACTTGTAAAAGACAAAATTACCAGACACTGAAACTGCAAGTACTGATTTAATTTTTGTTTCCAAGTCAACAAACAATACTTCACATTGACAGGTTCACTTAAGCGTGACCCTAACTCCACCCAGTCCTTTAGTCCACCACTCATCTTTTTGTAAAGGGGTCAAGTACTCCACCTTTTCTTCCACATTAACACAAGTGATTAATCAAGAGATAATACATCTAAAAATGTCTGTTGTGTCTCTAGTGGACTATTACAGCTTTGTCCTTTGATTTATTTTCTTACTTTTATTTTATTTTTTACCCACTATGCCACATCCTGCCTTCCACACAAGCCCCTGGGAATGGGTCCAAGTGCAGAGGACTGGAAGAAGCAGCACTGATTTGTAACATTCTCGGTGTGTGGACACTCCAGTGTTTTAGTGCTCTTGGAGATGCTCGCTTGGCCTTTTCCTTTCTGTGGGCGGGAAACCATAAGAGGACATGAAGAGAATGAGACAGCGAGAGAGAAAGAGAAAGATAGATAGATAATTTGATTCTTTGGAGCTCTGAGGATGCACAAAGTTAGCATCAGCTGCGTTTGTGGATGCTACGCTGCTAAAAAAGGAAGCTCATGTTGGCAGTGTTGGTTGTGTTGAGTGAGTGGGTTATTGTCTGACCTATAGCCTGTTCAGACTGTTTTTTATTATCATTTTTCATATCAGTGGGAGGCCAGAGGGATGGCCATTCTGTGGATATACACTTATTAAACCGGCTATAAATTTGACATTGCTTGCTCACAACTGTATGCTTCATCTTTTTGAGCTTTATGAAGTCTATGCTATGCTCAAGGCTACTGATGTTGACCAAAAGAGATTGTCTTGACATAACTAACGCGATCACAACTTCGACTAGACTATGGCTGAATATTTAAAGTGAAGCTTGGGGCCAGTTTGAGTCTCCAGTTAGGTTTCACACAGCCCAGTGAATGTGTTTGGAAAAATATTGGACTTTTTGATAAGTTCACAGCTTGCAGGCGTATAATAGGCCTCATTACCATCTGTGCTGTTTTGCTCCATGAAAAAAATCCTAAGTAATACCAATCAAAGTCAGTAAAACTAGCTGGGTTGCATGTAGCATAAAATTAATTTTGTATAATCAGTGATGCCTTCTGTTCTCTATACTTAAAGAAGACTTGTTGTAAATATGTCTGATAAAACAGTTACAATCTATAGCACTTTTTTCTTTTTTAATTTAAACTAAAATGACCATGCAACGCTGCCAAATCTTAGACTTAGATGTAGACAAACTTTACTGATTCGCGAGGGAAATTATTTGGACACAGTAGCTCACGCATCACAAAATATTATAATAAGAAAGAGCAAAAATATAAATGGTAATAATAAATTCAAATCCTACACAAATCACAGATTTTTTTAAATTTAAGAAAAAAAATTGGAGAATGGAGTAAGGCGTATATCGCTGGTGTTGAAAACGGGAGTTGATCAACAAAATGGCACCTTGAAAATAAGCGATTTAAGATGCGTGAGTCACTCCAAATACAACTTCAGGGGGAAACAACTACAACATGTAATAAAATCTCTGAAAATTTTACATAATAGGTGCACTTTAATAGTACAGTTTTACATTACTTTATAGATATGTGAAAGACTGTTAAGTAGTCTTGTTTCATTCACCTAGACCATCAGTTGAATAATAAGTTTATACACACAATTGTTCTTCATCACCTTTCAAGCATCTAATTCAATTCAATTCAATATGAAATTCTACTTGGTTTATTACTACAAGGGTATTGTTAAATGGTATTGCTTTTAGACAGCCCATTCCATTTCCAGTTAAAGGAAACACATACACATACAAATAAACTATAACATACTCCAAAAACATGCTCATAAATGTATTTGAAATGATCAAAAAGTAATAATCATATATGATTACAGCATACAACACCTAATTTAATTCATTTTAAATTAAAGAAACTGCATAATCCTTACAAACAATTAAGAAAATGCTAGATGCTAATGGATGAGAAAGGTAGGTAGCTTTTGTTGTAGAGAGGAAGTAAGAGTAATTGGTGTGTGATTGGATTGGTGCCGTTTGACCCTGAAGTCACTCACGATGCTCAGGACTCATCCGGGAGATCAAGCCATCAATCACAATGAGGAGGAACTACAGTAAAAGGAACCAGGACTCTCCATGAGCACTGGTCCTCTACTGCAATGCTGTGTCTCTTTAGAAAATAACATTCATAAGTTTTATCTGTACTATCAGGAGAACTGCTAAACGTGAATGAAATATGAAATAACCAAAGAATCAACAAAGACAAAAAGCGTGATCCAGGTAGGCCGGTCACAATAACATATTTTGAATTGCGTTATATTGCTAACTACACTACATGTAGTGCAATATTGTTAAAAAAAAAAAAAAAGACTACTTTTACTTGAGTATGTTTTTGTACTTTTACTTAAGTAACTAAAGTACTTCTTCTACCACTGTCAGTGTCTTAATCTATGTGTATATACTTTAATCTGAACCAGCACTTATTAAAAAAAATGGTTCTGTTGAACTAAAACAAGAATAAAACTGACTCCACCATTTGAACTCGAGCGAGTGAAACATTTACAATCTGTCATCTGCATGTGTTATTGTTGTCTATTTTACCTTCTGATGTTCCCGTCAAAATGGCAGTTTTAGTAGCACACTGGCGATGCCCGCCTCGCCCAAACTGTGCCAAGAATCTGCTTGTCTTTCCGCCCCCAGCGTCTTTTGTTCCTTCATCGTGTCTTCCCTTTTGTTGCAGTGGGATGCTAATATGAGCGTATCAGTCATCGGGTCCCATGCCCAAATGCACTCTGGGAACTTTCAAAAACCCAAAGACAGACATTCGCGGAGGACTTACCGCTTATCCTCTTCCAGTTATTCTGTTGCCATGGTAACTTGTTTAGTGAAATTTTAGAATAGATAACATTACTTTTAACCCCAAAAGCTTACAGTAACAATGTGACAATTATAAAAGGGACATTGGTGACATAAACAGTACTGTGTGTACTGTAAAGTTCATTATCAAACTCTTAAGATACGTTTTTATGAAAGTTTATGATGAAAGTTCAGGTAAAGTTCAAGGGTCAGGCTCATTTTTCTTTCATAAAGGTTACTCAAATTCTTTTTCACTCGCAATAGACTCTTTAATTTACTTATTTTACAATAGAATCACTGGTTTTATCTGAGTTAAAAGCTTTCAGATTACAATGTGTCTTGTATTGAACCATTTAGACAGAGGGCCACGATTCTGTCAAATTATATTGACATCACTGTGAAGTCATATTGTAGTATATCACAAAATCCTTTCAGTATTGCTGGTTTCAGATGACATCACAGCATTTTATTGGCCTATAATTTCGAATACAGCTGGGGACAGCTAAAATCAATATTGATACATGCAGATTTTTGTTGTAGTATAGCAAATTTTTGGATGTAGTCACTGATGGAAATGATCAGGTTCATTATTTGTGAATTTACCATTTGGATGTTTTAGTACAACGTTATCAACAGGGAATTCTGTGTTGAAGCTGGTCATTTTTATTAGTGACTACACCCAAGAGCTCACTGTATTACCACAGAAATCTGCA
Source organism: Taenioides sp. WSHXM2023 (assembly GCA_029959045.1). Classification (NCBI taxonomy): domain Eukaryota; kingdom Metazoa; phylum Chordata; class Actinopteri; order Gobiiformes; family Gobiidae; genus Taenioides; species Taenioides sp. WSHXM2023. The sequence goes on along the minus strand of CM057101.1, from coordinate 13,755,962 downwards.
TTTTTACAATATTCATTTTAGCTGTCCCCCCATCTGTATTATTATTATTGGCCTATAGAATGTATAGAAATCCAGCAATGCTATAGTTTTGGCTCCTCAAAAGATAATGCAGTAACTAGATTGTAAAATGCAACTGAAAAGCGCATATTAGTCCTCTCACCTTCAGTTTCCTTTACACCTGTTTGCCTAAAGTGATAGCCCGAGGCTCATTTGTAATCTCCCCTTGTGCTTGTCTGACTGGCCTGAAACCACAATAATCCCATAATGAGCTACATCTCGACTTAATTACGCCAACAGCTGTATTTTGTTGTCAATCACATCGGTGCCTTTAATAAACACCAGAATACAAATAATTCAATAAATGAAAGCATACTTGCGCAGTGCTGAGTGTCTCCCCGCACAAATTCAGCTGTAAGTGAGTCTTTTAACTCTTGTAGCACCACCATCTGTTTTGTCTACAGATTGCTCGTTTTGGTGTAATTTTTTTCAGTGCTAATTAGTATCTGGAAGCAGAGCGGGGACTGAAACGCTGCTTGCAATTGGTTGGCTCCCACTGAACCCATAAACCTTACATTCAAATGCCTTAGAGATATTTTAGTCATGACACCAAGCAGGTCGTTCGCGCAGGGCTGAATCTGCACTTCTCTGCTTTTGGCAATTTCACAAGACTCCCAAACATTTATAACAAAATTAAAACCTTTGGCACATTTTGCATGTTAATTAATTCATGCTGAGTTGTCTTAAAGTAGAAATACACTAGTTGTTTGTTTGACTTGACAATGAGTAGTGCGGATGTGGCAGGCAGCCCAGTGAATTGTAATAAATTAAGTTGCACAACGAATCCACCTGTTATCCACAAAAATCGGAACCCACAGTGATTTTTACTTTTTATAGCAGTAATTGTCAAATCTGTCACACACATCACGCTTTAGGGAATATTGGGGTTTTAAATACTATTGTTAATTAACTTTGCTGGTTTAAGAAAATTATAATAAGATGAAATAGCATTAAACCAAAGATAAACTAAAGGAATAAACCAGGATCAAAGCCAATATATTTATATTTTAAGATTAACCCAGGTAGGTAGCCAAGACAGAACCAAAACAAAACAACACCCAACAAATCTACAAGGTCAGGATTGATAAAAATGAAGTGAAGTCCATATATGAGGGATTAAACAGCGTCTAAGCATGCGTTTGATATAATATTATCATACTATGGGGAATAAAATCTGTATATACATTTAATTCATGGGGACATAATTCTTTTATTATTAGATCAATAAAAACATATTTAAAGGTCCTATATTGCACAAAATTGACTCTTGTGAGCTTTAAGCCATGATAGAATGTTGTTACCTCATGTTTTGTTTCAGTCACACATGTTTGAGTCTATTACCATGTGACATCACAAGGTGGAACAGAGTGTTTTGCCTTTGAGGAAAGAACACATCATAAATATGCAGGATTTGTCTGTTAAACATGTGTGACTGAAACAAAACACAACTCCAGGTATGTTTTTGATGAGGAAACAACATTATATCATAGATCAGAAAATAGCGTAGTATGGGCCCTTTAAGGTTAAGATATGGGTTAAAACTGGTAAAGTTAAGGGTTTAGATTAAGGTAAGGCAAGTAGTTACTGTTGTTAAGGTTAGGATTGGTTTCCAGGAAATGAATGCAACTCAAGCCACTGCAAGCTGGCAAGTGTGTGACTGACCTTGTCAGTTCCCCACCACAGTTTTCAAACCACTGCGTCTCTTCACAGGCTCAGATTTTACAGGAAATTGCCATTCTTCCTCACTATCAGAGTTTAGCACGCAACAGTTCTCCCCTCTTTTATATGCTGTCGATGTAGAGATACCCCAGCTTTTTTATAATCACAACCTTCACTCTTTTGTCCACGACTGTCTATGATGTGTGCACTTCATCTATAATCCTTTATTGTCGATCTTGAGTAAATGAGTGTTATAAATCGCATTGTATTTCGCTCGCAATTTTGTGTGTTCTTTTGTGTGTGGTACGCGTTACAATGATTCTTCTCTTCGATACAACCTTGTTCTTTGTAACTGCAGTATTAAGCATGTACTTTCGCCTCTATCATAAATCCATCGGGTCTTCCCACACTCTTATTGTCAGCTGGGATCATGAGCTAGTTTGCAGAGTCGTTTTCCTTCCAGCCATTTTGTAAACCTTAGACATCTCTGCGGCCAGCGGTGGAGTCAACTGCCCACTGCTCACACTGTTGACGGTTTCTCATTCTTTACCTTCCAGGGACTTCACACGGCCATTATGTTTAATTCATTAAATTTTCATATCAGGCTGCACTACAACAATAAACACAAAACCATTTAAAGGGCCTACATTACTCTATTTTCTGGTCTTTTTATAATGTTGTCATAATGTTGTTTTATCATCAAAAAAAATATCCAGAGTAGTGTTTTGTTTCATTCACATATGTTTAACACATAAACCCTGCATATTTAGGCTGAGTTCTTCTCTCAAACTGAAAAAACTCTGTTCCACCTTGTGATGTCATGTGGTAATACAGAAAGTGTTCCAACGTGTCTTTAAACTTCATTTACCTTCACTAAAATCATTTGGATGATTTCAGCCCTGGAATGTCTACTGAACAAAATACAACTTCAGTTATGTTTCGGAGGCTACATTATGACCACCTGACATCTAGACAGTCCCATAAATAATACACACCTCAGTAAATTTTTATTAGAATCCGAATAAACCCCGTCAACAATATAGGGTGCAGTTGTGCACATCTACATCGCATCCATCTCTGTTCATTTCTTGTATATATTAGTGTTCAATATATATTTCACTTTTGTAAATAACGGACCCATTCCTTTTCTTTTTAGACAAGACACATTTGTTTGTAGCGCACAATTCACACAGTAAGTAATTGAAATGCTTTACAGAAGAGGGGCAAGTAAAATCACAATAAAAACTGGAATAATCATTATAAAATGTATTTTAAAAGAGAAGAATGCAGATCAAATCCTTTCAGTTATAAGCCCAGTTAAACAGTTTGGAGCCTGGATTTAAGCGTTGTCAGAATAAAGAAGATTCCCGCTGACTCCCCATGTTTAGTCCTGACTCTGGGCCCCAGCAGGAGGCCAGTCCCTGAGGTCCTCAGAGTGTGAAATGGTTCATATGGCACAAACATGTCAAAGATGTGCTTTTGGTGCTAGACCATGGAGAACGCAGCACAGTTTTATTAGATATGTTTTGACAATTTATTGTTTTATTAGAGGCACTATACTGTACGATACTATACTCTACTAGGAATGCACAGATCCAGTATTTTCTGTTCCGATACCGACGTCGATACTTTGACTTTAAGTATCTGCCGATCCCCGATATCAACCAATACCAGAACAGAGACTGAAAATATAATGTATTTCCTCGGCATATGGTTGAAAAAAAATCCAAATGTGTTTTGTAACTGTTGTTTATCATTTGAAGCGAATACAGAACAGCTTTGAAAAATATTCTGAAGTGTCCAGTAAATCGTCCTATCACACGAGTTTATAGACCAAAATGGGATATAAAAATTTTCAATATCAACGCCGATATCTGATACCAGTATCGCATTGGTGCATCCCGATACTACAATATATTTAAACTTCAAACTTTGCATGTTTTCATATATTTTATGTAGACTACCATTTTGATTTAGCCCTTGTCACACATACTGTAGGGTCTAAAATCCTTACACTTGCCCATTTTCTGTCTTCTAGCGCAGTAAGAGTGCAGCATGTTCACTAGCTGGCTTTTGAGATTGGTGTGTAGTTTTTCATATACCATTATATTTGTTCCTGACAGAAAAAATGTTGTAGTTGTAGTAGTAATTTATTCTTTATGCCCTGAGGCACTGAAAGGAAATCCTTTTTGACTCTAATCAAGTCACCCACTTTCAGCCATGACACATGAGAATATAAATGTCAAAATGTGTGGGGTGTTCTTGTTCAAAATAAAAGGCAGTCTTTCACCTATCAACAGTTATGCTCCAGAGAAAATCTTGTAATCGCATTTTCTACTTTTGGTAGGTGAGATTTGGCCCAGAGCTACATGTGCTAATAGAATATTGTGTCCATCCCACAAGGTACTGTGGGCACACTAAAATAATCACCACACTGATATGATCTAATGAAGCATTCACTCACTGTGTTCACAGGGCCAAATTTAGTGAATATAATTGAATTTTTTAATCCTGGGTTCTAATTTATGAAATTTTGAATGTCTGAGGGCTGCTAGTGAAATATGGGTTGTGGCATTGGGCAAAAAGAATATCCTTAGAGAACCAGGCTGGTAGAATCAAAACAAAGTTAAAAAGAAATAACACAATTTGATGTGCGATATATTGATAAAGTATAGACGATAAACGATAATATTGAAACTAATATATGGCACTGACGCAATAACTCAAGAGCAGATTTAAACCACAAAAAAAAAACAATTCTAAATCTATAATATTGTAAAAAGAATCATGAGCGGCAATAAATAAACAACAAAATGAAACACAGTACTTAACTTGCATCTTTAATGAGTTATAGAAGTTATTAATTCAACCTTCTGCAGCTTAAAAGTGTCCAATTGCTTGTTTCCAGGAAGATGTCTCTTTTCTTGCCTGGAGCAGCACAGCATTAAACATATCCAAAGAAGAAAGCAAGTGACACTTCAAAGTTACTGGTCAGATCTGTGGAGAGGTGACTATGCTGACAATGACAATGCATGTTTTAAGGTATTTTTGAGCAAGAAAAATATAGATAGAAGATACATATTGTGGAACATTCCAGGCAATGCAGTACCATCTCCATGAAGACAATTAGGTGGTGGACCCTCTACCTGAAGAGTTGCATAGTGTACCTTTAAATTTTATTGTACAGGCAAATAATAAGCATAGATTTCCCAGTAGTGCAAAGATATATTGAATGATTTTCTAAATAGTAATTATCATGACAGGCCTAAAAGAGAGTCACCTGTGTTGTTTGTGCGATTGAAGATTTTGAAATGTACTTTGCCAAAGACGTCACACACCAACTGGACCATGAAGACAATGTGCCCATGACTTCCTTGTTTACTCACATGTCCAAAAGGAAAACAATAAGACAGGACAAACGATCATTAAACCACATCTGCTAAGGAAGTCAGTGAACATGGATCAAAACCTGTTATTCGATTTAAATCCTCTGTTATCTTACAATTTGTGTGATAACAACAACATACAAACCCCATGAGGAGCCAAAAGATCAAAAGACAGGAGGAAGAAGAATCACCATGTCTAAAACACAAATCCCAATGGGGCCTTCAAGGAATCCAGGAGAGAAAGATGGACAGGAAAAAACAACAACATCACTATGCCTTATGTAGCTGGGAAAAAAAAAAAAAAGTTTGAGAGCTTGCTAGGGACTAATCAGCTATCTGGTAATGACCACCTATAATAATATAATTCATTTAAAATATCTTTTTCAAACTGTAAAAAGCTAAGTTATTAAAGCGTTTTGCAGAATCATATGTTTTAAATGTGTTTTTGGACTGAAATTGACCTTGTTATGGATATTAGTTACCATATAGCCGGGTAGCTTCCATCAGATTTTGAAGTCTGTGGGGAAAATGAATGGAAATCCTACATCTGTAATCTTGGCACAGACTGTTAAGCTCTATAATGGACTGGCGTAAGTAATACCTCACCTGAAAGACGCATAACACTTAACTTAATACCAGAAGGAGCTGATTATGCTGATAGTCCTCATAAGTTACTGTCCCATCACTCAGGAAAAACATCACCGCTAAAGACTACGATATAGGTCATAGGTTTGCATCCATTCTAGACCAATAGATTTGATTGAATTCTACAGCTAAAAAGACTATATTCATGGGTTTCGGGGTGATGAGAAATTAGCACTGTTGCCACAATAACCAACCAAATTATCAATAAAATCTAAATTAAATATTGTATCTTTTGAAGGTCAAAAATGCTCAAAATGGATCCTACAAAAAGGACGTGTTTAATTGAGATGGTGGTCACAAAATGAATTTATATTTTGTACTAAATGGATAAATAAAGCAGAATAACAAGCCTTGACACTAATACAATTGAACAACGGAAATATATTTATTTTTTGTAAATTACATATTTGATACAGAAATTCTGGTTACCGCCACCAATTAGAGAGTATTGCATTAATACATTGTAAAATCAGAAAATATTACATATTAGATGAAGTAGACTCAAATCTACTTTGCCTGGGGGTCTGTCACCTGCTTGTTTCTGTGAATACGTCATTGCTCTGCCTGAAATGTTCCACAGTATGACATTAAACAGTATGAGGGGCCGTTCAAGACATTATTCTTTCTGGCCCTCTCACATACATACATTCTCCTCTCACATACATACATTCTCCTCTCACATACATATATTCTCACTCTCACCAGTGTTGGGTGTAACGCGTTACAAAGTCAGTGCCCACTGATCCCACGGCCCCGGGAAAAGGCGAGGTACAGGCGGGAGGAGCAGTAAAGCACGCAGCCGGAGCGTTGTGACACCTTCACCTCGAGCCTTTTCTGGCCAACCCAGAGCCAGTCGAGGCGCACTGCCTTGGGGGAAGTGCGTTTGGCGGGGCCAGCACCGAGTGGCCGTCCCTCTGTGATTTGAATCCCCCGGGCAGACTGCGCCGACCCGATTTGAGCGCCCCCTCGGTCCTCAATTTCCACTGTGGGCCACCGTGAGACTATATGCATGTGAGAGGAGAATGTATGTACGTGAGAGTGAGAATATATGTATGTGAGAGGGCCAGAATGAATTATGTCTTGAACTGCCCCTCAAAAAACAGCTATACCTTACATGTATTCAATTACAGGTGGTTTTATAGCTCAAAAATACCTAGAAAACAGGCTTTCTGACAGTGGACGGGGTTGCCTCTCCACAGATCTGACCTGTAACTTGGCCTTATTTGTTTCTTCATGATAATAGAACTGTTTAACATACTGTGAAACATTCCAGACATTCCAGACAAAGTAATAACATTTCCATGGAGAAAAGCAGAAACGTTACACAATTCACTTTTACAAAAAAAACAAAAAACAAAAAAAAAAAACCTATTATTTAATTTCAAGGGTGTTTTCTATGTCAGCGGTGTCCACCAATGCCCCACTGAGTAAAATCTGTTAAATGGCAAATTTGGAACGAGCAGGGGATATCACCAAAATCTGCTCTGGGCTGTAGTTGGCTCAGAATGTGTGATAGGGAGTGAGTGACAGCTGTGCGGCAGAGGAAGCCATCACAGACACACCGCTCCACACAGAGACAAACAAGAGGCTCAGAGCAGAGAGGCAAACACTGAGCACCTGTTGACTGGAGCTCAACAAATCTAATCTCAACGCTACTCCTGCCACGATAACACTCTTTGAAGCACAATAATAAACGATAATACTGAAATACCTTTGTGCCAGTGATACAAAGCAAGGTAATCACAGTAAACCAGTTTTTAAAGATGCGATATTACGCAAAAAACCTCATCAAAAACACACCTGGAGCTGTGTTTTGTTTCATTTCATTCACACATGTCCGAGTAATCCTTTATTATTAGTCTGTCTACATCTCCAAAGCTCAAAATGCTCTGTTCCACCTTGTGATGTCATGAAGCGGTAGTATTCAAGTCAACAGCTATCTTTTACCTTTTGTTCAGTACAGATTAGCAATTCTAGGGTTGAAATAATTCAATTATTTTAATGAATGTGTATGGAGTTTAAAAACACAGTGGAGCACTTCCTGTATTACCACATGACATGTGTTTCAGAGAAGAACTCAGCCTAAATATGCAGGGTTTGACTGTAAAAAATGTGTGAATGAAACATAACACAAATCCAGGTATGTTTGTGATGAGGAAATAACATTATAACATCAATCAGAAAATAGCCTAATATGGGCCCTTTAAATAGACAATATCATTAAAAGGCGTGAGCTGCAACAAATAAATAGCAGAATGAACCAATAATTAGCTATAGAAGTTATTTATTCTACCCTCTACAACTCAAATCTTGTGTTATTACGTAACAATGGCAAAAATCTCCCCACTTTTGCAAAAAAAATATATACACGGTAAATATTGAGCCCCAAAATATATATATAAAAAATATAAATTATTGTTATAGATGCATTAAAGGGGCTCTATGTTTGAAGGGTCTTTCTGTTGTTGTTTTGCCTTGAATATTAAACAAAATGGCATAAACTTAGCAATCTCCATGAAGACAGGCAGGTGAAACCAAGTATTTTTTGGCAATAAAAACAACTGTAATTGAAGGAATGCAAGAAGGATCAGTTTATACCATACTGTGGAATATTTCAGTTTCATAAGGCAAGCTGGTAATGGACCTTACACCAGCAAACTTACCGTATATTGTACATCTTTAAGTTACATTTAACAATGCCAAAATATTTTAAGACAAGAAGCAGAACTATGATAAGAAAATATGTAGACTATAATTAGTAAGTAGCATATGATATTGGGATAATTGTAAGTGAGAGTGTACAGAGACACTGATTATCCGACTAAACTGTGAATCAAATTATAAATCTGCAATAATTTAGGAGTGGTGGTATCAGACTTGTTTTAGTAGTCAAAGTTAGCTGTTATGCTAGAAGTCAGTAGTAGTAGAACCTGGTAAGTAGTTAAAACCTTTGATATTTAAAGTAATACTGGTAATCAATGTTTTCCAGATACTAGAATGTGATGATGTGGCAGTCATAGTAGTAGTAGTAACAGTAGTCACAAAATCCAACCTAATTACACAACAATCATAAAAGTACGGGGCAGTAGTAGTTTCAGTAGTAGTAGAAATATATAAGCAGTAGCAGTCATAGTAATTTTCATATAGATAAATAACTACAATAACCAGTTGCATATCCAGCCTAGATATCCACTGGCCCTGTATCGCAGTCGCGTGGTGCAGATGCTGATGCAGGACTTGTGTGTTACCGGCTCACTGTAGCATCCCGTGGGGGTTGCTCTCTTCGCTCTCTTTGCTCACCTCGTATCCCAGAATGCACCTCTTACAGGAAGTATTTGGCAGAGCATGGGGTTGGCTGGCTGCTCCTGAAAGGGTCTTGTCCTGCTTAGAGAGGCAGACAGATGGCACTTAGGGAGCAGCATATGACACGTTTTTTCTTGACTGCAAACTGTGACCCGAGCATAAATCTCATCTCATTTACATGTAATAAACATGTGTTATTTAAATTTGTAGTTTCTAGTCCAGAAATTTAAACTGTAGTTTCTAGTCCAGCTTTCTACTTTGTTGTTTATGTTGGAGGATGATGTTGTCCATTTTGTATGTTATGTCATGTAATTATAACTAATGTGGAAGAAGTTTTGGGACAGGATCAGTTTATACCCTACTGTGGAATATGGTATAAATTTGGTTATTTTTAAATAGCCCATTTTACGCTATTTTCTGATCTATGTTATAATGATGTTTCCTCATCAAAAAGATAGCTTATTGGAGTTTACTGGAGTAAACATAGTGTTCTGGAGTTTAGTTTTGTTTCATTTACACATTTTAACACACAAACCCTTTATATTTTATATTTATATTTTATTATAGTTCTTCTCTCAAACAGAAAACGGTCTGTTCCACCTTGTGATATTATGTGGTAACGCAGAAAGTCCTCCCCTGTGTTTTTAAACTCCATAAACCTTCATTACAACCATTCTGATCATTTCAGGCTTACATTTGCAGATCTTTACATAACATCACAGGGTGGAACAAAGCTTTTTTGAGTTTTGGAGATGTAGACAGACTAATAATAAAGGGTTACTCAAACATGTGTGAATGAAACAAAACACAACTCCATTACAATACGGCTTAAAGCTCAAAATAGTCAATTTGTGTAAGATTTTAAGATTCATTATGTAACTGTTCTGGTGGAAGGTCCACCACCTGGTTGTCTCCTTGGGGATGTTATGACTTTGTCTAAAATGTTCCAAAGTATGGCATTAAACTTTTGCATTTAATAATTTATGGATATTATTACTGCTTAAAAACAGTATTACTGTAAACAGGTGTATTACTGTAAACAGGCCCTCCTTGGCACAGATATGACTTGTAACCTAGTCTGGTGGTGCCTCCTGCTTTTTTCCATGGACACAGATATGTTTAATGGTTTTACTAGTTATCTCTTTAGTCTTACCTACACCATTAGGGATTGTATTCAAAACACAGCTTCCATTTAGAGAAAGTGCATTCAAGACATAACGCAAGTGTGTGCTTATCCTTGTTATTGAGTCAGTCAGTGTTATGCTGCGGACGTGATCAGAAAATAATATTAAGGCACTATCACAACAAACAATAACAGCAAGGACCCACATCTTCCACTAAATGTTTCAGTGTGCAAGATTACAATTCGTAAAAGAGGTTGTCATTTTAGTTATATTGTGCTTTCCACATGTTAAGATTAAGGACACACACTTTATTGTCTATAGAATTTCAGAAGGAGGGACAAAAAAGTGTAATATTATTAATATTGCGTGTGAAACAATTACACCTACAGTTACTTGTTCTGTGAATGCCAAAAAGTTTGTGCCGAGAAGCTCTGTGTGTAGGAGTAGCAGCACAAAGGAAACAAAAAGAGATGCAATGTAATAATAGTAGTAAGTAGTAATAGTTATATATTCACCACACTGTTTAGCAGGGGATTGCATTTTTTTTTTATTATAAACAGGTACTTGTATCAATATTAGTAAAAAGAAATACACGTAGTAGTAGTAGTAGTAGTACAAAGGGTCCACATATTTCTCATACTTGGAACATTCACCATGGAGATAGGTAAGTTTTTATCCCATACTGTGGAATATTATAGTTAAAAGCATTTCCATAGAGCAAGTACATTTTCCATGTGATAAAAACAGAGAGAAAAAAGCTTTTATTTTAGTCTATTTTGGGCTTAAAAGTAGTGAGGCTTTAACACACAGGGAGCAGCCAATACAACAGGAATAGTATTTTCAATGTAAAATGTAATACCAAGCAAAAATGTACCAAAGGTTTGAGCAAAAAAAAAAAAGAAAAAGAAAAAATCACCCTGAAGACCCATTTGAATTGACTGCAAGAGAAAGGGCTTTACCATAACCTAGCAGATGGATTTTTGTGACTTAAAAACATTTCTGACAGTCTCTGAAAGTGCAGCTGGATCTGTGGGCACAGTTGTAATTTTGCACATAATGCAGACACAGCCCTGGGTTTTATGAGTGCACCAAAGGCTAAAGTGTGTGTCGTATGCTAACGTCTTTGTGGCAGTAGCTGTTCCAACTCCTGACCTCCACCAGAACAATGAGAGTGCAGCCCGTCTCTCCACAGATCAGGCCATTTTCACACATTCACTTTCAAGAGAAATCATTCAAATTGGAGCAGCGAGGAGAAAGTGAATACAGAGGCCGTAGGGGGTGACATTATCAGTTCTGTTACATGGGCTTTGCAAGATTACGTTATATTAGCATTGGCCAGGCGAGAGTGCTTTCCTCCTTATCTAACAAAGATTAGTGCTTAGAGGAGGTTTGCTAACAGGTGTAATTAGGGACACTTAATAGACTTTTAAAGGTCCTATATTAGACAGAATTGACTCTTGTGAGCTTTAAGCCATGTTATAATGTTAATCAAAAACATGCATGGAGTTGTGTTTTGTTTCATTCACACTTGTTTGAATAAACCTTTATTATTAGTCTGTCTACATCTCCAAAGCTCAAAATGCTCTGTTCCACTTTGTGATGTCATGAAGCAGCAGTTTCTAAGGTAACAGCGATTTTTCACCTTTAGTTCAGTAGAGATTGGCAATTCCAGGGCAGAAATTATCCAAATGATTCTAGTGAAGGTGTATCAAGTGGACCACTTCTTGTATTACCACATGGCATCACAAGGTCGAACAGTGTGTTTTCTGTCAGCTTGAATCTGCAGGATTTGTCTGTTGAACATGTGTGAATGAAACAAAAGTAAACTGCAAGTGCTTCTGATAAAGAAACATAGATCAGGAAATAGTATAATATGGGCCCATTAAAGACATATTTTACTTTTAATCTTACATTTTGTTCATGGTAAAACACAATTTTCATCGAAAATGGCTTAATAATTGAAATAGGTAAACTGACTTCATGTTCAAAATGGCAGAACTTGTCTTTCACTGTAGCAAGTAGTGGAGATTCACATACGTGTTTTTTGTTGTTGAAAAATAATTACCATAAAAGTCTGCTTTGCATAATATGTCCCTTTAAGGTTTGCTGAAGATAGTCTTGTGTTAGTATTTTCTGACTGGTGTCGGTGTATGTTATCTTTAGTATTAAATCTACAAAAAGAATGGAAATCCTCTTATCTCTTACAGAAGGATTACTGTTCAAAAAGTACTAAGCTTAAACCCCACAATGGGATAAATACAGGAATTTTTTCTACAATGAGATAAAATGCCAGAGGTGGAGGCTAACAGACTAAGTAAAGGTGGGCAGGCAAAACAATAGCAGATAGTGAACCTGAAAGCTGGAGATACATAAACCTAACATATGACTATTACACCTTGTTCTTTTTATTTTCCCATTGCACACGACCAGGCGAGGTGCTAACAAAAGAGCCCAAGGTTACACATTTAAAACCTTTGTCGCTGTGCAAATGAGCAACCCTCCATCGCACAAAGTTGTAAAGTGCCTGTAAAAACACAAAACACCAAACTGTTTTTATTTAAATCAAATAAATTAGTATTTAACTATTACTAGTCTCAGATGCTTATTCTTCTTATGTTATTGTTTTGCATAATAAGCAGATATGACCAGCATTTTTTAATACATTGAAAGAAATGGGCCATATAAAGTAGCCCATGCAATAGTCCCTTATACAGTATGAATTCATGGTGACCACATCTATGATTCGTACATACATAATAACCGGCCACTTATTTATGACTCTCACTCTAGTTCAGTTTAATGTCATACTGCGGAACATTCCAGAAAGAGCAATAACATCATGGAAATAAGCAGGTGACGGACTCCCAACCAAAAAGATACACAGTGCACCTTTAAATTCAATGTTTTGTACAGCTCAAAATCATAACAACAGGGCTTCCAAAACACAAAAAAAATCAAACAATCAATACTCATTAAAAGACAAGAAGATAAACCAATGTGTTCCCTCAAGTTCACATGAAGAAATACAATTTTATCTCACAAAACTGACATAGTTCGAGAATAAACCTATAGGCAAATATTTTAAAGCCTTTACCATTTATTTATTAATGTGCTAAATTACATTTCCATGCTCTGTAAAATGCATTTGCCCAAATAACATTATACACAAAAATAAACTTGTATGAAAAATGATGCGTTATGTTTCTGGAAATACAACAGCAGACTGGCCGGGTGCAAAGATAGCACAGGGTGTCTCCAGAGTATATGCCTTACAATGTTCAGTAGCTGCATTTACTTTCTATAAGGCTCCTCTGGTCGCTGGTCCACTTGTCTGTGAGTGAAGTGGGCTTTGTGCGCTTGCTGATGCGGAGGGCTGTTGCGACACAGGTCTTTAAAGGAAGATCTGAGAACTTCTCTATCAGCTTTTGTACCTGCGACTTTCTCATTTTGCAGTGTTGTGGTCATTTGTGGACACAGAATAAAGGACTGCTATCCACAGCCCAGCACAGCAATAAACCACATGCACTTAACCAAGTCGGCAAAGGGCTTTTATTGAGCAGGAAAATAATTAAAGTTTCAAAAGAAAAACTGCAAACTCTGGTGTAAATATAATGCTTCAAATAGAGATTGATTTGTGTGCTTGTCTGGTAAAGATTCAGATGAAAAAATAATGGTTATTGATTATGATATGTAATTTGTATGTAAACATACAAAATTAACTCATTAATTAAAACTGGTCAAAATGTATAGTTAATCAATATACAGCTTGCTGTATTCACTTTTGTACTTGTACATATATAATACATATAAACAGAAGATATGAATACATTTATCAAGTATTATTTATTTAGATTTTTATGGGCAGGAGGGGGAATGGACCTTGTATGAACATATAGACAAAAAAAGGTTGGTTTTGTTTGTTTTAAAGGTCCTATATTATGCAAAATTAACTTTTGTGAACTATAAGCTATGTTAGAATGTTGTTACCTCCTCAAAAACATACGTAGCGTTGGGTTTTGTTTCATTCAAACATGCTTAAGTAACCCTTTATTATATAGTCTGTCTAATCTCTGAAGCTCAAAATACTCCTTGTGATGTCATGTAGTGGTAGCATTCAAGTTAACATCTCCTTTTACCTTAAATTCAGTAGAAATTGTAAATTAAAGGGGTGAAATGATCCAAATGATTCTCGTAAAGGTATATGGCACAGCAGAGCACTCTCGAGTTACCACACGATATCACAAGGTGGAACAAAGTGTTTTCTGTTCAAGAGAAGAACTCCTAAATATGCAGGGTTTGTGTGTTAAACATGGGACATACATGTGCGTAGCGGTCTTCTCTCTTAAACCAAGTATGAAAATATGAGGTCTTAAAACAATACAGAAAACGGCAGGCAAAAAGAATGGTAACACCATTATTCACATTTATTGGACTATAGAGTATAGATTCTGAAATAGAATGAGGTGCACTTTGTAACCTTATGGGAGGGTCCTGCTTGGCTTCATATTGCTTTGTTTTAAACACAGTAAGCTATTAAACGTATCCATCTCCATAACGACCTGCAAGTGACACCACCAGACCAAAGAACAGGTCAGGTCTCTGGAGACGCAGCCACGTGTTTTAAAAAGCATTCTTGGCAAAAAAACAAACAAACAAAAAACAAGTAACTGGACATTCCAGATAAAAATCAAAGACATCTCCACAGAAACAAAACTTTAAAGGTACATTATCTAGTGGAGGGTCCGTCACCTGCGTTCCTTTGTGGAGATGTTATTGCTTTGTCCAAAATACAGTGTAGAGATTAAACCAATCTATCTCAAGGGAGACAGCTATAGGCTACATTACAGGTCAGATATGTGGAGAGGCAACCCTATTCACAGAGAGAATTATTGGATTTTTGAGCAATAGAAACACCCATAATGAATAAATAATGAATATAGATAGATGTGTTTAATGTCATTACATAGAACATTCCAGACAATGCAGTAACATCTCCGTTGAGACAAGCAGGTGGTGGACCCTCTACCAGAAAAGTTCTGCAATGCACCTTTAAATTATAAGAAACTTGCAACATGATATTCTTATTTCTTTTTAATGTATAATCAACAGTCTGCTCTTCTTTAATTTCATTTCTAGAAATGTACATTTTCCTCATCAAATCAAAAATGCGATTGTTCTGCTGGCACTTGTAATCTCACTTAGATTATTGCTCGTGGGTTCAGGTGTATGTTGGTGTTCACACATCAGTGGTTGACTATGTCCTTTTACATTTGATGCTACAGCGTTCAGTGTTGGATCATGGCCCCTGGAGCTCACAGTGGTATACAGCATACATTATAACGCAGTACGACCCCTCTCTCTGTTTCAGGCTGCTACTATAAATAGGAGTATAGTGGCGCCCCAGGCTTCCTATGTAATGAGATTAAACCAAACCAGCCCAGCTCTGAGTGTTTCATTGAGCTTTATTTCAAGTGCCATCCCATATTTCAATATTCATAAAACAGATATCTGCAGCGTGGATGTGTGCGTGCTGGCTACAGTGCTGTGTGTTTGTGTGTAAAGTGACAGGAAGATTATGTGAAAGATGCACACGCATGTCTGTTTCATGCCCTTGTTTTTTTCCTAAAGGGTAAAATGTATCCTGAAAAAAATTTTGTTATTGTCCTAAATTGTTCATAATTGCAATGTAGTCACTGAAATGTGGGCTCAGCTTCCCTCGAGATTTGGGGTTGTTAGATAACACCCCACTTTTATATAAAAATTATATAAATTGATCTGATTTGTTTATGAAAATTGTTTTAGAAGAATTACACATAAACAAGCAAAGGAATGCATGATTAATATGTTTAATGCAACATAACAATACTGTAATGCACATGTTGTGATGGTTAATATAAGTGTTCTTAATTATGTGAAAACATAACACCATTAATTCTAATTACAAGATGCAGAAGGCAAGCATTAGCTATTGCATCAAAAGTGGTCAACAAAATCTGATATCATCTGAACATAATTTATAACATAATAATTTATAACATTGAGAAGGGTGACATTGGCAGGAAGGGCACAAAAGCAATTTACCAGCCACAGAAGTTCACAGTAAGTTCACCAAATCAGGTACATATTCTTATTCATACCTTTGGCGATCAATGATTTATAGACTAATTGTGACTAGTCAACAATAAAAAAAATATTGTATCTGGACTAGACAAACTCAAAAACTCACACAGAGGCCTTATTTATAACAAAGACACCAGCCTTAAAACATCCAAATGTTCAAATGTTTTATCAATAATACTGTAGCCTTCAACCTTTATTTTGTTAAATATATGTTTAAAAAGTCGAATAGAATATAAAAAAGTAGAATAGAAATAATCATTTGACTTATCTACTAATGAAAAAAATTGCAGCAGACTTGCGGACAATAAAAACAATAGTCGGATATTTACAGCCCCAACAGGCGTGTACCCTTTACTTAAATCAGAATAGGTTTGTTTTTAAAGTACGCTGAATTTCCCTAAGCCTTTTCTGTGGACTAGAGCAGCGCTGGTTAACCTCAGAGGATAAAGCTTTAGCGGTGGAATCCTATTTTGTGAAAAGCTCAAAAAACACAGAAAGAACCGCTCTGGCACCGCTATTGTGTCCAAGCATCTGTGAGTGGGGCTGTTGTTGAGGCTTGAAGCATCAGGGGACGCGCAGAGTGAGAGACATGCATTCTGTTTGGACATACTGCACCCTGGCAATGGGCAAACGTTCCGGCAGGCTCCAACTGCGATCCATAGCACATCGCTCAGGCTTCATTACCCAGTTGGGGCTGCAACGCCATCATTTCGCCATCAGTTAACGGGGCACTTACTTGGCGCACCACAGTAACCCCATTTTCTGCTACAATGAAAATATCTGTTATTCGGCTTTACTGTTTCCACGGCTATTACAGGGGTAGCATTATAGATGTCATCAGTACCTCCAAAGCCCACCAGAAGCTTGTGTCTATAAGTGGTCAAAGGAAGAAATATGAAGAGTTAGATGGGAATTGACAGCAGGGGAAGGGGGATCTGGGCGAGATATAATGGACAAAATGAGACAAATGCATCTTTGCCATTTTAGCTGACAGTTTATTTGCTATTGACCTTTCCACTGTTTTGGGGGAATATTTAAGGTGCAGTAATGTACAATAAACAAAATAGTAGTTCAAGGGTACGGATGTCATTGTGTTGGTTAATTAATAATTGGGATTATTCAGGTCACAATATACTGATAAAAAATGAATAACTGCATGTTTTAGGTTGATGAGAGAAACAGAATTCCTTCAAATAAGTATCTTTATGATCTGACTCGGCATCGGACCTAAAGTCCATAACATCACAATTCATAATTCACACAGTTACAAATTTTGATAAAGAAAACTAGTAAACAGTGAATTTATCTGAGTAAAGGTAGATTAAACTTTTGATTGATATGTGTAGCACAATGAATTGAATTACACATTATCAATCTGGAATGGCTCTCGCTAAAAGCGATTTGAAAATGAAAATCATGACAACTATTTGAATCTGACTGGAAAAATAATTTTTGTTACATCCAGTTGAGAGAAAAGCTCAGACATCTTCTCTGTCCACAACTGCACAAAATGCACGTTATTCACCAACAAAATATTCTGTATTGACCCTAGGCTGAAGTATGTCTGTTGGTGTTGCCATGTTTGTTTGGTTCACTTGGACTCTTCACCTTTGCTTCTGCACAAACCTCTGCTTTGCCCCATACAAAACTAGTCAACTAATACAAACTGACTGATTCACTGACTAAACAGCTAAATGCCTACAGCCATAATAAGAAGCTCACTTAAACACAGAGAGAAGAAAAGGGTCATCCATAGCTTGAGAACAGACCTGGAGACCTTCTTGTTGTGAGGTGAGAGAACTAACCACTATCACACAGCACATCTCAAAATGACAAAACACTGGACGAGTCCAGATCCACACAAAAGAACTGTAATGGTTTTGTCCTCTGTCTGGGGGATAAAATGTCTCTTTTTAGTTGAGCAGTTATTTGGAGCCAGTGCCTAATTTTTACTGCTGATTTGCATTTCAAAAACAAACAAAACAGAGGTGTCTACAGCACTTAGTCGGCAGCAACAAAGTGTCAGTAGCTTCATAAGCCGGACCGTATCCAACTAGTCTGATTCAATTGCAGAGTAAATTTTATAGTAACCTAAAGCCTATTTTGGTAGTTTTGGCTCCACTGGTACAGTTGGCTTTGTTAGAAAGGGAGTAAAAACTGTATCTTTAAAATGCCATGACTGGACAAGTTAAGACTGACACATGAAGTGATGTATTTTGATGGTTTTGAAGAGTAAAATTATAGCTTTTGTGCTTAAGAAAAACACTATGACAAAAGTGAAGTGAAGGGGGCAGGGTTGACAATGGCGCATTTGAAAAGCCTGTCACATCCCAATGCAATGTCCAGACTTTTCAACTAATATATTCCCTTTTAATAATATACAATACTTTTTATGAGGATCTAATTGACTCACCTTTGTTCTGCTGCTAACCTAATTTGGACACTAATGCCTTTTATCATGGCCATATAATGAAGATAATTATAGTAATTATTCACCGTAATACAGTGTGGGATTGTATGTGGGATCAATAATTGTCAGGGGGTTCTTAATATTAGTGTAATAACAGCAGTATGAAAGCCTTACCAATAGCAGTAGTAGTAGTAGTAGTAGCAGTAGTAGTAGTCATGATAGATATAGAAAACTAGCCATAATAATAGTAGTAGTAGTATTAGTAGTAGAAATAGTAGTAGCAGTAATAGCAATGATAAATATAGAAACAGAAAACTACCAAACTATGATAAAGATAGATATAGAAAACTAGCCATATTATTTGTAGTATTAGTTGTTTTAGTAGTATTAGTATTAGTATTAGTATTAGAATTAGTATTATTATTAGTAGTAACCATGATAGATAGAGAAAACTAGCCATATTATTTGTAGTATTAGTAGTAGTAATAGTGGTACTAGGAGTAGGCATGGTAGATATAAGAAAACTTGCCATAGTAGTAGTGGTATTAGTAACATTAGTAGTATTAGTAATAGTAGCAGTAGTATTAGTAGTATTAGTAGTAGCAGTAGTCATGATAGATATAGAAAACTAGCCATAGCCTCACTTACACATCACATTTTAATTAAGAATTCTGTTTGATAATTCATTTTACAAACAAAATATGACTGAGTCACTCTTCTGTCATAATGAATTTTGTAGGAAACGCATTTGTAACGCTGAATAATTTGTATCACACTGAAGTTTACAATTCACTAAAATGATGGAGTTTTATTGCTGCATTTTGCCTTGAGATGTTTACGGACTCTAAAACAAAGCCATACTTTTGCCTGCCTCCAAATCTGATGCTCACAGCTACATTTCCATCTCCAAAGCCCCGGAAAACTAACCAAGACAAACAGGAAGTCATCCATTGGCGTGTTTACTCTGAATCGTAAGAAAAATAGCATCAAAATAAATGAGTGTGCGTGCATGCTCTCTCTCCACGCTCCCAAATGTCTGTATTTGCACTGTATAATATCAGTAATTATCTATCATACTGGGGCAAGATTCAGCCAAGCGTTGTTGGAATATGGATGACCAAGATTGCTTATGGGCTCGCAATATTATTTTAGATTGAATCAAAGTTGACAGTATTTGCATTTTCTATAAATAAAATTGTGATTTGAAGGCAAACCAAACATATCTTTAAGATAAAAAATGGTTATATATTTTCTATTAGGCCATTTAAAAGTGACAATTTATCACAATTTATTTAACACAAATGACATATTTTTAGAAATTAAAGGGTCTATGCAATTTTTTCCATGTATTTGAGCAAAATTAGTCTTGGCCCAGTACAGATATGTTGTATAAGCTCTTGAGGTTAAAATAAGTCTGGTGTGTACTATCTGCATGTAATTATAAAGCATTTTATTGTCTGATAATCAGGAAGCACACTGTTAGCATACTGGTCGCTGTTAGCTTCATTGTGACAGCATTAGGACATTTCATAAACAAAACAGTGCTGAACAATACAAATAAATCCAGCTAAACTCAGCCTTGTAAATGAATGAATGCATAAAACAAGTGAGGAAAAGATTTGGGCCATTGCAAACCGTTTAAAATTAACTAGTTCTGTTCAGTAAAAATCAGGTACAGTGCCTTTAAATAATAACTAGCTGTAATCAGATGAGAATATATACAAGGTTTACTTTGCTACTGTTTTAAATTTGCACCACAATCACATTTTTTGTCGATTTAAATATGAATTTTTAAACACCTCTCGTCGCATTCCTAACATCTCCATGCGATTTGAATTCAAACAGACATTTTTGCTTGGAGCGTGGAGAGCACAGACAGATGGAGAGGTGCATGAGAGAAAGATGACACAAAGGTAGCATGGATGACTCACTACGTTTTTTTCCTTCAGATTTTTTTCCTATGTTTCCTTTCCAGTCTGGATTAAAATAAAAGAAGGTAGGAAGAGGGAGGGGGCACTCATCTCGGAGATAGGCTAAAAATATCGCGCCTTGTGTGGGCTGGTTGGGGGTGTTGGGGGGGTCTTCGGCTCGGGGAGAGGATGGAGGCTTATATGGATTTGGCATTATTGTATATACAGACACAGTCCAGTTTCATTGCATTTGCAGCCTTCCCCCTTTTATTCATGCTGTCATCTACAGTAATTGGTAAAAAGCGCTTTCGGGAACTTCTGGTTTATTCAGTTAAGATATAGTTCATCAAACGGAAAACTAGTTAGAACATGCTTTTATCTTGCTGACCCACCACATACTTTTTGGTGCTTCCTCTTTTACGCCTCCTCTCTCCACGAAACTCCATTAAACATCAAAAGCAAATCAATATCACTGTGGCTCTCCCCGCTCAGAGAAGACAGCCACCCTGCCGACTGCAACTCCTAATTTGTCAGAACACAAGACGGAGGGAAAACCTTTTGGTCACATGTTTGGTTTCATCTGTTAATTCTAAGGACACTTCCCCCTTTTGGCAATGTATTTAGTCTAACTGATGTTAATTACTGCTGCTGTTGCTATGAAATGTGTTACCTATAGAGAACATTGATCCACCCCCCGTTTTGCCTGCTGGTTTCTTTTATAATGAAAACCCAACCAATTTGTCATGCATACTAAATTACTACCTAGCACACTGTGTCAAATCAAGCTTAAATTTGCAGGTTTCCTTTGCTCCACCACTGCTCCTCTATGTAACACAGCTAGTGGTGAAATAGGGTGAAAGAATTCTGGCAGCAGCTATTGCATCCTTTAAAGGACTGTTCCAGGAGATTAAAACTATAAAATTAAAGCTTAAAACTATCAAATTAAAGCTATATACCATAGCCAAATCACAAAGTCTGATTTATATACTGTAAGAAAATTAGACTGAAAGGGGTTAGTGTTGTGACGATACTATTTTTTAAATTTTGATTTCTATAGTAAGGCAAATGCTATAGCTACGGTACGTTTCTGTTGAGAAAACAACTTTCTAACGTGACTAAAAGCTCAATTTTGAGTCAGTTTTACATAACATAGAACCTTTGAAAATCACTGGCTCCGATCCTGCACTGTGGTCACCCACTGCTCCTGAGGCGTGGGTCAAATGATAAGGACAAATTTCCGTACATATCTGTAAAAATGTATCTTAATCTTTATAAATAATTCTGTTTACACCTAAAATATTTTTTTTTGCCTCAACGTATTACCTGTTTTCTCTGTGATATTTGGGACTGGCTTAACTACTATCCGCCTCTGGGACCCTAATAGGGATTTACATATAAAAGAGTAAGAGGCGATGAAAAGGGATGAAGAGGAGTTGTGCCAAGCAGGGGGGTAGATCAGGTGCCCCGGTCCCGCGCCTCTTCTGTATTCACCAGAGTGAGCTTCCAACCACAGACACACAGCAAAGAAATATAACAAAGTACTGCAGAAGCTACATAAAGGAATCTAGCACAAGCTGCTTCTCTTTTGTCTTTAACACCGTGTAGTTGACTTTGTATTAGTTTTCATTGTTCAGGCTTTTTCTCATATTTGTATTTCTCGCTGACTTGTGAAATCCTCAGTTACAGCTCTGCACTGTACAAAAATGCCAGACCAGATTTGTATCCAACTTTATTTTATTGTGCATGCAAGGTCTGAAGTGGAATTTGTGGAATACATTATTTGTATATAGTAGAAAAATACATAGATTTCAGTAGAGAAATTTAAACTAGAAATGTACACATACTGTAAAGCACATGGTACTGATTCTTGCAATTAAAGATATTTTGCCAAATCTATAGCAAAATCTTTAACAAGTCATAAATTCTACAATTCTCTAAATATGATGATAAAGAGCATATATTACTCTGTTTTCTGATCTATTTTATAATGTTGTATCCTTGGTGTGTGTTTCATTCACACATGTTTAACGCACAAATTTGCATATTTAGGCTGAGTTCTTCTCTCAAACTGAAAATACTGTGTGGTGATACATGAAGTGCTCCACTATTTTTTTTTTTACCTTCACTAGAATCATTTGGATAATTTCAACCGTGGAATTCCCAATCTCTACTGAGCTAAACGTAAAAGGCAACTGTTAACTGGAACTATCAGAACATGACATCATAAGGTGGAACACAGCATTTTGAGCTTTGGAGATGCAGACAGACTAATAGTAAAGGATTACTCAAACATATGCAAATGAGACAAAACTCCAGGTATGCTTTTGATGAGGCAACAGCATTATAACATGGCTAAAAGCTTACAAGAGTCAATTTTGTGTAGCACAGGATCTTTAAGGAACACTATGCAAATCTGTCCACTGCATCTGGAATTTCCCCACTGTGGGACTAATAAAGGCATATCAATCTGACCTCTCTTTCCTTTAACGCCACTTATATATATATATTATTATGTGTTATATATTGAACCCTTTTTCAAAAATTTCTCTGATCTATAATTAACATTTTGAGACAATTCCCCGAGATCCAACCATTGTTTATTTAACACATATCTTGCTAACAGGTTAACCCACAGCAGCAGCACATAACCTTTAGGGCTTCAAGTAAACAACAACCAGATAAGTTGAGACAGTTGACACTGAGCGAGAGTGACCCCGACTCGGTGAAGCTGGTGTGGATATCTTCTGTCTCGTGACCTTGAGGGCGTTTGTGGTCAGTGGTTGTGAGGGGTCACCCAGTCCCGAGAGAAGGGGGCTATGGAGATGCTACTCAAGGCAATTATCTCTGCCACAGCAGGACAGCACAAATACAGCAGCGGGAGTCTTACTCACAGCTGTCTATCCACATTCGTTGCTCTGCCATTTAAAGGTGCTGCCAGTATCATTAATAACTAATAATAGCTGTTTTATTATGCAAACTAACATGCCAGGATAACAAGTGATATTCCCTAATTTGTATGATTCATGATTGCTCCTAAAATGGATTTTGGCTGCCTGTCAGGTTGATTTGTGTGCGTAATTGGATTTTCTGTGAAGTTCAAAAAAACTGCATAACTTTTAGGACAAATCATTAGAATGTTCCTGTCTGAAATTGAGTGCCATGACAACAAGCCCCTCCCTACATACTATAGTATTCCCTACTATTTGAAGTCTTCAGTGAAAATAATTTACTTTTGAAGGTGCACTGTGTAACTTTTCGGCTGGGAGTCCATCATCTGCTTGTTTCTATGGATATGTCTTTGCTCTGC
The DNA here is from genome assembly GCA_029959045.1 of Taenioides sp. WSHXM2023. NCBI lineage: Eukaryota > Metazoa > Chordata > Actinopteri > Gobiiformes > Gobiidae > Taenioides > Taenioides sp. WSHXM2023. The sequence continues at coordinate 13,732,041 of CM057101.1, read as the reverse complement.
TTTGAATGTTCCACAGTATGACATTAAACAGTTCGACCTTACATTTATTCAGTTAGAGGTGGTTTTATTGCTCAAAGACACCTAGAAAAACAGGCAAACTGGTTTGGTCTCCATGGTAAGCTTTAATACCATACTGTGTAACATTCCAGACAAAGCAAAAACATCTTCATGAAGAAAAGCATTTGACGGACCCTCCACCAGAAAAGTTACGCAGTGCACCTTTAAGAACTTACTATAATGGTTTCCGCCAAGTTATTTTGAGTAATTCTAATCCTTATTGAACCGGTATGCATTTGTTTCTGTCATTAAGTAATTTAAATTCAATATTGTGATTAAAATGTAAACTATGTCATAGACCAGCAGACCAAGAACCACCTAAGATAATATTTGACTTTCCCAGTACCACCAGATTTAAACATGGACTATATCATGTCTAATTTAGGTCAAAAATCAGACTAAACCATGGAAAAGGTGGGTCTAAATAATGATTTACCCAGGAAGACAAAAGTTTTCATAGATTTGTATGATTAAATTCATCCTGTCTGCAGTAACGATTATGACTTTAGATTGTTATGCGCAGACCTCTGTTTTTCATACCTTGACAGTCTCAGCTGCAATCTGCAATTTTGTTGTGACGGGTCTGGTCAGCTGATTTAAACAGATTTTGGCGCTGTCTTCCTACTTGGAGGCAGAGTGCAGATGAAACTGTCAAGGTATGAAACAAAAAGAGGTCTGTGCATATGAATCTAAACTATAATTTAATAGATTTGTAAATACTATAACTAAACTAAATACTACTATTAATATTTGTTTCCTTGGGAATATTAAGGTTACAGGTTGATCTGCTTCACCAATGACTGTTTCACTGTCACTTTTTAAGCCAGGTGAGATGACTGCTGTTATGATTTTGGGCTTTACAAAAATAAATTTAACTGAAATACTAGAAAATAAATCATAATATATCTTCATTAACAATTATTTACCTGCCATTATAACTAAACCAGAACCAGTGCAGTCAAATCATGTCCTTTCCACAGAGGAACTTTTGGACTAATTTGACCTTAGCTATGTGTTTTCCCATCTAATTGAAAATACCAAAGTAATCAAATGACAGACCTTTAATTGCACTGGCTGATGTTAGTATAATTGCCAGAATACTGATAACTTCTGCCACATAAAATCCTTTTGGCAAATGAGTTATCTAGTTAGTGCTAATAATTCTAGTGTTGTTTTTAAGAGTGAAAAATAGTCTGGGATTGTTTGGGTCTCTGTCAGTCCTGGGTGTACTCAGACAAATGCTTTAGGCCTTTAGTTGCTGGGAAAGGCTTCATTCACCAACTTACCCCAGCGAAAATAAGTAAACAAACTTGAATGAATATACATAAGTTATTGTGAATTATGTTCATGGAAAAATATCACACAGAGAGAAATGTACACTCTTAGCATAACAATAGGCTGCTAAATGCCTGCCTTCTTTTCAATTCAAAAAGGATTATAAAACATAATGCTAATAAGGAGGATCACTAAAAAGGTAACACTGACTTGGAATAAATGTATTCTGTTTTTCCATTAAAATATTTTGATTTAATTGGGCATAAACATTTTAGAAATATTAACTTAAAATCCCAGTAGTTGTTTTCTTTTAAACATATTAATGAATTTGACTACTTGTCTCTAGACAGATGTATGTATGGCATACAGATACATGTATGGCATTATACTATTATACTATTTTGAGAAACACGCATTCTGTCTATGAGCAATATAGATAAGTTAAAGATGCACTGTGTAACTTTCTGGCGTAGGGTTCATCACATGGCCAGGTACAGGTCAGCATGTTTTTTACTGTATTTTTGAGCAGTAAAACACCAGTTATTGAACAAATGCAACATGCATGAGTTTAATGCCATATTGTAAAACCTTTCAGGCAAAGCAATAATATAAATGCCATACTGTGGAACATTTTAAACAAAGCTATGACACCTCCATGGACACAAGCAGCTGGTGAACTCGCAACTTGAAACGATACATAGTTCAAATTTAAAGTCAACGTTTCATTTTTTTGGAGTGTAAAGTTTAACATTCAAAAAAACTACGATCCCGACAGCATTACACAGCTCAGACCTGTCCCTGGGGTTTGTACTTCTGAACACCTGAAAGGCTCTGAACCTGCCATAGGTCCCTGACTTTACCTAAGGAGACACTTCTGAGTATGCCGATATTGTGTTGATGCTCATCTGAACTGACTGACGCCTCTAGTGGCTTTAAAAGAAAACACAAAACATTTTACCACCAGTCCCAGCGAACCACCGGGGAAGCCTGCGCCGAAAGCTCTGTGGTGGGGCTGATTTTCAAAATAGTTTAATTTAAATTTTCTGACCAACGTGATTTGATTTGCTAAATATTTTTTTCCATCAAACTTCTATTCACACTTGAATAAATACTTGAGAGAGAGCAGGAATATTAAAATTGTTTTTCAGGGTAATTTATTACATACATTTAATGCGTGTGTAATAATATAAAGTAACGTAAAGTCTATTGCTGATTTTTATATCCAGTATAAGAAAGATTCAGCTTTGGTGTAAGCCTATGTTTTGCTGTGTTTTAGAGCAATTTTAGAGCCAAATGTGCCCCGGTGGTACTTGGGAAGCCAAATATTTAGCAATGTGGAACTTGGTGTGAAAAATTTGAAAGCCACTGGTCTACTGGTATAGACTCAAGATGGAACACATGTGATTTTTGTTGCATATACAGGCCCGTCAACAGAAACTGGGGGGCCCCCGCTAATATAAATTAATAGGAAGAGGGTCCAATTCTGGACCCATAAAATCCTGGGGCCCGGGACAACAGATCCCTTTATCCCCTCTGTCTCTGCATATATATGTCATTATATAATTACCTAAATAATGGCTACCACAAGGGTTTACATGCAACCATTCAAATTTCGATTTCGATTTGATTTATCCTGCAGCTCTACTTTGTGCTTCAGCTAAATCCGTTTACTTTCCGTACAGTGCATTAATAGATTAAAGTCTAGCTGCTGCTGGCACTGTTCTTTTTACAATATTGAAGCTTGTCGTTTAGTGAAATAAAATGCTGATTATCCAGTCTAGTGTGGTCCTTCAAATAAATCCTCTGTTGGATTTATCAGGTGCGTGCGCTTTGTCTTGAAAGGCCCCTGTCCCCAAAGCAGTGAATCAGTGTGTGCAGTATGGAGCTGAGATGGTCTGGGTTGGGTGGTGGAGCCAGTGGGCAGGATAATCTTCTGTAATCCTCAGAGCGCAGATTTGACCACAGTGAATGTAAGTGGTGTTTGTGGGGGTGCAGAGAAGAGGACTAGGGCTAGGCTAAAGCCCTTTTGTGTAAGTCGTTGAAATTAGGTGGATAGATCTTTATTATATTGATCTAATGAGACTAATTATCATAAAGGTGATCAGATTAGATGAAGCAACTAAAGCCGGGTATTTACAGGGATGTAACAATAACTGAAATATCGTGTCTCACAATAATATCGTGGGCTCGTTACATCCCTATTTATTTACTGTGTGATTTTGTCAGTCTGCGTTGAAAGATTATTGATCATGAGGAAAATCATGAGTTGTATCTCAAAAGCCTGAGTCATAGGACACACAGTGAGACAGGGTCAAAGATTAAACTTAAAACTGTATGACCAAAGATATATCTGCAGTGTCTAATATTTTGGATTCTGTTGCGGAGTGAGCCCTCCTCTCGCTGCATCCACGATCAATCTTTGTCAAACATGTGACCAACACTAAACACCAGCACTCCTCCAAGTAACAGCAGCACTGGGCTCTTATCTCCCCATTTCTCTTTTATTTACAAACTCTTACAAATGCTAAAACACCACTAGCATGTAGAGCTCACCTCAGCTAAACTCTGCGACTACTTTACCAGAGTGTGATATTAAAAATCTTGGTCGTAGGTAGACGGGAACTATTGTGTTAACCATCGCAGTGTGAATGAGCACTGTCTTACAATTTAATGGGTCTATATTACACTGTATTCGGATGTATGTTATAATGTTGTTTACTTAACAAAAACATAACTGGAGTTGTGCTTTGTTTAATTCACGCATGTTTAACACACAAACCCAGCATATTTAGGCTGAGTTCTTTTCTCAAACAGAAAATGCTCTTTTCCACCTTGTGATGTCATGTGGTGATACAATGATAGATTCCTATGGAATCTATAGAGCCATGGGCTGTGATAACTCAAATGGAAGATGCCAAATACATTTTCTTCAATAGAGCTTACTTTGTTTTGAGTTAATGCAATAAAAGATCACATTTAATTGCTTGTTGCTTGGTGACATTTACAGACATACTGTTAAGGATTAGCATAAATGAGATGTAATTAAATTTAATTATGTTCAGTTAAAAGGACAAAACTTTGAACATTCTACATAACTTTTAATTTACAACAATAGTTGGTCAAAAATAAGTGTTTTCTGTTGCCTCTAATATACACCCACATTTGTAATATTGTTCTAATAATACTATGTGGGATTCATTACTCAGACTTGAATTTTTAACAGGCTTATAATTGTTTGTGGAAGAAAATAAAACTCAGTCAGAGGGAGACACGCACAGAGGCAGTTTTAAAAGCCCTCCTCTCTTGGCACAGAGCGCACACAGGATATGCTGACAATACAGAGCAAATGTTAAGGGCTTAATGAGAGCCAGCCCTGTACAAGGTCGTCCCATTTTATTCATCATTACCAATTGTAAATGTGCTTAAAATAGAAATGTCTTATTATTGCCATAAATTATCTGCATTAACATTATCTCCACTGTGGTCATGTTCTGTCAAAATAGCAGGCTTCATTTGGTTTAATTAAGTACTGTATATTTGCTATTTTCAGGGGTTGAATCGCTGTTATGCTGTGTAAACAGAATTATTGACCTAAAATACACTGAGGATGACTGAACTGAAAGCCCAAATTAGTTAAATTGGTTGACTCTAAAAAGTTAAGTAACAATATTGATTTTCTCACATTGACAGTCTAAAGTCAATATACAATTTGGTGACAAATTGTCTCTTTCTGTTCAATCAATCACTGAAATAAAAACTACATATTTATGCACTTAGCCATTATAGGCCAAGGCAGGGTATGGAATACTATAAAGATTAGATTAGTTTAATTAGTATTAGGTCTTGGAATCACAAGGTCCCTCATGATTCGATACAATATACAATACATGGCTTATGATAAGATAATATAACTATGTGACACATACATACATATATTATATAGTACATGATACTGTATGATATTTCACTGTTTTGAACTAAACAAATACATATCTACAACAGTATTCCTTTGTTAAACATTGCATGCATATTCTGTACACTTCATGTAATTATCAAAACGGTAAATAGACAGACTGCATACCATAAATACGGTACTTGTATTTTCTATAAATAAAAATGCTCATGCCAATATATTGATACAGGATCTGGTTGCATTAATCCTGTATCACATCTTATCGATACATTTTTGATACACCCTACTTAAAGGGCCCATATTATGCTCTTTTCTGATCTACGTTATAATGTCATCATCAAAAACGTACATGGAGATGCATTTTACTTCATTCACACATGTTTAACACAAATCCTTACATATTTAGGCTTCTTCTCTCAAACGGAAAACATTCTGTCCCACCTTCTGATGTCATGTAGTAATACAAGAAGTGCTCTACTGTGTTTTTAAGCTCCATAGACCTTCAATAGATAGATAGTTTCAGCTCCTGAACTGGTGATCTCTACAAAACAAAAAATAAAAAGTAGCATCACAAGGTGGAACAGAGCATTCTGAGCTTTAGAGATGTAGACGGACGAATAAACCAGGATGAAACGTGTGAATGAAACAAAACACAACGCTGGGTATGTTTTTGATGGTCACAAAAGTCAATTTTGTGTAATACAGGACCTTTAACATGGCATTCACAAATTTCACACTAGAGACATGATTGTTCTTGAATGATAGGAGCAGTATTTACAGTGTATATTACTGTAGCTTATAACAAGATGCACTGCCTTTTCCCTTCCTCCCTTCACCACATTCTCGAGTGCATCCTACTGTAAACGTCACCATGAAGCAGATTCAAGCTTGAGCGAGTTTCTCTGTTTTCTTCTTATTGCCTGAGAAGAAGAGAGGGCAAGACGAGGCAAGTGGAGAGAGCAGGGCGGCCATGGACGTGCCTCTGGAGATGTGTCATTCATGGCCATGTTGACCCTGGGAGCGCACCCCCAACTCAAGCACAGTCCAATTTATCATGCAACAGATGGCAGCTCTCAAGATACAAAATGGAGTTACAGCTGCAGACAAATAATTAATGCATGTAATTAATGGAGAAAAATTAATATATTTAAATAAGTGCATACAAATCGTCAATTAAATAAATGCCAATCCCATATAAGAAAGTATCTGGATTTTTGAGTACCGTCAGATCTAAACCAGGCTTTTAAAAGAACGATAACGCCAGGACTAAACAAAGTCTAAATCATGACTTAAAGGTCCCATACAAACAAAATGGATTATTGTGAGCTTCAAGTCATATTAGAATGTTGTCACCTCCTCAAAAATATACCTGGAGTTGTGTTTTGTTTCATTCACACATTTTTGAGTAATCCTTAATTATTAGTCTGTCTGCATCATCAAAGCTCAAAAAATGCCTAGACTAGACACAAGATGCAGAAGAATAAACATGCCAAAAGAACGTTTGCCCATTTAGAAGAAGCCAACATGCATGCATAAACACATAAACGATCAGGAGGCCACGGAGATGAGAGTGCGAGTCTTGAGACGATTCAGTTAAGCACCAGAGCCCCAGAGATTTACAGCCAGTCTATAAAAACAGCACAGTTTCCCAATCTTCTACTCCCCATAGGCCTGCCTGGTCTCCCTCAGAGCTCCCTCCTCTCGTGTAGCAATCAGGCAGGTGTTAAATGCTCTGGTGATGTGCTGCTCATGTTGGTGCTGGCGACGAAGTGAAGACAAGAAAAGGGGGGGGGGGGGGGGGGGGGGCGTTAGGGGGGTTAAAATTGCATGTGGAAATAAGCATCTGTGCTCGCCTGGCAGAGGAGGAAGCGGGGGCAGGAAATAACTGTCATTCTCCACCGAGGCTGAGCGTACGGAGAGGGCAGCTTAATCATTAACTTAGTGAAGGGGAGAGAATGGACCACTATAGGTTTTCCTTTTCAAGTCCTTTAAGTCTTACAAACGCAATTCCTCTGGTTGGATAGGTTTGTGCTCATAAAACCTGGAACATCAGATAGAGGCTAATCCAGGCAATATCAATACATTAGGTATATCTAGTATATTATATAAATACTATAAAACAGAGCAAACTGTTTTAAAGCCCCACATTACACAATTCTCTTATCTATGCTACAATGCTGTTTCCTCATCAGAAACATACCTGGAGTTGAGTTTTGTTTTATTCACACATGTTTAACACAAATCTTGCATATTTAGAAATATTTAGAGTTCTTCTCTCAAACTGAAAGCCCTGTTCCCCCATGTTATGATTTTGAACTTTAGAAACAAACAGACAGTTTAATAATAAAGGATTACTCAAACATGTGTGAATGAAATAAAACACAATTCCAGGTATGTTTTCGAGGAGGTAACAGCAGCATTATAACATGGTGCATAGGAGTAAATTTGGTGTAATATAGAACCTTTAAATTTAGGCATAGACCTTGTTTACATTTGGTGGTACTGGGCAGAGATTCTTGGAGTGAAAAGTTTGAGAACCACTGGATAGGAGAAGGTAACATTATTGCACAGTATAGTATTTTTGTATACATAAATTCATAGACCTATTTGTGATGATGAAGCACTAGAGCACAGTTTTAGTGACAGATGTCCCCAAAACCACAGCTGGGAGGCTGCAGGCGGTGCCAATGGCTACTAGACTCCAAAAAACACTGTGTAGTAATTTTCAAACTTCACTGTACTTAATGCCGAATTCCATACGACTTGAGATGAGGAGTAATTGAGGCGTTTGGTTTAATTGTATTCATGTCAAACCACCTTTTATCTTTAAAAAATGCTATAAAAATAAAATTTACTTACTTACTTATTAAAATTGTGCCACTACTACTACTACTACCACTACTACCACTACATCTACTATAAGATAAGATAAGATATGCCTTTATTAGTCCCACAGTGGGGAAATTCCAGTGTTGCAACGCACAGTTCAAGAACAGCAGGAAAATGGAACATGCAATAAAACAAGATAATAGATAATGGCTAAAAAAAGAATAATTTAGAAATAGACTTAAAGATAGACTCTAATTTTGTTTTGTTTTGGTGGAGCAAAAATATAAAATACAAAATATAAAATACCAAAAAATACTATTATGTACAATAAAAGTAACAGTGCAGCATATGAACAGAGTAAATCTCAGTAAAGTGACTTCAGTATATTATGTTATTTACAGTAATGACTATGTTTATGTACAGACAGGATAATTATCAGTAAAGTGACATGAGTGAATTGTACCAGAGGTCTTCAGTATTGCACATAGATAGAGTTGAATGACACATGTTCAGTGTTAACAGTGTTCATTATACAGTCTGACAGCAGCAGGAAGGAAAGACCTGCGAAACCTCTCCTTCACACAGCGAGGGTGAATCAGTCTGTCACTGAAGCTGCTCTCCAGAGCAGACAGGGCGTCCTGCAGGGGGTGACACTCATGGTCCAGCATAGAGATGACCTTAGCCAGGACCCTCTTGTCCCCCACCTGCTGCACTGAGTCCAGAGGACAGCCCAGGACGGAGCTGGACTTCTTGATGACCTTGTCCAGCTTCTTCCTCTCCCTCTCTGTGATGCTGCTGCTCCAGCAGACCACACCGTACAGGATGGCTGATGCCACCACCAATTACTACTACTACTACTACTACTACTACTACTACTACTACTACTACAATGTGCAATGCCAATGGCTATTTAGATGTTTCAAATTCAAACTTCACTGTTCACACTCTAATTTCCTAGGTTTTGAGATTAGAGGAGCCATTTTGTTCAAAGGGTAAAAACTGTGCCTTTTTCAACAATAAAGATTAGGTTTGTTGCACTTTTTATGATACAAGGGTTCCCTCTGGTTACATCATGAGCAGTGGACCCTGTCCCTAAGTGAACATTTGCCCGCTCGGAATGATTGATTACTGGACGCAGATTCCCTTGGGTGTGAGGCAGAGGAGAACTGACACGAGCCAGACTTCTGGGAAAACCGCTGAGGAAGCATCCGGAGCAGGGGGAGGAGATGGGGTGGAGGGTGTTTCCCTGGTGCTGACTGGTAATGTATAATCAATGGCCTTAGCGGGTCAATGGAAGAGCAGAATGTAAATCTCCTCAACACTCTGGAGTAGACTTATAGGTTTAATTAAACTAATCACTGCATTGACGAGGAGAGTCCGAGCTCTTTGAAGCCTGCTGTATTAACGACACCAAATCAACAGCCGCTTTTTGTACGAAAACGAGAGAAAATTAAGCTGCAAAACTGGCCCCCAGCTCCACACAATCCCCAACTCTACACGCAGTAAGAAAGATGAATCAAGCTAATTTAATAACTGAAGTAAACTCTGAAGACATAACAATCAAGCATTGTATTACAAGGCTGCTACGTTTAATAAACAAGTCGCATCTCTCCATCTTTAATCAATTAAAGCCCTTTAAAATTAGTGGCTCAAGACATTGATATTATGCACTAGTTCTTCTAAATTTGATTATTGCCCTATATTTTTAAAGTTCATACACCTTCTCTAGACTCTAGGCTAAAATTGCCTTGACTACAAAATTGCCTTTTTAATCACTATTAGCTGTTGTTTTTGGTTGACCATATTGAAATAGCTTTTCTCCACTCCATACACCCTCTGCTGGCAACAATTATATTTTATTTGCATAGAAATCTTGACTAATGTACTGTTTTTCACATATACCTTTCCATACACATACAATGGAATTACAAGATATACTGTAAGTGTCCAAAATCAATCACACTGATAAATAGGGGAGGGCAATACTGACTATAATTAATATCTAGATATTTTTGTAGTATCCTGATAATGACCCCAGTACATTTTACAATTCACTGATCACATGAACAAGCTGTAGTTTGGCCTATAAATAAATAACAGCTACATAACACATTTGGATCAGTTTTGTCTTATTTTATTTTTATATTAAGAAAATAAATGCTGTTTTCAGCCTCTACACTGGTATCAGCTGATATCATGAATAGGCAGATACTTAAAGCTATAATATCGAAATCGGTATCGGAGCTTATAAAGTTGGATCCCTATCCATTACCATATGTTTCATCAAACCTGTGTACAATAGTGAGTGGTGTTATATGGCAGACCACAGCATCCTCTGGTCGACAGGGACAGTTTGTTATCTACTGTAAGGAGCAATCATTGAGCCGGCATAAATCCCCCTCTCCCCTGAAACCACTGATCATCATGTCATTGTCCACAGCAATGCACTCCAGGGATCCAGCTCTCGTCTTACACAAGAAACCTGCCCACCCATTCAAAATACAATATGTGTGCGTGCCTATTAGTAAGCTTTGAAGTTAATGCTGTGTGTGTCTCTGTGAGTCACTTTGAGATTTTTCACCAGCTATTATTAAGATGGGACTTGCTGTTTAATAAGATGCAGTAATTGTCTCCTCATCACATCTCTGGAGATTACAAAGGCAACTGTCAGGTGAATAAAAAAAAATCTTTACCATGTTTGAAGCACGGTGGGTTTTCGACAGACGCAAATGAGCTGAATGCAGAGGGGTTTTCATGTGACCATAAACTTACCGCTGTGTGTCCCAGGAGGATCATAAATAAATATAAATTAAAAAGAGAAGACTGGGGATAAAAGGTAGAAAATGCTATATTACAGCTACAGTCTAAATAACACTACTGCTTTGTACAGACTAATGCTACTACAAGTACTTGTGTAGTTACCACCAAGACTACTACTACTATTTCTATAACTACTACTACTCAAGTATACTTTTAATATAATTTTTAATGCAAGTTTAATTGTTACTCGATGACAACAAGTCAGAAATACGTATTATGCTATTATCTTAGCTTATTATTAGCTATCTTTCATTCAGTGTTTGTCCTTTGCCACTTGAAGCAACCGTTTCAATGTAATGTTAAACTTCTCAAATATAACCTTTTTAATATTAAATACCTAAAATAAAACCTACATTTACAATCAACTTTAAGTGGACAAAATATTTAAAGATTTAGGGTCACTCTAATGATAAGGAAAGGTAATACAATAAGATTTAAACTGCAGAGAGAGATGCAGGGAGCGAAGGGAGGGGAGACTCTGAGCATCAAAAAACGAAAATGAAACTTACAAAATATGTTAATATGTTGTTTTCGGTGAATACAGCACAGTTAAAGGTAAGTAATCTAAATATGTTATGTGTTAGTAGTTAATACCCCATCGAAGTAAAATAGTCTCAGTTTAATTAGCACTATACAGTAGGCTCTAAATATATTTACTCTAAATATGAAATTAAATAAACACAATTCTCCATAGGATATTTTTGAATAATGCTTTGCCTTTTAAAGACTACCTGTATCCCCTGTGGCTTATGAAACAAACGTAGACTGGGGATGTAAAGACAGAGAGAGACTGAGGACGAGACATAGTTTGACAAGACAGCTCATCTTTACTGTGCAGTTGAAGCCAGGCGTAATGCCAGGTTCCACTCACCTCCTTGTTTCCACTTACAGAAAAGGGCTAGAAAAATATACTGTCTATAGTTTCCTCATTTGGTATGTATATATTGAAACTCTACGTGTGTGAATATCTTTTCTTCTTCACTGTGGCTGCTGTCAACAGACTCAAATAAGCATGTACAAATGCAGGTACCTCCACACTCACAAACAGTAATAATGACCAGTCTGTATACCAAACAATGATAAAAGGTTATTCCTGCCAGTATAAACTAAAAGTTTTCCACTGAGACAGGTGCAAAATTAAGAATGGAGACAATGGTGTAATACAGGTTCAGGTGTGTGCCAGGCTGCCAAAAAGGTCTACAGGCAATACATGAGAACGTATTAGTTGTTTTAAAGGAGCAGTCATCCATTTCTTGTCTTGAAAAAGTAAAATGCAGAAGAGATGTAGCGTACAGAGGAAACCACCAGCCTTACCAAAACAAAGTTAAGGAAGTAAGCAGTACTTAAGTAAGAATGCTGTTATTTTAGTGAAATTACTCAAGTGAAAATAAAAGATACTCTATTGCTATTTAACTACTACTATTATTACTATTAGTACCACCACTATCACTACCTACTACTACTACTACATAACTACTAATACCAATTATCACAGCTACTACTAACCACCACTAGAACTAATACAACAACTATTATCGAACTACTACCAGCACCAACACTATCATTGCCTGACTACTACTACTAAAGCCTATTATTCTACTACCTAACTTCTGCGTAACTACTAACACTACTTACTGCAACTACTACTAACTACCACAGTAACTAATACTCAGTGTTTCCCGCAGAAAATTGGTTAGTCAAGATGGTGGTGGTGGTGGTGGTTTCGAAAACGAAACTCTACTACTACAGCAACTGTAATTATATACAAAACAACAACTATTCCTACTATTAAATTATTTCTTGTCTACTCATGGAGCGTTTGCATATTCTGAATATACCCTCTTCAAGTCTTGTTAAAGTCAACTGTACCATTTTAAATCTAATTTCAGAGCTTCTAAGGTTAATGAGGTACTTAGAACACACGCAATCGATACTTTCCTCTTTAAAGGGAGCCATTAACTCAGTGCAGCTCAGTTTCCCCGACACGATATTTACACAGCAGTAAAACATTTATGCATTTTGATCCAGGGCCGTGGGTTTCTAAGACGCGCTGGCAGCGGTCTTTTGTCTTGACCAGTACCCGTGGCAACAGTGAATTAGTTGTGGTCAAATTCACACACTTAAAACTTTATGATTTATTTCAGAATATTGGGGGAGATTTGTGTTGGTCACAAATAAGTTTTTACTAATACTGGTAGTAATAGGATACAGCACCACACATACATCAGGAATTATTATTGTGATTTTGTGCTCTGCATTTAATCGAATTTTATTAAAGACTGAGATTCAATCAGGTCTAATTATCAATGATAAGCTTGAGTCTTTTTAATCGAGAGATAAATATCTACTGTCAGTAAAAAACAAAACAAAAAACAAAAACAAAAAAAACATGTGGTTTGAAGGACTTCAGGGGACGAAATATAATGATTACAAGTCTAAATTGTTTATGGTCAGGAAATTAATACTGAAAACCATTTTATGTGTTTTCTAATAAGACAAAATAAAATGTAATAAAATTGTGATCCATCAATATGAGGGGGACATTTTTGATTATTTTTTGTCATACTGTCTAGCTCTTTTGTGAAGCAAAAAATATTTTTTCTGATTAAAAATGGAAATTGATGATAGAGACTCTCCACTTTTGTATGTTACCTGTTTTTGGTTTTGACAAGCAGGCTCAGAAAGTGTACAAAATGCTACAATTCTGTTAAAATTTAGATTTTTGTGTATTTATGTGTTTGATAAAGTTTTTATTCTTATTTGAATGGCCTAGAGGCACATATCACCTCCCCACCTCAGTCATGTGACAAGACCAAAGTAAGTGGTGATAGTCGTTGAGTGGAACTGTTAGTATCAAAACACTAAATATTTTGGGCACTTACTCTTGGGCTTTTCATGACAACATTACCACAGGGCCTCAGTCAACCCAACCCAGACTTTTCTTCCCCTTTTGAGCTCATGTAATCTTCAAATTCTCATTACATGGCCTTGCATGCAGAGTCTGTGGTCTATTACCCTACACATCGACCTTCCTGTTGCGCCAAAAGGAACTGCGAGCTGCGAGATAAGGATACTGCGAGCATTACCCAAGTACTGCAGAGGAGAAAACAGCGACACAAAGACCAAAAACACACTAATTGGGAGAAGGAAGAAAGTTCATTTAAAGCAGCTTTTGCAAATTGATTGTCCCATGAGAAGGAGCCTGAAGCAAGAGAAGGCTGGCAGTCCAAATTTCGAAAGAATGGATCAGAATATTGCATTGGGACTGCAGAGAGAGACCAGACACGTTGGAATATCAAAGGAAACCTCCAAATAGACCAAACAAACTGCACCAGCGACGATTAAAAAAATCCTGTACAAATCCAAGGAACAACATGTGTGAGGAGAGAGGTGCCGGAGAAGGAGGGGGAGCAAAGTCCCAAGGATCACTGAGAGGGGTAATGCCTGCTGATGTGCTTTGACTGAGCGGAGGACTAAAGAGGAGAGGTACAGGCCCTGTTATTAGAGCCAGGATTGGGATTGAGGACAGTTTTGCAAGTGTTCTGGCTTCTTGTGCTTCTGCCTGACTGGAGTGCTAAAAAGTCCACAAGGGGGGGCTGCGTGGGTGGAGGGAGCCCTGATTCAGACACTAAGTAGAGAGCGACCGGAGATATGAGTCACAGGGAGGTAAAGCGGCAGATGAGTTTGTGGGATAGTTTTGAGGGACCCTCGCCCGCCTTCTCACCTATGCCTCCGCTCACCTCCCCCCTGTCCCCACCAGGAAACCACAAACACGGGGGATCAGCTCTCTTCAGACGGCTAAAACTCAATCGAAGTATTCAAGATCTCAAACACTATTCAAACTGCCATACAAGGTACAACAATAACACTTTCTTTTTCGTTTTTTCCCCTATAGAGTGACAAAATAACAAAACAGATTTCATTTATCCAGACTTAGCAACAGGAGGGCACAGGGTTACAACCCCTTGTGGTCATAATTCTTTAAGACTCTGTTCATTACAATTTCAATTCTAGGATATCAAACAGAAATCATGAATTTATCATTTTAAAGGTTCACTATGTAACGTTTTGGTAGTCTGGTACCTGCTTATCTTCATGATTATGCTAATACTTACCGTAAATTTCCACGGTATGGCGTTAAGCATATCTTGTATTTGTTCCATTACAGTGGTTTTATTTCTAAAATATGCATTCTTACTGTGAGTGGTTAGCCTCTCCACAGATCTTACTTGGAACTTGATCTGGTGGCTCTGGGAGAATTGCTTTTTTTTATTTGAATTTAATTTCTCTGGTATGAACCTTTGTTCTAATACTAAATATTGTGATAAAGCTAATCTATTCTCCAGTTTCATGAATCAAGATAATATTTGATGAGAGGAAAACAGATATGTTAAAAGTGGTAGTGGAGACAAAGAAGATGTATACCTAATATTTAGCGGTTTACACAGGAACTTTAAAATTGGGTTAGGTTAGTTTGAATTTAATTTCTCTGGTATGAGCCTTTGTTGTAATATTCCAAGCACATCTTATATACATTGCCTTTGATGGATTAGATGTTACTGAGCACGGCGAAGACTCATAATTCCTTGTTGGAAAAAAGTAAAATGTGGATTAGCTTATGCAGCTCGAAGAGGTTCCCCTGGCGAACAGTTTTGATGTGTTTTTCATTAGTGGGGAAACATTTTTAACGATAATTTGATTTGTAGTCACATTCACCAAGCCCTCTGGGTAGGAGAAGTCACTTCTAATTGGCCAATTTAGAAGGAAATTCTAAAAATATCACTGTGTGTGCTCAATTTGGAAGATTAACAGACAGCAGCGCCAAACTGAATTGATCCAGAAAAGAAATCCAACATGTACTCAAAGTGGCATAGACCGTGTCCTTATCTGCTCTTGACATATGACCTTAAATAAACCCTGGGTGAGCAAAAAGTTTTCAGTCTAAAGCTAAAATATCTAAAATAAATTATTCCCTGTCACTATAAAGTTTTTATTTTTGGAGTTATCAAACAACTACAAGCTTGTTTAATCAATACAAGACCTAGATGTCTGATTGAATCTTCTTTCATCTCTGAGAAGTTTGTGTAGCTCTTGAAGGGGCCGCTGTCTGCCTACTGAACAACATTCGTGACTGCTGGCACTGCTGGAAAAAGATATGGTGTAAACTGATAAGTGCTGTACCCGATGGCTAAGCGCTTCTGACGATCGATCTGGAGTCTTTTAGTATTCAGTTTTGGGGTTTAATGTTGATCAGCAATACACTCAGTGAAAATGGTGCTTGGTTTCACAGAATGATATACAAAATGTGACTATCCAAAGTCTATAAAAAGTGATTCTGGTTACTTTTGATGTTAATAAAACTGTTTGCTAGCACTGATTAATTTTTTCCTTCAGGTAGAATGTAGATAAAATCCAAATTAAAATCTCAATGACTTAAGTCTTCTTACAGATTTGTCCCTGAGAGGAGCTTAGTAGTTCTTTAGCTCAGTTTAACACGACTTGTTCTAAAATATGATTTGTCAGTAAAGAGGAATTCTCAGGGTAACCCAGTGGCAGTTTGCCAGCACCCCAGTACTGCAGAGTCACAGCTGCAGAAATATGTGCTCCAAAACCTGTCAAGTCTCACTTTCTTCAACATTACCCTTACTCTGAACTTCTCAAAATGCGGTACAGGTACGGCTGAAGGTACAAGGGCCATTCAGAGATGTACAGTTAGTCTCAGCCCTGACCAGAATGATATGAAAACTTTAACCAGTTTTATTATTTCTTTGGTCTATAAGATTTATTAGACAGTATAGTACAACCTGAAATTAGGTAAGGAGTAAGGAGAGACATACAGCGCAACAAAACAAGAATTATAACTGTAATCGGTAGTGTTGCCACTACTTAAGCTTGTAGTAATGCCATAAATATATAGATCTAATTACAATTAACCTGTAATGTTTTTTCATCAGCAATATGGCAATATGTGTAACGTGTATATGCATTTATATGTACAATTTATACTCCATAAATTGTATTCAATAAAATGACTGAAATATTGATCCCTTGTGCCATAGCATCAGTATAAACCTGTCTCAGTAGTCTCAATATAAACCTGTGGGAAACACTGAAATGTATTTGATATTGTAACTAAAATATCTGTTACCTTTTCCTCCTCAGCTTTGACTCAGAAAATGGCCCGTCTCCAGGCCGCAGTCCCATGGATTCGCAGGCGAGTCCGGGGCTGGTACTGCACCCTTCGTTCCCCCAGAGCCAGCGCAGGGAGTCCTTCCTGTACCGCTCGGACTCAGACTATGACACCTCACCCAAAACCATGTCCCGAAACTCCTCTGTCAACAGTGAAGGGTAAGCACAAGTATCCGTAGTCAGCAGAAGAGGTTATGTTTAAGGCCATATTGACTTAAATATAAACAAACAAAATAAGGATTGTGTAGCAATACTATTTTTGTTTACACATTGCAAAATGTGTGAACAATTGGCCTGTAAGTGTCTTGGTTAAAATCAAAATGTTGCAGAAAAAATAAACACAAAAGTGCAGACATTTAAATTGTACTTTTTAAAATATACTTTTTATATATGTATGTAACATTTTCACATTATTCTGAACATCTTTTCAAATGCAGCACCCTCAGTCATCCTCCCCTTCCACACATTCAGTGTAAGAGCATTCAGTTCCTTCCACATTTTTATATAAGCCAAGCACATGTGACCACTTCAGTACTTTAAAAGCAGGTTTGCTCAGGTCTGGCACTTCTTCAGTATCCCCCAGCTGACATTTTTTGCAGATTTTTGAACATTTTTATTATGAAAGTTACACTACAAATTTGACATGATCTCATAGGAAACATTTTACCCACCCCTATTATTCAGCATCATCTACAAGAGAACATCTCACAACAACACTCCCGATGCACAGACTTTCACAATAACTGCATATTATCCCAATCAACACAGCGATAGGCGTGATTGTAATTATGCAAACACAATGCAAATGAAGTCATGATGAGTCTACTTAACGCTAACCGTTGTGCTCTGCTTCCTGATTCAGTATTCATTAAGATGCAACCTACTAAATCCTCCCATTACAAGATACAAGCCCATTTCCCCTGTTTAGATCAACACAAGAATTTGTAAACATGAAACTTACAAATGCACACTCACACATAAACAAGAACACTGAGTAACATGGAATGACGCAATTCTATCTTCTTGTGTCTTGCAGGCATGCTGAAGACTTGATAGTCACTCCATTTGCTCAGGTATGGGAGACACGTATGGCTGGTTAAATTGCTCTTAATGACTAGAAACACTGGTTAATGAGTGCAGTGAACTTGTCCCCACCTTGCTTTCCACTTCTCTCTCTTTCCTCACTCTCTCCTCTCCTCCTTTCCTCCTACGCTGCCCATCCATCCATCCCCCAGGTGTTGGCCAGCCTACGAACTGTAAGAAGCAACTTCACCATCCTCGCCAATGTCACAACACCCACTAACAAGTCAGTACCATGCTATCAAGTGGCCCTTACCCTTTTATACACTTGGCACAATATGTGTACAATATTTGTATGGGAATCTATCTATGCATTTCTATTCTGAGTCTCACTTACCTATGTACCCCAAGGGAAAGAGCTACTGCCATCCCGATTAACCAGCTTATGATTACCACTCAGCGCTGGAGGAAAATACAATCTGGCGTTCCTCCAACTTTCAGATATATTTCTCTATCTCTCTCTGCCTGTGTGCACAACAAGGGGCATGGTCAATAAGGCTAAAATTATTCTGCTTTGTAATGCAGTAGACAGAAGGAGCTCCACTTGGCAGCATTTTAGCCCAACGTCAATATGATATATAAAAAGCAATGCGCCATGGAATTATCAAGCATCTATAATTATGCTGTTGTGCTCTGGAAATGCCGCCCTCTCTACAATTATCAAACCACACGGGTAATTTAAAAAGAGAGCTGTGTTGTCTGGAACTATTTTTGGATATTTAAATATTTACAGTGAAAAACTGACTGTGAAATATGCACACATCTCAGAGTTAATTTATATGAATAGACCTCATTTGTCTTCTCTGGAGAATATAATATTTAAAATACTGTACGTTTTCTTTTGATGAGCTCACACTTTCGTCCAACCTAAAAACTGCTGAGTATGTGAAACTTCTCAACAGGGGGCAGTATTGATTGATGCTTTCTCTGATGCATTGCTGTGTTTGTCCACAGGAGGTCACCAGTGACAAGCCAGCCCACTGTTCCTCAAGCTACACTCTCTGGTATGTGTCAACTAATTAAAACTCTGTCCCACTATAGTCCCCTCAAAATGATTTAAGGGCAAATGGAAATCCCAGCTCTCCAAATCTATCATAATTAATTAAATAGAGTGCTGAGGATCACAAAACACAAGATTACTCAAGTTAGTGATAAGACATCAGAGGATACTTTCATACAGTAATACACAGAATAATTCATAGAGATGCACATTACCTTAATAATAAATGCATTGCTATTTTTGTAGTATTTGTGTATATTTTATTTATGAGAGAATGCATTGCTTATATGCAAGACAGACAGGATAAAAATATATGATATTAGTTTTATGTTTTGCCCAACATTAGACTTAGACTTAGACAAATTTATTGATCCACAAGGGAAATTATTTGACATGTAGATGACATTCAGCCAGTATCAGGAACAATACTAATTCCCTTCAAAATAGCAGTTGTAGCTAATTTCAATAATCACTGGGTTTTAATGTGCATTTACTATCTTAAAATCTAGGGGTCAAATGAGTCTTGTTCAGTCATGTTCAAACATATATATTCTATTTCTAAATTTCTTCACTAATTGACACTTTATTCTAGCCTATATTCAGTGTCAACCTTTTTTTTGTCGCAAGTACCCCTAAGCAGTTTATCATAATTAAAATGTGTTTACTATAGCAGTAGTCTATACTGGTAACTACAACTATTATGATGCTTTAATTATACTGATGTCCAAAACTGTATTAAGATGTTTGTATAACAACTATATTACGTTTCTTCAAATGCACTAGAAGAATATTTTTATTCAGATACTATATTATTTATTTTTTTAAATCTTAAACCAATCCAAGTATCCCATAGTACCCCTCTTGTTGTGAAAGACTGCAAAATATGACTGGTAATAATAATGAGACTTGTTATTGTGTCCTTCACCAGAGGAGACATACCAGCAGATGGCGCGGGAGACTCTGGAAGAGCTGGACTGGTGTCTGGACCAGCTGGAGACCATTCAGACCCACCGCTCCGTCAGCGAGATGGCCTCCAACAAGGTGCCAACCTGTCCAACATACACATTATTACATCCGCAATGGGCCTATGTTCATTAAGTAAAACATGTACCAAGATCCCTTTAAATGATAATGAGAGAGACAGGCCATACAACTGTACCATACCGTTTTCTCACTCTAATTTATTTTGGTGTTCAGTCTGATTTATGTATCTGAATCTCTGAAAGCTTACGCCTTCAGTTATAGTGATAACTTCTGGAAATGTATTTTAGTTTTTGGATGTATGTTCTGGATTATGTTTGTGGGTGTAGACAGACCCCTAGTGGCCAGAAGCAGACATCGTTGTGTGGGAGAGCAGGAGGTTGTGGAGAGGGGAGGGGGAGGGATGGGGTCCTGATGCTGCTGTCTGCTGTAACCTTGGTTGCTATGGAACAGCAGCAGGGTCTAGCCTTCCTTTTTAATCATTGGCTTTCCATTCTGACCACCAGCCATGTGGTTTAGGTAACAACCAATGAAACGCAAGCGTTGCTCATTTACTAGTGATGCATCTTAAAGCGACAGTAGCAGCTATCGTTGTGTGTAGTATTTTACATTCATTCAACTAGGCATTTATAGCAGTAACATCATGCAAGTCTGGGTATTTAAACTGATAATAGGTTGATCTTTTAAATTCCATCTAATTGATGACGCTATAAATTGAATGTGGATGTGTGGGTTGAGCAGTTGAAGTCTCCTAGGGCAGATAATGAGTGTGAATAAGACCTGTCTTTTAGCAGCCACAAATAAGCTCCAAATCCCAGTGCCAAAATGGAGGTTGACACATGAATACTCCTCTCCAGTCTCTCACTCCACTCACACCCTTGCTCGCACATATTTTCGACAGACGTACAGACTGTCTTGTTGCACATGCGCAGGAGGGGCAGAGCACAGACAAACACATGCACGCGCCTGCAGCCACACTGCCTGATTAGCTTGCGAGAGCTGTCTACAGCATCCAGGGAAATGGCGCAAGAGGCAGAGCATTGGAGAAGGATCGACAGTCTATAGCATCAGCATCACACCCCTCTGGCATTTTGGAGAGCTCTGGCATGGATTGTGTTGAAGAAGAGGACTAGGACACAGGATACGGTGCACTGACAGAGTGTGAAAGCCGAGAGAGACAGAAGAGAGCGGGCTGATGCACCGGTAGGACTGGGCCGGGCCTGTGGAGCTGGACCGTTGGGGGAGGGGCAGCGGAGGAACCAGAAGGAGCAGCCTGTTTTCCCCCAAACCTCGGGTCGAATCTTCAGCCTCTGTCCGTCCACTTCAGGCCACATCCATCTCTGTCTCTGTCATTGGTCTTTGTGCTTGTGTCCTGCTCTGATGTTACTGCTATCATATGAACTTTATTTGCCATCTCCACTGTTCGGTCATCTTTCCTTCCTCCCATAACAAGCTTTACATCCCAAACATCTTGGTCTTTTAGATATTCTGCTCCTTGTCTAGCATAGAGTGGCATCATTTTATTTACACTTGTCCTTCCTACTTCCTGTGCTCTTCCCTTGTGTGCCCTTCACACGGTCCCTCTCACTCTCTGTTTTCATCCATCTTCTTTCGTATCTCTCCTCTGCGGCTCTAAGTGGATTTGGGTCAGTGTGCTCAGCAAATGGGATGAGATGTAGTCTCCAAAGTGAGCAGATCCAGGGGGCTCCTGATTTGCATATCAGGAGGGGGGGTTACTGATTTCGGACCACTGACTCAGGACTGAAGGCCAGCCTGTTTTGGGGTGCCGCATGTAGGACATCACCCCTGCCCTCACCCCCTTCCCCCCGCTCCTGTCACCCCCCGCCGCTCTGGAGTGTCGCAGGTTCAGCAACTGTGGGCTGTCTCCACACACCCTGACAACGCCCTCATGCCACTGGGGTGCATGTGGTGCCCCCGCCCCCCTCCACTACAGGACCTCCTGCCTGTGCCCCCGGCCCAAAGCCAGCGCGGGCATCAACATGGGAGTGGTGGAGGCCATTGACCCGGCGCCGCCCCCCTGCCCTTCGCCCGTACCAGGTGGCTACAGGCTGCCCCGCTCCTCCAGCTACAGCCCGCTGCAGGGGAGGGCAGGGGCCGAGCTGGACCTTGGTGCGGCCGGAGGGGTCCTGGATGGGGGTGGGAGTGGGACCCCAGCAGAGCGCAGGACGCCTTTTGTGGACCTGTTCTGTGAAACGTGCTCCAAGCCCTGGCTTATTGGCTGGTGGGATCAGGTAGGGCTCAGAGGTGACACAAGCAAAACATGGCCTGGAGGCAGCCATCTTGGATAGAGTCTGTGGACAGCGCATGTATCTGTTATGCTGTCATAGTTTAGGGTTAAGGGCAGTTATCTGACAAACAGGACCTTAGTGAGAAACACAAATGGTTACTCAGCTGCATCAATATCCTAAACAATTATAACCACTTCTAATTAGTATTTCCATACTTATATAAGATTCAACACAGATATAACAACACAGGATTCTGAACAATGCCTGAATCCACAGTATAGTAGGTGTTTCTGTTCCGTCACTGCAGGTACACCAGTGTCACATAATGCCCATTTCCATCCTCCGCACCTGCGTCCCACATCTCTCTCTCTCAGTGCTGCCTGAGGCTGGAGGAGGCCTGCTGTCAGTGAAGGACAGGGCTTATTGTCTCTATGCTCAGTACAGCTTGGTTTCCTTGGGTGTAATGACATGTCAAGGCTTTAAAGATACTGAGTAACTTTCTGTTGAGTCAGGTGTTTCAGTCTTTTAAGGGCCTATATGTTTATTCAAGTGTATTTATAAAGCAGTTTTGTTGCTGTTTTAATTATTGTTGTCGGATTTTCTTTTGTTATTCATTGTAGTACTTTTTGTTGTATTTTAGCAGCAGTAGAGGGTCAAATAAGTAATTTCTGTCATTCATTATAGACACTACAAACAACTACTTAGATGTTTCATTCTGCTTTGTTTGTTGCAGTTACTGGAATTATCCTGCTATGTGTCAGTGGCATAAAGTATTCATTTATTGTGATATTTGGAGTAGAAATACACTGCACTTCAAAATTTGACAGGCCTATGTATTATTGTGAATAATATACCATGAATATTCAGTATGCATGTACAGAACAGTCCCAGTCCACGTGTGTGCGTGTGTAGTGTTATGGTCATGAGACAGTGCCCTCCTGGGTGTGTGACATATGTGATCTATACAAGTGTTGGTGTGTTTGTGTGTTTGCGGTCATGCATGTGCACCACTCTCACGTTTGCTTCATTAGTCAGTGAAAGAGTGTTGTTTGTCCTGGCTCTTGGACTGGCACCGTGGAAGTGTTGGTTGGCAGCTATGACTCAGCGTTACAGCATTAAAGGAAAGAGCGAGAGAGAGAGCGGGAGAGAAGGGGAGGATTCGGGCTCAGACTGATACCAAAGTGTGCCACTGGGTTTGATTGGCAGATTTTTCAACTATTGTTAGGGGACATTTGTAATCTTGAGTCTGGGGGCAGAGATTCCCAATAAACATGTGGAGATGTTCAAAGCTGTTATGATGAGTGGATCTGAGGGCAGTGGAGGCGAGTGTTGTTTACGTTGTGCAGAAGGGAGAGCAGGTTTAAAGCAGTGGCATACTGGAGGAGCACTGACCTTGGTAAAGGTCGGACACCTGCCTCAGATTGTCACCCAAGCAGCCACCGCTCGCATCGAGCTGAAGGACTGAGGAGGTGTTACCACAGCAACCACTCCGGGTTTCCATGGAGACGGTTATGTGTGAAAGATCAGTCAGTGGGACACTGAGCGAGGTCCGGTCCAAACTGTGTCTTCCCATGTGACTGGCAACAACAAAAACAACAATCGCTTAAGTACACGCCACAACATAGTCTACAACTGAAAGAACATCCAGACACTGTGTTATGAGAGCGCCCAGATAATTGACCTAATCACACTGGTCAGTCATACACTTATTTTTACATTATTACCAGTGTGGTATATGAAGGCAACATGGAGCAGTGCTATATTGTTACTGCAGTGAATCAATGATCTGGGCACTAAAAGTGACTGAGGCTTTGAACAGGATGTTCCCAGCCTTGAAAATGAAGAGGCATGATTCATGATTATATTTCTCTCACCTTTTAGTTATTACTTGAAATAATCTCTTATATAATGAATGTGATAGCAACTGAAAAAAAAAGTAAAATGTGAAGATGCATTCGTATCTAATGAAATAAATGTATTAATGACCTTGTAATCCTAAGATTTTTATATCACTAACTTGTTATTGTGTTTTGTTTTTGTCTCAGTTTAAAAGGATGCTGAACCGGGAGCTGTCCCATTTGTCAGAGATGAGTCGCTCAGGGAACCAGGTGTCAGAATACATCTCCACAACCTTTCTAGGTAAAGACTATTCAAAGTAAACCAAGCAGAAATAACAGCCCACCCTCCTCGTTACACAAGGTCAAATGCATCCTCTGGTGTCTGACTGCGGCCTGTTGCTCGTCCATAGATAAGCAGAACGAGGTAGAGATTCCATCGCCGACGCTGAGAGAACGAGAGAAGCCCATGTGTCACATCAGTGGAGTGAAGAAGCTCACGCACAGCTCCAGCCTTTCTATCTCGGCCATGCCTCGCTTTGGCGTCAAGACCGAGCACGAGGATGCTTTAGCTCGGGTAAAAATACACAAAATGATTGGTCAATGTAGGGTTGGGTGGTATGATGATAAAAATCAAAATGGAACAGTCTGCTATTTTGGTCTCATTGCGATTCACCATTTCTATTTAAGTGGTCTGCTCAAACACAGACATTTTCCCACCCATTTCTCCCATTGGTTAGCCTTTCTGGCTCTGACTGAGTGACAGCTGGATTTAACCAATCACAGTGAAGTTTGAACTTTAATAAGGAGCAGACTTAATTTACTTATAATAGAAAAATATATGTTTTTCATGAATCATGATAAATGATCTGGTCTCAATAAAAATTTGTTTTGTTTTATTATTTTTTTGCCATATCTCCCACCCCTAGTTCATCGACTGGATATGAAAAACTGTCTATACAAAACAGTTCTTTTTGCATTTACCAGGAATTGAATGACTTAAACAAGTGGGGCCTTAATATCTTTCGGGTTGCAGAGTTTTCTAATAACCGACCTCTCAGTTGCATCATGTTTGCCATATTCCAGGTGAGAAGAAGCACAAATTATTATTACAATTTGTTCAGTATTTTAACTGCTTCTTACCACTCTGAACTGTTGCAGGAAAGAGATCTACTAAAGACCTTTAGGATCCCTGTGGACACATTTGTCACCTACATAATGACACTAGAAGACCACTATCACGCCAATGTGGCCTACCACAACAGCCTGCACGCGGCCGATGTCACTCAGTCCACCCATGTCCTGCTGTCAACACCAGCTCTGGATGTAAATTCCCCCATAAGCACATATAAAAACTTAAGATTACAAATATGCAGTACTTGTGAACTGTAAGTGATTTGTCTTATATTATTTGTCTTGTGGTTGCAGGCTGTTTTCACTGATCTAGAGATATTAGCTGCATTATTTGCTGCCGCCATTCATGATGTGGACCATCCAGGAGTGTCCAACCAGTTTCTCATCAACACAAGTGAGAATATGTAACATATTTAAGACATTGAAAAGCATTTTGATGTAGACATTTTAAATATTTTAAGCTCTGTTACCAGCTACTGAACATTTGTGATTTAAAAGCTGAATGAGTATGAGGGTGAATGGTTGACTTACTGTCCACAGAACTGTGATGCCTTATCTAAACTGCCAGAGTTATATATATATATAATTACATGACTTTCACTGGAAAATAGTTTGTTAGTTTTTCATGTGTTTATCATGTGGTAATTAATGTTCATTTTACATGCTTAGACATATGTTTACTGATGGTTAGTCTCTTCATTCAGGGCAGAAACTAGGCAGACCAATTTTCACTAACCTAATTGCAAAATCAGCCTTTTAACCTGTATGTTTTGCTCCTCTCAGACTCCGAGTTAGCCTTGATGTACAACGATGAGTCTGTGCTGGAGAACCACCACTTGGCCGTGGGCTTTAAGCTGCTTCATGAGGACAACTGTGACATTTTCCAGAACCTCAGCAAGAGACAGAGACAGAGCCTGAGGAAACTAGTTATAGATATGGTGAGTGTCTGTCCTTCATCTTGTAAACAGCTCCTCTCTGCTCTGTTTTTAATCACAGAATGTATTTCTACCTATTTCATAGGTTTTGGCCACAGATATGTCGAAGCACATGAGTTTGCTGGCAGACCTCAAAACAATGGTAGAGACCAAAAAAGTGACAAGTTCAGGCGTGCTGCTATTGGACCACTACACAGACCGCATACAGGTAAGATATTTGAATAATTTTCTGATAATTAAGTGTTTTTTGGATCATTTCATTCATTAGTTACTTTTGTGTATTAATTTAAACTTTATTTATGGTGAAAAACTTGGAACTAATTATTACTGTTGTTTATGTAAGGTTAGGTTGTTTAGAAATTGTTAGTCTTTACTTTTTAGGTTACATGTATTGATTTTGTGCAAGTTTTAAGTATTAGTTACAATATGTTTTCCTTACAACTGCAAGATTTTTAAATTATGTAAATGTAAATTATGTATGGCAAATACAGTGAACCTTTTTTACAGTACATAATTTTGGCTAAAGACTATGGAAAAGACATTAAACTGAGACTAGTTTCCTGGTAAAAAGAATTATTGTGGCTTTTAGTCAACTAAAAGCAATAAAATTCCTGTTAACATATACTGATGCACTTTTGAGCTCATAAACTAATGTCATTGTATCAGACCTACATTATCAAATGTTTAACTATCGTCTGCATTCTCTTATCTCACCATCAGTACTACATGAACTGTCCCTGAAGTACAAATTCCTGATCTGATATATCCCCATAACTAGGGCTGTGTACCGTTAAAAAGTACTAGAACAACACCAAAAAAGTTTAAGTACAACTAGTACAACAAATAATATTACAATATTACAATTTTTTCCTGTTCCGCCAAATGAGAATAATCATAACAGAACTAATCGTCACTTGAGGATAAGTAAAGTAAATCTAATTCTCATTACATTTAAAAATGTTATATCTTTCCTGTGAGCAGGTGTTGAGGAATATGGTGCATTGTGCGGACCTGAGTAATCCCACCAAACCTTTGGCCGTGTATCGCCAATGGACGGAGCGCATCATGGAGGAGTTCTTCAGGCAGGGAGACAAGGAGCGGGAGCGAGGGATGGAGATCAGCCCCATGTGTGACAAACACACAGCGTCTGTGGAAAAAAGTCAGGTACATGAACAAAGTACATTGTTTTATTGGTGATAAAGATTGTGTTCACATGATAACAACATTGAAGAGGATGTAAATTAGTGATGGTGGTTCATTTGATTTGTATGGCAGAATTTTGGCATACAGTCCTTGACAAAAGTCTTGTCGCTTATCCATTTTGTAGAAACAAAAGCTTATAACCTGACTTTAAATTAATCGATTGGTTTTAGAAATGTCTCATATGAAAGCTAAAACCCTCCCAAATTATGCTCAATATACTAAAATAAATTTGCTTCACTGAAGAAAGATTGATCATTTAATGAACACAGAAAGGTCAGATTTTGGCAAGACAAAAGTCTTGTCGCCTTGTCATATGATGCACCCAATCCTAGATTACAGCCTCACCTGTGATCAGTTACTGATCAATCAATTAGTGGGTGTGTATAAAAAGAACCCCAGCACACCAGACCTTCACATCAACTGCAACTTGACCTCTGACAACATGCCTAAGATCTACCCTGAGACCAAAGCGTTAATTATCAAGAGGCTGAAGACCAGATCCACTGCTGAGGTGGCTGACACCTTCAATGTGTCTCAGCGTCAAGTACAAAGAATAAGAAAAAGATCTGAAAAGACTGGAGATGTTTTTGACAAGCCCAGGTCCGGCAGACCCCGCAAGACAACTGCTCGGGAGGACCGTTTGTTGATTCGAAAATCCAAGGCCAGCCCCTTTTCCACTGCAGCAGAGCTCCACCAGGCCTGGTCACCTCAAGTCCCTGTGTCAACCAGAACAGTTTGTAGAATTCTGTCTCGAAATGGCCTCCATGGTCGAATCAGTGCACAGAAACCAGCACTAAACAAAAGGCAATTAAAAAACCGTGTGGCATTTGCCAAGGCCCACAGCCTGCTAAAAGGATGGACACTGGAAAAGTGGCAGAAGGTGGATTTCTCAGATGAATCCTCGGTTGAATTACATCACAGCCGCCGCAAATATTGCAGGAGACCTACTGGAGCCCGCATGGATCCAAGATTCACCCAGAAAACAGTTAAGTTTGGTGGCGGAAAAATCATGGTCTGGAGTTACATCCAGTATGGGGGTGTGCGAGACATTTGCAGGGTGGAAGGCAATATCAATAGCCTAAAATATCAAGAAGTATTAGCTACCTCTTACATTCCCAACCATAAAAGGGGTCACATTTTGCAGCAGGATGGTGCTCCATCGCATACTTCTATCTCTACATCAAAGTTCCTCAAGGCGAAGAAGATCAAGGTGCTCCAGGACTGGCCAGCACAGTCACCAGACATGAACATCATTGAGCATGTCTGGGGTAGAATGAAAGAGGAAGCATGGAAGGCAAAACCAAAGAATCTTGATGAACTCTGGGAGGCATGTAAGACTGCTTTCTTTGCTATTCCTGATGACTTCATCAACAAATTGTATGAATCATTGTCGAACCGCATGGATGCAGTCCTTCAAGCTCATGGAAGTCATACAAGATATTAAATATGGATCTCACAGCACCACTACTTAATTCACTGACGTTATGCAACATATTTTTGTATTTGAAGTAAATTATTTGTTAAATTTTCTGTAGGCGACAAGACTTTTGTCTTGCCAAAATCTGACCTTTCTGTGTTCATTAAATGATCAATCTTTCTTCAGTGAAGCAAATTTATTTTAGTATATTGAGCATAATTTGGGAGGGTTTTAGCTTTCATATGAGACATTTCTAAAACCAATCGATTAATTTAAAGTCAGGTTATAAGCTTTTGTTTCTACAAAATGGATAAGCGACAAGACTTTTGTCAGGGACTGTAGTTTGTGGTTAATATCACTGTAATCATTGGCCCTATGAAATAAAGGGCCCATATTACCCTATTTTCTGATCCATGTTATAATGTTGTTTTCTCATCAAAAACATAATTTGAGTTGTGTTTTGTTTCATTCACACATGTTTAACACACAAATCCTACATATTTAGGCTGAGTTCTTATCTCAAACGGAAAACACTGACACATCACTTTGTGATGTCATGTGGCTTCTGTGTTTTTAAACTTCATACACCTTCATTAGAATCATTTGGTCGATCAACCCTGGAATTTCCAATCTCTACTGAACTAAAGGTAAAGATAGCTGTTCAGAATTACCACTACATGACATCACAAGGTGGCTCAGGGCAGTTTGAGGTTTAGAGATGTAGACTCAATTTTGTAGTCAGTTTTGTGTAATATGGGACCTTGGCACAAAGTTTAATATCACACAAAATTTAAATGATTATACTTTTTTGGGATTTTGATATTTCATTCAGAATAGAGATGTCAAGATTGGTAATCTATTCACTGTTGTTTTGGTCAGGATGTAAACAATCATGTAGAATTTTGTTTCTCTCAGTAATCTCAACAATAAGATTTTTATTGAGACACCCCTAATTTATAAATATTGCCTTGGCATACTAGAGGATATATAGTGCAAAACTAAAATCGTGATCAGGTAGATTTTTTAGGTTTAGATGCATGTTTTATGGTGAGGTACAGATCTTGGCCAGAGAACAGAACTGGTTTGAGAGGGGAGTTAAAGAGAAGAAAGAGAATACTTCCTTGAACAGAGATGGAGGTCTCAGACATCATTTGTCTCCCATTTATAACTCTATCCTCAAACCTAAATCAAAACAAACAAAGAAAACAATAGGGCTAGCCAGGTCAGGTCCAGAGGTGTGAAAACACCCATTATGGCCCTGAATGGTTATGCTAACAAGACCCCACACTCCACTACCACTGCATATTTAATAGGCCCACCTAACTAACAGAAACTGTAAACAAATAGGTGTGGTTGTCTCAGAGTAATTTCATTGTAGTTAGCTCCTCCCTTCAGGCAGATATAAGGCAGTGTCCACCAGCGTCTGACCAGAACTGAAGAAGCAGCTTGGATGAGCTGCAAAACGTAATCAACCAAATAAACTTTTGTCTAGTTGACAAATTTAATTTCTCCTTTTGCTTTTATGATTAATATCTTTGTAAATATGTAATGATAGAAGTACAATAGTAAAACTTTAATTCATTTTAATGATTTAAAATCATGAAAATCAATCTCCTGTAGACTACTGTGAGCGCTGCCGGTGCATTTCTGACTAACTACAGCTCTCCCTCAGATCCCAGCAGTCAACCTCATGCATTTTTAATCAAGCAACATCACATGACTGTATTTTTCTTCATGTAGGTGGGCTTCATCGACTACATCGTGCACCCGCTGTGGGAGACCTGGGGAGATCTGGTGCATCCCGACGCCCAAGAAATCCTGGACACACTGGAGGACAACAGAGACTGGTACCAGAGCACCATCCCACAGAGCCCCTCCCCTCCACCACTAAAGGACAAGGAGCTGAACGCATGCATGGACAAGTTTCAGTTTGAGCTAACTTTGGAGGACAGCTCAGAGCCAGAGCAGGCAGAAGACAATGATAAAACTGAGAATCATGTGGCTCAAGACAGCAGTCAGGGAGAAGAGGAAGATGGGAAAAAGGAGGAAGATATGGAGGAGACTGAGGACATTATAGAGGAGGAAGACGAAGTAGCGATGGAGGAGGAAGAGGAGCAGGAGAAAGAGCAGCTGGAAGTGCGAGTGGATAAGGAGAGACTGTCTGACACAAGCCCTGTAGAGGAAGAGGAGGATTCTTCTTCACAAGCGGAAGATACATGAGATTTGCTTCAATATCTCCCTCCTCAGTTCCACAATTTATTTTGCTCAACCTTTTAGTGGCCAAATCAAGAACAAATAAAGACTTCAATGACAATACAGACCTTTGAATCTATTTTTCAAAAAGGGAATAAATACGTCACTTAAAGAGAAGTTACACATCAACTGTAGATTTGGAGTGGTCACAAGTTTTTGGATGGATTTGACAACACACAACTCTAAGGATTATTGAGAAACTGAAGAGAGCGTAGCACTCTGGAACAGAATGCACACACATAAAGTGCCACCAAGAGTATGTCAAATATAAACATCAATGCAATGTGTTTGAGCATGCATTAAACATGTGGTCTATACACTGCATGCACATACACTTGACTGTCTGTTTGTGTGTGTGCATTTGGTGGGGGACACTGATCAGTGATCTCTTTGGAAAAAGCCATCTTTTACTGGAGTACGTACTAATGTTCAGTCAGTATTAGTAGTTCATGTTAGTAAGATTATCAACAAACCATTCTCCTCTAAAAAGCTAATTGTCTGAGTGACCTTTTCCCATTTTTGTCAAAAAGATGAAACTCAACAGAGTTATGGAAGACAGACAGATAAAGAAGAGGAGGATGCTGCAATGAAGGGGCCCCTGTGGCCCTGTTAACCCTGTTACCCTTTACACGGAGTGCTACTGGTGCAAGATGGCTCTGTGCCTTTCTGAAACACCAGCTTCCTGAATGAAGCTGTCGTGAAGCAATGCATTGTGGGACAGGAGCGTCTGAGTTTTGTTTTGGATTGTCTCTTGTTAGCGATTTTTTTTTACTGTTCATGGTATTTTGCCATGTATCACACACATGCATTTTTGTGGTTTAAGCTGTAAAGTCTTCCTTTGTTGCTCTTCTGGTGAAATAATAACTTAGAACTCTAGCTGCAGAGCAATCATAGCCACCTCCGCACCGCCAATGAACTCTTTCCAGATTTATTTATTTTTTAAATGTTGTTGTTTTTTGTTTTTAATTTTATGAGAATAAGCCATGTGATGCTTTGAAGCATAAGTTTTGCCTATAATTTACTATTTAGCACTTGCTAAATAATTTCAAAGGGTACAGAATTCCACCATCAGCTGATGGAAACCTTCACTTCTACTGAGTGTTACTGTTCTCTCATAAAAGACCATTTTCACCAAAGTTCAGAACGGGAAACTTCAGGTGGAGCCATTGTAAGGATGGTTTATTTTGAAAATCAGTAAGGAGAATGTCAGGGAAAAAGAAGCACGACTTGGCCAAAAAGAGTGTGGCAGTCCCTAATCATATTTGTTTTGTTTAATGCTTTTGCCTTAACGCTAGATGCAGGATGCATTCCTGTTAATATGTAGATTTAAATTTTAATAGATCCTAGTATATTTATATTGTGACAGTATGCCTATTATGTGAAAATCAATGTGTTCATTTGCATTTGAGGATGGAGGGGGAGAGGGACACTGCTGTCATCTCATTGTTGCACAAAGAATGTCTTGTTTTGTATTAATGTTGAAATGATGATCATATAGTTTGTTACTACCTGGAGGAAATAAGAATAGGAGTTATTCAGAGGAGTTTATTTAGATGCCTTTTTATTATATTTTGCCAATGGGAAGTGTGGTGTTGATAGACAGGGAAGATGGCTTAAGGGTCAGTGACATTTTCACACGTGTTATGTGGTCTTCAGATTTGATCGGCGCTGGTTTGTTTCAGTGTTTGTTTTAACAGGGTACAAATAAAACCATCTTGTGTGTGGTTCTCTTGGAGGAGTGAGAAGTTTCTGCGGGTCAGTAACTTGCTCGGTGCAACAGGAGCCTGTGTGTTTGAGCAACTCTGTCCCAGGACAGAGTGGCGCCTCAGGGCCTCCACACGCGTCCCTCGGATGGAGTGAACATCCGGGATCACCAATACACCTGTTTTTAAAAAATTGATTCCCATATGCATCAGCCTTTTGCTTTTGATGTTGTTTTGTTTTTGTGGCTTCTTGTATAATCAAAGGCTACAAAAATGTCAATATTTAATTGCCATACAAACACAATACTGTAGCAATTGTTTCTTATTAAAATTATTCAATTGATTGATTGCTGCCATTGTTTTTAAGATGAAAAGAAAACCATGGGAAGAGTTTTCTTGTTTGTGTACAGTTTATTTTTATATCATTATGGTGACTGGTCTGGAAATAAATCACTTATTGACGATAATAGCTATAAGCATTATCACTCTTGTACATAATGTAATATTGGATTGTAAAATAGAAATTTATCAAGGTCATATTGATGAAAAACCACTGGAGGTGTTAAGTGAATCACTGAAGCACTGCAGGCCACATCTTCACCTCATTATTATTTGATTTTATGTTGCAAATGTCCACATTAATGTTGAAATTAAATCTTTGTACTAGCACTTTATTTCATCAGGTTGCTAAACAGACTGTTTGTTTCAGGTGGTGTGCAGTCTGTCCTGGTGGTTCGCTCATGGGCTGTCAATTGTTGATTATTATCCAATGGGCCAAATCACATGTCTTTGTGAAGTAGTCAATGATTATCCTTTCTCAATGCACAAACTTTTATTTCACAAACTTTTATTTCACTGTTCATTTGAGATTGAATTTTTTGGCTTCCTAAGTCAAATATATGCTTGTGTAGTCACTATGGCTGACTCTTTCACATACTTGTGTCCTTAACCATGTTAGTGCTATCACCACCTCTGTTTCTTAGTAACTCTGAAAACTAACCTGGTGATGTTACGCCCCCTGGTGGCCGAGTTGGCAGGTTATGTTGTCACAGACTTCTCTGGGCTTTAATTCCTGTTTGTTCACATGAAAGCTTATTAAAGGGGAAAACAAAATGAAATGATTGTAATAAGTGTACATGATCTTGTTGTAACGTGTAAATGTGTCCAAGTTATTTTTTATTATATTATTTTTATGAAGGTTTATCCTCTTAACAGAACTGAGGTGTCATTTTGTGAATAAAATACATTTAATAAGCAAACATCTATATATAAAACAATAAGATAGTATATCAGTATCTATTTTTTTTTCTTTTATTTCACTGTTCGGTACTGTAAAGTGTGTTAAAATACAAATAAAGTAAGATTTTTTATAATAAATCCAGTCTGTGTTCGTATTTCTTTGTTATGTCGTATGTTCTATATAGATATTTCATGAGTGGTTTTGGGTAATAACTCCTAAAACATTGGAAAAAAAAACAAAAAACAAAACCTACCTGTTGTCACGAGATGGCTGCACATTTTTCTCCCACGTTCCCTGTGTGAACCCCGCGCTCTGCACCAATCACAGCGCTGAACCAGGACGCATGCGCACTAGCAAGCGGAAGTGAAGACCGGATTCGCCGACCATTGATTAGCCATTGCTCTGTTCTCCTACAAATAATAATACATCTTATACTGTTTTTCCTTGCTGATAAAGTAGGTATATGTTGCGGATTAATTTAATTGAATGAACTCTTGAATGATCTTTTACACGTTTTCGAAAATAATAATAAATACACTTGCATCTCAAAGCTATCCATTAGCTAGCGTTGTTGGATGCTCGCTATCTGTGTGACAAGTCGACATTTTAATGCAGAAATCAAATTCGATAACTTCCTAATCTCTCAGAGTTGCATTTGTTCATGTATCTAGCAACGATTCGAGTCTCTTTTGTGACAGTTTGTGTTCTTTTGTGGCAGGTAGCTAATCTTTTTAGCAGCTATTATGCACTGTCACTATTTCATGTTGCTGCTGGCTGTTGGGATATCAGCCGTGGAAGTTCAACGACCAAGGGGAGTGCCTTTATCAAGTAAGAAATCAGGCTTTCCTTTTGCCTATTCTATGCTACAATTGCATCTGTACAACAGTTAGACAACAAACATTGCATTTACATATAACATATATAGTTAGGCACTGACAAAGTTTATGTTTTTTTCTTTTTTCCAGAACGACCATTCTATGAAGAAGGGAAGCCATTTACTTGCTTGGATGGTTCCCGCACAATCCCGTTCAACAGAGTAAATGATGACTACTGTGACTGCCAGGACGGTTCAGATGAGCCAGGTGACATAGTGTACAGGTTTTAATATTATAACTTGCAAACCTGATAAAACCGTAACTATTTTTTTTTTTAATCTATATCTTCCTGTAGGCACTTCTGCTTGTCCCAGTGGCCATTTCCACTGCACTAATGCAGGTTTCAGACCTACTTTCATTCCTTCCTCTCGTGTCAATGATGGGATTTGTGGTAAGAATAAAAAAATTTTATGATATGAGGTTTATTCATGCTCTGCAAACAACACACACTGATAATGAGTGTTTCCCAGACTGTTGTGACACCACCGATGAGTACAACAGTGGTGCTGCCTGTCAGAACACCTGCAGGTACGTAACTGTGTAAACAATGTATTTAAGCCTATTGTTGTGTGGCACCCCATAGATTAATTTATTTGTTAACAGGGACTTGGGACGTAAAGAGAGAGAAAGCCTTCAGAAACTAGCAGAAGTTGCTAAGGAGGGATTTTTACTCAAGCAGCAACTCATCCAGGAGGCCAAAAGGGGTTTAGAAGAAAAGAAGGTACTGTAGAAAGGCTGTTCATATTTAGATTTTATAGAAGAAAATATTATGTAATAGCAGAACCATTCTTTTAAACAGGCCAAACTGACTGAGGTTGAAGTCAGTAAAAAGGATATAGAGGCTAAGGTTGAGTCTCTGAGAACTGTCAAAGAGGATGCAGAGAAGCCCGAGAAAGAAGCTAAAGAGCGCCATCTCAAGGCTTGGGAAGGTAATTGTAAGGTTCATACCATTGTGTACCACATTAGTTACACATTGTTAGTACTTAGCATTTAATTTTTGAGGTTTGTGGGCATTTTATTTTTCAATTTAATTTTTCTACAAAAATCAAAATAAATTAACTTAAATGCTAATTGTAGTTTTCATGATATTTTACCACTGGTATTTTATAGAACAAAAGGCTGTCATTCGCATGGAAAAAGAAAAAGCTAAAATGGCTGAGGTGTTTGCTGAACTTGACGATGATGCTGATGGCAGGTAAGTGTTTTAACATTTCAGTTATTGTAATTTAAAATAGAGTTGAAAAGTGTATAATTTGTTTGTCCCAGTGTCTCAGTGGCAGAGCTTCTTACTCACTCTGAGATTGACCCAGATTCAGACGGATCCTTTACTGAAATTGAAGCTCAGGTAGCCTGTTTTAAGTCATATTTAGAAGAAAAAGATATGAAATGCAAATATTCTGATGTTAAATGTATTTGTATTTATAGGTCTTGTTGGGAGTGGAGAAAGTGGATATAGCTGCTTTTGAAGCCGTTTGGAATAGTATCAAAGACAAGTACATTTCTGAGGTAAGACTCATCATAATGTTTCTGAAAATGTGTATTACAAACCTCATACATATGATATTTTAACACACTCTTACTTTAGGCCAAACAAGATACTTCCATAGACCCACCACAGGAGGAAAACAAGGAGCCAATAGCTGACAATGACTCTGAGCAATACCCTGATGAAGACATCCCTGAGGAAGACGATGATGAAGAGGATGATGAAGATGATGACGATCCAGATGATTATAAAGTAACTATTGGAGTTGTTCCATAAAACATCTGTGTTAATGAGTTCTGTTTGTGACTCACTGCGAGGTTTGTATTTGACATGCAGAGCCCTCCCACAACTCACGCACAAGAAAAGAAGGCTGACGAAGACGAGGATGGAGCTATGCCACCCTACGATGAAGAAACACAGCAGCTCATCGATGGTAAGCATACAAAACTAAATGAGTCAGCTTTGAGTGAGTCACACTGTACAACATCAGGAAAGATGTGGCTACATACTTATTAGTTTGACATTTAACAAGGAAAATCATTGTATATTGCTGACCCAAAATAAACACTGAACTATTGCAACTAGGATCTTTAAAAATGTTTGTTTTATTTGAAGGTTCATTTTAATGTTAATCTCATTCCCAGTTGCTCAGAAAGCCAGAGATGAATTTGATGAGGCCGAGAGAGCTCTCCGGGAAGTGGATGATCAGATCAGGTAAGTACTCTGTCTGCATTTAAAGGAGCTTTTCTGACAGTAATGCAATCAAGTGATGGTTATCAAATTACTGTCTTAACTTTTGTGGTGCCCATTAAATGGTACAATGGCTACAGTTTGCTTTATTAGTATGCATTTACTGAACTGACCAGATCCATAAAGGATTTATGGTGGTGGTGGTGTTTTTTTTTTTTTTACAGAAACATTGAAAAGGAAATCTCATTTGACTTTGGACCAAGTGCTGAGTTTGGATACATGTACAGCCAGTGTTACGAGTTCACTACTGGAGAGTAAGTTCTATTTTGGAAAAGAAAAACTTTCCATTCGCTGTCTGTGTCACGAAGCACTCATCCTGCTATCATAATGAGTGTAATACACAGACCTGAACAATAACTCTGAAGACTATTTTTGTCTTTTTTATCACTAATAACTTCCAATATCTCACAGTGGCACAGACTCTTAAACCATTCTGGATTTCACAAAAAAATCCTCGTAAACAAAATAATTAGTAACTGTATTTTAGTATTTTGACAAATTTGTATTAGCTTTTGCATTCAGATTTCTCCACTTTCACTTTAGGTATGTTTATAAGCTCTGCCCCTTCAATCGAGTATCCCAAAAACCCAAATTTGGTGGATCAGAAACTAACCTTGGGTAAGAAAAAAAACATTACTTTGCTCAGTGTTTTGTAGCTTTGTATAAATTCAACTGATTGTATCTTTTGAAACTTCAGGACATGGGGCAAATGGGCGGGTCCTGAAGATAACGTCTACGCTGTGATGAAATATGAACATGGGACTGGCTGTTGGCAGGGACCCAATAGATCCACCAATGTAAGAATCCTAAGCATTCACAATCCAAATTATCAGCTCATAATTTAGGAGGGGGGCTATAAATATAACAACTCTTTTGTTTTCAGGTGAAGTTAACTTGTGGAAAAGAGACGGTCCTAACATCTACCTCAGAGCCTAGTCGCTGTGAATATTTGATGGAGTTCACCACACCAGCCATTTGCAAGGAGCCCAAAAATGTGGACATGACAGATGAGCACGATGAACTATAGAAGTGCTTCATTGGTGAGTAGGATTTTACGTTTTAGGCATAGACTGGTGTTAAGGTTAAAGGAGGGATGCCTTCAAGGGAAATGACTATGGATAGAAGCAATGTTTACTTGCACAACAAAATCTGATTATTATCTTATTTCTGGAGTTATAAGACTATTGAAACGGTTATATCTGATGCAAGTAAGTGGGTTTCTTCAGTTTGTTCACACCTGTGCAGGTTTTGAGAAGGAAAAATGAAGAAAAAAGGGCAAGCTAATGTTGCAAGGACAAAAATCAAAGACCATATGATAAAGACTGAAAGACTTCTCTTAGTTACTCTCTAAAAATAGTTACTCTAAAATAGTTACTCTAACAATCAACTGCATCACACACCAGAAATCTGATATTGGCATTGCATTATTTATCAATTCAAACAATTACAGATGTTTTTATCAAGCACATGTTGTATTTAAGTATTTTGAATGTAGCATTCGTACTTTGTGAGAGGAATCAGTTTAAGAGACAGGGAGACGACCAGGCCAGGACAACTCAGAGCACAGGTAAAACCAGTTGTAAGATTCAAGTTCATCTGAAGTTGCGGTCTACTGGAGAACAGTAGACCGCAACTTCCCCACTTGGATATTTATGTCTTCTGAACTATACGTTTTGAACTGTTTAGTTATTAAATACATCACAATAGATCAGTGTTCCTAACTAGTTGTATGCAAGGTCTGTTTTTGTCTTACTATGGAGTACATACATTTCACCTTTTTGGATTACTTAGTCATGTTGAGTCATAATTGAATCCTGTTTTCAGACATTTTTAGATCTAATGATACTCTAAAAGCCAAATACTGTCTTGCTATTTCATATTAAATGTTTCAGAACTAATGTTCTCAACTAGACAATACCCATGCTAATAACTGAAACATAACTACACTTTGGAAATAATTTTTTAATCAGCAGACTT
Source organism: Taenioides sp. WSHXM2023 (assembly GCA_029959045.1). Lineage (NCBI taxonomy): Eukaryota > Metazoa > Chordata > Actinopteri > Gobiiformes > Gobiidae > Taenioides > Taenioides sp. WSHXM2023. The sequence goes on along the minus strand of CM057101.1, from coordinate 13,692,840 downwards.
GAATCAACAAATGAACCTTACTCTTACAGATTGCTCAACCCAGAGGGACTACAGTTACTGCAGCAACAAGTTGTGCAACCAAGAAAGACACAAGCTCAATGTCACAGTCAATAAATGATTCCATGTAGCTGTAATACATTTCCGATTTTCACTGTTATTACATGTTGTTTTTAAAATGTATTAGTCTAGCATCATTCCATTGTTTCCAATAAAACATTTTTTAAAATCATCATCTAACTATTGTGTGGATAATTGAGCTATTATCCTTTTATTCCGGTTAAATAACACATAATGGTGCTGAGTTTTAATGAATATTTTAGGGATTATAACAATTATGTTATTAATTATGAAACTAGTCTTCAAAATTACTAATTACAATATGACTAATTGGTTTGTACTGCTTTACCTGTCACTTAAAGCCCTCAAAGGTTTTCTAAAGATGTTTTTTTTTTCTATAATGAAGAGCAATACACAGAGGTATTTGTAACTTTTATTTTATTTTTTCTGGCATGTAAAGTACAAATAATTAAACAATTCCATGAAAAAGTCTTCAAGCGTCTTCAGCAGAAATCCCAGTAATAAATATCCTAGACTAAACTGAAAGGTTTTTTTTCTTTGTTAAATTTTGTTCGTTTTGGTCATGTTTGGAAGTATGAGATTTTGTAATTGTTTTTTGATCATTTTTGCCGTTTTGATTTGTTCTACCATTCCAGGCAAATGTAAGAAAAACATCACTAAGTTACTGCGTCCCCTCTAAATAAATAGACACAAAATACAGTTGGTTGAGAAACAGAAGACCACTCTACCCTTTGTCATTCTAAAAACTCACAAGACATTCTTCCTGAAGCCACAGCCTAAATAAATATGTTTTTGAAAAGGCTTCATTGGCTTTATTGACAATAGCAATGATCGGAAGGGGTCTTGTGAGTCAAACCCAGGACATCCCTTTGGTCCTTGCTAATTGCTAGACCCAAAACTGGGCCAGCGTCTGGCTATAGGGGCTGCCCCATGTCTCAAGGGTTCACCAAGTGGTTTGAAAAAACAAGACTGTGATTAGATTAAATAATTAAAAGATTTTCATTTAACAAGACAAACAGAACACAGGCAGTAAAGGCATAACATCTAGCACACAGCATGTATGTTTATACACTTCAATTAGTTAAATATAGCAGTGCATTCTTTGACTATGGAGAACGATTCCAAATTGTACTTCTAAAGCTGTTTTTCTATTTGTCCCCCTTTTAAGAAACAAAATGGTGTAACCACAATTTTGGCAAACTTAAAATCTTTTAAACTTGCAAATATAATGAAATAAACCATAAATATACACAAAACATACTTTGTACGAGGCAATAATAATAATCATAATAAATAGTTTTTAAGTTAACAATAAGTTAAAACTACAAGCTTAAAGTCGCCCAAATAATACAAGTTTGTTGGCGCTATTTTGAATTTTTTCAGTTTAAATTATTTTATGTTGCAACAAAAGCTACCACAGACTTTTACAAACACAATTAAACACAGTTTGATTGAAATAAAAAAATCTAACTAAGTCTAAAATCTGCATACACTGTAAAAAACTGCAACTAATTCAATAAATGGAAGAAAAAGAAAGAATTGTACCCAATCAATGCAACTGAACAAAATCGTTTGATCATGTGTGTCCTCTATGGCAACATCAACAACACAAATACGCTAATTGAACAAGTGGATATTGATATGTAATGAAAGCAATCGGTTACAGGAAATAAATGATATTTGAAATTGACATGGGCTAAGACTCATGATATATCAACAGTATCCCTTTCAAGATATTTGAGGATTGCTCTAATATATAAGCCAAATATGCAGTTTCTTATTTTGCATGGACAGAGCACAAATTAGGGGCTAAAGGGAGCGATTACGTAAGTTTATCAATGAGCGCTGTCCTCAATTGCTCCTTTCACTTTTCTGCAAACCTTTTCAGTGTGACATTTAATTTTCTTTTTTTAAAAATATATATCATTTGTTCTCAGTCAATATAAAAACAAAGCACATTGCACTTACTGTTCCATAGGAAAGTTTTTTTGTCTTTTTAAATGATTATTGTTGTTGCTCAAGCAGTTGTGGTACTGTTTCCTGCCATGGTCCTTGGCTCTCTACTGATGTACATCCGTATACATAACATAAAGGGTTATATATGGAGTGTATGGCCAATTAGGGCTGTGGTCTTTCACTGGTCTCAGCGAGTACTTGGTTTCCTGCCTCAAATCTAAGGGCTAAGCTTGATACAATTAAGTGGTTACCTGGAGGCAGCAGCAACAATCATTGGGAGTGAAACAGTAGCCATCCTATTCTTTGAAATGGTGCAATGTTGACAGTTGTCCAAAATTGGTCACACAAGACAAGTAGATGATATTATTAATATAGGGGAAATCTCTATATGTGCATATTTTTTCCCAAAATGAATTTGATATGCATTTTGATAAGTTCTGGATAAAGTGTTTGCAAATGAGGGTTCATACAGATGTTGTATGTGGCTGTAGGTTAAAATGCAAACTGATATGCGCGACGTAGATTTTCAACAAATGATAACTTAAATTGTAGAGGGTCCTTTTTAATATATAACATAGATTTGTACAGCGATTACAGGGAATAATATAGTTAGTCTTAATGTGTCCTTTGTACTGCCTTGCAAAGCAATTCTTTGGCTATTTGGCTAATTTGTCATCTCATAAAGAATCATGCTTGATGTCCATTATGAATGTGCGTCCCTGTCTGAATCTACATTTCACTGTTTGCAGCGTAGAGTAGTTTTCAGCCTGACAATGAGCCAGTGTCACCACAGCTTTGTCGAGGATTCTCTAGTCAAAGAACTTCGCTTCACTGCACCATCATTCAAGCAGCACTGTACACAAATTCAGGACTGAGATGTGAGTGGCAAGCACCCGCATACAGATGTGTGTCAGGTTATACAACTCGCTGTCAATTTTCAAATGGTTGAACAGTTAAGTTTGCACGAGATACAACGTTTCTTCGCCCCATCCCAAGATCCCCACCCATACACCGCATACTTGTTCCCCTTTGCTCTGCAAAGATCAGAGGGTTTAAAATAAAGCCATGCGATGTCCCAATTTTTCCAAGCTTAATATCTGTAAAAATTCAGCACAATGTCTTGTTCCTTTGTATGTATAAAAATAGATTTATCTCTAATGTACTCCTTTCAAAGAGATCGTCCTCTTTGGCTAACACAGCGTCATTTAGAAAAGCAAAAATGTCTTGTATATAGTTGACCTCATTTAATCGATGATGATGTGCAGATGTCTTGATAATGAAAGACACTAGCTCTCCCCATGGTAAATCTCACTACTGTCTGGTACAGACATTTCAGTGAGACTGGTTGGCCTTAATGCTTCATCAAGGGTGCCATAAATAATTTCCATGCTGTTGGGATATTTTAAGAAATGCTATTTTTGTGATAGTGTCTAATGGATCTGAAGCGAACAAATACGATTTTTGTGTACTAAACAGGAGTAAAAGATGCCAGGTGTGATGTTGTACAGTCATCTTTTGAGAGTGCAGAGAGTTCAAAGTATTCTCTGAAGCGTTTTAGGAAAAAGATTTTAAATACATTTGAAGAGCATTTGGCAAAGCTGGAGGAACTGGTCATTTTCTCCTCAAAGAATCATTTTTTAAAATCGCTGTGGGCAGTTTTAAGTCAGTTCTGAATGTTCAGTGAACTGCAGAGCTCTATTTTGCACCAAGCATTTGGCTTGCAGCGCCTGTGTTTTTACTGAAACACATGATTTTAACATAATTTAGTTTGTTTTTTTTACACCTTTAGAATTATGCCAGTGTCCTAAATGTGTTTTACTCATCTGCAAACCTACTGGAGACCATTACTGTTGAGCTGTACAATGTGCACATATTTCCAATTACTTTGATATATGTGCTACTATTTTTAACCCACCTGACATGCTGTACACTGCTCTTCTCTGAAGATAATGACACCAGAAAATCATGTTAAAGGGATCTCTCTATGCTGTGTGATATAAAATGGTTTGTGATCTACATTAAAGGTGCGATGATAAATAATGCAAAATGTGTAAATCGTCAGTGTTTCCTTTTGATATGGTTGTGTTGTAGTGAAATGGTTTTCCCCTCATCTTTCATGAGCCCTCAGGAGATTCACTAACGAACGCTGTCGCCATGAGAGCACTGCCACTGCTCTAAGTTCACAGACAGTCATGTGCATCTTGATTCTCTCACTAGAAGCATTACAGTTTGTGATGAATAGTAAATATATTTAACAGTGATTTGTGATATGTGTGAGCTATTGGACTTGTTGGCATGAGACTGTGAGGTGAACTGGATGGTTTTCCAACTACTCTTCTCTGTGACCAGTATTATATATTGAACCTAAATAGTAGAGCCTGAGCTAACAGGCTCATATCGGGTAGAGAAACTGCCTCACACTAGGCAACACCTAATGCAGGTCAGGAAACAGTAGTCAAAGTTTCTAGAAAATGCTTACATACTCGGCTATTATAACCACCTTAAATATTGAATATATAGTTATATTTTAATAGACGTATATAAGAGAACACTGTTTTTAATTTTCTTTGATCTAAAAAAATCGCTGATTCAAAATGCCCAAGTGTAAAAAAGTGACTACATTCTCTCCAGCAACATAATGGGAGAGATTGTGGGTTAAGTGTTTGGGTAAATTGCACATATTCATTTAAATTTTGATCGTTTTCTTTTTTGTTCATCAGTTGTCATCATAATTTGCCTGAATTAAATCAAAGCACTAAGTACACATTCTCTGTCACATTCGTTAAACTGTCTCCTAAATAGATAGCTCTTATTATCCCTACCTAACCAACCAGCTACGTACCCCCATCTAATTCAATCCAGGCAAATATACAGGGAAGGACTCTCATGTCGCATAAGAAGAAGAAGAGAAAACAAAAACTCCATTGGTGTTGGTCGGTGTTTTGCTCGTGTATGGACAATCGTATGTGTGAGTGCGTCTGAATGTCTGTTTTGTGGTAATATATTATGGATTTGTGTGAGATTGTGTCAGAGAGACTAAGTCCAGGCCCAAATATAGTGAAAACCCAGGGAGCTCAAAGTGCCCTCCCCAATGGTTGTAGGAGGTTGCCCCACTGGCCCCTCGCTCTCTCACTTTTTCAAGCCTTATGCTGCTTGCTGGTCTTGAAAGACACCTGCAGCACCCGGTCTCCCAGGCGGTACCCGTTAAGGCTGGCAATGGCCATGGCAGCTTCGTCGTAGTTGGTCATGGTGACAAAGCCGAAGCCCTTACATTTGTTGGTGGTGAAGTCGCGAATAACTTTGACGTTGGTTACTGCACCGAACGGTCCGAAGAGCTGCCACAGGACGCTTTCATCAGCCTCCGGGGACAGGTTGTAGACGAAAATGCACCATCCTGCACCGGTGGGCCCCGTGAGGTTGACTCCCGCCAGACTGGTCATGCTGTCGATGGTGATGGGCGAGAATCTGGGGAAGAGAGGGGGAGAGCTACCATGGGTGTCATTCCGAAGTTCAACACAACTTTCAGCGCTAGTCTCATATAAAATGATCTTTTGTCAGGTATGGAGTTGAATCACTTCTCCATTTTCATCACTGTGGCAGCAAAACTACCTGGTCTTACATAAAATGACAAGCACCCACACAATCTGCATATTCTGCTGACCATAGCCTGTGTGTAAAAACAAAATTAAAACCATGAATCACAATGTCCAAATGAAACCACAGGAACAAAACACAGAAACCTATAGAGAGGGATGAAAGGCAAATCAGATTGAAAATAAAGAAAACTGAGGAGACGCAAACGCCATGTCCATGCTGGTGAAAAAAGGGGACATTACAGCAACTGAAACTGACGATGTTAGTTCAAGAACGAAATACACAAATACTTCTCAAATTAAATAAAAAGACGATAACTTAAACAAAGCCATGCCAGAATACCCTGCTGTTTGGACATTTACGCTCAATGTCTTTTTCTCGACGTATTTATGATTGGTGATAATCTATGGACATATAATCTACTAGCAGGCAGTATTTCGAGCACTTTGTTTTGAGGTTTTGTTTTTCTTTCTTTTTTTTTCTTTTTTTTGGCATGGATGCTTTTGAAAGTACACCTTTGGCATTTACCTCTTGACTCCGTAGCTGGCGTTTAGTAAATTGTCGAGTCTGCAACGCAAGAGGGAGAATGAAGGGGATGCAAAGGTTAGTTATGAGATCTAAAACAAGGAAAAAAAAGGGCCTTTAGACGTTCAAAATGTAGCTCCTTCACCAGCTGGCCTCTAGGGGGCACCCTTCACTGCATCGCAAGCCCCAAATCATTCAACCGCAAGCAGATGCCATGTCAAATAATAGCCTTGTGTACAGTCCATGTCCTCAAGCAATTCAGTGTGTTAGCTCATTGCAGTAAGGCTAAACTAATTTTGAGTAGTTTACCATTTCAGTTCCTTTCTCTGTACTTTTGCCTTTTTAGAACACTTTTTGTAAATAATAAACAATGAAACATGATGAAGGACAGACAATACTGCCTAAAGGTCTTTCACAAACAATTAGATATATGACCAATTAGAAACATCTTTTTAAACTTGGCCAGAAACCACATTCACAAGAAAATTTCAAAGGGAATCAATTCTGTTAAGTGATTAGCATCCGCTTTCGATGATGAACACAGTGAAATGGGACCTAGTTTAAAAGAGTTGCATTTATAGACTGCCTGCGTGTTGTTAGTGGTGAGTCATAAAAGCAGTGATGCTGGTTTAAGGTTCAGTACCTGAACCGCTGAGTTTGGTGATGCAGGGGCCCCGTGTAGCGTCTGGCAGCTGTCTGATACAGTTGAGTCAGTAAGGCTTGGCCTGTCTTCTGGCTGGGATTGTTGGCGAATTTGACAGTGATGGGTTCTGCAGCTCCCAAAGGCTTCTGTCCATTCAGACCTTTGATGGCCTCCTCAGCCTCGTTCCGTTTGTCAAACCGGATGAAGCCCACTCCTCGAGATATGCCTGCGTCAAATAAAAACAGCGAAATGTCAGTATTCTGCTGTTGGAAATCCCTCAAAAATGAGGGTTGAAAGTGGAGGTATACCTGTGACTTGGTCCACTAAGATGCGAGATGTGATGATGCGACCATATTGGGAAAAGAGTTGCTCCATGTCTTTCTGACTCATAGTTTTGGGTAGTCCACTCACATATAAGTTGGCATCACGAATCGATGCTGAGCTAGGGCGGGCATACGATACCTATAGCACACATTAAAAATCTTTATAGTAACCAAGATGAACCATTTTGAAATCAGTAGCACATTTAAACAATGTAAATGGTTCCACTCTGAGCTACCACTTAAGTGTGAAGAATCCAGTCATCTAAATTCTAATTATTAGCCTTTGTGCAGGCCATTGCCTCTGTGCTATCTGTGGACTTAATCAAAGCCTTGAAGCTCAGTGAGAATGACACAGTGCTGTGGTGACACATAGTGATGTCTGCACCCATTACTGGAGCTGATACCAAACATCATCAAAAATCGTCTTTATTTTCCCCTCAAAACTTCCTCTTAGCTTGTTTTTTTCTTAATTCACCAGTGACTTAATTAATGCTGTCGCTTACTGATTTTCCTGTGATGTTATATCCCTAATGATTTGCTGCCTGTTTGTTTAATTTTCACTTTCCAGTCTTCTCGCCTCGATGTAAAGTCACACGTCTTGACTTGTGTGATTGGAAGCGTGTAAACTCATGTATGATAGCACTGCCTGGTCCATTGTTAGGAGAGCAGCTTTGGTTGTGTGTGATGGAGAAACAGAGTGAGTGTTGTCTCAGATAGGCTGAGCTGCCCTCCCTGTCTTGCCTTTTTTTCTTTGTCTGTATCCTCGAGGGACAAAACAGCTCCACTGCCAAACAGCAAACAATGCAAGCACATCATAAGACCTAAGCATCTTTGACAATGTGAAAACATATATTCTGCACATTATTTAGAAGGCTATACGTTGGGTTGAACACAGGTGCTGAGCTTTGATGCATTCGTCTATATTACCAGTGTCTATTGTGTCTGGTCCTAGCAGCCTGCATTGAGAAGGGTTGTGTGGTACAGTGATTAGCGTGTGCTGGACCATTCAGGGGGGAGTTGCTGTATTCAGGGAGGCTGCCCTATAATTAACCCTCTCCCTGTCGCTCCCACAGTACAGATGGTGCCTGGAGCCCATATGGCCCCTAATCCTGTCACTGGCATTCTGCTCCCAGTGCTACCCCCTACCCACTACAGCGGTCCACTCCCAAACCACCATCGCTTTCTCTCCATTGAAGTCTCTACAAAGTCAGGGGAAGTAAATCCAATATTGCTTATGCTATAAACAATTCATCAAAAAAATAAATATATATCCTGGTTCATATTTATATCCATGGATTTCAGAATTCTGACAAATTAGGAATGAAACATCAAAATAAAATAATATAATTTTTTGAATGGTCAACAGTCCTCAAAATAGGACCATACTGTATAAGAAGATGCTGAAACCCATGAATATTTATTTCTTATAGACATAAATGTATTGCAGTTCAACAAACACTTAACAACTTATAATATTTCCCCATTGTGGAACAAATAAACTTTCTTTTATCTTACATTTGTCAATTTCAGTAGGAGGTCAATAATAATAATAATAATAATAATAATAATAATAACAATAATATTGAGAATACCAATGAAAATGTCTAACTTGAACTTGAAATAATGATTCATCCTATACTGGGTTTACTAATGTTCAACCATTCACAAGTTAAAATTAACCTCCCATTACATGAACAGCTGTTGGACCTGATCATCTACTCTGTCGTTCACAGATTTGATTTTTCTCAGACCCTGCACTTTGTCCCAGTCTTGGTCGTCTTTGATCAGCTTTAGGGATGGGTGGGTGGACGGGAAAGGGAAGTAGTGTGTTATAATATGCTCCCCTTTTCCCTCATCTGATTTTGGGACAAAGGAAGCCCCTAATTAGGCAGAATTGTAGGCAGATGGGGTAACCTGGACTGACCCTTGTGCACCACAGTCAGGCACCCTAATTACATTTCCATCACAATAACCTCTGCGTGCTGTCCGCCCCTTGCTTTCTGACCTCCACTCTCCTCTCTTTTCTCTTTTCACCCTTTCTTTCTGCTCCTTTGTTGTAGGCGGTGCACCCGTTGGCCCCCTCGAACGCCCCTCCCTCTGTCACGTCTGTTACCATATCTCCAAGCTCCAGACACCAATTTCCTCTTTTTTATCGCCCTAACACCAAAGAACAAAAAAACATATAGTAAATCCTTCTTACCTTGATTGTTTTTGTTTGCAATTTGAGACCGTTGAGTGTGTTGATGGCTTTGTCGGCATCATTTGGATCAACGTAATTTACAAATCCATATCCCAAACTTTGACCTGGACACAAAGGCAAATCTAAAATTAGATAGATAAAACAGAACTTTGTGTAAGAAGAGAAACTTAACATGACAGTAAAAGGCAGAGAAATGTACATGCAATAATTAAAAAAGGAAACTATATCTACAATTACAATAAAATAAATCATGCATTCATGTAATCTGTGTAAAAAATAATAATAAAAAAATAACTATGCAAATACTTTACTGCTAACCACAACACACAAAAACTTTAATAAAATGCATTGATATTTACCTGTAATTTTGTCTCTGACTAGCTTGCAGGACTCAATCTCTCCGATGCTACCGAATAAACTCTTGAACTCTTCCTGGGTCATGTTCTGAGGCAGATAGTTGACGATCAGGTTGGTTTTGCTGTCATCTGTCGAGCCATTGGTGCTAATGACTGGACCGTTAGGCAGACTTGTTCCACTTGGGCCATTGGATACCTGGGTTTCCATGGTGCTGATTATCTGCTGAGAAAGAGATGTATTTTAGATTTATAACTGAAACTGGTCAACGTTGTCATTATAGCCAGAGGCAGGAAATCAATCCATTGCTACAAGCTTTGATTTATCCTATGCCCAACCCACCCGAATACATATTTTGCCTTATCTTTCTAGCTCTTGCGCTCCTTGCCTGTGGTCCTGCAGATGTCACAGTGGCCGGTCCCCCTCCCCCTACTCTCTTCCAGGGTCAAACTCCATTACATCATTACACAAGGATGAATAATAGTAATGAGTGCGCAGGCAAGGCCAAGATAGAGACTCGAGAGGTCGCCATGACAGACACAAAGAGAGGTTTTTCTTTTTTTTTTCTAGCATTGACAAAATAAACACCATGGCTTGGTTGAAAATGTGAGATCTGGTGAAATATGAATACTGTATAATGCAGTTTGTTGAGTTTATTATTTTTCTCCATTTGAGCTACACAAGATTTTTAAATAACATCTGTGTAGTCTGCCCTACTTCCACTATACTCTTTCAGACAGCATTCATTTTGAAATCAGCAAACTATAGTAATTCTGCATAATGTAATCAAGAGCTATTCTTATAATATTATAGATAATTACACAGCCTCAGTTTTAGACTTTTGTATGTGCAGAAAAGAACATTTGCTAGTCTATTTTTCCTTTAGCCAATTGATTAATTTGCATCTTCATATGCTATGTTTTATGACCATAGTTACAGTGTACTGTTGCTTTGTGTTATTTTTAAATCCAGGTGTCATTTTATGCTGCTTTTTCAACACAGCCTGGGAACGCACGCGCCGACCTGCCTTCTAACCTGCTATGTTCCTTTGAGTTCACCTCCCCTCAGGTTGCCCAGGTAACGGCCCCTCAAAGACTGCATTGTTTCTCTAGTCAGAATATAAATTTTTCTCACCAGTCTTTTTACTTTTAGTTCACAGCATCACATTAAGGACAGAAATACAGGTCAGACATTTTTCCTCTGTGAATAAATATTATTTGACACTAGAGAAGGGAGGAGGAGCTGTTAAGTCATATTGATAATGACAAGCAAATGATTTTACTTGACTTGAGAAAGACTAAAAATAAAATACTTTAAAGGGATAAGACACTACCATCTAGAATAGCATTTTTACACACATATAGAATCTATCAGAACAAAAGAAAACTACAGTGTTATGTTATACTGTATGTGTCTGAGCCTTTGATGGGGCATAGAGAACGTGTCCTGAATGTGACAAAAGGGGAAAAGTCATATTAGGGCAAATTTGTCTCGCCAACTGAAATAACCCTCAGCGTAGCAGAACACACATCCCCAGTGAACAGTGTTATGGAGTTATATAATTCACAGACCACTGAGTATAGGCCAGGAGCCGAGAATGGCTGACACAAGCAGTAACTACTAGGCTTTTAGACTTAGAAAGAACAGCTTTAAAGTTAGCAACATTTGTAAATAGTTGAAAGCAGAAATAACCTTAAAAAGTTGAGTTTACCGTTACAATGTCAACAACTTAATTGGATCTGAACCCAGTAACCCTAGTCTGCTGCCTCAGACTAAGACAAAGTGATCACTCTTGGGGCAGCCTGTTTCTATGCAACTATGAGCTCTTATGTGTGTACACTCATAAATCTTATTCCTATGGCTTTGAAAGCATAACCTAAATGTATTAACACTTAGACATTTTAAAGAGTTGGCTTGATAATATTTTTTTCCCCTATTTTGGGGCCTGGTGAGATCTCCCTTAATATTTTATAGTACATCAGAAGCATCGCCTACACATGGCTCCAGACTTGCACGCAAACCAGCCCTTCCTCCTCTTCTGCCAAACGCATGAACCCAGACTCTCACGCAAACAAGAGGCCTGCCTCCTCAGCCAAGCACAGACCATATACCACCTACACTGCACACTGTGAAATCACAAGACATTGAAACATACCATAAATGTAAATGTGCTTGCAAGCTCTGTGTATTTCTCATGCCAACAAACAGCTTCTCAAATTAACTTCTGCTCCAAATACAGTGTTGTGCTAGAGGCTATAATGTAGTAGAATTATGTGCTTTGACTGGATACTACACTGTTAGCATTAATGCCATTACAAATCATAATACAGTAAAAATCCCCAACATACAAAGAAAGACACCAGTATTGATTCTAATGTTTTCTATAACATATAGTATTGACTATACTTTACATTATAATCCATTATGTAAAGATGTTTTTTCTATGTACGGCACGAATCGAAAGTGAACGCTAGGCTGGAGTGTAAATGAGCCTCCTAAATAACACAGATTACGGGATTATGGCGAACAAAGGGCATTAGCCACACTCTCTACAGCTTAAGGGATCATGGTGGCAGCTGTAAAACAACAAGACGACAGGAGTCACAGCTCGTGTCAGCCGTGCGGCCGGGCCCGTCTCTGTTCTTCGCTCCGCGGACTAAAAATAAAAGATTTCTTAAAGATTTGAGCTGCGTGAATGTGCTCCTCGTTGATAAGATGTGAGCAGACACAGTCAAAGGCTTTGGAAGACAGATCTGTTTTGCAAGTCCTTGTGCACGGGGCGCTATCCAGCGTGCTGAAAAAGGGAGTGGCTTTCGGATACTTTCATTTCAAGATCTTTAAACACAATTTTTTGTTTTATTCAAAAACGCAATTTACATATTATTTGTATCTATGATTAACACGTTTTATTTTAAACTACATACATTTCAGCGCACGTTCCTCGTTCACTCCCTATTTAAAGGCAGGGCTTGTGCAGGCATTCATGAAGCGCAGCGCCTTTTTGCTGAATAAATGTATTGAAACGAGCAAACAAAAGAGCCACCCGTTCCTCCTCGTCTCCCTCGCTCGGGCTATGGCAGCACTATGAATATTAATGTAAACAGTGGCGCTTTGTGTCGTGGCTAGGGGCTGCAGGACTCTCCGGGAACAATGAGTGTTACACTTGCCAGATTCGAGTCAAAAACGCAACAGCAAGTCCAGACCAAAACATACAACTTTACAACAAACATACATATTTATTGGCTGATACTCATTCATAGAAATGATTCACGGGGTTTTCCATGTTAGTAGAACAACTGAAATGAAACTATTGTTGTTACAAATATTACTTTCTAAACAACATTGTTGGTGTTCTTGAAGACAAAGGCTCCAAATAAGGCTTCACATGTACAGTGCCAGGATGGAAGCAACACCTTCATCCCTTCCTGTATTTGTTTGTTGTGCGTAATTATACGAAGCTACGGGCAACAAGGGGAAATCACTGCTTACATAATTTCAATTAACATATCCCAGTCTATAAGTTGGGAGATAATTAGGTTGACTTAGGAATTGCATTTGTTTTCTTAGACAATGCGTTTGAAATGTAAAATAACACAAGTATAAAGTGTTTATCCTATTTAGTCAATGTCTAGCACTTTTAGAGTATTGTTTGGTTGGCTGGTAGTGGCTGGCTGTCCTTGTCCTTGAATTGTGTAAGTGGAAGGTTATCTGACTCAACGTTTTATTTGCAAGGCACTGCGGTACAAGCATGGAGCACTGCGGACCATGTGCAGGAGAGCCACTGTCTGCGTGATGCCCGGGCCTGCGTGGACAATAGGTAACGAGAACAAAGGGAAAGAGGAAGCTTCACTGGAGGCACGTCAAGTACATTTGGACACTCAGTCATAACGAAGCCTGGCCCTTTAAGGCACAGTCAGATACTTCATAATAAACATGCTAACGCTAGCTTTCACACCCTTTGTATGAATTGTAACACACCAGATATTTACTACCTGTGCACATATAATCCCTTGAAATGATAAACGTGTCAATTATTTTAAAACGAAATTAACGTCGTTAAGATCAGTTTGGCTGCTATAAAACACGAGGATGTAATGAAACATCCCAGTCTATTCAGCATTCATGCTAGCGTGATCTGTGCTACATTTATACGCAAATGTGTCTTCCTTTAATTGGCGTGCTTAGAAAGACCACGCTGTCAGCCACGTAAGATGTCAAGTGGTAAATCAGACCAGGCCGTTCAGGGCTCAAAGGCCCTCGCCTGGTGCTTTAGTCCAGCAGAGACACGCCCAATCCGGCCATCGGCACACAGCAAAGCTAATTTATCACTGCTCCCATCTCCCTTGGTCCAGCGGGCGCGGCGCACACATGGATATCTTGCACCTCAAAATTGCGGAAAACGCGCTTAAACGTGGATGTGCGTGTGTTGCGTCCTACACTATCGCGGCTACGGAGGTTTCCAGTCCATTTACTCGGTTGCATCGCAACGAGAACCCTGAGGAATTCGGACTTTGTCTGATTCAATGCAAACCAATAGATGCGTAATCTCCCCCCTCCCCCTCTTCCTCCCAGAGTGACTCGACCCTTTTTCCTTTGCCTTGTTGGATGGGCCCTCAGCCTCCGAGGCATCATGTTTTGTCTCATAGAGCCGTCTTCAGCATCCTTAGCTGCGCCAAGTGCAGAAAGCCAGCTTCCCCCACTGCGTGTCTTATTGCGCGTCTCCTGCTTTAGCAATGTAATTCTGTGGAACTTCCACACTTTCCCTTTAATACTGTACCCTTCTATTCACAGATGCGACATTTGGCTGTCCTGCTTGTTGTCACTAAAGGCTGTGCTGGAAAATGGCAGGTTCGAGACTTATGGCATGACAAACCTACATGGCAGACAATGACTGCAGTCTTAGTGCTGTCAGGCATAGCAGTTCCACCAGTGTAAGATAGTTGATCTATCTAATCCTATAATAGCACTAATGCATACTAAACAAAAGCTATTTGACCAAAACATCATCTGTGTGCAGACATGTTAACAAACCGTGCTTAATATTTGATCTCTAGCAATAATAAAATGACACGTGTGCGTATGGCCATGGCCAACACATTGTAAGGACACTGCTATCTCCATCACTCAAGACACAAGAGAAATAGAGGTATACGTACAGTAACCATTCTTGACGTACAATGCAAGAAATCTAGGTCCTTCTCTGCGCTGATCTTGGGCTGAAGTCTCCAAGCTCTTCGGCCTTTAAAATATTTGGCCCTTGTTATTTGTCACGTTTCCAAATTAAAAGAAAAAAAAGAAAAAAAGGAAAAAAAATTACAGTCTTCACCAGGGAATCTCAGCCCTTTGTGATTGTAGGTGTCCTCTATAGGATGAAAATGAGGAGAAAGGGGTTTTCTGCCGGATGACGATGAGGGAGTGTGTTTCTCTCCGAGTGGCGTGGGCGATGGTTCAGAAAAAAGAGAAGAAGCAGTGCTCCTCAGCGACAGGGTGTGTCCAGGGGAGGGTGTTTGACTTCGTCTGTTTTTTGTGTGTAATTCCCTGCTCCACTCTCAGCCTCCTTCTGTGCCTCTGCTGCAATGTTCTTCTTTTATGCGTCCTCCTGGCTGGCAGCGCACGCAGCTGATTGGCTAATTGTGCAGGGAGGGTACTACACGGCAGCCATTGCAATGCGCTCCTCTCCCATTATCCCCTTTAGGAGAGATAACCAAGAGAGCCCCCCCTTGCCTAAGCATCCGCCCTCCTTCTCCCTGCCCTGCCTTTCTTTCTGCCCCCCTCTTCACTCACATGCAGAGCACAGTGAATAGGCCTCCACCTGCACTTTCAGAGCAGATGGGTGCAGTACAAGACAGTAGACTTGTTTCTCTCACTCCTCACACTCGCCTGTCCTCTAGCAAAGCCTGATTTCCTTTTTCTCGGTTTGAAATCACAGCAAAACACATTCACACTTTTGTCTGTGTGAATAAAAGAGCTGGGCCCGACAGGCATTCGTACGTCTTCATTCTCTTAGCTGCAATCAAAGTAGTGAATTAAAATGGACTGTGCACAAAATATGCTATAATTATATGGGACTAGAAACAAAGGGCATAATAAGATGAATGAGGGCAAGCTTTCTGGACCAGGCAGATGGTTTGCTGTAGAGTCAGGTGCAGATATGAGAATAACTAATTAGATATATTAATCTATGTCTGGAAGGTTAAAAATACCAAGAAATATGGAGGTCTCAGCAGTAAATGGACTAGATTACGACTATCCTCTTGGTTCATTTTGCCATGGCAGGTCCAGCAGTGATTTTTGACTAAGTTTATGACATCCCATGCAGTTTCCTGTTCCTGAAGGGCTCTCCTCCTTGCATGGCCAACTCCTGCTGTTGCCTCCTGTGTGCTGAGTGTTCAATGAGACATGCTGTTTGGGCTCATCTATAATGCATCCTCTGCCCCGGGACATCATGTGTGACAAATGACCTATTTCTGTGCAGACCCCCATAGGGCCTTGACCTGGGGGGTGGGTGTGTAAATCACTGCATATTTATTAATTTGTGTCTGGTTGGTATTTTATTTCTATGTGTTCAGAGGTGGTAAATTGTTTTGAGTAACAAGCTGTATGTGATTTGTGTAGTTATAGTAGTGGAGCAGGAGACCCACTGCAGTGAAGACCAGTCTGGCTTTTCCCCATCTGACCTTGAGGAGTCCTCAGATGTCTGTGGCTCTCAAGAGCTAAGGTGTGGGAGGAATATGTTTGCATTATTGACATTGACCACTTGTTATAATGGCAGAGTATTGATGCCTCTGTTCTCCCATAAGAACAAGTGAGGTACTGACTTTCTTATGTAGTGTGTTTCCACTTTTTTCTCTCTATCCTCGGTATCTATCAGCCTGTCATCGTCCTATAGTCCACTTCCAGTCACATTTTGAACATTGGCCTTGTCTGATATTTTACATAATTGCCTTACATAAGTAACAAGCTCAGCGCAGGGCCTGGGTGATATTAGTGGAGATGAATATTGCATGAGGAAAGCACTCGTTAAGCGTTAATAAGAGGATAGAGATGGAGCCCCACTGTCAGTCTGTCTTAGCCCCGCCCCCACCGTTCTGTCAGGCAGTGACTCAACTCTGCCTAGATGTGCTGGAGCCTTTGAGTCAGTGTGTGTGCCACCGCTCCTGTTTACCAGCATCTAAAAAGAAGAGATGGAGGATTCAGTCATTAGGTGCTTGTGTTTTTGCCGGCTTTATGGTGGAAATAAAAGCTGCTCTTGTCACACAAAGGCACCTAGGCCCGTCGACTGACTGCAGCCCCACTTACAGTTCACACTTAATGTGAATAAATGGGCTTAATTGTGGCCCCTCATTAGAGCCTTGCTTAGTAGCACGGCAGCTGAATCCTCCTTTGGGTAAGAGGGCATTTGAAGCGCCTATTGTGCATCTCTGAATCAAGGATCAAGCATTGCTTTTGCTTAAAAGCCTTTTTGTTATTCCACTGATTATTTTCTTACTCTTAAGGGTTCCTCCACCTCCAGTGATTAGGGACCTTGTTGTAATGACCCCCTTCTCTTTGCATATTGAGGAATGTGTTCAGATGTGATGAAGAAATTTTTACCTGTTTTCAAGTTTATCAGCCTACAAAACAATTCCAACTCACCAAAATATGCTTGAATTACACAAAAATAATAAACAGCATGTTTTAGTCACTTCATAAAATGTTGTTTCATTAGAAACAATGATTGGAATCATAAGACAACAAAAAAAGCAACAACCAGTTATTTGTGACTGCAGGTGGGTTTGTAGTTTCTAAAAATAAAAGAGAGTATTAACAAAAAAGCTATTTGTGAAAATAGCCAAAAATAGATTTTCAAGAACATTTAGACATTTAAAACAAAAAACTGAATAATGTCCCTGTCAGTTCTGGACAAACCTGACACCTTGATCCGCTTATCCGGGGCCGGGTCACAGGGGCAAAAGTCTAAGCAGGAACTCCCAGACTTCCTTCACCCCAGACACTTCCTTCACCTCCTCCAGGGGGACCCCGAGGCATTCCCAGGCCAGCGGAGAGACATAGTCCCTCCAGCGTGTCCTGGGTCTTCTCTGGGGCCTCCTCCCGGTGGGACATGCCCGGAACACCTCCCGAGGGAGGCGTCCAGGAGGCATCCGGAACAGATGCCTAAGCCACCTCAGCTGGCTCCTTTCGATGTGGAGGAGTAGCGGCTCTACTCCGAGCTCCTTCCGTGTGACTGAGCTCCTAACCCTATCTCTAAGGGAGTGCCCAGCCACTCTGCAGAGGAAACTTATTTTGGCCACTTGTATCCTCAATCTTGTCCTTTCGGTCATTACCCAAAGCTCATGACCATAGGTGAGGGTAGGAATGTAGACTGACCGGTAAATCTAGAGCTTTGCCTTTCGGCTCAGCTCCCTATTCACCACAACGGTCCGATACAGTGACCACATCACTGTCGACACTGCACCGATCCGCCTGTCAATCTCATTCACACTCGGCTGCAAACCACCCCAGTGCACGTTGGAGGTCCTGGTCTGATGAAGCCATCAGGACAACATCATCTGCAAACAGCAGAGATGAGATCCTGTGGTCCCCAAACCGGATCCCCTCCAGCCCCTGACTGCACCTAGAAATTCTGTCCATAGATACTCTGAACAGAACCAGTGACAAAGGGCAGCCCTGGCGGAGTCCAACATGCACCGGAAACAGGTCTGATTTACTACTGGCAATGCAAACACAGCTCCTGCTTCAGTCATACAGGGACTGGACAGCCCTTACCAAAGGGTCCCGAACCCCATACTCCCAGAGCACTCCCCACAGGACCCCACAAGGGACACAGTTGAATGCCTTCTCCAGATCCACAAAGCACATGTGGACTGGTTGGGCAAACTCCCATGAACCCTCAAGCACCCGATGGAGAGTATAAAGCTGGTCCAGCTGTTCCTAGTACTGCACTTTTCTGGACTGAGATGTCTGATGTTCTGCTGTAACCACTCCTCCAGTTTGGGGGTTACAGCCCCGAGTGCGCCGATCACCATGGGCACCACTGATGCCTTCACCTTCCAGGCCTTCTCTAGCTCTTCCTTGAGCCCCTGGTATTTCTCTAGTTTCTCGTGTTCCTTTTTCCTGATATTACCATCGCTTGGTATTGCAATGTCCACCATGGCTTTGTTCTGTTGCTCATCCAACACCACTATGTCTGGTTGGTTCACCATCACCATTCTGTGACTCTGTATCTGGAAGTCCCACAAGATCCTGGCTCGGTAATTCTCCACAACCTTCGGAGGTGTTTCCCACCTTGACCTTGGGGTCTCCAGCTCGTACTCTGCACAGATGTTTCTGTACACTATGCCTGCCACTTGGTTGTGTCGCTCCATGTATGCTTTCCCTGCCAGCATCTTACACCCTGCAGTTATGTGCTGGACTGTCTCAGGAGCCTCTTTGCACAGCCTACACCTTGGGTCTTGTCTGGTGTGGTAGATCTGGGCCTCTATTGCTGAGGTGCTCAAGGCCTGCTCCTGTGCAGTCAGGATGAGAGCCTCTGTGCTGTCCTTCAGACCAGCCTTCTCAAGCCATTGGTAGGATTTCTTGATATGAGCCACTTCAGTTATGTTTCGGTGGTACGCCCCATGTAGGGGCTTGTCCTGCCATGATGGTCCCTCCAGCACCTCTTCCTCTGAGCTCCACTGTCTAAGGCATTCCCTGAGCACATCATCTGTCGGGGCCTTGTCCTTGATGTACTTATGGATTTTGGATGTTTCATCCTGGACAATGGTTCCCACACTCACTAGTCCTCGGCCTCCTTCCTTCCAGCTCGCGTACAGTCTCAGGGTGCTGGATTTGGGATGGAACCCTCTAGGCATGGTCGGGAGCTTTTGTGTCTTTTATATACAGTGTGTGTATATATATATATATATATATATATATATATATATATATATATATATATATATATATGTATATATATATAATTTTTTCTGATTGTTTTTTTTATGATATTATATACCCAATACACAAATTCAACAACATTCATAAAAACAATATTTTGTTATATTGCCTGCCTCTCTCTGTACAGTTCACTTCATATTCTAAGCTTGCTGCCATTGCCTGTGGTAGGCTGCTGGCCCAGTGCACATGGGAGATGGGGGTAAGAGTGACACTATAGCCCCGGCCCGCATGCGTTCTCTGGGGAGGGGGAGCATGATTAGGCCTGCAGGTCTGGTTAATTTGCTGGCCTCTCCATCACGCCTGGCTCTTGGCAATTCTGTGTTGGAAAGCAGAATCACTGAAGCGATCATTACTTTTAGGAAAGGATCCAAAATTAAATTAGCCTCATTTTAAAGGACATTTGTTGGTAATGGCAACTGGCCTAATTCAACACTTCATGTTTTATTTGGCATGTTTTCTGTGTGGTCTCCCTCATGCTTTGCACTTTCTCTGCCTCTCCTTCTCTTCTTTCTATATCTTTCTGTCTGTCTGGATGTGTTGTCTTTGGGCTATTATTAGAGGAGACAGGCTGGTGGGAGGAGGGCTCTGAAGTAACTGCTCTTGTCATTTTTGTGTTTATATATGTACATTTCGTTGTCCAGTTCACTATATGTCCTTTGTCTAAAATACTGTGTAAAGATTAAAGAATCATTGACTTTAGCTATATGCAATTAATATGTATTTATAATTAGCATAACAGCCTATATAGCCACATGGATTCACCAGCTGCTGTAGTTGTTTTGTTGGCCCATGTATGGCTTTTAAAGGGCAAAGAAGGACATCCTAGAGGTAGACCTGCTGTGGAACTCCCCATGGAAGAGCACAGAGAGTATAAATAGATGCATACATGTAAGAAATATTATTTACATATTTCCACATGTATCAATTCTCTTTTAAATCCATCCCTGGCTTTGACAATACTTGCGCCACTTCTAAGCTCCTCACAAACCAAACATGTTTTACTTACTGTCCTTTTATCTTATTAATGTTTCATATAGTCCTGTCTGGTAAACTATCTAGAGACACGCTTTAAATACACAACACTCCCCATGCTGCCTCTTTGTTTATCTTATGTATCTGTTCTTTTATTTCGCATAGAATAGTATGTGATACGCACGTAACAGTTACCACCATTGCTGTGTGAATAGCAATACTTTTAATAACTAATAAATGCTATAAAGGGATTTTCCTTCTTCAACTAGAATTGGGCTTTTTAAGGACTTGTAGTTTGTGCTGCTTCCCTACAAACAATTTAAACAAAAACTTCACTTAGAAATGTATTTTTGCTATGTTTTTAGTTTCTTTGCTACATACTCAATCTGATTCTTTCACTCTGTGGTCCAGGCTCTTACCCCCTCCCTTGTAGTGTAATGGGAGAGTCGAAATCAATAGCACATTAGTCTGGCCGGAAACTCCTGTGGAATTAAATATGAATGACCGAGAAGGCTGCTCTACCTGCTGCTGTGATAGATGACTCTTGGGGATGTATACAGTTTTTATATTATTTCTTCCTTCGCATTGTTCAGGCCATTTCGGTGATGTTTTCCTCCTTTAGCTTACTGGATCACTGTTTGGTCAGACGTCAGCATTGTGATATGATTTACCAGAGGTTTCATTTTCTCCTAGGCCTTGGAACAGTTACCAGGCCTGATAGCACAAATGCGATATAGCAAATAGGATATTGAACGTTGCAAGGCCTGTCAGCTCAGAGGCAAGACAACAAAGCCACACCCATCCCCTTCATACACAACACCAGCACTATTTGAATTGGAAAGATATTATCAGTAGTTCACATCTGACTTTTCACAAAATGCAATATGTGGGTTTCTCCTTTATGACGCTTTATGGTCGCTCTTATACACGCTGGAACTTTTTTATATGCAAATGCTGTACTTGCTTCCATTTTCATTAAGTGGCATGAATTCTTTTAACATGCTGTTTGGCTTAAAAGCATAATTTACAAGGTGGTTCCAGAGTGCGGGCGCAGTGGTGGGTGGTAATATGAGACAAAAAGCCACTGCATATAGTTCTGGGAATTGGCAGAGGCATTGGCACTGGTAAGCTAATACATTGATGATATGGAGGTAGATGTAGATGTAAGCTATATTTCATCCCATAAGAGATGAAACGGTTTGTGACAGATGGAGTGATATTGTTCCCCAGTACTGCTGGTGAGTGCAGCCCCTCCTGCTCTCCCTCCCTGACAGATGCAGGGGGAGGACCACGGTGCACTCTTCTTTCTTTTCAATTGATTTGGGTGCTCGAACCCTCAGGGACTGGAGGGTGGTGGAGGGCTGCGAGGGGAGCAGTAATGGTGGCTGGGGGTCCTGTCATTTCCTGCAACACAGGAGCTGCTAAAACTCTGACTGAAGTGCCATAAAGAAATCATAAATATATAGTAGAGTATGCATAGATTTGCATATGTTCAAAGATGCTAATAGCAGTGTGTGGTTTGTGACTGACAGTATAGCGTGCACTCATCCATGTAATGAAAGCAATGGAAAATTTGTGGCTGCCTGCTGGTGGCTGGGCCTAATGTGTAGCTGTCCACGATTCATTCAGTCAATTTCTTGCAATTTACTAAAGATACATTTTATTTTTTATTGTTGTACTTTGTAATAGCTTTATGGTTGTGTGAAAGCAGGAAAGATATTCACCATAGGATGTCAAGTGTTTCTAATTTTAAATATGTTTAAGAATGTTATGGGTGGCAGTAGCTCATTGGGTGGCAGTAGCTCATTGGGCGGCAGTAGCTCAGCTGGTAAGAGCGTTTGCCCACTGATCTGAAGGTTGGCGGTTTGAATCCTGCTCTCAACATAAACTTTATTGGTTAAGCGGTCAGATCCACTGCCCCACAGGTTGGCAGTGTGATTCCAGCTCCCACAGATGAATGCTGTCGTGTCCTTGGGCAAGACACTTAACCCACCTTGCCACCAGTGTATGTATGAATGGGTGAGTGGTTCCTTGTTGTGAAGTGCTTTGAGTGCCTTGAAGGTGGGAAAGCGCTCTATAAAAATGTGACCATTTACCATTTAATACAAAGTGTGACAAAAAAACAAGCAATTCAGTTATATCCCTGTAGAGTCCCTGCACTTACTACTTATCTAAACTAGCCACGTACAACTCAAGAAAGAAACAAATTGTTAGGGATGCTGGTTAATACTTATTGTATTTTTTTTATTTTTCCAGATGTAGAAGGACCATAACAGCATTTAAATACAATAATCTAGCCATACTGATATTTGCATCACACTGCGCATCTGTATAGTTTTAAGCTTGATGGGGATGCTTGGGAGGCTGCTGTAGTAATTAGGCAGATTTGGTGTAATTTAGCTATTAAATATTTAATTAATATATAATTTTAGCCTCCACTTTCAACCCACCCCTCTCAGTAGCACAAACATTCATGGAGTTAACAGCTGTCTTGTGGCAGATGTGTCTTGTTGCTTTACTTCACTCCATCCCTCGGGGGTAAAGGTCATGACAGGGTTGGAGGTCAGAGGAGAGAACCTCCTGAAGATGTTACATGTGGATGTGCATCTGCCTGCCCCATTGCTACTGAAAGGAGATTCTAATTAGCATTATTGATTACAGTGTTCAGTCTGGTGAACACTGATTCCTCCATCTATCTTTGGCGGCAACTGAAAAAGCCAAGAATCAAAGCATGTGTTACTATTACAATTCAAGTTGTGATAAACTTCCTCAGAAAAAAGATCATTTTCCAAATGATATTTTTTGTTGTGCCTTTTTTACTCAACTGATGATTTTTTTTGCTTCTCATTTTCTGAGATAATGATGTTAGTTTATTTTTTATTTTTTTTTACTGCTGCATGCAATGTCCTGGAAGCACATCTCAGTAAAAAGTGGTTAATGATTTCAATAGGACTCTACGGGGTGGGGTGTAGGGATTGGGACGTGGGGGGAGAGGGACTGTGGTCCTGGCCGTGGGCGCGTGGCGACTGAGCAGGTGGATGACGGGCAGCTGAGTAGTGGTCTCCAGGGGGGCAGGGGGCCTCCATTTTGAAGGACTCTTGGGGTTGAGAGAAGCCCTGAAAAAAGGCAACCCCATCTGGAACTGAGGTGGGGGCCCTGGTGTGAAAGAGATCTAGTGGGTGGTGTCTGACACTCTCTCTTTTGTTCTTCGGTAACACAGCAGTGGTGGTAGTAGAGGTGGGGGCACACTCAGTGGTGGGGGCTGGGCGTTTAAACAATGGTGCAGATCTAGGAATTGAAAGCTTTCGATGTACAGAAAAGCAAGTACGCAGACAGGAAAGGTGCAGACAGAAGGGTGAAGAATGTATGAGGACTGCCCACATGGCATAAGTATAGGAAACCTGCATAAAATATATGGATGTTACACACACACATATTCATTTGACAGTATTTTCAAGTTAAGGATGAAAAGTGGCAAATTAAACACAGCTGTTTTTGTGTATGCAGGATTTCAAAAAGGGTTAGCTCAACTGAAGATTAACATTTCTTTTCCTACTCTGGGGTGAAAGCGTGACCGAGTAGCTGCTTCAAAGAGAAACGCAGTGCCTCATTTAGTTTTGTTAGCTTTCTTTTATGAGACAGACTAGTGCCTGCTGCGAGCCTGATGCTGCAGCTCTGCCTCTCCATACATAAACATATATCCCCAAGATGTCTGTCGCTGCTCTGCTGCAGCCAAGCTACTGTCACACAAGGTTAATCTGAACTGTGCTCTTTCATTTTTCACATCTCTTCTTTACAATTCATGCCATTCACTGAGGACAGCTCGACTACCTGCAACCGCTCTCCAGGGTGCTGAAAGGACTACTGCGGGATACAGGCACTGACTGAGTGGTGGGGGGAGGGTGACAAAAACAGCAGCAGCAGTAGCTCTACTAATACTTCATAGTACAATGTAGAGAGAACATAGTAGTTGTATATGTTTTGGATATTTAGGCTAGTAATAATATTCTGTCTGTCTTTTTTTAAATTGCACTTTTACAGGGTAATGTATTGTTTAGCTTACACTATTATATGGTTTAGTGAAGTGAAGCCTTCAAGACATGGTTGGTTTATTTACCTAACATTTATTAATGCTGACATTTATAGCCAAGTAATTAAACACAAATTATTGTATAAGATCAGGGACATTAACTCAGCACTTAGCTACACTCGATAAACCAACAAATGCAGCTGCATATGTGTCATCTTGTAGAGGTCACATTTGAGGACTGAATCTTAAACAATCACACTTGGGGCATGGCTTTCTTTCTTTACCTTTTATGGTAAACGTCCCCACCTGCTGGTGAAGTGGTTTCAGGACAGTAAGTTCCTTCACTGGTAAGTTGTACCACCGCTACGTTTGGCTGTTATGCACAATAGCGCTAAAATGTATTAGGAACATAGATCATACATTATGCAGCTATGCATGGTGATCAGTAAATGTCCAGGAGGCTGGTTTGAATGGACTGGCTTCGTAGCTTTGATTCAAATTAATAATTTTACAAAACAACTAGAATTTGAGCTGAGACATACCACTTCCTAAATTTCAGTGAACTGAAACGCTTGTAACTCTAAACTGTGAGTGTGAGCGCTTGTCTTCAGTGGCTGTAAACCGGTCAGGTGAGGTCTCTGCGCACAGATGGTGAACTGTGCGTAAAGTTGGAAAGTACCGGAAGTCTTGACTGGGAGAGAATCGGTATTTGAACGCAATGGCGAACACATAATATAAACGGAATATGTCAGATATGATTTTGTTATTCCTCAGATTTATTCTGGAAACTCAAAAAAATCAAAAGCATGGCTGGAAGGACGGTGATATTCTTTATGACTCCAATCCAAGCCAACTACTTAAACTGATGATAAAAGTCAATAGATACACGATAAAAGTGCACATTTATTCTGAAGTTTCGGCGGATGAGGCGGGGTTTAGAGTGATGTTCGCTGCTTTGCCAAACATGTTCGCGGAGCGGCTGCGTGTGCAGCTCCCAGCCACTAGGAGCAACAAGGAGGGAGCCTTGCCCGGGTCCCAGCGTGGAGGAGGAAGCGCTCCCAAGTCCCAAGCCCACAACACAGACGGGACAGCCAAGAAACGGCGGGGAGTAGTAATTTCACTTTACTTTTAGACTTTCTTCACATGGGGAAAAGAAATGACTTCTACAGCGAGCGAAAGAAGGGCGTTTGCTCATAAAATCAACCGGTAAATGACAAAAGTTATTGTTTACAGCCTCTCCCTGGAGATAGTGACCCGCTGGACACAGTGCGCGTAGCTTTTAAGCTAGGATTTGTTGTATTGCTTATCTTAAAGCTATTTACATCGCTCTATCTGATTTCCAATAACCCACACAATCTCTCTGCTGAGACTACAGATTTATTAGCCACTCATAACAGTTGTGTGTTTAATGGACTGTGAGTTATCATAAACTACTACGTGCTTTGCGTTATAACTGGACTGATAATCTCCAAGTAAAAGTGAGAAGTGTGATTATACACAGTGGTAAAGAGGAAGCTTGTTTGGTATCGGGATTAGATGTTGTTCGGTTCAAGTGTGAGAACACCTTGCAGCAAGAGAACCACTGCCTGTTTCCACATGTTGTAAACAGGTTCTTCTTCTTTCCAAGTTGAGGTGGCATCACTTGTATGGACTGTAAACATGGATGGATTGATGATCTATAGGCTGTGCTTATTTGTGCAAAGCATGCCCTATTTTATTATGCTGCTATACTGCCTTCCCAGTTTGTTCAATATGTATGCACAAA
Organism: Taenioides sp. WSHXM2023; assembly: GCA_029959045.1. Taxonomy (NCBI): domain Eukaryota; kingdom Metazoa; phylum Chordata; class Actinopteri; order Gobiiformes; family Gobiidae; genus Taenioides; species Taenioides sp. WSHXM2023. The sequence continues at coordinate 13,666,464 of CM057101.1, read as the reverse complement.
ACAAAATAGTGAAAGTGTTCCTTTTTATTCTCAGTTGTTTTAGCTTACATGTTTTTAGTTGGTTAGTGTTAGTTCTATAAGTCTTCTTGGTGTGACTTGCACTATTGTCATGTGCCGGATGCAGGAAAGGGTGGGAGAGAGGGGTGTTATGGTTATTGGCCCTCACAGTCCATAGCTTTCCTCTTTCCTGTTTTAAGGGGACGTCCAGACATTCGCAAGTTTGTAGTTTATCAAGTCACTAATAGATAGATTTGTGATATTGGATAAAAAGTCCTAACTTTAATTTTCCATTTTACTGCCTAAGAGGGACCAAATAATAATCACAAACAATTTCTACAAAAGTTCAACTCGCAATTGTGTACTAATTTTTATGTAAAAATGTTTATTATGTTCTCAGTCCACTCACCATCCATCTGCCTGTAGTATTAGTTAGAGGACTGTTATCCCCTGCTTTGTCTTTTTGTAAACCCCTCATTGCCGTTAGTTAATAAAGGCCTGGGACAGTGTTGGCCCTGTGCCTGGTCTCTGGAGCCAAGACACCACCGTTCTGTGAGTTCTGTTAAACTCCCTTTCACAACAGCTGTATCAGTGCGAGTGGCAGCTGAAAATGAGTTCAAATGAGCCATTTTTGATTCAGTAAATTAATGTTATTATGGGTTAAACTAACAATGCAGGCAGACAATGTGTTTGTGTATTATTTTTTTATATAACCAGCATAACATTGTAATAAACTTTTTCTTTGTCCCAGGACGGTTGCCTCAGAGGTCAGAAAACAAGTTTCCAGAGACTATGGGTCTCCTCAGTTGTCGAAGAAGCGAGGAGCAGCACACCTCCCTGTGAGTTAACAACTGTGTTTGGCCTGCTCTCAACCATTGTTTAAAATCTAATTAGTGAGATCCAGGAATGATGTGGCTAACTTTGTGAGGAATCCCCTAAACTCAAGGAGTGCTTGAATGAAGGATGTGTTTTAGTTGAACTAACACATTGTTTAGTAAGTAGTGGCAAAATGAGCAATACTGTTTACTCTCTTACTGTGGGAAAACTAATTGGTTTTCATAGCATGTAGCCTACAACATAATTTTGCTGTCTAACAGTCATCAAAACCTTGCCTAGATCTTCTGTAACACTGTAAATGTTTCAGATATTTGATTGCTAGACATTAAAGATTTAAATGTAAAACGTCTGTATTCCTCTTCATGTTTAGTGTGGTCCTATCTAACTGGTGTTTATTGACAGCTGCCCCTGACTGATGTGGTGGAGCCCATAGACTTTGAGGAGTATGTGAGCAGCCATGCCCCAGGGGTGGAGCCTGGGCCTCTGCGACAGCTCTTAGAGTTTCCACCCGATGATCTGGAGCTCCTCCATTTGGACAAAGAGTGCACTACACTGGAGCCCCCGCTGCCTGAGGAAGACGAGTGAGTCCACGGCAAATGGCCAAGCATCCTGCCCTTTCCATTATCACACTCAGAGGAACAATATAACTCCAACACAGGACAAACAGCACTAAAGATGGAGCAAAGCCTTTTCTCTCACACTGAATAAACATAAATATTAAAAGCCTTCTTTATTATTTATGTGTTTTTCTATGTAGTCCACTGGATCCCAGAGTGAGAGATGCCTTGGCAGTCTACACAGATGACTGGCTCATCATTCAAAGAAAGTATGTTACTGTCTGATGTGGGTTTTGTTGAACTAACCTCCATCACATTGTTTATTTAAGTTACACAAGACCCTGTTTATTATTCATATGATTGGCAGGTACATTAACATGGGGCCCATATTTTGTCATTTTCTGTAGATACCAGAAATACAGCACTGTGTACACACCTCAAAACTCTGAGCGTCAGAGAGAGCGACAGCGAGGGCTGGTCAAACAGACTTTTGAACTGGACGAGGTCACCGCAGCAGAGCGCCAGGATGATCAGGTAGATTAACTGTATTAACTATTAGAATGCATCTTGTGTATGGGAATGAATATAATTAAACTTCATGTCAGTGGTCAAGGCTACAGCACATACTGTATACCAGGCTCCTTGGATTCCTGGCATTTTTCTTTGAATGTCTCTCCCCACTCATCACCCCCATTTCACACTTAACTGTTTCCTGTCCTAAGGGTGAGCGATATGTCAAAAAATTTATCTCTCAATTTTTGTTGGAGCCAGATCACAATTTTGATTACACTTTATATTGCCTTGTATTTTTTATATTTTATTATTTTAACAATAATTTCATTGTAATTGGCTAAATCCACCTTTCACTCACTCAGAGTGTTGCTGATATTGACCAATCGGAGATGTGAGCATTGTTTAAGTATAGAGCTGCATTCAAGAGAAAATTAATGAATCATGATGTTGCAAAAATAGAACATTACCACAGGAATGAGGTCACCATATTGCCAAGCCCTATCCTGTCAAATAAAGTCTACGTGCTGAAAAAAATACTGAGTAAAATGGTGATGTAAGACATCACCATATTGTAAATTGTAGAGGTAGATTGTTTGTCATTACACAATCTACACATTTTAACTTGTATTTATGTTAAAGTGGCCCTTCCCACATAGAGAAGATTAAAGTTGAAACATTTGCCTGGAGGAACAAAAACATGATCTCACTTGGCACCTCTCTCTCTCCCACTGTGTGTCTCAGGATGACGTAAAGCGGCGCTCTGTCAGTCTGGATGAAACCCCCCGGGGCAGCTGGGCCTGCAGTATCTTCGACCTGAAGAACTCGTCCCCGGATGCGCTGCTGCCGTCTGTACTGGAGCGCACGGCTGCTGAAGACCTGGACCGCCGCAATACGGAGGCACGGCAACGGGACCGCCACAACGACCTGCTTGGCCTCTATGCCCCTCCTGATGAGGTTTGTGTAAAATGGATTCAATACTGATTATAAGAACATGAAAACTTGTACTCCGTGTCATTCAAAACAGAAATAGCCCAAATTTTATCTTTAAAGTCTGAACTCAAGTCTGAACTTGTTTGTAACTGTTTTAGTAGTAAATATTATATAACAAAAAATGCATCGATAACATTTGGCTGATATTGGCTCCAATAGTACCTTCGCTGAAGGAGCTGAGGAGGAGGGACTGATGAAACTGGTGAAACTTTAGGATGCTAGTAATGTGTTAATAAAGTGAGGAATAAATTTGGACCACTTCAAAAATCAGGTACACTGCCTTTGATTAGTATAGTGTAGTATTAGTATACAGAGTGAAAACTGAGCAGTGCACGCAGCTCCTGCTTTGCTTCAAGAGACATGATGTCCCTAACTTGCTATAAGGCAAATGTCCAGTTTAAAATCTAGCCTTTGTTGAAAAGTATTTGCTTTACTTTTGACCCCATTCTTTGTCTCTGTGCTCATCCGTCTGCTGTTGTATTGTCGTACTCCCTTAACTGCACACCCGTTGCCATGACGTTTGTGTAAATGTTATGCTGGTGTGTGTGTGTGTGTGTGTGTGTGTGTGTGGCAGGATGAGGCTGTGGAGAGATGCTCAGTCCCAGAAGTGCCCAAAGAACATTGTGGCCAGAGAATCATGGTCAAGTGTTTGTCTCTGAAGTGAGTGGTTCAAATGGCCATTATCTGTGTCCTTTGTGCTTTTAAAGATTCTGTTTTCTTTAATATTACATTTGTGTGTGCATGTGTTTTAGGTTTGAAATTGAAATTGAGCCCATATTCGGGACACTCGCCCTTTATGACGTCAGAGAAAAGAAAAAGGTAACTTTTTGATGGAATAATGGGATAGTGTTTCCAAGTTAATTTTACCAAGAAAAACCACTTACGTAATGCTGAGCTCATACATGACTAATTGAGTTTCCCTTGTCTTAAAAGGTCTAAGTGGTATCAGAGTTAAGATTACAGAGTCAAAACTGAATTAAAATCAATTGATGTGCATTACCAACTCCACCCGTTCCTCTCTCTCTCTCTCTCTCTCTCTCTCTCTCTCTCTCTCTCTCTCTCTCTCTCTCTCCCTCTCTCCCTCTCTCTCTCTCTCTCTCCCTCCCTCTCTCCCTCCATGTATCCCTCTAACAGATTTCAGAGAATTTCTACTTCGATCTCAACTCTGATCCAATGAAAGCCCTTCTCAAACCTCACACGCCTCACACCACAATCTCCACCCTGGCTCGATCCGCTATTTTCTCCATTACATACCCTTCTCCTGATATATTCCTAGTCATAAAGGTATTACAACTTTACATACAACATTATGTGTATGAAGACGGTATCTGTTTTCAAATGTAATAACTTGGATGTGCATTGCAGCTTGAAAAAGTCCTTCAACAAGGCGACATTGGAGAGTGCTGTGAACCATACATGGTGATGAAAGAGTCCGATTCTACCAAGGTATTCAGCCAAAATCAAAACAAATTAGAAATACCAGTGGACGGTAGCCAAAGCTCAGTCTTTCTTACTGTTAAAACACTAATATTAATAATTTGTTATGATTTATCAGCGAGTGGGGTGAGAACATGCAGTAGTGTTTTAGGCAGGTGTGAAAAAGGTGCTTAGGTGCTTTAATATTTTAATTTAAAATTGTGTTGGGGTTTTTTTGTTGTTTTTTTTAAACAATGTATTAACATTTTTCATATTAAAGGATTTACAAAAACACACAGAAACACTGTTTAAAAACAAACATGAGCCAACAATAACAACATTAACCTCACACAGTTAATTGTCAGTGACAATAATGAGTTGCAAATTTGTAAATATTCATAATATTCAATATTATTTTTCAAAATCTCAACTAAGGAATGTCCTAATTTATTACTATTACAACAACCAGGCCTCTTAGGGATGAGTAAAAAAAAACTGCTGATGATAATCGATAATATCTCTAGTTTTTAAAATCAGTGTTTACAGTTCTACATTATTTATTCTTTATGGCCAGGATAAGTACTGTAGATTTTGTAATGCTAATAGTAAATATTCTAACTCTTCTTTCAGCATAAGGAAAAGCTGGAAAAACTAAAGCAGCAGGCAGAGCAGGCGTGCAGTCGTTTGGGGCGATTTCGAATGCCTTTTGCCTGGACGGCCATTCACCTCCTGAACATTGTGAGCAGTGTCGGGGGCCTGGATCGACTGGACCCGGACTGTGACACTGGTAACTGTCTGTCTCCTCTTACATACAGTCTGCTGCTGCATCATGTGCTTAAAATACACATCTACAAAGGTCTGTTTGTGTTTCACCACTTAATCAAATATGTCTGTGTGTATGACTCTTAGAGCGGAAAGGTCATGGGACGTGGAATGAAAGAAAGAAGAAGGGATTCGAGCGGATGAGTGTTGGCGAAGACATGTGCAACTTTGCTACTTTCCGTCCGGCCACTCTGACAGTTACAAACTTCTTCAAACAGGTGTGACTCTAAATATTGTACACTTAATTTAAAAGTGCATTTTAAAAATCAAATTAACATTCACAATTGTATATATTGAAAATATAAATTCAAATTCGGTTTTTTATGTACTTACAACAGGAGGGGGACAGACTCAGTGATGAAGACCTTTACAAGTATCTGGCTGATATGCGCAGACCATCCTCTGTTTTGAGAAGGCTAAGGCCTGTTACAGGTGACATTTTATCACAAACATTTTCTTTACATTTTGAGTGCTTGTTATATAAACATTCACTGTTTGCCCTTTAGCTCAGTTGAAAATCGACATCTCCCCAGCTCCAGACTCTCCTCATTACTGTTTGTCCCCTGAGCTACTGCATGTGAAACCGTATCCTGATCTGCGCGTACGTCCTACCAAAGAGGTGCTGGAGTTCCCAGCCCGTGACGTGTACACGCCCCACACCACCTACAGGTGAGACCCTCACACCACCTACAGGTGAGACCCCACACAGCACCTACAGAGAGCAATATCCACAATGACAAAGTTGAAATTGTTGCATCTGGACATGTTTTTTGACAACCAACTTAAATTTGATATGAGCACTGCTGGTCATGTTATCAGACATGGCCAGCAGAGACTGCACCTCCATTCTGTGTCGCTTTTATCATTTATTTATTTTTTGATGGCATTCTGTGTTTTTCTTTTATTTATTTGTTAGTTTAACAGCCTCTCTGTCAAAGACAAGAACAGTCTTAATTATGTAGTTATGATCAGCTCTAAAATCACGGGAGTGCAGCAGAGAGACTTGGCTTCCTTGTGTAACAAGCACATTTTACAAAAAGCTAACTTGATACTTACTTAGCTCACAGTTTCATATTTTAAAAATTTAGTTTTCTTTACCGCCCTCAGGCCGTCACTATTGCCCTATTCATAAATGAAAAGATATTTGAAACCTTTAATCCTACTGCCATTCACCTTTATAAATTCTACCTAGATATTCCTTTTTATTGGGTGATTCTTTGACTTCAGAGCTCCCCTTTGTGTTGAATGTTTGAATCTGAATCATGCACCTTCAGGTGAGAACCTAGCGCCCCCCTACAGGTGAGAGCCCCCCTAACCTAACCCTAACCCACCCACAGGTGGATTGACCTAGATACACTGACCCTAACCCATAGACAGCTTTTATCTGTTTGCGATCTATTGGTTTTGGTTCTGTTTTAGTTTCTGAAGTGAAAAAAGAAATCACCTTGTATGTACTGTATATATTTTTTTAATTAAACAATATGCATTAAATAAATAAACCACTTTGCATTATACTCACACATAACATTTATATGTTTACTTTACACAATTACTGTTTAGATCTAAAAACAATAGTATCATCTTAAAATTGGGGTTTCACAGAATGTTACAACCAAAGTCATATTTATCTCAAATAGCTGCATCAGCGTGGACAGTGTTCTATATTTACATTCATAATACATAATACATTTGAAAACATCAGAGGCATAAGGGAGTGCAGTGACTTAAGGATCTTGATCATGAGTTTGTCTGGTGCTTGTTCACGAACTTAGGCATCTAAGAGGGGAGAAATTATGTTTTTTAAGATGAAGTCTTGGAACAGTTATTAAATCCAAACAGTGGTTTACCCTCTCCTGTAACTTCAGTAGATGTTCATTCTGGGATTCAATTCTCTCTCTTTGGAAATCGTTTAGGAGCTGTAACCCCTGTAATACACTTGAATGCTCCTTTGCTCTTTCCTGCAATGTATAATGTATTGTATTCAGGCATGTATTACCCCATAATGATTATTTTTCAGATATTTTAATTACCTGTAGTTCTCTAATGCTTGTGGGGGAAGCTATGTTGAGATATGAGTCCAGTTTTTTTACTTTGGTTCTCAGCTGCTCCTCTTCCTGTTCGATGCGGGCCAGCCAGTCCCTCGTCATCCTGGTCTGAGCCTCTTGCATGGCCATCTGGTCCTGTCAAAAGAGCATCTGCCAACATTAGTCTCCCCCCACCAGCCATTCCCCAGCAGCTGCAGTGGCCTAACCTACGCTCAAAGAACAAGCACACGTCGCACATTTGTGCTTTCTTTACAATGACAGTTTTGCAATTTGCATACAAGTGGGATTATTAAACAGAAGTTATACTTTAAATTATCTTTTCTTTGAGTAAAAGGAAGCATCTAAATTTTCTTCCAAGGCAATGTCAGGTCCTTTTAAAAGACGTAATTCTCAACTAATGTTTTGATTGTGTTGTGAGTAACCAACAAAATTGTTTAATTAATGTTTTTCTAATGGTATTTAAAACCGGCATGTACAACTTATTTAAAAATAAAGTGTGCAGTATTAACTTCCAATTTTGAGCTCTTTTCCACTATCAGTATTCACTACTTTCTACATACCTTCAATATACTATGAATGTTTGCACAGAGCATAGATCTTCAGGCCCCTCTCATAACATCAGAGAGTAATGGATGTTTTCTTACCTGTAGCAGTCTTATCACATCTTTAATCTGCCTCTTCACCTCTGCAGCCTTCTCAGTCTGCGCCCCCAGCTGTTGCAGGGTTAGTTCGTGGCTCTTCAAAGTCTGGATGATTTTCGCTATCTTTTTCTCAATGCTGTCATACGCATACTTGAGGGATTCGCTAAACTGTATCACACCAAACATCAGCACATTGACTTCTTCTTGGGGCGCTACACTGGGCTCCATCCTTCCTGTTTTTCTGACTGGCGCTGTATAGACTGCTTTGAAAACCAGAGCAAAACAAAGCAGTCCCCAGATCATCTTGATTTTCCTCTTGAGTTTTGTCTAGAAATCCAAATCTTATAAATCTGTCTACTTGCTGGAGTACATCCAAAATCTTTCCCTTTCAGAAATGTGAATATTTTTTCAAAACAAAGTTGAAATTTACTGCTGGTCTCTCACAGCTTCAAAGCCTGGTGTGTCTGGGATGGGCCTTTTATCTTATGTGTGCATATGATTCCCTGGTAAAACATTAGCTCAGCTGTGAACACCTCTCTGTCACCTTATGACCTCCCCTTGAAGTTTAACCCTTAAAACAGATTCTGTCAATTGGGTCACAAGCTTACACATGCGGCATCCATGTGATTGAAAAGTACTTTTAAGGCAGTATGAAGCTTGATGTCACAATGATTTGGAGATCTATCTGTTGACCAGAGGTATTACGGAACATTACAATTTGTACCATTTTAATGCCTGAACCTTTGCTGTTTGATTTGGAAGTGATTTTAAGTAAAGTCAGTTTTAAGCAATATTACTGGATGGCTCTTTCACTTGGCCTAGGCAGAAGGACAAACTGTAAAAGTCTTGTGTAATAGTAATTATGTAATATAACAGCTGTATAAAGAAACATTTAATGCATACTTTGAGCATATTAATGTGTTGGTGGGTAATTGGTGGAATAATTTTTCCTTCCTGCTGGACAGTTTTACCGCATTGATTGTACTGTGATTTGATTGGATGCTGTAGCTGCGCCGTAGCGTGAGGGAGAGTGAGGGAAGTGCACCATACTGACTTAAATAAAGTTTCTATGCTTTTCTATTCTATTTTGAGCATCACGTCTTTAAAAGTCAAGGCTTTAAAGTCCAAGTCAAGTCCCAAGTCAGTGGTGTTCAGATCCAAGTCGAGTCCCAAGTCTTTAGTAATTTTCCCAAGTCAAGTCTCAAGTCGTTAAATTGGTGACTCGAGTCATGACTCCCCACCTCTGTTAATTGCTACTACTGAATATGGATAAGAAGTGAGTGAATAATACATGAAATTGAAAAGTGATTACAGTAGAGCTACATACAACAAATCTTTTTTTGTCTCCCAGGAATCTCCTTTATGTTTATCCACAAAGTCTGAACTTCAACAGTCGCCAAGGCTCTGTCAGAAACATTGCTGTGAAGGTGCAGTTCATGGCGGGAGAGGACCCCAGCCAAGCTCTGCCTGTGAGTCTCTGTGGTTTATCAAATTACCATGTAACGCTAAGCTCCCAGCATGTAATGGCTGCAGGCTGCAAAACTGTTGAATTTTATTTGAAAAGTGAAATTCAAAGCAATTAATGCATAATTCGTAAACTATTTGTAATGAAATCGTCATTTTGTAATTGTGCAATCTACATAACTAGTTATATTTGTTGAATTGAATATATTGGGTTTATTATTCAAATCCCTTGTGGATCAATAACCCTAACCCTAAACCTAAATCCCAATGAATAGTCCATGTTTGATACTACATGTTTTTTTTTTATATTGCTTAATGCAAAGTCAATGTTTGGAGGATAAGTTTGCCCCCTTCACATTTTTCAGGTAATCTTTGGGAAGTCAAGTTGTGCCGAGTTCATGAGAGAGGCTTACACTCCTGTCATCTACCATAACAAGTACGACTGACACATCACAATCTTCCTCTTGGCATCTGTCCGGTCCCTTCCTGCCTCAGATTGGCGTCTCAAACATTTGAACTTTTTTATTTGCCTCAAGGACACCTGAATTCTACGAAGAGATGAAAATGAAGATTCCCGCCAACCTGACAGACAACCACCACCTCCTGTTCACCTTCTACCACATCAGCTGCCAGCCAAAACAGAACACCCCTCTGGAGACCCCCGTGGGCTACACCGTGAGTTTAGCGTCCTTATTTGGCCCATATTCAACTAAACTACCGCCCACACACCTGTTTGTCTGGGCACTGCTTCTCTTTCCTTGCCAGGAGAAAGACTTTGCTAGGTTGTCTGTTTTATTTTTCTATCTACAGTGGATTCCGCTGATGCAACATGGCCGTCTGCGCACCGGTTCGTTCAGTTTGCCAGTCTCAGTGGAGAAGCCTCCGCCAAGCTATTCTGTGCTCACCCCTGATGTAAGCGTGTGCCAATAGTGTCAGAGACTGTTACTTATGGCTCAGTGGCGTTGACTTTTGATTAAGTGAATGTTGCACAATGACAGGTCCAGCTCCCGGGTATGAAGTGGGTGGATAATCACAAAGCAGTGTTTAATGTTGAGGTGACAGCGGCCTCCTCAGTTCACACTCAGGTACACAGATTTTTTTCTCATTTCGCACATTGTGACTCATACTTTATAACTCCCACATTTGGACGCATTGGATTGGGAATGCATAATATATTCTGCTGTTAACCTTTGCATTATTGTATTGCTATTATCTGTTTGCCAAGATGTCTGTTGCACTTCAGCAGTAAACAGCATTACAGACTTAAAATGTTGTTCAAAGAAAGTTATTATGGCCTTCAGTATATTCTCCTGCCTTAATCTCAATAGAAAACGAAGAGCTGTTTAAACTTAGCTGTACTGGTAGATTTTCCATTTTCCATTTTCCATGAAAGACACATTTTGAACAAACTGAACAAAAAGGGGAAAAATTATTACATTATGTATTCTTCTTCTGAACTTTTGAACTTTTTTGGCAAATTCATATATTGCTATCATATAAAATATAGTGAATATTTTTTAACACAGAGGAGCGTTAACTGTTGATCGAAGACAAATATTAACAGACGCTAATTACAAGCATGTCATGTGAGATATAGTAGGTTTTATGTGCCCAATATATTGTAGTTGGGAAAATCAGTTTAATGGAGAGGACATTATTTTACCCAAATAATATGCTAACTGTGACTATCCGAATAGTGATTCTAATTCAATTTTAATTCATTTTGTATCTACCCTAGTTTTTTTATTCGCCCATAACTATGTAAAAATATTCCCTCCTTTTATCTTTGTAGGACCTGCACTTGGACAAGTTCTTCACTCTGGTGTATGTTTTGGAGGAGTACTCGTTCCCGTTTCGACTGAAGGATGTGATCATCACTGAAGCGAACATGGAGGGCGAGCTCAAGGCCAGCATGGCGGCCCTCAGAGGGGCTCAGCTCGATATCTGTGTCAGGTTTTTGCACCAGCTGCTCAACAAGCTCATTCAACTCATTGTGTATCCACCAGTTATTTCAGGACAAATTGGTAAGTGGACTGTCAAAACACTATTCTATCTCTATTATGAATCATTTAGAGATGTGAAGAGCCCTTTTGTGAACAATGCTGAAGTAATGTGGTAATATGTTAAGTGGAAAATGAGATAGTTGACGTGTTTTAATTAATTTAAGCTTAAATCTGTAATCACGCCATGTTACCCAATGTGCCAGCCACCATCACCCTTTTGTTTATTCACAGTGAACCTTGGTCGGGCTGCCTTTGAAGCCATGGCCTTACTAGTGAACCAAATCCACAAAAACCTGGATGGAAACCAGGACCAGCACGGTCGCAACAACCTGCTGGCCTCATACATTCAGTACTGCTTTCATTTGCCAACAGCTGATCCCCCGATTCCTCCTTCAGGCAAGTGCCCAAACAATACTTGTCAAAACAATTGATTCACAAGCTTATCACAAACTTATCACATATGAGCTCAAAAACATTTGCTTTTTCAAGTACAACCACCAACATACTAAGATGATACAGTATAGTAGTAGCAGTAGCAGTAGCAGTAGTAGTAGCAGTAGTAGTAGCAGTAGTAGTAAGACCAGGTCCTAACAAACCAGGTCCTAACAAATTTTAAACCTGCGCTACATCAGAACCCTTACCACCTGATGAAACTAAAAAAAAAATACAACTGAACTAAATATGCATGTGATGATGTCAAAACATGAGAGAAATATTATCTTGTTCCTAGAATGTTATTTTAATCTATATTATATATTCTCCACGTTCAGCTACCCAGGTCTATGAAATGCCGATGCAGTTTGCCACTTTGTCCAGAGCCACTGGGCGCCCAAGCAGCCTCCATCTGTCGAGATCAAAGAGCATCAGTAACTCAAACCCAGACCTAGTCACCACTCCTGTCTCTCCTGATGAGGAAGTGCAACGGATTATAGGAAATAAAGTAAGTCATGGCAATAAAATGTAAATAAAAGCAATATAAGTTTATCATCTGTGTAATAATTAATTAATATATATACTAAATGTTGTACTTAAGTATGAATGTGGGTGATGGTTGTCATTGAGGCCGGCGTTGACAAAGATTAGCAGAAGCCCTATCTATCTTATTGTATCTTATTACCACTGAGTGTGAATGAGTAATGCAATGTGAAAAGGTTATTTTAAGGATATTTTAACAGGCCATTTTATTTTTGCTGCTTTATTTCTGTATTAACTAATGCAAATGTTGTCATTATTTCTGTATTTACATATTTTTATGTTTATATTTATTATGTTCCATTGATTCATGTTTTTGTTTTTTATATCAAATGTCTTTCGGCTTTTCAGTGGTTTCCTTTATCCTCCCAGCCTCCCTGTTCTGTTCAGCTTCAATGATCCTACTTTTAATTGATTCTTAATGTGCTCCTGATTGATAATTGCCCAGTCCTTGCTCCTCTGTGTCTGTGTGTGTGTGTGTGTTCCTCTCCTCTGGTGGCTTTGGCAGGGCATTGACCGCTCTCACTCCTGGGTAAACTCTGCTTATGCCCCTGGGGGCTCCAGATCTGTCCTGCGCCGGAACCCCAACTCCAGCTGTGATCTCAAGCAGGTGCCAAATCCTCTTTTCCCACCCCCTCACTGTCCTCACCTCCCTCCATAACTGCCATCAAATCCAAGTTAGCCTGTCTGTCATTCCACCGTCCACTCATTACCTGTCAGGCTTTTATCTCATGGCTACACCTTGTTCAAACCTGTCAAAGCTTTCCTAACACTCTCCATCTGATATTTTCGGAGTGTCATAAGCTCTGCCCGGGCCTTGTCAGATCTCTTGCTCTCATCGCAGCTCATTTCATCATTCACCCATTTTCACATCACTTTGTGCTCATTTCTATGTCCTTTGCACCACCACTCCATGTCAGGCAAACGACAGCGGCAGCAATCGCATGTCTTCTTTTCTGGACAGCGTGGCCTTGTTTTCAGTGCCCACGAGGCAGATTGCCAAAAAGGTAAAACTGAAAACCACTCAAAGTATGTGTGCTAACATTCATTCACCATCACTAACTTGTGTTGTAATTTTAGTACAGGTTTGTGTGCAATTCTGTTTTTCTTTAGTGAAAAATTTGTTCTCCAGCTAAAAGTCCTGTGACAAAGGTACTGGGAGTATACATACAAAAAAAAGAAAAAGAAAAAGCAAAGTTACATTCTTTAGTTTTGGTAAATATTTTTTTTTAGGTATGTACAAATAGATGTGATGATGCACATGACTCAAATACCTGATGACAATTTATAATAACTACACCTTACCTAATAACCTTACCTTAATAAAGCGTGAAAAAGGACTTTATTCATAATGAACAAATTTTGTATTAATAAGGTTCAGGCGAAGTAACTACTATTAATAACCTCGTAATTCAGTACTTTTTATACCTCATCATTCATCAGTCATTCTTGATAAATTATTTATTCATCATACATTTATTCTTCATGCTTTAATAAGGCCCTAAATAGAATAGTTATTATAAATATAATTTCCTGAAATGTAATATTATTATAAAATATTTTTAATGTGCATCAGCAAAAAATAAAACAATAATGTACTTAACCACACTTTGTATTGGTCCCCTGTAGTTGCTCCATGAAGAGCTGGCGTTGCAGTGGGTGGTCAGCACCAGTATCGTGAGGGAGGCAGCGCTGCAGCAGGCCTGGTTCTTCTTCCAACTCATGGTTTGTCTGTTTGTATATTTACACTCTTAATAGAGGAGTGAATCATAATTACAGCTTAATATTGTATTCAAAATAGTGCTGTCAATCGATTAAAATATTTAATCACGATCAGAGAGGCTGTGGGGCTTCTGTCACTCTCCGTGGTCCTTGTTGGAGGTGGGCGCAGATTCGCCGTATGTTTTGGAGTGGACTTTGTTTCGTGTTTTCCTCGTGTGAGTGGCATAAGCGCGTGCGCAGGGCTTGTGTGATGAAGTCGTGCGTGTGCGTGTGCATGGGCGGCCGTGCTGTGCTTTGGGCCACCTCCTCCAACCGGGACTTCTCAGTTTCGTACAAATTGTTTTCCTTCCTGTTTACAGTCATGTTTACTGCAGTGGCCACAGCTTATGAAAAAAATAGTTCACTAGTACTTTGCGTTAGCTCGTTCATAGCGCAGTGTTTTTGACAGCACTAATTCAAAATCATCTTTTTCTTGTTCAGGCAAAGAGCATGGCCCACCACTTATTCCTGACCTCAAAATTAGACGCTCCCAGGAAGCTACGGTTCCCAGATCGTTTTGTGGATGACATTGCTGCACTTGTTTGTGCCATCAGTGCAGACATTGCCACTCGGTATCATAAGGTAGCATTTTCACTATAATGTCCTGTCTTTTTATATTACATTGTATGTCTTAATGATTATCCTTTGTTCCCACTTACAGGATGTGGAGCTTGTGGAGAGGCTGAACAGCAGTCTGGCCTTCTTCCTGAACGACCTGCTGTCTCTTGTGGACCGTGGCTTTGTTTTCAACCTCATCCGCACTTACTACAAACAGGTGTCTTCTTCTCTTCCTTTAGTCTTACCACTGTTGTAATTTTTTATTTTTTTTAAACCCTACTGCCTCTTTCACCAGATTTCAAACAAGCTTCACACGTCCCAGAACCCCAGTGCTCTAAATGCCCTGAGGATGGATTTCATGCGTATTGTCTGCAGTCACGAGCACTACGTCATCCTCAATCTGCCATGTTCGACTCTGAGCCCCCCAGCGTCTCCCTCCCCTTCCACCTCCTCTACAACCTCACAGGTACCAGTTGGAGTAGTAGCAATAATAGTAATAATAGTAGTCGTAGCAACAGCAGTAGTTGTAGTCGCAGTAGTAGTAGCAATAGTAATAGTAGCAGTAGTTGCTGCAATAGTAGTAGTAGTAGTAGTAGTAGTAGTAGTAGTAGTAGTAGTAGTAGTAGTAGTAGTAGTAGTAGTAGTAGTAGTTGTTGTAATAGTAATAGTAATAGTAATAGTAATAGTAATAATAGTAGTAGTTGTAGCCCTCTTGCTTTTATTTCTCCAGGTTTGACCAAAGAACTTAACTGCCTGGTTCTTCCCATAGCGCCTTTACATTCAGTTCAGTTGGATGCTTGGGGCAGTGTAAGAGGTGCTGTGTGTAATGTGGTGATGCACTGATGGATCCAGACAAGACCTGTAGTTGCTTTAAGCATCCTGAGCAGAGCTGTGCTAGTTTTGCCTGGGTAGCCCCTGCTCCTGCTTGCTCATGGGTGGTGATCTGAACACCACATTTGGGCTATAGCTGTTTAACAAGTACCACTGGGTTTGTAATATTTTGACACTAATATTAATGCAGTATATGTTGGATTTTAAGTATCTGGCTGTTGAAAGGCTAAGTATTAGATATTTTTTTATTTATGTTTTCCCCGTATGTGCATATTGTACATGTTTTTTTCTTGCTTTATGTCAAGCCCAAATATTTACTCCAACAAAGTATTAGGTAATGTTTTAATGATTCTTAGTTGCTCTAAATTGTTACATGTCTCTTCTCCCAGAGTTCAGCCTTTTCAAGCATGGCACAGGACCAGCGGGTGGCCAGCATGTTTGAGCTCTCCGTCCCGTTTCGGCAGCAGCACTTCCTGTCTGGACTGCTCCTCTGTGAGCTCTCTCTCATCCTTGACCCTGAAAGTGAAGGGTAAGGTTTTTGCATAAGAACAAATGAACTCAAATTTACTTGAGTTACTTGAAGGCACCATCAGAATCTTTTAAATTAGGCTCAGCATGACATTTAGGAAACTCTGAGTTGAATTAAATGAGCTGGAACCTTCTTTTTATTCCACCCACAGGGCTTTCTTCCTCCATAAAAAGGCTATTAGCGCTGTTCACTCCCTGCTGTGTAGCCACGACGCTGACCCGCGCTTTAGCGACGCTCAGGTCAAAGCTCACGTGGCTCAGCTCTATCTGCCCCTTCTGCCCGTCGTCATGGAGAGTCTGCCCCAGCTCTACGACTTTTCTGGTAAATTGTACAACTAAAAAAACACAAGTTTATTGAACAATAAAGTAAAATACTTGCTCAAAGAATATGACACATTTATCATTTTAATATTTTAATGCACACAAACTGTGTATTTTATTAAAGGTAAAAAATATTTTACCTTTTTTTTCCATATAAATAGAGAAACTATTTGTACAATTAGAATCAATGCAAATATATATCTATACAAATGGAAAGTAGACTACACAAATAGATGCGTGTATAAAAAAAATTGCAGCAGGGTAAAGTGAATTAGTAGTTTTCATTATCTTGAATTGTCTTAAATATATACCAGAGAAATCCGACTTGTGCACACGTCTTTCAGCCTCTTCTAGTTTTTACACACAGTCATTCTGATCTCCTTTATTTTCCTTTTGTGTTATTGCTCCAAACAGAATGTATTTACATACATACATTTTCATTTTAATATTCCCAGACTCAGCAGCCAGGGCCCGGCATGCATCAGCCCACACGGACGACGTTGACCCCGACGGCAGCAGCACCATCAGTCAGTCTGTTGCCATGGCGATTGCCGGCTCTCCTCTACCACATGCCAAATCCAACCCGTTTGTGTTGCCAACTGTGGTGAGTGGTATCAGCTGGGGTCAGGCTGCCCCCGCCCCCTCCCTCCTCTCTCCCCTCTCGCTCCCCACAGGACCTCGTGCACTGACAGGTCACAGATTGGCCCAAATGTGGGAGGGTCTCACTGAACCCACCCATTCAAAAAGCAATAGTTTTTACATGTAGTTTAGTTGGTGTCACTTTTAGTGTTGGCCTCTAGGTGTCTCTCGATACATTAGTTTGAATCAACTTAGTTACCCAAATTAACTATTATGTGCTACCTCCCTTGCCTTACAATAGCTATAAGTGCTGTTCTGCTTTAAAATTTTAGCAAATGTAACTTGTATTGTCTTTGATACCTCAAAGCACAAAGACTGACCGAGAAAGATGTATGTATATGTATATGTATGTATGTATATTCAATTCATTCAAGAGATATAATATTTCAACTACATTACAGTATTTTTATTTACGTCCAAACCCCATAACAAACCCTGTTGCACCATAATAATATATACAAATAATATCACACACTGAAGTAATAAGTGAGGTATCAACATCTTTGATCTTACTCAAAACAGGTTGCCAAGTACTGAAAAACGTATCCACACAGCCTCGTACAGAAAATCTAATTTTCTCTAAAGTTAAATGGTCTATAAGGTCAGCAAGCCACAGTCTAAAGTTTGGAGGTTGTTTGTCTTTCCATTTGAGCAGTATTAGACATCGAGCTAGAAATGTGGTAAAAAAAAAATATAATTTTTATATTTTTATTGAAATGCAGAAATTTCAGTGATCTATACCAAATATTGAGATTGTGGCCTCAGTTTCAACATTGGCCTCCTTAGCTCTTTTCTAACAGTCCTAACAGTGATTTTATGTCAGACTAGTTGACCTCATATTGTTTTTTTATACTTGTCTCCTCCTTCAGGCTGGGAGGCAGTCCAGCTCCCTGTCAGCCGAGTGCAGTCGGACTCTGCTCTTGTGTTTCCTTTGGGTGTTGAAGAATGCTGATGCCGCCTTGCTGGAGAAATGGGTGTCCGATTTGTCCATCCTACAAATCAACCGCCTCCTGGATCTGCTACATCTTTGTATATCTTGCTTTGAATACAAGGTAAAGACCTCAAGGACATAAAAGACACATAAAAATATCTCACATTTAACTTGTTCCTAAAAATGACTGTGTTTTTATGGTTTACATTTCAGGGCAGAAAGGCTCTCGAGAGAATGAACAGCCTGACATTTAAAAAGTCCCAGGACATGAAGGCTCGACTAGAGGAGGCCATTTTGGGGACCATCGGAGCGCGTCAGGAGATGGTGCGACGCTGCAGAGGTAAAGTCAAAGTAACGCTGTAATGAATGGGTGTGTTCAAGTATTGGATTCAGTTTTAATTGTTTGAGGAAATTGCATCTTACAGAGAGGAGTCCCTATGGCAGCCAGGAAAATGTGAGATGGAGGAAAAATGTTACACACTGGAAGCAAAACACTGACAGAATTGATAAGTATGTAGTACTGAAAGTCTATGAAGATGCAATGTACTTTTATTATGTACTAATACTAAGATACAATTTAATATTTACTAGAACTAAGACTGAAGTAGAGCAGGAGTCTGTTGTGGATGGAAACTTGGCCACTGAAGCATCTTTAATAGTCCTGGACACACTGGAGATTGTTGTCAAGGTAACAATAAAAAAGTTGTTAGCAATATAGTATTTTATTGATCATGTTTAATTGAATATACTTTTCCTTTTAGACTGTGGTAGCCTCAGAGCTGAAGGAGAGTGTACTGGGTGGTGTGCTCAGAGTTCTTCTTCACAGCATGGCAGGCAACCAGAGCGCCCTCTTCCTGCAGCACTGCTTTACTACACAAAGAGCACTAGTATATAAGGTACTACATATTTATAAGTTGTGTATTTTATGAAATATGGATCAGCGGGATTTTAAAAAATCAGCTGAAGCTTGTGATTTAGTTTGCATAACAGGGTTTTCAATAGTCAAATCTATTTCACAACAGATATTAATATTCTAGATAAACTCACCTTAGTTTTACACTTAATTGTAGGTTGTAATAGTTGTTTTTTTAAGAAACTAAGTAATCTGCCTAATTTGTAAAATGTGTTTCTTCGCGTACCTTTGTTTAAACTATATCTTTTTATAATTTAAGAGTAGGTATATATTTATTATGGGCTATGCTTGGTCGCAGGTAGTGATAGTCATGGTGTTAGATAATATTTTAAATCCTTATTCTCTATTTTGTGTTTAGTTTCCAGAAATGCTGTTTGAAGAAGACACTGAGCTTTGTGCCGATCTGTGCTTACGTCTCCTGCGTCACTGCAGCAGCAGTGTGGGCTCTGTCCGAAGTCACGCCTCTGCCTCCCTCTACCTGCTCATGAGGCAAAACTTTGAAATAGGGAATGTAAGTTTTAAATCTTACGTTAACCTGAAAGTTCTTAATTCACCTTTTAACTTTATTTTTGTTGATTTTTTCCAGAACTTTGCTCGAGTAAAGATGCAGGTTACAATGTCTTTGTCATCTTTGGTCGGTACATCTCAAAATTTCAATGAGGAGCATCTTCGTCGGTCTCTTAAGACGATTCTGACGTATGCAGAGGAAGACCTGGAGCTACGGGACACGCCTTTCCCTGAGCAGGTGTGCAGCAGCATCCAAGTGAAGTTATGGAAACAGAAAATCTACTTTATAGACTAATATGATGTAATTTCTTCTTTCAAACTGAGGTTCAAGATCTTGTGTTCAACTTGCACATGATTCTCACTGACACTGTGAAGATGAAGGAGCACCAGCAGGACCCAGAGATGCTCATTGATCTCATGTACAGGTACGGGGCCACATGTCTAGTCTAGCATCAAAAATTAACCCTGAAAACTAAACTTTTATATTTTTTCTACATTTTCTACAGAATTGCCAAAGGCTACCAAAATTCGCCCGACTTGCGTTTGACGTGGCTTCAGAATATGGCAGGGAAGCACTCAGAGAGAGGGAACCACGCTGAGGCTGCTCACTGCCTGGTCCACAGCGCCGCCCTGGTGGCAGAATATCTGAACATGCTCGAGGACTGTCGCTATCTGCCCATAGGCTGTGTTACGTTTCAGGTCAGTCCGCTCTCAGCAGAAAAAAAAAGAATAACTTAATTTACTTATGTAATACATACAGAATTGTAAGTAATAATCTTTAGTGTTATTTTTACAATTCAATGCAAAACATCATGTTGTGCACTATGTAAGGTGCGCTATGTAACTTTTTGGTTGGGGGTCCATCACCTTGTTTCTATGGATATGCCTTTGCTCTGCTTCAAATGTTCCATGATATGACATCAAACAGATCTATCTTGCATGTATTTAATTACAGGTGGTTTTATTGCTTAAAAATTTCTAGAAAACGGGCATTCTGACCATGAGCAGGGTTGCCACTCCACAGATCTGACCTGTGTCTTGGCCTGGTTTGGTTTCCATGAAGATAGAAATGTTTAATACCATACTGTGAAACATTTCAGACAAAGCAATAACATCTCCATGGAGAAAATCAGGTCCTCTGAAGCTAATAAGTAGCATCATTAGTGCAGGCTAGTATTAAGCAAGTATAACAATGATGTCAAAATTATGTTATCCTCACCACAATTTCATTTGCAAAAACTGTTTATTTTTGTGATTAGCTTTATTTAACAGTTGTGAACTATTCTGAAGCAAATTGCAGATGCATTAGTCACTCATTTTTACAGCTACTATTGTTTCTTTCTGACGCCTCTGTTTTTCCCATAGAATATCTCCTCCAACGTGCTGGAGGAGTCTGCCGTATCCGATGACGTCCTGTCCCCCGAGGAGGAGGGGATCTGTGCTGGGAAGTATTTCAGTGAATCGGGTTTGGTCGGCCTTCTGGAGCAAGCAGCTGCTTCTTTTAACATGGTAAGACTCACTCTCTCCGACCACATGGTGACAAGCTCATGTTAACACAGCCAGGGGGCTAGGCCTGTTACATGGTCAAGTTATGATTGACTGCTTCTGGAAATCCCGCCTCTCTGTGCCTTTGTAAACACAGGCCGGGATGTATGAAGCCATAAATGAGGTCTACAAAATCCTGCTGCCCATCCACGAAGCCAACCGAGAGTTTAAAAAGTTAGCCACTGTCCACGGAAAACTGCAAGATGCCTTCAATAAAGTCTACAATCAAGTGAGTTGGATCCACAAAAAAAGTTCAGTCTAATATGAATACACCCAAATGGCATATTACAGTGTTTAACATAGATTTTATATTCATATTTTTCATGGACTATACATTTACAGTTATTGCCTCTATTTCACATTTAAGCAGTTTATCAGAAATATATAGTTGCCTTGAACATGAGATTTGTTTATTACATATTAGCTTTTAATTGACACAAAAAGGTCCAAATAATCAAAAGAATGAACAGAAAGTATTCTATATATTCAAATTTTCTGTGTATCTGTTTTTCAGAGCTCGGGATGGGAGGTAACAACTTCATTCATTTAGAGGATTAGTATGAATAAAATGACACTTGTATCTCACTGTCTTTTTTCCTTTCTCATAATTTCCTTGTCTTTCTTCCAATGGCACTGAAATGGTAAGTCTGACATCCGTTGGCCAAGTCAATTTTAAGCCACTGTTGAAAAACACATCACTTAAGTCAATAACGCTGGACCTTTTTTTTTTACAAGTGTCATTTCCCTTTAACCCTTTCAGCGCTCAGAGGATGTTTGGCACCTACTTCCGGGTTGGATTTTATGGATGTCGCTTCGGAGACCTGGACGAGCAGGAGTTTGTCTACAAAGAGCCATCAATCACAAAATTAGCCGAGATCTCCCACCGACTTGAGGCATGTTAATCTTAGTCGTGGAGATAATCATTGTGTCACCAGTGATTTATGAGTGTTATATTTATCATGTGAACAGGAGTTTTATTCTGAGAGATTTGGAGATGATGTGGTGGAAATTATCAAAGACTCAAACCCAGTGGACAAACACAAACTTGATCCCAACAAGGTAACTGTACTCACTTGTAAAGAAACAAATGCTAACACTAACAGTAGTTTAGGGACCACATATTAATAGAAGCGCTTAATTACATCTTTGTTAGTATTTATGAAGTACTTTCAGTGCAGTTTTGTATAAGGCAAGTATGAAGACATTAACCATTTTCTTCCCATAAACGTGCACTATGTAACTTTTTGGTTGGGAGTTTTAAACATAGACGTATTTATGTTGTAAAGTTGTTTTAGATCACTATTGCGGTATACAGTTACCAAATTGTAAAATTATTTATGAGTCTGATTCTGCAAGTAAAATTCAATGTCCCATTTTCCCTGTATTTAATTTATTAGGATTTTAAAGATACAGGAGAGACTAACTAGCTATCCGTTAACAAATGACCATAATGTGATATAGTCATAGGGAAAAATGCATAAAAAAATTGACTTTTGGAATCAGTTGACAGTTGAGCACTCATGTAATATTTAAATGTCTGTTCTTATCCTAGGCCTACCTCCAGATCACTTATGTAGAGCCTTACTTTGACACCTATGAACTGAAAGAGAGGATCACGTACTTCGACAAAAACTATAATCTACGCACCTTCATGTACTGCACCCCTTTCACTCTGGACGGACGTGCCCACGGAGAGCTGCACGAGCAATACAAGCGTAAAACCATCCTGACCACGTCTCATGCCTTCCCTTACATCAAGACTCGCATCAATGTCATTCACAAAGAGGAGGTGGGTGATGGATAGTACAGTACCTCAGTGATGTAAGCTGTTGCAATCAAAATAACTAGATTTGGTGGTAAAGGTAAAGACAGGGTTTTTCGATCTGAAAAGACTGCCTGAATGAATGTTAAATCGAAGATTTTAATGAAGTAAATAAGGATGCATCAATCCAGCTTTTTCAGTGCCGGTACCTATACTATAACTTTAAGCATCTGCCGATATCTGACATTAACAAATACCTGTGTTGGGACAGAAAATTACACTTCTACTACTGAACAGCAAATGAATAAAAGTTCAAACATTATGAGGCCTTGAAGCAGCCTGTAAATCAGCCTGAAAATAGTTTTGTTACATCTAATTAAAGACCCCAACCGGGATATTGGCCTAACCAATATGAAACTGATATCCGATCCAGCCAATTTTTTCAGTATGGGCGCTGATATTTAATACCAGTGTCATATCAGTGCATCCCTGGTAACCGTATCAAAGTGCATTGTGCAGCTCTGCTTCAAAAGTGGTATGCAACAATCAAGTTTTTGACTAAAAACAAGTGCACGTTAATGTTCCTATCATTACAAAGTCGCTGTGGTCTGTCTTTTGCAGATTATTCTTGTGCCCATCGAGGTGGCCATTGAGGACATGCAGAAGAAAACTCAGGAGCTCGCATTCGCCACAAACCAGGACCCTGCTGATTCCAAGATGCTTCAGATGGTGCTGCAGGGCAGTGTCGGCACCACTGTCAACCAGGTGAAGAGTTTTTTCTATGATGGCTGTTGGTCTTGTTTGACCCTATTTTGATTCACCTTTAACCTGAAAATTGGTTGAATAATTCCCACTTCTGGTAATGCACATACAATGCACTTCAACCTGTCTTTCTTGCCTCAAGTATCTGTGGTTAATAGTTTCTTGATGTAAAGTGCTTTGAGTTTCAGGTAGAGGTAGAAACACAATATAAAAGCGACTTAAAGGGCTGTTATGTTGCCTGAGCAGCTAGTCGCTTCTACATTGTTTTTGATTGAGCAGCTAGTCGCTTCTACATTGTTTTTGATTCCAGAAGGGACTGAAACTGGCTAATGAAGGGTGAAAATCCTCTGTCCAAACTTGAGACAATCCAACCACAGCCGCTGATTTGTAGCATTGTTGAGTCTGCAAAAATCTGCGCTGTTTCTCAGCCCTTTATGTTGTTTTGTCCTTTTGTTTACGTGTTTTTGATGCAAAGTGAGCCTGCGTCTCTTTGATTAGTTAATCCACCTGTCAATCAGGCAAATCGTGGAGATATGATAAGGCTCCAGATCCACTCGTCTTTTTAAAGTTTTGTCATAATGTGTGATTCCGGCTTGTCAGGTATCTGTTATGCCAACACACAAATCCAAAAGCAAGATGATGATTTTGGTATATTTTTAACAAATGCATTGATAGATAATTTTGTTCCAATTTCTGTCCCCATTAGCATTGTTGTTTCATGACTTAGTACCGTTATCTAAGTACAGCCCAACAATGTTAAAGGGTACATGGCCTGGGTTTATTGTTCCCCGGACAGAGATTAAAGCATCAGTGACACACATTCCTGAGCTCATATGTAACCGCCCTGTCTTCTCCCCATGCAGGGCCCCCTTGAGGTGGCGCAGGTCTTTCTGTCTGACATTCCCGACGACCCCAAACTCTTCCGCCATCACAACAAACTGCGCCTCTGCTTTAAAGACTTCACTAAGAGGTGATGACACACACTGCAGCAGATGGATCCCGCTGTGTAACTAATAACATTGTCTTAATCCCTGCCTTACTTTACTTTGTCTTTTTAACGCAGGTGTGAGGATGCCCTGAAGAAGAACAAAGCTCTGATTGGTCCGGACCAGAAGGAGTACCATAAAGAGTTGGAGAGAAACAACAATAAGTTAAAAGAAGCACTGGGTCCTCTTATTAACCGCAAAATCCCACAGTTGTACCAAGCGCTGCCGGCTCAGACAGTGCAAATACAAAGGTAACGTGAGACACAAAACACACTCACCCACACTTAAGACAAATAATATGAGCTCATACTTGTCTTCACTGTAACATAATCTGGAGTTGTATAATA
Source organism: Taenioides sp. WSHXM2023 (assembly GCA_029959045.1). NCBI lineage: Eukaryota > Metazoa > Chordata > Actinopteri > Gobiiformes > Gobiidae > Taenioides > Taenioides sp. WSHXM2023. The sequence continues at coordinate 13,641,816 of CM057101.1, read as the reverse complement.
TACATAGCTCAGAGTCGTGTCTATCATCTGTTGAGTCAAAGCAGTGACACAACTTCAATGTAAATCTCTCCTTAAAACCCTGTGAAACTCACCTCTAACCAAGATTTATAAATTCTTAGATTCAAAGTTTAATCTGGGATAGGATTAAAGCAGAGCAGTGTGTTTGACTTGGGAAGCTATCTCACCATATGTTTCTGGTTTTATCTGTGTTTGGCATTGATTCAGTATTTTCATGTGATGGTCTGTGGAGTGCTGGGCTTCTAATTGAAAACATATTCAAAGGAACAGCACCTGCCAAAGAGTAGGGTTAAAATGGAGCACCATTTTATGACTTTGTTTTAAGTTAATTATATTTGTTAAAAGGATCGCGTTAGCATAACACCTACAGTGTTTGGCTAACTAGATCCTTTTGCTTGGCTTAACATTTGAAAGGAATGGCTACTATTACCTCAAAATTATACAAAATTCTCACATTGCTGTTTTGGCTGCTCTTCTGATGGCGTTTGAAGCACAAGTGGGTGAAGAAACCTAACAAATGCCGCACAATATATCGCAATCAAATCAGAATTGCAGTTTGAATTGGAGCAGTTATCAAATCGTCCAGGCCTTGCTGCTTATTGCTTATTGCTGCTTACACAAAAATGTGTTATATGCTAGTAGTTCTATACACTGGTGTGATATGTATGGATAGTGTAAACTGTAGTAATGAATATGATTGTCTTATTGTAGTAGCAATGGGCTTGTATGTAATAGTAGTTTTACTGGCTGCCTCATCCCTAATGGTAGATAGAGAAAACTTTCTGCATTATTACTAGCTTAAAGAGCCCATATTGGGCTGTTTTGAGGTCTAACTTATAGTGTTGTTTCTTTGTCCCAAAAAATACCTGGAGTTGTATTTTGTTTCATTCACACATATTCAAAACACACACCTTGCATATTTATATGCAAACAGAAAACACCCTGTTCCACCTTGTGATGTCATGTGTTAAAACAGGAAGTGCTCCACTGTGTTTTTAAACTCCATATACATTCACTAGAATCATTTGGATAGTTTCAGCCCTGGAATTTCCAATCTTTACTGAACAAAAGGTAAAAAGTAGCTGTTAACTTGAAAACAACCACTTCATGACACAGGTGGAACAGACCATTTTGAGCTTTGGAAATGTAGACAGACTAAAAATAAAGGATTACTCAAACATGTGTGAATGAAACAAATGTTGTTTTTGAGGAGGTTTGCGTAATATAGAACCATTAACTAAACTATACATTTTGTTGAGTACAGAACTTCTACATGCTTCATATTTCACATGCATTTCTTCCCTTTCTTCATACCAACACACTGTATATCCCTGTTGTTTTTTCTTTCTCTTGCAGGAACTCATATGGCCGGTCCAGTCTGCGCCGGGTTGACTGCTGAAACGTCAAACACGTCAACCGTTCAAATAAACAAGCTTTAAAGCTGTCGCCCCATCTCCTCCGGACTGCCCCCACCCCGCAGTGCAGCAACTGTCCCGAGCACACACGCACCATCCTGTCCCAGGTCGCACCCCCACAGGCAGGCGGCCACCCACTCTTCCCATAATCCTCTCTGTAGCAGCCAGCACACACAGGCAAAACACACACTTGTCACCTATTAGCATATTAGAGCTCCACTTGACCAGTCTGCTCCCCGCCACCTCTATCCAAACATCACTATATTGTTTATACTGGGGGTTATCTGTACTGTAAATCCCATTATTTACAGAAAGGACTCTCTCCCATAGAGCCGCACAATATAGTACATACCATATATATAGCTGGAAACATTTGAATAGAATTGTTCTATTGCTTGTTGCCTTTTTGGGGTATCTACTGCATAAAACTGACACAAACCTCTTCCATTAACTCTGAGTACTGCCATATATTGTACATGTTTTGATATACAAGTATAATTTTAGTTGAATATTTTGGGGTGATGAACAGGATCAATATTAAACTCAAAAGTAGACCCAAATTGTGAAATACAAAACATTTGAATCAACATTTGCCAGTGTTATCTTTGTCCATTGTATGGGACCATAACATTATCATGAACAGGTATTTTCTAGCAAACTACCTTTTTATTATTGTGATAAACCTAAATTTTCAATATATGCTACACAATACACTAGACATTCCATATTTTTTATTTTAATACTAGACTGTTAACTTATAATGTAATTATACTACTGTAGTATTGGGCTAATAGAAGCAGGTAGTCTTTCTAATGCATTTTTTTAACGTCCTACCAAATGTTTTTGATTCCTTCTTCTCCCAGTCAGCATTTTCTATTTGTTCACTTTTTTTTACATTGTGGAAGTTGGATATGGGACGGGGACTTTATTAACTGTGAAATGCGCACTGTGCTTGCATAAGACAAAACGCTATGCCCTTTAACTTCAAGTGTATAAAATGTGTAAACCAAGATCTTACTGAAGCCTTAATGCATTATAATGTGAGGTTTATGGCAATTTATCTTTGACTGTTTGAAACAACAGTCTGAAAGCACTCCAAATATCAAATGTATGTCTGTCTGTGACTCTGCACAGCTGTGGGAGAAAATGTATCTACTGTATTGCACTATTATAAATGTTAAACACTGTACTTCTAAAACATCATTTTTACAAGCCTGGAATTTTTTTTTTACTCTTTAGTTAAATATTTTATTTATTTACATTTTTACTGCTTTCAATTAAATCCTTCTTTCTACATTTTGGAGTGATTTGTTTAAGCAACTTAGTTTTTAAGATTAAGTTCCATTCAGTTATGAGGCAAAGATTTTAATGATGAGAATTTACCAAGTTCAGTTAGTCTTTTACTATTGAGCAGTAAAGGGGAAAACATTAATATTTTACCATGTTCGTTTGTTTATTTATTCATCTAATATTTTGTTAATGATTTGTGACAAAGGACTTGTAATATACTTTTTCATTTACATAAAAATCCACATTATGTAGTGCATTTCCTATAGTCTTTCACTCTCTCCGCAAATGTTTGTGGCTCTTACTTCTTCAATTACTTGCGTTAAACTAATGGGATCGAACAAGTGAAGCAGCACTGATTAGATTAACGACTCGACTCTGGGGTTTGGCTGCAGTCTTAAAACTTTACCAGTCTTTGTGTTAAACTCTAGGGCATTCTGTGTTTACATTCATCACTTTCAGTCAATGTAATGGCAGCGAGAGGATTTTTAAAAAGTTATTGTTGTTAATCTTGACCTAATTTTCCACTGCATTAGGTAAACCTCTAGTGAAATGTACCAAATACTTAAACTGCAGAGTAATAGACTGCAGAGTACTTTGGCAATATACTGTAATTCTTGAGTCATTAATTCATAACCCTGCCTTCATTCCTTACCAATTACCTAAAGCCTGTTTGTTGTATGAATCCCATTTCTAGCCCAACTGTTATTTCAGCGCACGTAATGTAACACCCAGGACCTCCTGTTTGTCAATAACCGGAGCTCCTACGCACAGCGCAGACAATGTGGGTCATGAGGACAGCGGGCCTGCAGAGGTCAGTGGGGCCTGCTTAGAGCCAGAGCTGATGGTTAAATGTGATGGAGAGCGGGAGGCAGAGCTTGTGAAATCCCCGTGTGCCTCTGGCCCTTTAAGACGCACGGAAGGGTGGGGGCCATGGCGCGGGGAGCGGACGGAGCATCTTGGCCGCAGTGTTTTTGTCTCTGTCAGAGCGCGCCCCTGGGCCGAGGCGGCTGAGAGGACTTACAGAGCACAGGTAAGAGACCACACTAAGTTACAATCTGTCTATTGCAAATCTGGGGCTGTTTTTGCACTTGAATTTGTAGCACTGTGGATGAAGCGCATGGCTCAGAGTCTGACTTCTTTGTAGAGCCGTGGACCAACCCATTCCGCTCTCCTCTCCTCCCTGCACGGCGCTTTTGAGCCGAAAAACACGCGGCTTTAGTTTAACTCACATTTCTCCTGCGCTTTGGAGTCAACGTGTTTTTGATTTTGCACTAGTTTGGCTCAAGCGTTTAGAGGAATGTCAAAGAGAGACACGGTGCTTCGCTAGTGCGTGTCTTTTTGTTCAGAGCATCCCTTGATCAGGGGCAAATCTGGTCACTAAATAGGCTACCACAATAGCTTTAATATAATGTATTTGCATTCAGAAGTGTTGGATTGGTTTGGGCAAAGGTTAATGAGAAGGCTAATGTTCTTCTCTATATGTCCTCATTTGGTCACACTGGTCTAATTGTTTCCATAGAGGAGCGGTGGACTCAGCGCCTTTTTACGGATATTACAGTCCAGTTTATTAATACGTTAAATGTTTGAAGGAACTGCAATGAAGTATTCAAAACCAACTCTATGCAGTTCAATGTAAGTTAACTTTAGTTCACCCTAAGTTTGGGTGTGCAGTTTTGGTATTGCATTTTATATTCTCCTCTAGCCTATTCTGTCTCCTGTTACAAAATCTCAGCTGTTTGTTTGTGAAGACATTACTGTTGCACAAATAGTTCAGCCATTGCACAAGAACCAATTTTATAATTTCATTAAAATTTTGAAAGAGAAAAATGAGTAAGAGCTCGGGGGAGAGGGTGGGTCCGCGCTTTCTGCGACTCTTCATTACTTCCAGATGTTCATCAGCTTTTCCTTGTGCGTCTTGGCCACAGATTTGCTGCTGCTCTCTTTGCTTGGAGCTGGGCAGTGGTCACCGGAGGCCAGTTCATATCCTAATAGTGCTGTGTGTTAGGAGGTCAAAGCTGAAGCTGTATTTTTAACTTTTAACCAAAACAAAACTATTCATGGCCATCATTTTTTAACTTGACTGATTTATCTTCTCCTCTGACTTTCACACCAAGTAGCCTATCTATAACACAACACAAAAGTCTAGCCTAGATTTCAGAGATGTCAAAATAACTGAACCATGGACTAAAGTTTGCCAGATCATTACAAAAAATGAACTGACTAATCCTGAACGAAAACCAGATCCAAATGACTTGATGATAATGACACCATAATGATGGACAAAACACGCCTCAAACACACCACATCACCACATCAAAACAGTGTCCAAACTGGGACTAAAGGCGGAACTAATCCTAGACTAGACCAGAACTAAGCCAGGATATAACCAGGACCAAACCAAGTCTACTCTAGGACTAAACTGGACTCAAACAAGAAACAAACTAGATGTGTGAACCATAAAAACATAACTAAACAATACAATCTGTGTGCATCCAGAATAAGTTAAAGCACCACATGTTGAGATGCAACATCCTGGTACTCTACACACAACTGTTGCTATTTTGAATAGCCCTGTGTGATTGTTAATTTTCAGATAATGATCGTTTTTGGCAGCGGTATTTGGGGATTAAAAGTAGCTGGACTTGATGTTGTTTTGATGATGGACAGGCAGGAGTTGGCAGCATGTTTGAAAGTGCAGTCATCGTCAGGCTGTTACTCTAAAATACAATACCCCAGTATGAGGGCGGCCGCTGGTGTTGTGTAATGACTTTCTCACTGAATCAAATCATGTACGAGAGGAGCCAACCACTGGACCAGCTGCAGCGCGATAACAGACAGAGAGGACACATTTAAACAAGTTAAAGCTGCACCATGTCACTTTTCTGCCCCCATGATGTTATTGCTTTGCTGGGAAAGTTTATTTTCATCAGTCAACTGCATAGTAATTTATCATGTTACAATGATTTAGGAATAACACAAAAATTCAGTTCCACAGGCATTAAAATTTCTATCTTGCATTTATTCAATTACAGGTGTTTGCGAAATAACTTAAATAATGCATTTGTACTGTGAGCAGGCTTGCCTCTCCACAATAACATTTCCATGGAAACAAGCAGGTAGCGGACCTAAGAGACTAATAACTATGTAATTACAGTCTTTCCATGACACTATTCATCGCCCTCCTATTTGTATTAACTCCATGCTGACACTAGCGTAAGTCTGGGGTTTGCATCAGATGCCCTTCTGAAAGTAACCATTTTCACCATTTAGCCATGGGTTTGGAAGAAAGTTTAGGCTTGTGTAACTCAGATTTAGACCTTAAACAGTGTATAAAATGTTAATTATATAGTTGTAAGATTTAATACCAGAGATAAAGGCAAAGTTAGAAAGTTTAAAAAGTTTAATTTGATGACAGCAAAAATATATCTTAAAAAGTTGGGAGTTGGGCCATGGCATCAAAAAGTGAGAACTGCTCATTTAAACAGCAGCAGTGGGCATTGTGGTACTAATGGGTTTTAGTTGGCTACACTTTTCTGTTGCGCTTTACTGCCTATTGGATCATGTGCTTTTACAAAGAATATGAAAAAAAACTACTAAACTACTAAATTTGCTCTACTTAAACCTGCCTTTTTATGCTAGTCAGAATGGCGGGCACTGAGAAAGCCGTATTTATAACTGTAATTTTATAGGCGTACATTGCATTTCACCATTTGTGTAAGTGTTCAACTCCTCAAAAAGACCCCAAAATGGAAAAAGTGGTTTTCTGCACCCTTTTGAAAATTCAGTATGGAAGTATCATTACAGGTTTTATTAGATATTACCAAATTAATAGACAGACAGTTACACAGTCCCTACTATTAGTGTGAGTCAGTTTTTCTACTGCAGTTTTCCAGATGTGACATTATTACAGCTGAAGACTGTGACTTCATAGCTGATTGATAGCTTCCTGTCTTATATCTATGAGTAATTGTCAATAAAACTACCAATGTGACAAGATGCCTTTGACATTTATAAAAACAATGAAAAAAAATCATAGTTAAAGGTCCTGTATTACGCAAAAATTGACTCTTGTGAACATGTTACAGTGTTGTTACCTCCTCAAAAACACACCTAGGGTTTTGTTTTGTTTCATTCACACGTTTGAGTAATCTTTCATTATTAGTCTGTCTACATCTCCAAAGCTCAAAATGCTCAGTTGCACCTTGTGATGTCATGAAGCAATAGTTTTCAAGCTAATTTTATCTTTTGTTCAGTAGAGATTTGCAATTCAAGGGCTGAAATGATCCAAATGATTCTAGTGAAGGTGAACAGAGTTTAAAAACACAGTGGAGCACTTCCTAGATTAGCACATGACATCAGAAGTTGGAACAAAGTATTTTCTGTTTGAGAGAAGAACTCAGCTTGAATATGCAGTGTTTGTGTGTTAAACATGTGTAAATGAATCAAAACAAAACTCTAGGTATGTTTATAATGACAAAACAACATTATAACATACATAAGAAAATAGCGTAATATAGGCCCTTTAAATACAAGACAAGACAGTTAAAAAAAAGTAGTAGTTAACCTATATAAACAAAGAGGTGTGGCTTCTGGCATGTGTTATATAGTGGCACAGTTGGGGTCCAATGAGATCAAAATACCTCACATACCAGACTTGACATGGTTTCTCTCCATTTACAGTCAATGGGGGTTTGCAGTAACACGAGAAGCCCCCTTTTTCCCCATTTTAAAGTTAATTTAAAGTTATCATCCAGCTCTACGTTTTGATGGTAATTGGTCATTTGCAGATGTCCAGATTTCCCCTAAGAAACCCTAGCTTCCTCTTTGGGAGAGTAAATGCGTATATCAGGTTAGCAGCCTGTTGCAGCTGGAGACTCCTTCCTGAGGTTTTCTTGACAGTGAGGAATGTGATTTTCTCATTAGAACATGTGGGCCTGGGGGTGCAGAGAAGTACGGGGGGACTGTGGGTTATAAAGCCCAATTTGGTGAGAGAGGGGACCACACGCCGGGTATTAAAAAGGCTTAGTGAGTCTTAATGAAATTACAGTCTAAATCTGCATCACACAGATCTGTCACTGTCCACGATTCACAGCTGATAATGATGTTTTCGTACTTTGCCCCCATTTGTTGTCTGTAGATAAACGCTGACTGACAAAATGGCTACTTAAACTTCCAAAACTGCACAGAATGTTTCACAGTATGGCATTAAATGTACCTATCTTGCCATTGTGTGTTTTCATTGCTCAAAAATACAATGAAAACGTGCATTTTTACTTTGAGCGGGTCACTCTCGCTCTCCACAGATCTGACACATAACTTGGCTGGATGGAGTTTTTTACTTGGCTCAATGAAGATAGTTTTCTTTAATGCCATATTGTGGGACATCTACCTGGACACAATCAAATGGCGGACTCTCCACCAGAAAAGATTGATAGTGCACCTTTAATGGATTAACTCCGTATACGCTAAGAGTAACCTAAAAAAAAACACATTCTAGACACCAACATTAACCTTGACTAATTCTAAGAAAATAAAGTAATCATAATCTTGGGCCAGCATAAACAAACCTAACCTAGACATAACAATGTAGATGATGAGGAATCATTCAGACAGAGAAGTGTAAAAAAAATATGAAAAATCCAAACTTATAATCTCTCAAAACCAACATGGAAAATACAACTTTGTGAAATACTGTGTCAACGACTGCTTCACAATAGTAAAGCAGTTCTAATAAGCAGGTATGTTTTCACAAAGCACATGAAACATCACAGTTTACATTTCAGTGTCTCAGACCATTTTCAGGTCCAACACAATTAAATAAGTCAGTGCTTTGGCAGTATTCATTTCCCAACTCCTTCGCAAAAACAAACACTGGTTAAAAACAACTTTGGTTTAATGAGCAGAAGATCGAGAAGTCCATTGCTCCCTATGAGAGTGTGTAAATAGATGGACAAACCTGCATTACTGTCCTAAAATGGCTTTTGCGCATTAATACAACTTAATGTAGCCTGATATTATAACTTAAAGAGTCCATATTACTCTGTTTTCTGATCTATGTTATAATGTTGTTTCCTCGTCAAAAACATACCTGGAGTTTGTTTTGTTTTGTTTCTTTTACACATGTTAAACACACAAATCCTGCATATTTAAGCTGAGTTTCTCTCTCAAACAAAACTCTGTTCCACCTTGTGATTTCATGTCATAATACAGGAAATGCTCAACTGTGTTTTTAAACTCCATACACCTTCACTAGAATCATTTGGATAATTTCAGCTCTGGAATTTCCAATCTCTAGTAAACAAAAGGTAAAAGGTAGCTGTTAACATGAAAATGACTGCCTTGTGAAATCACAAGGTGGAACGGAGCATTTTGAGCTTTAGAGATGCAGACAGACTAAAGATACAGATAAAGGGTTACACAAACATGTGTGGGTGAAACAAAACACAATTCCAGGTATGTTTTTGAGGAAGTAACAACATTATAACATGGTTTAACATGGCTTAAAGCTCACAAGGGTCAATTTTGCATAATATGGACCCATTAAGTCAATTTAATTAGTTGTATGTATCCATGTTTTACTGTTACTCATCTTAATGTCTTTATTTAATCAAAGCTGGTTTGAGTGAAATGGGAAGTGATTAGTAAAACTCCCTAAGAGGATGCAAACAGATCACTTCCTGTTTCCCACTGTGCCTTACCACATTTTGCCCTTTTGACCCGGTCCTACCCCACACCAGGTTTAAGCCATCCTCGGGGCATCTTCTGGACTGTGTTATTCTTACCACTCCCCCTCTGCTCTGCATCAGGCTGATCCCACCTCCCCCTAAAATACGCACACAGGAATTCTCCCCTAAATTACTTTTTTTTTTTTCATTTTTCCGGTGCGGCTCCTTACCCCTGGACCCCACCCTCCTTGAGTTTCCTGTTATAAGTTCAGCACAATGACCAATGGCTGAAATGGGGCTGTTTACTGAAGCTGAATAGCCCCTCCTGATAGAACTACTACAATCGCCTGCTTTGGCTATTTTCTTAAGGGCGCACTATGTAACTTTTCTGGCAGCTGTTTGTGCCAGTGAACAGTTTATTGCTTATTGGAATGTTCCATAGTATGGCATTATATCCATGGAAACAAGGAGGTGATGCTTTCTGGCTAGATCTGTGGAAAGGCAACCCTGCTCACATTAAGAATTTATGTTTTTATGGTATTCTTTAAAGGTGCACTATGTAACTTCTAAGGTGGAGGGTCGGCTACTTGCTTGTCTCCATGGAGATGTTATTTCTTTGCCTGGAATGTTCCACACTAAGGCATTAAACATGTCTCTTTGCATTTGTTCAATTACAGGTGTTTTATAACTCAAAAATACTGTAAAAGCTTCTAAGTACTTCTAAGTAGATCTGAACATTAACCTGTCTTCATTGTGATTACCAAGTTTATTTCCAAACTGTGGAGTAATCAAGGCAAAACAGTAATATCTCCATGGAGACAAGAAGGTTGCCGACCCTTCACCAGAAAAGTTACACAGTGCACCTTTGAACACCTGTAATGAAAAAAAAAAACTGATACTGATAACTGATAAGTTTAATACCATGCTGTGGAAAATTCCGGTCAAAGCAGTCAAATATCCATGGAGACAGAAGATGGCATATATCCACCAGAGAAGTTACATATAGCATCTTTAATGTAAAACACAGTGCTTTTTTCCCAAAGGTTGCAATCCTGCTGTGAACAGAGCCCATGACTTCACTGTTCTAAATTTACAGCCCATATTGGGTGAAAAACACGTTCTTCGCCAGCACAAGTACATGCTGTGTTCATATGAGATCACCAGACTCTGCAGAGCTGAAGGCCCTGTCTGTCAAACATACAGTATACAGTAGACTCATGACAAGATGCCTTTGTTACTGCTACATTTCAATCCTTTTGTATAAGATTTTTTCTATTGTTGGATATATTATGCATTCAGGAGTGGCAGATTGAACTACGCTAGCTCTCAAGAAGATAAACACTACTATAAAACATTGATGCGACTGCACTGTGCGCTTTATGTAACTGAAATGTCAAATTGTGTATTGTTGTGCTATTTTTAGGCAAGGAATGCGTAATGATAACAAGCCTCTGAGTTGGAGCAGTTTGTAAAATAAGTTCTTTGAAAGTTTATTGGTGTCTATTGCATCCAAATAGTGAATGTAAGGGTTTCCAAGTAGTCACTGTTTTTGTGTTGGTAACCATGCTACAATAAATGAAGACGGTTCTTGTTTGGAAGGGCATCTGTGGAAAGGCCAACTCCAAACTGATTAAAAAAAAAACTGATAAGCACTGTAAAATTGTCGAACGAGCTGCGAAAAAAGGAAAGGGAATATTCCAAACTTTTTTAAGATAGTATGTGTGAATGTAGCTCGAGAGATTGACTGATATGGGTTTTGGCTGATGCCGATTGTTTTAAATCCAGAGAAACCAATATTTTTTGGACCAATTTCTAGGGCTGATTTGGATTATTTGGATTATTTCCTTCAAATTCTGTCATTTAAATTACACACTACACACTCATCCATCATCACAAACCTAAAGGAAAGCTGTGTAGTCATGTTACAAATTATTGGCTTATGCTGGAGATTTAAGACCCAATATTCGTCCAACCAATGTATTGCTCTATCTCAATCTAGCACCAGGGGATTTCAAGCAGTGTACTTTTTGGTTGCTCCCAAACCACAATAATAAGATATAAATACCAAGCTTCTGATAAAATTAATATGCATCTAACTGTGAAAAGCTAAAAAAAAAATGTGGTCTTGACATTAGTATATAGTGAATCATCCTCAAATATGAGAGGAGTCATGGTCTTCACATTTGAGAACTTTTCCATTCAAATCTCAGCTGTACTTTTAACCCCCTCTTCACCCCCTTCTCCTCTGCACTCTTTTTGCACATTCCCGACTTCTGTTTCCCCAAATGGACTCCTCTCGTGCTTTCTTTGCCTTCTTCTTGTTACTCCTGAGCTCAGAGGAAGTGACTTAACTTTTTTTTCTTGCAAATCCGTTGGGAGAAACGTAACTCCTTTCCTGTAACTGCTTCTCCAGCCAACCTCAGCCTGTTGCTTCACATTACACCAATGAAAACTCTCAAAACCCAAGTGTCCGCCTTCAATTGACTTGTTGACAAACTGTTGCTACTTGTGCGGTGAGCAGTGGTGACCCAGAAGTGAATCATCTTTGTCAGATTAATCATCACAGGGACAGACAGATTAAAAACAGTACTATCACTTGTTCATATTGTTACGTGCCCTTGCTGTGATAAATCAAGCTAAAAGCTACAGCTGTCTCTGTTAAGCTGTTTGAGTTTTCAGGCATGGAGTGGCTCAGAGCTGTATGTTTTGATCTGTGCTGAGTGGGAGCGGATGGGAGTATGAGTTGTCTCCTGTAGTTTGGTATTTATCTGACTAAACTATTCACAATAATAATAAGAAGGACAAATCTCCCTTGACCTTAAGTGTGTGTTGAAATTAATCATCCTGGCTGATAATACAGCTTCCCACATTTACTGATTAACAGTTTTGATTTACTCCAGAGGTCCTTCATTATGCTATCCTCTTCATTTCTCTACATTTAGAACTGGCAGAACATGCATGTGCCTATAATTGGACAATAGACAAAGATTGTCTGCTGTACTTCCTGTATTTAGACTATCTTTTAAGTAGAGTCGGGCAATATATAGTCTTCAGGATCATATTAGAATAGTTGAAACAAATGAAATGTATTGTCTATAAGAATCTGCAATACATCTACAAAAAACAATGCAATTATTTTTTAAAATTTTGTGTAATACTGGATCCTCAACTAAGACATTTACACAATTTGACACAATTTAACCCATATCTTAACAGCAAAACATAATAAAAAATATCGGGCTTTCAAATTTGTCAACATTTACTAGTCTACAGCCAAAGCCAAATTTGTATTAATTTGTTTGTGTAGATATGAATCTGTTCTAAGTTTCAAACATACTTCCTGAGCCCTCATCAACATGGACACTATCACTTCTCTCTCCAACTGTAACATTTGTGCGTCTTTTATCAGCTGTTTGTTTATGTGTGTGAAGTATTCTTGTCTAAACCTCTGTTCTGCCTGTGTCCTTTGCCCGTGCCCCTCCTTGCCTTATATTAGAACCAGCTGTGGGAGTAGCTCTGAATGAATGGCTCTTTGTGATTTGGCTGACGTTGTAGCCCTGAAGGTCCACTGCTCCCCTTTACCCCTCCGCCCTCAGAGCTACTGGCATGACAGCATGGGAAACAATGCAACCACGACAACAAGCATGGCTATTATGATGTAAGGAAAGGCCACTCTTACTGTAAACAAGGATCTGGAAACATACGCAAGCCAGAGTTACCATTTTAAAACTGGTATTAACAGAAAACATATACAGGCTACTATTATTTTCTCACTGCTTCTAGTGCATACAGTACTAATAATTAGAAGGATGTGAAGATTTTGGCCCGTTCTCACAATGCTGATGTGCTTATTGACGAGATCTAAACCTTGGAATTTGGGTGCTATTTTAAATAGAAAGTAGAATTCTTTTTATAGTCTTTTTTTTTTTTTTTTAATCTGGAAGTGGTTGAACGTAACTCAAAATCTGACCTTTATGTTAAGAGCTATCTTACCAACTAATAATAATAATAATACATTTAAATAAAGTAAAATTATTTGTATATAACAATGTTACAAAGTGCTTCACTGAGTCAACTATACCCACAAACCAAATTCTTCAAGTAGCTGTTGATGATTGATTGGTTTTATCCAAAGATAGCAGAATTTCAATTTACTTTTCTCCAAATACCACTCCTTATTCAGGCAGCCAGACCCCCCTGCCATAATATGGAGCTGAGTGTGAGAAGTATGAGACTCAGCAGACGCAGTCATGGCGCTTATCTGTGGACAATGCACTCTGCAGTAAAAGAGCAGGCGCAGGCTACAGTGTCCATGAAGGGAGTGCATTATAAAGCCTATGGGAGAGGCCTGGTTTAAGGTCTTAATAGGTGATGTCTGCGGTTCCCACAAAAATGAAGGATGTGTGTACCACATATTTGCCATTTGGATTTAAAGGGCCCATATTACGCTTTTTTCCCCAATCTATGTTAAAATGTTGTTTCCTCATCAAAAACATACCCGGAGTTGTGTTTTGTTTCATTCACACATGTTTAACACACAAATCCTGCATATTTAGACTGAGTTTTCTCTCAGACAGAAAACACCTTGTGATGTCATGTGGTAATACAGGAACTGCTCCACTCTCATGAACTATAATAAAATGTAACTGTTAACCTGAAAATTACAGCTTCACAAGGAGCATGTTGAGCTTTGGAGGTGTAGACCAACTAATAATGCAGGTTTACTCCAACATGTGTGAATGAAACAAAACATTCTAAAATGGCTTAAAGCTCACAAGACTCAGTTTTGCATAATATAGGACCCTTAAAGAGTTAACCAATCACATGGCAACAAAGCCCGCCATCTTGACTTCATTAGCTCTGGACAGTAAGAATAGACTTTTCCTTTCGTTTTTCTAAAGTTCGATGGATACGCTGGGCTGAGTCTAGCGGGGGGTTGTATGTCGTTCACTTGAAACATGTCAGTCTTAACCACTGGAATGTTTTGAGATGGTTTTTAGGCTTTGCAACCCATGTTTACAGTCTGTGGGTGCACGCTTTTGTAACCTGTCATAAGTCTGTTTTTATCTCCATGTCAACACAGCAACTCCCCTTTAATGAACTCAGAAGGTCCTAAATCCCAGCATGCCCTTTGCTCACGTTTGCCATAAACAGTATGGAGCATAAGAAACAGGATGTGTTACTGCTCTACCAATTACATTAGTATAATTCAATTATTATGTCAGTTTTTATGTGCAAATGTATTTATTCTTACGGACCTTGCAAAATGTGATTTCTACACAGTGGCAGGCAATGTTAGCAATATTAATAAAGCTGATATTCCCAACTGGTCTGATTGTAAGGAGCCCACTGATCATTCCATGTATAACTTTCATGGATTGTTTTTTAAATAATTATTTTACACACTATTAAGTAATTGAAATTTGTTAGGCTTCAATAAATTTGTAAATGTTAAAAGGACATGAAAATAACCAAAAGCCTTTAATATACAGTATTTGATTAGTGTATATGTATTGTATTTGGTTGAAACAACAGCTGGCGTAAATATGAACTGAACTGGTCGCTTGGTAAATGAGTTTCCTAGCAAGAGCATTATGTAATGTCCAGACATTTAAATATTTGTTTTTTATGTGTGTTTCAGGTTTTGGTACTAAAGAAGGGGCAGCAGAGAACTGGGGAGCCGTGGTCCCATCCCTGCGGCTACAGTAGCTGGTAAGAAGTGGAAACTAATTTTTTCCAAGTGCACCATCCATTTGTGAGCTTTTGGAGAATGCCATACACTGCTAGATTGAGCGAGGCAACGGAAAAATGTACTAAGATTCATAGTGTATGGTGGGAAAACTGGTATTTCTGACCTAAAAAGCAATTATGAAGTCTAATCCTTTGCAATGGCAATAATAATAAGATGACTCTTTGAATGGAGGCAGAGTCTGATAAACTTTGTAGACCTGACCTCTATGTTGAGCTTGGCATTTTAAAAAAAGCTCTTCAGGGTGGTCTTAAAGGGCCCATATTACGCTATTTTCTGATCTCTGTTATTATTATAATGTTGTGTCCTCATCACATCAACATACCTGAGTTGTTTCATTCGTACATGTTTAACACACAAACCCTGCATATTTAGACTGAGTTCTTCTCTCAAACAGAAAACACTTGTGATGTCAAGTGGTAATACAGGAAGTGCTCCACTGTGTTTTTAAACTCCATACACCTTCACTAGAATCATTTGGATAACTTCAGCTTTGGAATTTCCAATCTCTGCTGAACTAAAGGTAAAAGGTAGCTGTTAACTTGAAAACTACCACTACATGACATCACAAGGTGGAACAGAGCATTGAGCTTTGGGGATGTAGACAGACTAATTATAAGGATTACTCCAACACGTGTGAATGAAACAAAACACAAGGAGGTAACAACATTCAAACATGGATTATAGCTCACAAGAGTCAATTTTGCGTAATGTAGGACCTTTAAATAAGGCGGCACGGTGGCTGAGTGGCTAGCACTCACACCTCACAGCAAGAAGGTTCTGGGTTCAATCCCCAGGTTGCCTGGGCCTTTCTGTGTGGAGTTTGCATGTTCTTCCTGTGTCTGGGTGGGTTTCCTCCGGGCACTCCGGTTTCCCCTATCAACCCAAAAACATGCTCCATAGGTAAAAATCCTCCAGCTGAGGTCCTGACCAAGCCTAGAAATAAGATCATGGAGATGGGTGCCGGGCACCTCATGTGCTGCCCAGGATATTATCCTACAGGGATAATATAGGATAATAATAATAAAAAAGTATATAAATTAATCCAGCTATAGAGACAGTATAAGGAAAGATACAGCGAGGGAGATTTTTATTTTGTTAAGGCATATAGCCTTATCTGTGCATAAACAGTTTACTGAGCAGAGACAGATAGCCTCTGCCGCCATATTATAGTGCTATTCTTGTGACATCTTACAGGACATACCAGAAGTGTGTAATTTGTACTGGCTGACCGACATCATACCCCCTCCGGGCTGTGTTAGGCTTAATGGCAGGCATGCTGTTAAACTTCCGCCTATGAGTGTGGTTGTAGGACTGGAGCAGCTGGGCGGGTTGGGGTTGGGGGTAATTGGTGGGGGCATTTGTCCTAGATGAAACTGGTCCTAGAAGGTCGCCCCGAGGAGCACACTGGATTCTGTTCTCAGTTGAAAGGAACTCTGTCTGGGAGAGGGGGGGAGGTCAACCACTCCACAGCACCCACACTTCAATACAGATGTCCCACAGAACCACGGATCCACTGGTGAGGAGGCAGATGTGGAGGCTGTGGGTGTAAAGGGTGCGATGTGGGAGGAATGTCTGAATTAGAAAAAGGCACAGTGGTTTAAGAGAGAAAGTGCTATGGGATTTATTGACAGTGACATGTTAGCTCACTATGGTTTTTGGGCCAGAAGTTGCTGTCATGGTTATCAAATGGTTCAGGAGGACATAAGCAAGTTAAAGTTAGGTGTTGTTGACAAGCTACAGAATTTAGGGTACTTTCCCACACTTTGTCAAGAAGATCAACTTTAAAGATGTAACTTCTCTGGTGGAGGGCCCGCTGCTTTCTTGTCACTATAGAGATGTTATGCTTTGCCTGGAATGTCCCATAGTATGACATTAAATGTACCCCCATGGAGACAAGCAGGTGATGCCACCATGCCAAGTTACAGGTCAGATCACTGAGAGGCAACCCCACTCTCATTAAGAAAGCGTGTTTTTTGAGCACAAGAAAGATGCATTTAATACCATATTGTGGAACATTCAAGCATCACAATACATTGCCATGGTGACAAGCAATTTTAACTAATTTTGAAATATAAATCTATAAATTATAATAGTATAAGTGGACTGTCAATAGCGCTATCATTAATTAAGGAAGAAGGGTGGTCTTAAATGGTCTAATATGATACATTAGAACCTCAAATAAATGTACAATGGTTTATTTGCTATTGGCACTGACCTGCACATTTTAACAGAGTTTTAAAAAGGAGTCAGGTCTTCCAAGGTAAACCCGTAAGTTAGGCCTATTGTCATCCCACTCATCTACTCTTTACAAAATGAAGCCTTTCACTCAGTTCTGTTAGAAACTAGAAATGTGACTGTGGTGTGTTCAGGAATCAAGAGGAAATTGTCAGTCACCCATGTCTACTGGGATGGGATGTTTGGTTTCTAAACTGCTCACTGTAATTATCCCTCATCCACTGTCCCTTGTCAGGACTGTCCTCCGCCCTCCTGGCCTGTCTCACACCCCTGCTCAGCCCCTCCCAGTTTCAGCTCTCAGCTTCAGCTCTCTGCTTTTCACACGTCTAGAACTGGGCCATGCCGCTGTATAAACCACAGCACATCATCAGTCACACATTTCAGCCATGTTTAAGATAAAGCCGCTCACAACTCCTCAGTTATTCCTGATAAGTATGAAGTGTTTCTATCTAAACTGAGCTCTCTGCATTCTTAGTACATATGAAGTATATATGGTAACTTCAGTTCAAAGGATTATCATTAGTTTAGTTTGGTTAATCTATGTTGTGCTAAGAACATTTTATTATTAATGATTAATATTTATTGAATTCATAATTGGCTACCGCTTTATAATAATTAGCCTTATAAGGGTTAGTAGTTACTAAGCCTGAATCTTTCTTAAGAAACTATTAAATATGCATTAAGTCTTTGGTCATGCAAGGCTATTACAAGTGTAGTCATTATAAAGCCATCATTGTATCAAAATATGTTTCTAAAAAGTAAACAATGATTGTATAATGAACGGCAGACTTGAGTTGACATCATGACAGCATGGAAGATCAAGTACAAGAATAATACAGGGACAGAGATAGGAGAAATTAATCTAAAATTGACTATAGAAAGTGAAAAACCATTCCAGGTCAAATTAGTCAGTGTTTCCAAGTGCCCTACTTTTAACCAGAGAGCGTGCATTGACTGACCAGGGTCACAAGATGCAGAGAGAAACAAAGCACACTCAGATCACGATTCAAGAAGTCATTTCAGTATTCTTTCTCACAAATACTTTTTTTGTTTCAAACTGTTTTTCACATGTTGTAGATTAAGTATTACTTTCCCCTCCCATGCAAAGTGATGGCCTTGGAAGTTAATCTTTTCCTGTGCACTGACTCACTTTCTGCTTCTTGTTTGCCGCTGGAATACAATAATTTATTTTAATCTCCCAAATTCTGGATAATTTTATGAGTAAAATGAGGAAATAGACTGAACTTTCTTTGCACAGTTCAACTAAGGAATGTAAGTCAGCAATGTGTAAACCCCTCCTGACCATCAGCTGACTTTGAAAGGGCTAAATAAAGCAGAAAACAAAGAGAAACCAAGAGAAATGCAAAGAGGAGAAGGTCCAGAGAGTTGTGTGTAAACCCTACATCAAGAAGTGAAGTTAGTGTGCACAGATGATTCCTAATAAGGCTGAAACTGGCAGTCTCAATGCTCCGTACTAGAATAAGCTGCCAGGAAACTTTTCTCTGTAACTCCTCTCGACTGAACACTAAGAACAGCAACAAACACTCTGAGAAAATGAAGGGATGAAATTAGACAGAGGAACTGGGTGGTACAAATGATAATATTGGTCTAAATTAAACTGAGCGTCAGTGGAGATGGAGGAAAGGAATGAATGTTCTGCTCTTTTGTCCTCTGCAGGTGAGAGTTTGTGGGTGGCACACACAGGATGGCCGAGGTGCTGCGTATGGATCCCACTTTTCCAGGTGGGCTTTTTCATGATTTTATTCAAGCAAAAATAAGGCCATGTTACACTAATTACAGATTAAAGGAACTGCAAAATACAGGCTACAGGGCCACTTTGTACCTAATTTGGTGATTGTCTCAGTTTGCATAAATATACAAAGTCTGAGCCCTAGATTAGATACAGATTTCCGCTTGTTTGAACGTGATTTCCTTCCTTTTCAGGGAAACTCAACCCGCCTGCTCCCGCTTCACTTCACGGCAAAGAACAGGAGGCACCCTACTCAGTGGAGACCCCCTATGGCTATCGTCTGGACCTAGACTTCCTCAAATACGTCAATGACATTGAGAAAGGAAACACGATTAAGAAGGTGCCCATTCAGCGACGACCGCGTTATGGCTCTCTGCCTCGTGGTTATGGCTATGCAGGCTCATGGTGGACCTCCACAGAGTCTTTGTGCTCTAACGCCAGTGTGGACAGTCGGCACTCCTCCTTCTCCTACTGCGCCCCGGGGTATCACACCACCCAGAGGAGTGGCTTCAGCACAGCCAGAGTGGAAAAGACCCTCCTGGACGCTCGCAAGAGGCTGGAGGAGGAGAAGGAGAGCCGCAGGTTCTCCAACCTGGGCAGCATGAACAGCAGCATGGCTGGCTCCAACACCTCCATCAGCAGTGCACACAGCTTCAACAGAGCACATGGCGCAGGGGGGTCCTTCACTCCCCTGAGCTCAGGACTGTCCACCCCTGTCACCCCCACCCCCGCCCACCTTCAGCACGTGAGGGAACAGATGGCTGCAGCCCTCCGCAAGATCAGGGAGCTGGAGGAGCAAGTCAAGACAATTCCAGTGCTGCAGGTGAAAATCTCTGTGCTCCAGGAGGAGAAGCGGCAGCTCAGCGTTCAGCTCAAGAGCCAGAAGTTCTTAGGCCACAGTCTGAGCTTTGGCCGAGGCCGTCCCAGAGGGGAGCTCTACATTGACATCCCAGAAGAAGATGTTAGCGCTGGGGCTAAGAGCAGCAGCAAGATGGCCGCGCAGGTGTCTCCCACCTCTCCGGAAGCCTCCAAACAGGACTCAGGATGTGAGATCGAGGACACAGTTATAGTAGGTGGGACGCGGCCGAGTGCAAAGAGGGAAGTGCGCACTATCGGAGTAGGACCGGAGGGCGAGCGGGGTAAAAGGCATGTAGGAGTTGGCGTTCATGAGGAGGATCTAGGGCTTGTCCCAGAGACTCAGGCCTTAAAGTCTCAGGTGGGACACCTCGAAGGACAGTTAAAGAGAACATTACAAGAGCTGCAGGCTGCACAGAGACTGGCAGAGCAGGCTCAGAGGGCACCTCTGGCAGAGCACCCCGTCATGGCCACTAGCACTGGCTGGCAGGAGCCAGCAGGGGGCAGATTACACACATTAGTCAGCTTCACACAGCAGCCTGAGCAAAAAGAGCAGAGGACTGTGGGCATCCAGGTGTACACTCTGGAGCAGCCCACTGTGGTGGAGGTGGGCACACTGCTCCAAGCCCAAACCTGCCAATCTCCATCTGCTCCACCAGAACCAGAGGTCCAGCAGAGGAAACCTGAAGGTGTGTTTGCAGTTTTCTTATTTCCTAAAATATTCAAAATGTATTTGAATTATATTATTAAAATGTTTTGTTCCAGTTATTTGATTTTATAGTCCTGTTCAAGGATTGTGATATATGTGTATGTTGGTTGGTCAGTATTAACTTGCTCCCTCTGTGCCTTCAGATGGTCCAGTTGAGTTGCCGCTCGCTGTCAGCTCAGTCCAGGTACGAGATGTGTTGAAGAGTGAGCTGTCCACTTCAGTTCCAGTGGCTCTCCCGGTGATCGCTGTTGGTGCAGCGGTGAATCAGAGCAGCACCATCATCATAAAGGAACGCGAGGTTCAAATGATTTCAACTGCAGAAGTCCAGTCAGAGGAGAACACCTCAAAGACAGGTAATGCATCATGGCTTTATCTTACTTTGCTCTTATTTTAAAGAAAGTGGCAATGCATTTTTAGTCACTGTGGCTGATTCTCTTTTACAGCTTCACCTAATTCTTCTCTACGGTCAATAATGAAAAGGAAAGCTGAGGGAAAACCAGGTTCTCCTTCCACTAAGAAGAACCTACAGTTCATAGGAGTAAATGGAGGGTGGGTAAATGCCATTGGACTGTATTCATTATACTGTAAGTTTATGCTTCTTACACCATGTCTGCTGTGTTTTTGTCTCTCAGTTATGAATCTACATCATCAGAAGACAGCAGTAGTGAGAGCTCAGATGAAGAGAGTGACTCCAGCGAATACCATGAAGCCAGAGAAAAACAGCCAGAGTCCACAATCACACACCAGCAGATAATGCACACACAAGAGCAGGAGAACAACAGTGTACCTCAACAACGAGCCACAGACCTACCAGCTATCAGCCAAGACCAGCAAACTCTCACCCAGTCTCCAAATGTGGACACAAAAATGCCAGAAGAGGTCCATTCACCAGCACCGGAGACTATAGAAGACACAAGTGAACCACTGCCACCTCCACCAGACCCAAGCATGCTTATTTCTGAAGATGTTGTCAGCCAGCTAGAACAACAAGAAACGCAAGAAATACCCACTACTGCTACTACTACAACAACAACCACTGCATCCGAACAAACATCTACAAGCACATCAACTGAACAACAGCCATGTGTTACTGAAGCCACACATAATTTAACTGTCCAATCAGAAGCTGTCGTACATTCTGACCAATCTGAAAGCCATTCTAGACAACCAGAGTCTGTACCAGAAGGGGCTACAAGCAATGTCGGCCCACCACCACCTAAACCACCCAGGTAAAGTGGAAATACAGATAAGAATATTTTTTACACAACTATAGTAATTATATGTAATAAACTAAAACGACGAGAAGGTGAACTATGAAATGTTTCTGTTGGAGGATCTGTCGCCATCTTGTCTTCATAGAGCTGTGATTGCTTTGCTTTAAATGCTACATTAAACTTAACTTACCATCTCACATTTTTTTTGCTCAAAGATAACATGAAAAACATTAAACATCAAAAAGTGTCAGAATGGGGACATGTCGGAATGATGGAATGTCAGGGTGGGGGTCTGTCGGAGTGGCCGTATGTCAGAATAAGGGTTGTACTCCCTACAATAGTATACGAAAAACCCATGCTCATATACAGACTGACACATTCTTTGTTTCCTGTGTCTTTTATCAGACTAGAGTTGAGTGACAGCCTGTTGTCAGCGTTGTATGCCCTGCAGAAAGCTCTGGGGGACCCAAATGCTTTCAGCCAACAAGAAGCAGTACGTACTTGATGTTAAATGTCTTTCTGATCTGGCTATGTCTTCCTATGTTTCTATTGTCTTTTGTCTATTGATACTGTGCAGTAACCTCACCCCGGGGTTGAAAAAAAGCCTGATTAATATGAGCTTGCATAGTCCTGTTTAGGTGTTTGATTTTCAACAAAAATTTTCGAGTAGTAAACTAAAAAACTGTTGACTAATGCTAGCTAACTTGTTACTGTAATTTTATGTGTAAGAGACTTGTTTAACAGCACAGCTCACCTGTTGTAGTTACAGCTAAATCAGCTCTTTCTGGTCAAACAAAGATCAGATTACACTCTAACTTAAGTGAGATTGAGTAGTACCTTCAGTTAGCATCACACCCCCAGGGAATGTTGATGATATCAGCTGCAAAGTATCAGTTGTCTAGCTTTCTATTGTTTTCTTTTTGGCCTGTAAAGTAAAATGATGTTACTGTGTGTGATACAGCGGACAGCGTACACCACCGTCCTACAGGAATGGCTGCGTGTGTCCTGTCACAAGGCTGCAGACCCCCTCATGGTCAAAGGGTACATGGACACCTTCGCCGCTGTCTCTCCTCAGCTGCTGGAGTTTATCATCAACATGGCCGACGGGAACGGGAACACGGCACTGCACTACACTGTCTCTCACTCCAACTTCCCCATCGTCAAACTACTGCTCGACACAGGTCACTTTTGATTTCTGCATAAACACAACATATATATTTGTTTTGTAGTAATAGACACAGAAGTCTCTCCAGATATAATATAGTTTGTTTGTTTTTTTGTCTCGCATTTATAATTAGATATTTTGTTATTATGTTAAAGAATCACATAGGAATCACATCTTTAAAGGTCTTATATTACACAGAATGAATTTGTGTGAGCTTTTAGCCATGTAATAATATTGTTACTTATTGTTATTACTTTGTTACTATTGTTACACACATGTTTGAGTAATTCTTTATTAGTCTGTCTACACGGCCAAAGCTTAAAATGCTCTGTTCCACCTTGTGATGTCATGAAGCGGTAGTTTTCAAGTTAACAACTACCTTTTACCTTTAGTTCAGTAAAGATTGGCAATTCTAGGGCTGAAATTATCAAAGTTATTCTAGTGAAGGTGTGTGGAGTTTAAAAACACAGTGGAGCACTTCCTTTATTACCACATGACATCACAAGGTGGAACAGAATGGTTTCAGAGAAGAACATGTGCGAATGAGACAAAACGCAACTCTGGGTACGTTTTTGATGAGGAAATAACAGACCAGAAAATGGCGTAATACGGGCCCTTTAGTACAAGTGTTACCTGTACTTTTGAGCCAATTTTAAAGCAGTATGTAACTTTTTGGTTGGGGTTCAGTCACCTGCTTGTTTCTATGGAGATGTCATTGCTCTGCCTGGAAAGTTCCACAGTATGACATTAAACAGCTCTGCCTTACATTTATTCTATTACAGGTGGTTTTATAGCTCAAAAATATCTAGAAAAGCTGACCATGACAGGGTTGCCTCTCCACAGCACTGACCTGTAACTTGACCTGTTTTGGTTTCCATGAAGATAGAAAGGTTTAATACCATACTGTGAAACATTCCAGACAAAATAATAACATCTCTGTGAAGAAAAGCATTTGACAGACCATCCATCAGAAAAGTTACACAATGCACCTTTAAGTAAGGGCTTTTGAGGTAGGGTTGGGGTATTGATTAAATCGTTTCTAAACCTAAATAAAACTTAAACTATTTATTCATTACTGTATGTCTTTCTTGAGCCTTTATTTGTTAGGTGTTATTATTATAAAGTTAAATCTGATTTGTAACCATAAGTTCAGCTGTAACAGTAGTTCAAAGTGTGGGACCAAAATACCATATATTCATAGTTTGAAGTGATCCAACATATAAAAAACGTTTCTCTATTGCCTTTTTGATTTTTAAAAGAACAAGAATACAAGCTACAGTAGGGAAGTGTGACATGGCTAAACAAAAAAGCAAATTTTAAAGCAAAGCAGTAAGTAGGCTTGTAATAGTAGTAAAAGTGGCTTTGTGATTAGAATGCTCGCAAAACGATCCCAGGAGGAGACAATTAAATCCAGCCCAGATTTAGTGATTGGTGGTCATCAAAAAGATTGCCACAATTCTGTCATTCATTCCTTTACAACTTCTTTATTAATAAGTATTAATAAGTATTTTAACTGTATTCAGAATACAGTACTCTGATTGGATCATGTATCAGAGTACATTACAAAATACATTTTAAAGCAGGTATTCAGTATTCTGTAATTAAAAACATTTTCAAAGTATTCTTCCCAGCACTGATTGTGATATTGTAATTACTTTTAGTAGTTTTACTTGTTGTTTTCTGTGCTCATTCTTTATTCTTACAATGTCACTGTTATTGTTGTGTTGCCTGCCACACTGAGTGACCTGGTTTACTCGACAGGTTTGTGTAATGCGGACAAGCAGAACAAGGCGGGCTACACGGCCATCATGCTCACTGCTCTGGCTGCTTTTCACTCCGACAGTGACCTCCAGACTGTGCTGCAGCTGCTGCGCACTGGGGACGTCAACGCTAAGGCCAGCCAGGTGCGTCCTCTAGTGCTCCTTTGTGTCACTGCAGCTGTAAATGCAGAACCTAAACAATGAACCATTCTGGGTGATACTTTATAATGACTACATCATGACTTTATAATGACTATATCTGTTCATAACTTGGTGAACAGATTTTTAACAATTTATTCATACTTTGAAAAGAAAGATTCAGGCTTAGTAACTACTTAAAGGTGCAACGTTTTTGTTGCCGGTCAGCCACTTGCTGATGTCATTGCTCTGCTGGAATGTTCTACAGTATGACATTAAACAGCACTACTTTATATTTATTCAGTTACAGGTGGTTTTATTATTATTATTTGTTAGGTGTTATTATTATAAAGTTAAATCAGATTTGTAACCATAAGTTCAGCTGTAACAGTAGTTCAAAGTGTGGGACCAAAATACAGTATATTCATAGCTTGAAGTGATCCAACATATAAAAACAGTTTCTCTATTGCCTTTTTGATTTTTTAAACAAAAATGCAAGCTATAGTAGGGAAATGTGACATGGCTAAACAAAAAACAAAGCAACACAACAATCTCCTAGACAGATTCTAACGCATCATCGACCAACCCTAAGCTACACTCACATTCACACAGTTTCTATCCTATAATTAAAAACTGTGCTAAATACCTAATTATTTTTATTATTCACAGGCTGGTCAGACGGCTCTGATGCTTGCAGTTAGTCATGGTCGGGGGGACATGGTGAGGGCGCTGCTCTCCTGCGGGGCTCAGGTGAATATTCGAGATGACGATGGCTCTACAGCTCTTATGTGTGCCTGTGAACACGGCCACGTCGATATCGTCCGCCAGCTTCTTTCTGTGCCGGGGTGCGATGCAACTCTCACCGATAATGTGAGTCTGCCCCTTCTGAACATATGTCTCTGTGTAATAATCTCAGACTTACCATTGTTTACTTTGACAGGATGGCAGCACTGCTCTGTCTATTGCCTTGGAGGCCAGTCAGAACGACATTGCAGTTCTTCTATACGCTCACCTCAACTTCGCAAAGCCTCCTTCTCCTGTAAGTGGTCACATACATAGGGAACACAAACATTTTTAATAACTGTGGGATCTTATCATCGACTGTATATATAAATGGACATATCGAACCCGCTAGCTGCCATGTTTCAAATAGGAAGTGAGCATGAGCACCCTTGCGGCCTCATCGACTCCAGCTCTAATTCGCTTTGCATTGAAAAAAAAAAACGTCACCCGTATCTTCGTAACTGCTGCTGTCAGGCTAATAATTTTGGTCTTAAACTGTTCGTATTAACCGGCTGTACATGATCCTGGTATTTTTATTTCACCATTTTGTCTGTAAATCACTTCCTATTCCTAATATGGAACTCGGCTCCAGATTCGTCTTTATAACTGCTAGCCTCGTGAGCTTCATTTGACTGGAGCCGATCACTATGGGTGATGTCACACTCCCTTTGTCCACTTCTTTATACAGTCTATGGACCTTATACTATTCTAGGTTTCTTATAGCTCAATTTGGTCCACTTACAGTAACCATGGAAATCTTTTAGGCGTGGTGTAATGTTAGGGCTTGAATGAAGTGTATGCACTTTTGTGGTAAATTTTATGCTCCAACCATTTTTTGTGTTATAGGTAACCTCAACCATGATACAAGTTCATTTTCACAAATTAAGGATAGAAAATATTGTCTGATCACCCTCATAATACCAAAACATTATTAATTAACTTATCAATTAACTTAACTAATTTTGTGACTATCCCTCAACTCTAGCTGTATTCCATTACGAATTACATTAAACACTGAATAACTGTTTGAATCTGAAAATCAATGACGTTATTTTGAATTAAACAGGAGAAAACAATAATACAATGTTTTTCTCTATTTGCAGGTTTCTCCAAAGTCTCCTCTCCTAGGCTCCTCCCCTCCGTCGAGTGACTTAAAGTAAACTGCCACTTCTCTCTCCATTTTACACTGACTGTTCATAATTGTCTGTTTTTGTCTTTATAACATGAAGCTATGAGTTTTTACCCTGTGTAACTTATGCACATTAATATGCCAGCTTCACTTTATGTTTTAAAATAGTGTGCTCATGTTTGAAGTCCATAACATTATCTGTGGAAATGTTACTTTGCAATAACAATGTTGTTTCTAGCACTGTTTAAACAGCACTTAAAGCCAAACTCATTTGAAGTAAATTGTAAAGTGTGTGTAAACCACTTCATTCAAAATACATCCTTTACAGTACATTATTACATATATGTCACATATTTTTCAGAATAGAATTACTTTTGAGTTGTCATCCAACAAAATCACAGAAAAGTCAGTAAGTGTCCTTGCATTTACGATCTTGGTGCTGCAACAGAAAAACTTCAGTTCAATCCTAAAGCCAATTTGAAATTCTTAATTTACTCAAGATTATTTTTATATTGTTTTTCTGTGTGGCCTACAGTGAGAACAGTACTTTTTTAGAACTTTATAATAAAAAACATGTACACCAAGAAGCCCAAATATGATTTACCTTGCCTTTCTGGCGCAAGATATAGTCACGGGAATGTGGTACTTTGCAGTTTTATACATGAAGGTATTTTCAGCGGTGTCTCTGGAAGGATGTATTGAGTGTTTTGTAATGAGATTTTGTATGTTAAGAGTTTTAGAGTGAAAAGAAAGATTGATAAATACAAAAGATACTGGAAAGATTTGGCAGGGATTCAGAAAGTTTCTCAGCAGGATTTGTAAGATATAAAATGTAAGAAT
The DNA here is from genome assembly GCA_029959045.1 of Taenioides sp. WSHXM2023. Classification (NCBI taxonomy): domain Eukaryota; kingdom Metazoa; phylum Chordata; class Actinopteri; order Gobiiformes; family Gobiidae; genus Taenioides; species Taenioides sp. WSHXM2023. Next base: position 13,614,098 of record CM057101.1, on the reverse strand, counting down.
AATATATGCCTACGTTTAGAGTCAAAATTAGTGTGTAAAGGCTATTGATGGATTTGAAATTTTATTCTTTTTAAAAAATGTTCACAATTTTTGTATCCTTCGGTTATTGAAATATTTTTTTTAATTTAATATCTATCTTTTTACACATTTATAATTTTCAAAAATCTACATTTGTAATCGCATAGGGGCTTTAGTTTGTAAAGGTTTATGTAGGATTATGTTTTTTCAATGTTCTAATTTGTGCATTTTGGATAATAAACACTATAAAATCTACATGGAAATGTTGACCACATTGCTCCTTGAAGCTTTGTTGTTTCTTGTCTGTAAAGTATATCCCACTAAACGGGGCTTCTTTAAGCAGAGGTGTAATCAACAGACAATACATACAAGTATTTTATAAACTGTATTATTTCAAAATATATAACAAATAAAAAAGTATAAATAGATCAATTAGAAGTTAAACTAAGAACCATTTGTTTCCAATCCTAAACCTAAAGCTTTAGAATATACAACATGCTATTGGAATATCAGACAACTTTAGTTTAATTTAGTTCTTACTTTAAACTAGTAAACTAAAAGGGTTGTTTTGTGGTAAAACAATTCATGGGAATTGTTATAAATATTCCACTCAATGAGATGCCCTGATCCAAATAAGCAGGTGGCTTTGAGAGCTTGATACTGTGACGTCACATCTGGAGTGTTTGTGTGCAGCTCAGACAGGCTTTATCTTTGTCTGGTTAGTTGGTCCACCCAAACAATTCTGATTATGATAAGGCCTGGGACTTAGTTATGGAAAGAGGATATTAATAAATGTATATTTTAGATTACACTGGCACCATATGTTAGTATGCAGTGATGGGAAGAATACTGAAAACCTGCATTAAAATGCATTTTGTTAAGTATTCTGATACATGGTCCACTCATGATGTCATGATTAAAAACAGCTTTATGTTTGTTTCATTGATTGTTATCCATACACAGGTACTCAAAATTAGTATTCTGAATACGTATTCTCGGTACATGTATTCAGTTACTTCCCTACACTGTTAGTATGTAATATTTTTTTTTTTGTTTTTGTTCTCAAGTCCATTATCCATAAAGCTGAATGAACTTACTTTGAGATACCAAATTCTATAGCTAAAAACAACTTGCATTTTTGCCCTGAATATAAGGCAGCTTATGGCTTAAGATTTAAGTTTTGATTATATAATTGATTGCTTAAATAAGTAAGGTGTTTCCTGGAAATATACTACCTTTTTATGTATCAACATAAACACATGTATCAACAATTCTAAAACCTACATCTCATCATATGGACAACATCTCACTGTTGCGTTGACATTGCATGATAAGGCATCCTGAGGGTGGGTGTATCTCAGAGACAGTATATAAACCCCCTGTGAATCCAGCAGTGACAGAAGCAGCTGTCAACTGTCAAGTGTCAAGATGACGAGCCTTAACCCCAAGGACAAAGAAACCGTGAAGAACTTCTGGAAGGTGGCCTCAGTTTACCATGATGAGATTGGCAGGGAGGCTCTGAACAGGTAAGAATCAAATACATCTGAATATAGTCTGGACTTTTAAATTTTTATCTAATACAAATTAATATTTTATCTTATGAATATTTAACAGAACCTAACACTGGCTTATGTATTACCAGGCTGATTGTGGTGTACCCACAAACCAAGACTTACTTTGCTCACTGGAGTGATGTCAGCCCTGGAGCTCCTAATGTCGTAAAGCACGGCATCACCATTATGAAGGCTGTTTCTGACGCAGTTGGCAAAATAGATGACTTAAAGGGAGGACTTCTGAATCTCAGTGAGCTGCATGCCTTCACTCTGCGTGTGGACCCTGCTAACTTCAAGGTAAACTTCTTTCATGTCACCTAGACTGTAGCATTGAGTTGTTGTTGTAGTTTATTGATTGCAATGTCCTTTTGTGCAGCTCCTGGCCCACTGCGTCATGGTGGTTCTTGCCATAAAATTCCCTGACGAATTCACTGCTGAGGTCCACATGGCTTTTGACAAGTTCCTGGCTGCTCTGGCCCTGGCTCTGTCTGAGAAGTACAGATAAACTGTAGCACTTAAAATCAACTGCTGCAATAAAGTCAAAATATAACAATCTAAACAACTGTCCTCTGTGCTTTCTTACTCTTTAGTTTGTGAGATTATATTTTATGGTACAGTATTTTATTTTACAAGTATATTTTGTTGAAACAACTTTAAGATTATACCATACCAAGCAGTTTATTAAACCTAAGTTAGGGTTAGGGACCTTCTAAAGACTGGCTAAACTAGTTTAAATATATTTTCAGACACAAACATTTTCTATACCATTTTCAAAGAAATAAGTAAAGGTGTGAGATATTTGTATTTCTGCAATATTTTTAACTTTGCTTATAGTTAACCTATAGAATAGTAATGTAGTGTAGTAATAATCGATCACACTGATGTAATTCTCTCCTCTATACAAATGTAAGTTTAAAAAATGGTTTGATTCAAATAAGTTATCTTTGAATGAAAAGAAGACCAAATTCATGATTTTTGGATCCAACAAATTAAACTCTAACGTGAAATTGATTTGGAATGGAATTGAAATAGATAGGGTCTATGAAACAAGGTTCCTGGGAGTGATCATAGACCATCAGATCAGTTGGAAACCACATGTACAGTACATCAGGGGTAAGATTTCAAAAACACTTGGTATACTGTATAAAGCTAAACATACTTTGAATAAGAAATGTCTTCACATATTGTAATCATCACTTGTGCTTCCTTATCTTTCCTATTGTTGTGAGATTTGGGGAAACACATGTAAAACTTACATCGACCCTCTAATTAAATTACAAAAAAGAGCTGTCAGAGTAATTAATAAAGCAGGATTCCGTGATCACACTAATGACCTGTTCATAAAATCTAACTTATTAACATTTGTTGACATTGTAAAATTTAAAATACTGATAATACTATTTCGTGTTGTAAGTAATGATATTCCATCAAGGATTCAAGCTTTTTTTAAATTAAGAAATAGCAGATATAACCTTAGAGGTACATTACAATTTGAACGTGGTAAAGCAAGAACGAACACTAGGCAAAGATGTGTGTCTGTATTAGGAACAAAACTCTGGAATGGTCTGAAAGATGAACTAAAGCTGACAAATACTCTGTCAAAATTTAAGAAAAAATTAAAATGTGTGTTAATTGATGGTTATAATAATTTGTAATTGCTATGAACTGAGATGAAATATGTATTTTGTGTTCAGTGACTGAACTGATTGAATATTGTTACGTTATTGTTAACGGGAGAATGTTGAGTTACTTTGGTAATCAGGGTGGGCTTATATAAGCAATACGCTTCAGCCCAATCCTTTTTGGTTGTTGTGAATATATTGAAAAATATATATTGTTTCTGAATGTGAATGACCAAATAAATCTATCTATCTATACACCTTTTCCCACCTTAAACAGTTTAAAGTCTGCAAATTCAGCAGGACATCTTTGCATTAGTATTAAGGACAGTTGTAGAATGTAATGAAATAAAATAAAAAATTTTAGGTGTCTGTACTTTACTTAAGTAGATTTGAAAGTGGATACTGCATTTGATAGCAGACGGACGGAAAAATCATTTTTATGACTGATTAAGACCTGCTGAAAAGGCTAAGGATTTTACTTGTTGCATGTTCATAGTTTGAGCAAACAAAAATTACAAATAAAAACAGCTAGATAAAAACGATTCAGTTGTTTCAGTTGAATAAAAATCAGCACAAATCTTTATTAAAATCATTACATTTGAAGCTTTATTATATCTCAAAATCTGCACATAATACTTTGACTTTTTACTCTTTAATTAAAATTATAATACTTTAATAATTAATACTTTTACAAACGTACAGGGGCGGGCTGAGATCTTCAGTATATTATTTCTTTCAATATTTTTTCTCCGGTATCTCTGTACTTTTACTAAAGTAACTAAATTGACCACTAATGGCCAATACTCACCACCCACGCTGATAGGCAAAGTGGCCTGACCTGGTACACTGAATTTAATACAAGCTCACATTATATTTTACCTTAATAAAATTTGACACAAATCTGAACCAGGGGTCAGTATGAGAAAGAATGACCAGTTATTTTGAGACATCAGAGAGGATCCAATAAAACATATGTTCACACAGTTGACAAGTTACCATATGGAAGCCGTTCATGACAAAAATATCTGTCTTTACTGAGGTTACACCCACATCAGGACAGTATAGATAAGCCCTAAAGCATATGTTGCCTCAACATAAAGTTTAACTTACCACCTGATAGTTATGGTATTGTTTATGACACAAATGGTGACCAATGTTTGTTTTTTAAATATTAGATATACTTTTGTTGTGTTTAATCCTACTTTTTACAAAACATCATCAATTTAAACATGCAAGTAGATTGCAGATGTAAGATTGATTTTACTACTTTTTACGAACCTGTCCTGTTGTTTGATTGTTTTTTGGGTTTTTTTATGTTTTTTATTTATGTGTTTTGTTTTTTGATTGTATGTATGTATGTATGTATGTATGTATGTATTATTATTATTATTATTATTATTATTATTATTATTATTATTATTATTATTATTACTTTTTTTCTATAAAATAACTTCTGTAAACTAAAATATTCAAAACAACAGAAAGTGCTTACTCAGGAAAAAGGTTTCCACTTGTATTGAACACTATTCATTCACATAGCCTATTAAAGTATATAGCCTACATACATACATACATTCCACAGTATTTATCTTCTTTTACACAGACCTTAGCTCGCTGACCGATCATGGGTGTGTGCACTCTGTCCAGTATAAAAGCCCTCAACGTCTGCACTGACTTCCACAACTCTGGACATTCAACAATGACCAGCCTCACGGAGAAGGACAAGGCCACGATCCAAGCCTTCTGGGCCCAATGCCAACCTCAAACTGAGCTCATCGGCAAGGAAGCTCTGGCCAGGTAAATACTGTTACCGAAATTTCTATTAGTCGACTAATTATTTGACCGAGATGCAAGGGAGTTGACAGGAGGGACAAATAGGTCTATTGTCTCGGGGGTGTCCATTTGAGGTTTATTGTCCTGAGCCCCCAAATTTCTCTCAACGGGCCTGCCTGGATGACAAAAGATTTATGAGGAGATCAGAAAGGACAGGACATTGAGTGAGCTGGTCATTTGGAATGAAATGTGAATGAATTCTGCCTTTATTAATCCAAATATGCATTTTACGAGTACTTATTCTTGTCTTGCCAGTTCACTTTGGGTCAAATATGGTTGAATTATAGAGATAGATTGCTAATGCCATGTTCTCTTTTAGTTGACTAATCTATGCATTATTAGTTGCCCAAGAATTTCAGATTACAGCTCTAACTAACATTCATAGAAAATTTAACATGTAGACCTGGGTATGTGAGGTTGACTAACTCATGTGTTTCACTAGGATGATTGTAGTGTACCCTCAAACCAAGACTTACTTCGCTCACTGGAAAGACATCACACCAAATTCCCCGAATGTGATGAAGCATGGTATCGTTATTATGAGGGCAGTGGGGGATGCTGTGGCAAAAATCGATGACTTGAAGAACGGACTATTTAATCTGAGTGAGCTACATGCATTCACTCTCCGTGTGGATCCTGCCAATTTCAAGGTAAACCTCTCTATATTATGCGAAGGATGGGTACATAAATTAAAGTGACTTACATAAATGTCTTAATGTCTTTTACAGATCTTATCTCACTGCATAATGGTGGTTTTGGCCATGCTCTTTCCAGTTGACTTCACCCCTGAGGTCCACATGTCCTTTGACAAATTCTTGGCTGGAGTGTCTCTGGCTCTGGCAGAGAAATACAGATAAACTCCAACGGAAGAAAACAAAGAAAATGTTAATCAACATGAATGTTCAATAAATGTATGCAGGCAAAAATACCATATGAATGTCTGTTTTTTATATTTGTGCACATACAAAGATTAAGAATGACAACACTGTGGGCCTCAAAGGTCTGCTACAGCAACCAGCAAGTAGGCTTTTCTGAAGCTACTTTCCACTAAATTTTGAGCTAGAGTAATTCAGAGTACTAGTTAGTGGTGGGAAGATGGCTGAAAAATGTATGGCTAAAAATGTAGGCCTTCTCAATTACAAGAACTGCTGCCAAAACTGTGTCTACTTAAGTGCCCTAAAAGTAAAAAGCATATGTATAAAAACAGTAGCCTACTCAGAGTACTAATTAGCCTTTTTTAATCGGTAGGCTCCTCAGTAACTTCTATTATTTAAAATGTAGTTAGCGTTAACTAATTACAATTATCTAAATTAGCTCTATTGTTAGAATTACAAGTCCAAGTTCAAAAACCTTGTCCAAAAAGTACAATTAATCGACTCCCCAAAATCCACTTAGTTACAGTAACTTAAGTAGGCTATTTGTAATTAGTTAGCTACAAGGGATAAAAGCTTTCTCCAGCAACATTATCTCATAGACAAGTTTACAAGGCAGTTTATCATCAAATCGTAGCCATAGACTGGAGAGCTTTAACTACATCGCTTGTGTATGCTCATAACATGGAAATTCTTATTACAGATCCATGGCTGATGGTAGATGATTTCAGTGCCAATCTGGCAACCCTGTAACCATGACAACAGTGCGCAGCGCTTGGACTCCACTTTAGGCTCCTCAACACGAGCAAAAATAACTTTATGTAGCTATGTTTTTGTAAATTAAACTAAAATGAGTTATATATTGTGTAGGTGGTTGAATACGAAGCTGCGTCTCTCTCAAGTTGTTGGTAAGTTTAGGCTACTTTTCATGCATGAATCTACTAGCAAGTGGTCTGGGTACTCACCCAAAGTTACACATTCAAAAACGCCTTCTAATGTGTGTGAAATGTAGACTATATTAGGCCCAACTAATAATCAAACATTTTAACTTTTTAACGTTAATATCTATGTTATCTTATTCTTTGCACGGTTAGCTACGTATGGGCGATTATAGATTAAGTTAGTGCGCAAGAAAAATACGTACCCCAGTATTATTTCAGTGGCAAAATGGTAGGAAATTAACTGAAATGGTTAAGGGCTGTTTTGTAAGTGATACCTTTTCTTGTTTTACTAAAAATGAAATGACAAGGGCAGCCAAAATAAAGCTAATATATAAGAAGCGTACAGATCAAGTGATTGCCCCATTTTAGTTTAAGTTTTTAAATTAAGTTTCTTTGCTAAATCTTAACAGAGCCAAAAACCTTTGCCAGAGATTTTTCTAATGGATACCTCATTGGAGAGATTCTGCATAAATATAATCTGCAAACAGACTTTGATATGTTTAGCAAAGATGAGTAAGTACAGTATTCATGTGAACAATTGCACAATGCTTCATTATGTTTAATATTACTTGGACTGCAACTGTTGAGACACAGAAATTAACTAGTACTTTTTTTAAGCAACAAGTCTTCAAAGGCAAACAACTTCAGCAGACTTAAGACAACTTTACAGATGATTGAGATATCACTTGATGAAACCACTGTCCAGGAGTTGATGGAGGGGAACCAGGGTGCTGCCTCACATCTCATTTATATGCTATATGTTGCACTGGAACAGAAAAATAAAATAATTGGAGGATCACTCGAGAGTTTTATGCCAAAGGCTTCTTCTGCATATCGGCGCAAGCAAGAGCAAGACCTGTACTCTGAGGTCTGTGTGGGTCATGTTCATTGAAATGGCAAATTAATTAAAAATGACTGCTCTGTTCTCTCTGTGTATTTATACAATTTAGAGACTGCACAGAGGATTTGACAGTGCAGATACCAGCCATGGTCAGATATCTCAGCCCATTCAAGACGGAGATCACCAGTTAAATTTAAAATTGATGGAGGCTGATGTTGCTCAACAAAAAAAAGCCTTTCCAGTCAAAGATAACACTAAAGGAAGAATGAATGTGGTAATAGAAATAGTGCTGTGTAGCATTTTGATATTAACTGTTTGGCTATAGATTGCGCCTCTGGCATTTTCTAACCACCTATGGCAATAATTGTGCTTTGTGCCCATCAGACCACAACAGTTCGAAAAGCAAAGGCTCTACAAAAGAAAGAAGAGGAACAAAGGCGCAGAGAAAAACAGGCACAGGTACAACTTAAAATCAATGTTTTATTAGAAAACTGACTGGCCAGAGTTTGTGTAAGGGCCCACAGTGGCTCTGGTAGAGTGGTGGTCTATAAACAGCAGGTTGGCTGTTAAATCAGTTGACTTTTTGTCATTCAGCCCCCAGGCAGCTGTAGCTATGTGTAAATCACTACCATTGTATGTGTGTGTGTTTTGTTTTGTTTTTTGTATTTTTCAGATTGTTCAAAATGAAATCCACAAGTTTGAAGAAAACACAAAGAAGTTAACTATTTCTGCCACAAGGTTTGATGATTAAATTAAATGCATTAATGTTTCAATGAGTGTAATCACTGTCGACTTGTTATGTCAGTTAATATTAACAATACATATATTCAAGAACACATACTTTGACCATTTTGGATGTTTTTTGTTTTTTTTTACCATTTTCCATCCTTGCAGTGACTTTTCCCTAGAGGAACCAAAGAGTGAAGCTGATTATATAAAAGATATTGAATCAAAACAGCACAACTCTGAGTACATCGAGCAGATCAGGCAAAGACTGAAGGAGGATGTGTTCACTCAAAAACAGAGGGAGAGGAGGGCAGCTCAGTTTCTTTTGGAGCAGTCAAAGGCCCGAAAGGCTGAACAGGTTATGCACTTACTATACTTGCAGTAGTCAAATGCTTAAAGTCTTAAATGCTTAATGTTTAAATATTACACTGTTTTTTTTTCATCTATGTTATTATGTTGTTTCCTCATCACAGACATACCTGGAGTTGTGTTTTGTTTCATTCTCACATGCTTAACACACAAATCCTGCATGCAGGCTGAGTTCTTCTTTCAAACAGAAAACACTGTTGTGTAATGTAGGACCTTTTAAATGTTCAAGTTGTCTTCCATGGTTGTGTTTTGGTCCAGGATGCACAGATTGAGGAGTCCCTGGTGAAGCGTTTGACCCGTCAGACAATAATGGAAAAGCTCCTGGTGTCAGAGCTCCTGCAGATCCGCTCACAGAAGGAAGTGATCATAAAGAACAACTTGACGAGACAGCAGCAGTTTCAGCAGAGGAGAGAGAAAGACTTTCAGGAGGCACTGGACAGAGAGGCGGTAATTGCACAACATATTATTGATACACGCTGGGGGTGTTCTACACATCTGTATCTGATGGAATGATCAGTTACCATGCAAACTCTGTCAAAAGATTTGAGATTGTCTGAAAATTCAAGAAAAACTACAAAATGGATGTAAACAACACATTTTCAGGAGCCTGGGTTCAATATGAGTGTTCATGGTCCTGTTTAGGTGTTTGATTTTCAACCATAAAGGTGAGAGTGACCAACTGAATAACTGTTACTTGCCTACTCACAAATTAACTTGCCTACTCACCTGTAGTTTCAGTTAAGTCAGTTATTTATGGTTAGATTGCGTTAAAATAAAACTCAGATTAAAGTCTAACAAGCCTCTGACAGAGCAGTCCTTCAGTTAGCATCACACCCCCATGGAATGTTGACCACATCAGCTGCAAAGTATCAATACTATGCCCAAACTGCACTGAACTTGGGACATCTCTCTCCTGTATTACAATAATAACCACAATACACAATCCATTATAGTTTTAGAAATAATTTGAGTCTTGTTCTAATTTAGACTCTAGCCCGACAGGAAAAACTGGCACATGCAGCTGAGATCCAGAGGAATCTGGACATGTGTAATAATCTTGCTGCTGAGCGAAAACAGAAGAGATACGTGAAACACTTCAACATCTGCAAAGAGGTCATGGGGCAGATCGTGGATTTGGCTACTAAGGCGGGAGATTACCGTCAGCACACTGCCAGGTACAGAAATCCAACTGTCAAATAATAAATAATCTAATAAAGACTGACAACTCACCTTGGGATATTTGGTGGATGTATTTTTTTATTATTTGAAGTAAAATATTAATCTAAATGGGATACAAAAACAAAGTCAATTTTTTTTACTTTTGCAACTACCTGTGTTACCATGTAATCTTGTGTTATATAAGCCATTTTGCAATATTTTGCTAGTGAATTTAATAAAACAAAATTATTTGTTTTTGTTTGTGACACTATGTCTAGTATTATCCCTGAGAAACAGATGAAGGAGTGGAAGGAATTCCTGCTCTGTGGTCTGCCTCTGTATGAGACAGTTCAGGATGAGGACGAAGAAAATAAGCAGCTTGATTCTGTGGAGCTTCTGAAGCAGGATGTACTGAACAAACTCGACTATGAAGAATACGAGGTGTGGATTGATTACACCATCCTAAATGAATGTCATGTAAGACTAATATAATAATTTATTTTTTCTGTTAGAAAATGGTTGGTGAGTGGGCACGACCAGAAGAAGCACAACAGACTAAGATACCACCAACTAAAAGCGGCATTTTTAACCATGTGATTGTTCAAATGAGAAACATTGTACATCCACCTCCTGCTTTTCCTCCTTTCATCCTCAAGGCCTGTGTCCTGGGCAAGTCTTGCTCTGGGAAGACCACCTGTTTAGATAAGATAGCACAAGGTAAACCATATAGACATTTCAAAAACACTGAACTTCAGATCATGGTCACATCATTTTCCATCCACAGCCCATGGTTTCTACATTTTATCCACTGACAAACTGGTTGAGGAGGTGCTCAGTGCATATCACAGTAAAGATGTGGTGAGATTCATGTATTGTTAGAGTTTTTATGGTTACTTGTACTGACACCAATGATGATAACATCACCTTTTATTTAGATTTCAGATCAGCAATCAAATTCTTACGCCAAAGATGGTAGGTAAACTTCACAACGCCTTTTCTTACACATTTGCATCTCTTGAAACTTAGCTTTCATTTTCATTTTTAGATCAAGAATCTACAGACACTAAGGTGAGGATTTAAAACATTCAAAAGTGTACACAAAAAGTACAGTTTGTATTCACGTGCAGTCTTTCCAGCTAACTAAATGGGCCTTGCTTGGGGAAGCTGCAAACAAAGTGATGACAGAAGGGAAACCACTCTCCAATGAGCTACTAGTGGATATTATAACAGAGGCAATCAGGTAGGCTCTTACAATCAAGTCAAACATCTCAAATATGTTAACTTTTCTATATTAAAACAGACACCTTCCTACTTACTCTGGATGGATCCTGGATGGGTTTCCTGTGAACATTTCCCAGGCACATTTGATAGAGAAAGCCCTTGGAGGGTCTGTCGAAAAAGCTAATATCTCAGCTCCAGTTCTGGACTTGGCTTTGATTCTAGATGTTTCAGACGACTGTGTTGCATCACGGGGAGCAAAACAAACAGGTATAAGTAATGGCAGATTTTTTTTTCCATGTTATACAATATCATTCACATTTAAGGACCTAACATTTTATTAATCGCCACTTTCTTGTTAGATGAAAATAAGCCGGCTGAAATTTCAAGCAGGTAATATAAAAACAAAGCTTAATAACTTTTTTAGCTTTTTAATTATTTTATCTAAAGTCACTGTCCATAAAAGAATTGCGGCATTTGAAGATACATGGCCACAAGTGGAAGAATGGTTTGGTACAAAACAAAACATTTTGGTCCATGTAAATGCAGATGTTGATGAGGAGGAGCTATTTAAAGCAGTGGAGTCCATATTACAGCAAGTTAACCAACCAACAGGAGGTAAGTGATACAACTATACTTAAGTATTTAATTGTAAAAAAAATTAAAATAAATAATAATAATAATAATAATAATAATAATAATAATAATAATAATAATAATAATAATAATAATTTATACTGTACATGATCACACCATTTTTTGAAAATGCATTGGTCTAACATTGGTTTTAAATGGTGTAAACCCGCTTTTTTAGCATGGACTATGAACTCGCCTTGAATCTAACAAGAAAGAGCCTTAACATAGAACTGGAAGAACGCAAGATTTTTTTTTTCTTGAACCTAATAAATCTGATTATGTTTATTCATAAGGGCCTTCTGAGTCATCATTTAGCCATGAACAGCCCCTGTCTATTGTTGATGAGCAACTTCCTGCAGTGAGAAAAATTTTCGATTTACATAAAATTCTAGTAACACCTCTTTTATAGCTATTACTGTTACTTTAATTCATAAATCTTACTTTGTGGACTCACTTCACACATAATTCAACCATCCTTCATAAACAGGACCTTGCAGCATCCATCTGCCTCCATTGGGACACAGTCTGTGAATCATATGTGAATAAAGTAAAGGCAGTATTTCAACAGCTAAGGGGACAACATGCTGCCATTGATCTACACTTTGTCAATTTGAGGTGCAATAATAATCTTTAATGCTTTCCATGTGTTTTTTCACTTATTCAATACCTAAATATATTATTTTGCAGAGATGAGTTTAAACTGTATTTGCACCGCACCAACCCAAAGCAGGATTTGATTTCACAGTGGCAGAAGGAGCACAACAGAACTCTTCTTCATGTGAGGCAAAACAAGGCCCAACTTCAGCAAAAACTAGATGTAAGACCTCCTATTATAGATTTTAAAAAATGAAACAAAAACCTTTAATTTTGCTAGAATATTGATAATTTTGTGACAGGACCTACTTGAAGAACTATGGTACATCAGTGATACACGTAGGGAGGAAAATGAGCAGAAGATTGCTCATGTAAAAGAGGATGGGTGGCTGGTGGCCTGCACAGATGTCTTGCTGCAACACCATTCAACACTCATACAGGTGGATTCCAAAATTAAATTAATTAAAGGGCCCATTTATTACACTATTTTCTAATCTATGTTATAATGTTGTACCGTCATATCTGAAGTTTTGTTTTGTTTAATTCACACAAACCCTACATATTTAGGCAGAGTTCCTCTCTCAAATGGAAAACACTGTTCCACCTTGTGATGTCATGTGGTAACACAGGAAGGGCCACACTGTATTCTAATACTCCATGCACCTTCACTAGAAAAATAAAAAAAAAACACCACATGACATCACAAAGCGGAACAGAGCATTTTGAGCATTAGACATGTAGAAAAACAAATAATAAAGGGTTAGTCAAACATGTGTGAATGAAACAAAACACTCCAGGTATGTTTTTGAGGAGGAAACACCATTATAACATGACTAAAAGCTCACAAGAGTCAATTTTGTGTAATATAGGATTTTTAAGCAGAATGAATCATGTTAAATAGACCTATTTGGCCAGCAATTACTGAACATATACCATTATCGGCAATCTGCATGTTTTGAGGTGTAATAAATATAGCTATGCCTGTCATAAAGGTGGAAGTAGAGCGATTCCAGACCATACTTAGTATTCTCAAATCCTACTATCTGAGCATGTGCGAACAGATAATGCCCGGCAAAAGTCTTGGTGTTCAGGCAGAATGGTAAGATACTGTATGTTCAATAAATAATTTGACATATTTGTTGTTTACTACTTTAATATTTGTTCTTGTCAATCAAGCAAGCAGTCTAAGATAAGGCCACACAAAAAGGCTGCCAAGGTAATTAATGTATACAGTATATCCTACTGATGAATACTAAGATGATTGCTTTTTGTTTCATTATAAGTTTACCCTAATGTTTTTTCTTGGTATTTTTAAGCCACTATCACATCGAAGTCTACTATCACGTAATGCTGATGAGGCTTACACAACTATAAGCAACATGGTAGGAATTCTGCTGGCAATATACAGTGGAGGAAATAAGTATTTGATCCCTTGCAGATTTTGTAGGTTTGCCCACTGACAAAGAAATTAACAGTCTATAATTTTAATGGTAGGTTTATTTTAACATTGAGAGATAGAATATCAAAAAGAAACTCCAGATAATCACATTATAGAAAATATATTAATTGATTTGCATTTCATTGTGTGAAATAAGTATTTGATCCCCTACCAACCATTAAGAGTTCTGGCTCCCACAGACCAGTTAGACACTCCTAATCAACTCCTCATCTGAATTAAATACCTGTTTTAACTAGTCACCTGTATAAAAGACACCTGTCCACAGAATCAGTCAATCCATCAGACTCCAAATGCTCCAACATGGGAAAGACCAAAGAGCTGCCAAAGGATGTCAGGGACAAGATTTTACACCTGCACAAGGCTGGAATGGGCTACAAACCCATAAGCAAGAAGCTGGGTGTTAAGGAGACAACTGTTGGTGCAATTGTTCAAAAATTTAAGAAATACAAAATGACCATCAGTCAGCCTCAGTCTGGGGCTCCACACAAGATATCACCTCGTGGAGTTTCAGTGATCATGAGAACAGTGAGAAATCAGCCTAAAACTACACAGGAGGAGCTAATCAGTGATCTCAAGGCGGCTGGGACCACAGTCAGAAAACCATTGGTAACACTTTATGCCACAATGGATTAACATCCCGCCTGAAGTTTGCCAATGAACACCTGAATGATTTAGAGAGTGATTGAGAGAAGGTGCTGTGGTCAGATGAGACCAAAATCAAGCTCTTTGGCATTAACTCAACTCGCCATGTTTGGAGGAAGAGAAATGCTGCCCATGACCCCAAGAACACCATCCCCACCGTCAAGTATGGAGGTGGAAACATTATGCTTTGGGGGTGGTTTTAGGCCAAGGGCACAGGACAATTTCACCACGTCAACGGGAGGATGGATGGAGCCATGTACTGTTAAAATCCTGAGTGACAACCTCCTTCCCTCCACCAGGAAACTGAAAATGGGTCATGGATGTGTCTTCCAACACAACAGTGATCCAAAACGTACAGCAAAGGCAACGAAGGAGTGGCTCAAGAAGAAGCAGATTAAGGTCATGGAGTGGCCCAGCCTGTTTTCGGACCTTAACCCTGTAGAAAACCTCTGGACGGAGCTGAAGCTCCGAGTTTCCAAGCAACAGCCACGAAACCTTAATGATTTAGAGATGATCTGCAAAGAAGTGTGGACCAAAATTCCTTCTGATATGTGCGCAAACCTGAACATCAACTACAAGAAACATTTGACCTCTGTGCTTGCAAACAAGGGTTTTAAGTCTTTTTTGGCTAGAGGGTTCAAATACTTATTTCACTCAATGAAATGCAAATCAGTTTATATATTTTCTGGATTTTCTTTTTGATATTCTATTTCTCAATGTTAAAATAAACCTACCATTAAAATGATAGACAGTTCATTTCTTTGTCAGTGGGCAAACCTACAAAATCAGCAAGGAATCACTTATTTCCTCCACTGTATGTGACTGAGACAATCTTCAGTTTATGCATGTTTCGATTCTGTTGTGTTTAGGTGTTAGCAGAATCCCCACTGTTCAATATAGAGGCAAGAGAGCCGAAGGACAAAGAAGAGATCAATCGTTGTCCAAGCACTGATAGAAATAGTAAATACTGTTTCACATTTATTACTAGATAGATTTTCCTAGGTCCAAACCAACGGGCTGATTTGAATGTTTCTGATATTGTAGTTATTGACTCCACAGTTCAGAATAAAGTATACAATGAATATTTAGCTGCACTAAATCAAGAAGGTAAGACAAGTATGAGTAATGCTGTTGTCATGTTGTCTTTCTCTCTTCTCTTCATATGTATGTATTTTCTAGGGGATGCTACAAAGGTGCGCTTAGCTCTAATAAAAAAACATGGTTTGAAAATGGTGGATTCCCTCCAGAGCAGATTGGACCAAATGAAGAACACTATGGAGGAGTTGGTGAAAGAACAGTTTATGGTGGAAATGAAAAGGTTTGTTGTTTTCATAATCCAGTATTGTGTGTATTTTAAGATTCTGGTTAGTACTCGTTTGATAATAGACCTATTACTATCAGCAATTATTACTATTACATATTCACAGTATTGACAGTGTGGCAGAAGTAGTGCGCCATCATATGGAGTCTGATCCTAAACTTCAGGATGGGCTTGATCTACTATGTTAATAAGGTATGTTAAATATGGAGGTTTGGTATGGAGGTTTTTATGGAGGTATGTGTATATATATATATATATATATATATATATATATATATATATATATATATATATATATATATATATATATATATATATATATATATATATATATATATATATTTAGAGAGAGAGAGAGAGAGAGAGAGAGAGAGAGAGAGAGAGAGAGAGAGAGAGAGAGAGAGAGAGAGAGAGAGAGAGATACTGTATAGCATAGTATATTATATATTACACTGTGTTATGTTTTCCTAAACAGGTCTCCTGTTATTCTCTTCAAACTGTCACAATTCTGTGATTCCACAACCTGCTAAACCATGGAAAAACAAATTGGTAGTGGAATAAATTTAAATATATGTATGCAAGTATGAATGTGGCATTTCTACATGATAGGTGTATCTTGTGTCCACAGGAGGGCACCCTTGTACAAAATCCTATCTTAAAAAACATATGTTCCACTATGTTTTTTTTTGTGATGCCGCCAAATGTAATGCGTCAGTGCTGAGAATTAATCACATCACAGATAAGCCTAATCTGTGGTGTGATTTTGGTCTGAGGCCACACATTATATTTTACAGTCTACTTTCAAATTTAAATAATATTTCTGTAACATTCTGTCAAAAAGGTAAATGTTATCAACTGGACATGAACCACAGGGTTAAATTGCTAACTTACACACTAACACTATGCAGTTTTGCTGCTGCTAACAGCTTGCCTGCTTGGACCATTCTAGGCAAGGAGGTTGTGTACCCTTCATCAGAAAAGTTATGCAGTGCACTTAATATAGTCCTAAATAAAATCCTAAATAAAATAGCTAACATTATTAAGGCTGCCGCACTGTCAAATAAGGTCTGGAACTGCGAATTTAAGAGAGAGAATTATCTCATTTTGTTTCCCTCGGCGGATCCACCCCTTTGGTACAGATAAGCCCTATAGACACATGAGACCCACAACATTAACCTTGAATGACCTAACACACACAAAAAATTGTATAAATGATAAAATTTAATAAAAGAAAGGCCAGATCAGGCCCACTCAGCCCATCTTTATATTACAAAATATAATTTCTCTTGTTTACTGGTTTAGTTCTGGTTTGGTCCTGGTTTAGTTCTTATTTAATTCTGCTTCAGAATTGGTTTAATTAGAGTTAGAGTTAGTTCTAGTTTAACTCTGGTTTAGTCCTAGTTTAGTCCTAGTTTAATGCTGGGTCAGTAATGGTTTGGCAATTTTGCAGAGCAATGTTAGTGAAATCTTTTGTATTTTATTTTTCAAAGACACTACAACTATTATAACAGTTGTTATTTTATCATTATTGGAATAGATGTAGTGTTTGGGATATGTATTGTCTTGTGTTCATATGTGTGTTCTCAGTCTGAGGTTGTCATGTGTGCATTGCTTATGGTTATTTTATTTGGAATGTTTTACGGTATTATGGAGTGTGGATGGCATTCGGTCCATGTTCAGTTTGTTTTTAAATATTGTGGCCCAGTCAAACTTAATTCAAATCATTGTCACTAATACAGACTTTAATTTATGTTTATTAATGTGGCATATTCTTCCTTGTGTATCATAAAAACTAAAACAATTAAATTTATAATTATAATCAAATTTAAAGGCTTTATTACAAATATTAAAATGTACAGTCTTTTAATTGAAAGACAACTTTGGGGGGCAAAAATATTCTCAGAGTTTTATCTCTCTTAAACTGTTCCAAATTTTGGAGCCCATCCAAATGCCACACAGCGTATCTCCTTGGTGTAATGGGTGTGCCTTGCCTACTGTCATGTATAAAAGTCCACATCTCACACCACTGAACTAAATTCACCAACTCTACAATCAAGATGAGTCTCTCTGACAAGGATAAGGCTACAGTCAAGGCCTTCTGGTCCCTGATCGCTGGCAAGGTTGATGATATGGGTGCGAATGCCCTGGTCAGGTAAATCCTATTTGAACATAAATAGGAATTATTTATTACTACTGCATCATAAAACAAGTTGGACTAATCTATGTATTTTTTTCTACTAGGATGTTTGCGGTGTACCCTCAGACCAAGACCTACTTCGCTCACTGGAAGGATCTTAGCCCATCCTCTAATCAGGTGAAGAAGCACGGAAAGACTGTGATGGGAGGAATGTCTGAGGCCATCAAAAAAATCGATGACCTGACAAACGGACTTATTACCCTGAGTGAGCTGCATGCCTTCACCCTGCGTGTGGACCCCAGCAACTTCAAGGTACTATAAATGACTGGTCATACTGCTACCACAACATTTCTACTGTTTCATTTTTTACTGTTTTAAACCACTGCTTGTCCTGCTATAGTGTATATATATATATATATATATATATATATATATATATATAAACGTTTAAACTTAAAAAATGTAAACACCATATATAATCCTCCCCAAACCTGACTTTGCACCTTTTTATTGCAGATTCTTGCCCACTGCATCATGGTTGCCTTTGCCATCAACTTCCCCGATGACTTCACCCCTGAGGTCCATGTGTCTGTTGACAAGTTTGTGCAGGCTGTGGCCCGTGCCCTGTCTGAGAAGTACCGGTAAACCACAGAAGACAGCAGCAGATGTGAATACCCTGTCACTCTAAATACCATAAAAATAAATAAGCAAATGCATCAAATTGTTGTGTGTATTTATCTCTCTTTTTTCATTGGCTTATTATGAGAAAGTTGTAAGCTGTAGAACTTTATTGCAATATCAGTTTTCCAAATACCTAAAATAGACTCTACATAATGATTTATTTAACTGTACATATCTTTACAATACATTGTATGAAAAAGCATTTTGTTCTAATGATTTACCAACAATGTATGTGGAAAGCCATAAATAGGCTATAACCTAATGAAAAGTAGATGTTAATTATTGACTGTTTATATCTGAAGCTAAGCATACTCCTTCCGAAGTCATCATGGAGAAGATGCTTTAGACAGAAATAAATAAAAAATAATTTCCCTTGTGGATCCATAAAGTTTTTCTAAGTCTAAGTCTAAGATGCTCCTAATTTTAATTGCTCACAGAAAGATTGTGCCAAAAACAGAGCTGTATTTAGCATTAAATATTTTATATCTCTAACACTTAAACATTCAATCTATTATAAAATGTTGATTTTATAATAGTTCTGCTAACCTGTTTGAGCGTTTATGTGCATTAGAAGATTTTTTGAAATTTTCCTGCGGAACTGTTAGTTAAAGTACCTTTGTTTCTATCGAACACTTTTCACTGTGACTCACAACAAGCAGCGTTTTGTCCATGGATGGGTTTGATAAACAAGTATCAAATTCGAGGAAACTACGTTTTACCAAAACGGTTTTAGGATTTTATTTCTACAACTCTACACTGTGACAAGGAATAGTTTGATGTTTATTTTTCGGTTTAGATAGCGAATGCATTTTATTTTGTTGTAGCTATGGACTAAATAGCCAAATAATGCTAACATGATGTATAACCCGCAAGCAGAGAGGAAATCCATGTATACTCAACCACAAAATAATGAGTACAAAAGTAGCGACAAAACCAGTCCCATCAGTGTCATTTTGGTGAGCTCTGGCAGCCGGGGGAATAAACTGCTCTTTCGTTACCCTTTCCAAAGAGTCCCTGACAGCCCGTCGTCTTTGACAGGTACGAGAAACATTAGCCATTCAACCTTTTTCATTGTTCAATTCAGCCATTACAATGAAGGTCAAAATAGCCACATGTAACATATAGCTAATGTTCATTATACATTCTAATAACAAAAAACGTTTTCAGTGTCTGTGAGGAAGTTATCAAATCAAGTGCATAGTGCATTATTACTTAAAACATAAATTATTATTTTAATTCCCAAGTATGTTTTTTACCAGCAAAGCAGAGAAGTCGATATGCTCTGAACACAACTGGAGACGGACCAGAGGATCAAGATGGTGATTCAAGGTACTACATGGCATACACTGTATTATCAAATGTGTAAAAAAAAAAAAAAAAAAAAAGGATGGTGGCCATTTTTAGGCAATTGAACTCTTACAAGTTCTAATTTGTTGCAAGAATTAGAATACAAACTAAGCTATTACATTGAAGAAAATCGAGTTCGATGGATATTCACTATGAAATGCAGCAATTTGATTATTATTAACTTAAATAAATTTGATTTGCTAAAAAACTTCATAGCCAAAACAATAACTTGGATAAGCTTGCTTCAGACAGGGTTGCTTAATGTCCATGTGCTGCGTTCAGCTCAACTGTGTGTTGCATTTCCCTATTGTTTGCTTTCTTTCTTCTTTTTTTATGGCCCAAATCCCATTTCAGAGAACACTCTTCACTAACTGACGAACAGTTGGTTGCAGGGTAAGACCAAATCACTAAAACCACCTTGCCTATGCTTAGATCACCCCTTTTATCCCTTTCGTTTCCTTCGTTATGTCCTTAAAGGAACCCCAACCCTGATCTTAGAAAATCCTTCTCTTTAGAAGTCTAATGAATGATTATTTTCCTAATTTGACTTTCAGCATTTCTTTGTACTTTGAGATACTATCCAATAAATCTTATTTAAAAATTACAGTCATAATTGTGGGGTAAGTGTACAGTTTCTTCCTTTATTAAATCAATCTTGAAATTAGCATCTTGATTTTGAACCCTCTGATTGAAGCATGATTTACTTGAGCAGCATTGGCATGTGGCTTTCACAATCTTCATGTGCGCAGAAACTTTTTCTGCCAAGTGGACTATCTATCTTTCTAGTACACAAGCTCTTGTATACATTGTTATCACACTGGAGCATCATGCTTCTGATCATTATAACATAATTTATGGCCAGGATGAAAATACAGCTATTCACACCTTGTCACTCGTTTAATGATTCATTATTTTTAAGGTAACAGTTTGTGATACAGTTTATTTTTTTTAGGTTCTCAGACATCATTCTTGCTACCATCCTGGCCACCAAATCTGACATGTGTGGAAAGAAATTTGAGCTGAAGATTGACAATGTCTGCTTTGTAGGTCACCCCACACTCCTTCAGCATCCTCCGGTCATCCAGGTAACAATACAGGTCTAGTGCCCCACTCTGAGCAGGTTAACATTCTCATGATAAAAGGCCATTTGATAAGAAGACTGACAAGAAATGTACTTATAGTATTACATGCACTTCACTTTGCTAGCATATAACAAAATGTACATTTTTCTATACTTTTTCCTGTCATATAACTCTTTTAAATAAAATATATTATTATTATTATTATTATTATTATTATTATTATTATTATTATTATTATTAATATTTTTTTTTGGTATTTTGTTTTAATTGAATTGTTCTACATTTGAGCTTTGTTGTAATGTACATTTAATTATTCTTGGAATCATAATTTTTGACCTCTCATTATTCTTTGTAGGGTTCTAAAACTGACCCATCACCTAAAAGAGAAATGCCTACAATGATCCTGTTTAATGTGGTTTTTGCCTTAAGGGTATGTATCTATTATAACATGATTATTATGTAATTAAAGTATTTAAAGTAATAGTAAAGTAATAAATGATGGTGCCTCCTTTTAAATTAGCAGAAGCTGTTTGTGGGTGGGATATAGACATAGTAGATTAAATCTGAAAGGGAAGGAGGGGTGTCAGTGGATGATAACACACACTATCTCTTAGAGCATGGGAACCTCAGTGGAGCCTAATCATATGCTGCCAACAGGCACGGCCCATGCTGAGTCACTGTTAGTCCAACAGATGACTGGGCGGGATTGAGTAAAAATGCTCTGTCATGCTTTGTTATGGCCTTTGTTTATTCCTTACTTGACTGTCTGTGAATTAAATAGTGGTCATTCAAATACTTTATTCATATTCTTATTTATTCTACAATAACATTACAGGTTTTTCATGGTTATCAAAATTTTCAAGTCAATACATAAAAATTTAAATTGTTTATGCCTTTTAAATTTTTTCAAAATAACCTGACTTTCTATTTTTGAAAATGTTGTAGTAAATGTGTTAATATTTGCATGGAATGTGTAACTATCTGGAGATATAAAGGAAATACAAAGTTAAAACCATAAGAGTCAGTTTTGTGGAAGTGCAGGCCCACCCACAGTAGGGATGCATACTTTCATCAAAAAATGAAAAAAAAAGCATACATTTTCTATTTTGGGGCTAAAAAGTTATTACACTGTGTGCCTTAAAGGTGCATTGAGGGGTATTTCTATGGGTATGTCATTGCTTTGTGTGGAATGTTCCACAGTATAATTAAACAGCTCTACCTTAGATTTTTTCAATTTCAGTTGGTTTTATAGCTAACATACCCAGAAAAACCTGACTGAATGGGGATTGCCTCTCCACAGATCTGACCTGTAACTTGGTCTGGTTTGGTCTCCATGATGATAGAAAGGTTTAATGCCATACTGACCAAGCAATAACATGTCCACGAAGGAAAGCATTTGGCGGACCCTTCACCAGAAAAGTTTCACAATTTACTCACTAAACAGTCACTGAAGTGGAAGTAAAAACATTTGGTATAAAAATACTAATGGTGCTGTGCTAAATGAGTGTATTTTAGTTCATTTGTTATTTTTGTATGTTTTTATAAAGGCTAACACAGACCCCTCAGTCATCAGCTGTATGCACAATCTGTCCCGGCGCATCGCTATAGCCCTGCAGCACGAGGAGCGCCGCTGCCAGTACCTGACCAGAGAAGCCAAACTCATGCTCTCAGTCCAAGACGAGATCACCACCATGACTGAAAGTGAGACACTCATTTTAACTTCAGCAAACTTAGCTGATGTTATTTGGACACAGTAGCTCACACATTACAATATAATATAATAACAAAGAGCAATAATATAAATTATAATAATAAATTAAAATAAGCTGGAAAACAAGCAAAAGACTGGTGTCAAATGAGGCATAATTATCCAAATGTATGAGTAAAAAATTTAATATTGTTATATAAATATATCTTGGTTATATAAGAGGTGGGTAAGGAGGAAACAATGCAAAGATGAAATAGTTATTGACATGACATAGTTTTTACCATTTTACTGATACCTGTTTTTCTGGTCAGCAGATGGAAGCCCCCAGTCCCCTTTCAGACAAATCCTTCCAAAGTGTAAACTCGCAAGAGATCTGAAGGAGGCCTATGATAGGTGTGTGAGATGCCTGAAATTATTTGTATGGTATGCTGATCTTTACTACTTACTATTAAAAAACATTTATACACTTTTTTTAGCCTTTGCACAACTGGAGTTGTGCGTCTCCATATAAACAACTGGCTGGAGGTGAGTTTCTGTTTGCCCCACAAAATTCACCGGATAGGAGGCTATTACATCCCACCAGAAGCCTTAGAGAGCAGTCTAAAAGCCATAAGGTAGTGTAATCCATTTGTTTCTTTTAATATTTTTTCTTTTTCTTTTATTGGGTTACATCTTCACACTATAATGCAGTCTGGCCCACTTTAAAGTCAAAACTATTCAATCAAACAACAAACCCCCTCTACAGATCTTTTAAATTAAGTATTAAGTAATAAGTAATGGCTGGTCTATTACTACATGGGGACAAGTGAGTGGGGCTCACTTGTGCAGGAAGTATTCTGACCAATGTAAATTGTATACCTTTTCTATTTCAATTAGTAACTTTTTGAGGTATACAATTTACAAAATGTAAAGTGAAGAAGTATGTTTTCTTTATTATTGATCCAAAAACCTTGCTTTGACAATAGTGGGACTATTTTTTTTTTTTTTGTATTTATTTTATGTATTTTGGTCCTCATGTAGCTATGTTTCAAATGTGTGCAACATAATATGTGATCAACTAATATGCATGAACGAAGATACCACACACAGAAAACAGAAAAGATTAATAAATGCATTAATGAGTATAAGGAATTGCATTTCTAAAGTACAAAGTACACTATGTAACCGAGGATCAGGTGGGAGTTTATATGTTTGTGTTCTTTCTGCTCTCTACATTCATTATTGTATTATGAATATGTATGTGCATGTGTGTGTATGAACAGATGTGCAAAAAACAATACGAATCTCTTATGTCCACCTTTTACCATTTTACCATGTCGGTGTAAATACTGAGATCCTGGGCTGCTGACATGAGAGGGTGTGTGTAGACCACACTGCCCCCTGGTGTTATCTCAATGGACTTGCACAACCTTAAATTACCCACTTGCTCTTGATTTCATTAGATTGTGAGTTCTGTGGCCTCTATTACAGCAACCACTGTTATGTTTTAAAAATCTATCAATGTCTGAATTTGTGCTCTTAACAGTTTAATTTGCTGTTTGTCCTTACAGGCCTTATCACGCCCTGCTGCTGTTGGAGAGTGAGAAAGTGCTGCTGAGTCAGCTCCCTCTGGACTGTTCTCCAGCGATGGTCCGCCTCATCAAAACCTGCTCTCCCGTGAAAAACCTGCAGCAACTGGCCCAAGACGCTGACCTGGCTCTGCTCCAGGTGCACCACTCTACTACATCCTTTACTATGAATTTTATGCTATTTAGCGCCACACAAGGACATAACATAATGAGACAGCATGTTACTGCCATCTTGTGGACAATGCCATTACTTTTCAAAGAATATATTAGTACTGCGCATAGACTGTATAATATGTATGTATATCTTTATACAGTCTGTGGTACTGTGTAAATAATTGTCCATATGCTGCACTGTACATAATCATAGTCAGAGACAGTTTTTGTACATTAGAGTGCTGTAGCCTATTACCTAGTAGTAATCCATTTTCTAATAGTTAATAATCTTGATTTTTTTTTTAGTGCCTATTTCTATTCTTTTGCTTTTGCAACACTGCAGTTTCCCCATTGTGGGACAAATGAAATGAAATAAATGCTTTACATGCTTGAGATGATCTACAAAAGGATTTCTAAAACATTGTCCAGATGACTTGCTTTCCTACTTAAGACTTTAATATTTTTATATCATTGTTTTTTTTCCTCAGATTTTTCAGATTGCTGCTCATTTGGTTTACTGGGGCAAGGCAATAATAATTTATCCACTGTGTGAGAATAACGTGTACATGCTGTCTCCTCACGCCAACATCTGCTTGTGAGTAATGTAGTCAGCACATTTTCAACGCAATAGTTTCGCTTACATTTTTCATACACTGTCCCTTTTTTATTATAATCATACAATTCCCTGTTGAATGTTTTAATGACATGCCACTCTTGTATGTACAGATACTCTCCACTGGCAGAGCAGTTTGCCCAGCAGTTTCCTGGCCATGATTTGCCCTCGATGTTAGCAAAGTTTTCACTGCCGGTATCACTGTCTGAGTTCAGAAACCCATTGGAAGCTCCAGCACAAGAGGTAACCCCATACTCACAAACACTGACTTTAGGGCCACCTCATACCATCTTACTCCTAGCACAACCTGGTTTTCATATGAATTTGGAGGGTTTTTTTGTTGTTTTATTTTGGCATGAGACTAGCACACACAGGCACTATGTTTCATTGTGACTTTATTGCTAAAATATTAAGACATTGACTATTTTATTAGCAGAGTGAGCAGATGTTTTCATTGACCCCTCAGATTTTGGAGCCAAGCAGATGGTTATAAATTATTAATATGAAAGCGACATCATCCTCCATTTTTCATGAACACAAGATCAGAGCTGCAGTGCTTTTTTGTTGATCTATTTTAGGTCCATGGATCGCCCATTTTGAACTCAAACTATACATGACCCATAGTATATTGTTTCAATCATTATCCATTATTGTTATTAATTATGTAACAAATTCAAGCCACAAGCGGTCATTGCAAGTTTGTCATAGCTATGTTTCTTTTTATGTTATCTTATCTAGTATCTTCTCTTCATAAGATGTGATTTAAAATATAAAGACATCATTTGGTTCCCCTACAGGCCCATTTAATACAGATGGTGGTGTGGATGCTCCAGCGGCGCTTGCTAATCCAGCTGCACACATATGTTTGTCTGTTGGTTCCTCCGAGTGAAGATGAGCCCAGCCTCAAAGATGAAGACCCCCTGTTGCCACCGCGAGTCGGGAGCCGCAGCCTAAGCACGCCCAGTGCTCTCAGCTTTGGATCGCCCAGTATTTAGCTTTATTATTAATATTGCTCATAACTATGTACTTTTTAGTTTTTCTTTGGTTTCTTGAGCATTTCTTATTGCAAGCTAGTCATCCTTTTCCTTTTGGCTCAACAAATCTAACCGCTGAACCATAAATCTGTCCTTGCATTAACAAAAAGATTGCATTAACAATTAGCAAAAAGTTTAGATCAGTCTGGCTGGCCATTTGGCCTTCTTAGCTCAGACAGGTAACACCTTTACATTAGCATTTGAGTACAGGTCAAGATGATCAAACCAAAGACATGTGGAATAAAACACCAGACATGTAAATGAAAAACACAAAGGTACCTATAGCCTTCCTGTGAGACTTAAGGATTAGACAAACAATAGTGTGGCTTTTAACACTTCTTACAGTATATCTTGGACAACGGAAAAACACACATAATACTCAAATTTCCACCAAACTAAAAACACAACTATTTTTATTTATTTTTAATTGCATTTTTTGTTTATTTAGTAGGGACAGTGTACATTAATCAACATTTCTGTAGATGTACAGAATTAGCCAGAAGGGCTATTTTTTATCTGAAGTCCCTGGACAGATGGTAAACATGGTCACCTTAAAAATACAATAGGAAATACAAAACAATGCAATTAAAAGGCAGTGAGTGTTTATCAAAGACACTCTTGAATATTGTTTGGAAGAACCTGCATACCATCATAGATACCTTACCTCGAGTTAAAGCCCCCGTGTCTTCTAACATCTGTGTTGAATTTGTGCAGCCAGCAGCGATGACATGACCCTGACCAGCCCCAGTATGGACAACTCCAGTGCAGAGCTGCTGACGGGAGGGGACTCACCGCTCAACAAAAGGATGACAGAAACTCTACTGGCCAGTCTATCAGAGCACGAGAGACAGGTCATACTAAACATCCCTGCGGCACAGAATCCTGAAGATCTACGAATGTTTGCCAGGTAGTCACTGATTTAAAACATTAATACAGCACAAAATCAGATCTTAGGTATGCGTACTACGATTAAATCAGATTAATCCCAAACCAAAACTGGAATAAAACCCCATGTAAAACAGGAGTTGAACAGCATAAATCTGTAATGGTATCACAATTTGACAAACACTTTTTTATATTTTATTTATTACATTGAGACAATTATGATAAGAATTTCAAAATATGTGTAAAATATACTAGTGACAGGCATAATCTTTAGTTATGTTAACCATTATTGATGTAGGACTATCTTGTAAAGCCTCTTCCCTAATAATAAACCTTGTGTCAAAGTTCTTAAAGGTCCTTATGCAAAATTGACTCTTGTGAGATTTAAGGCATATTAGAATGTTGTTACCTCCTCAAAATCATACCTGGAGTTGTGTTTTGTTTTATTCACACATGTTTGAGTAACCCTGGATTATTAGTCTGTCTACATCTCTTTTCCACCTTGTGATGTCATGTAGTGGTAGTTTTCAAGTTAACAGCTTCCTTTTACCTTTAGTTCAGTTGAGACGGGAAATTCCAGGGCTGAAATGATGAAAATGATTCTACAGAAGTTGTATGGTGTTTAAAAACACAGAGGAGCACTCATGTCATGTATTACCACATGACATCATAAGGTGGAACCGAGTGTTTTCTGTTTGAGAGATGAACACAGCCTAAATCTGCAGGATTTGTGTGTTAAACATGTGCGAATGAAACAAAACACAATTCCAGGTATGTTTGTGATGAGGGAAAAAAAATCATAAAATAGATCATAGCGTAATATGGGTCCTTTAAGTAACTTTTTGGTTTAGTAACTTTGAAGAGTGTTGCAAATTTCAATCAGAATATAATGCCACAGTGCTCCTTGACCCATCCGTTTGTGCTGCTTTGTGAATAGCAGTGACATCTCCCATCAGCGCCACTGTCTCATGGTTGATTTACACAGTTAATGGTTTGGTAAAACTCTCAAATGTTTTTTTAGGCTGTTGCACTACTTCAGGGGACATCACCACCTGGAGGAGATTATGTACAATGAGAACATGAGGCGCTCACAGCTCAAGACTTTGTTTGACAAGTTTCGAAGTGTCCTTGTGGTGACCAACCATGAAGATCCCATTATTTCAATCTTTCAGTCGCCAATGGAGAAATGACGATAAAACAGTGTTAGCTCTAGCCTTTTTGAGATGCCTGATGTTACCTTACATTTTAAATTAACAATAATGATTTTGTATTGACATTTATGAGCCAAATAATATTTACATTATTAAATTATTTTGTATAAATCACCCATGTCTCAAGTCTATTTCATAATTAAAAGGAACATATTACATAGTCTAATTATACAGCTTTAATGGTTTTCCCTCATCATTAACTTGCATTTTGAATGAGTCATGCATGTTTGGGTAATCCTGCATTGCCCTGGATTTAAGGCTTGAGTGCTATGAACATTTCAGTTGTCACCTTCCCCCTCTCTCCATCTACTATTGATGATTATAAAACAGAAAAATCAGAATCAAGGTCATATATGTTGAGTTTTAAAAAGTTGTGTAGCCAATTTCAACAATACAAAACATGTAAATCAAAATCCGCTGCTTGCTTTGGTGAAATGTCAAAACAAAACCTTTCACTTCTGCAGTTTTGAACAAGAAGTTGATGAACCATATTATTAAGCCTTTTTAGTTCAGTAAACAAAATATGAAACTATGATCTAATGTATATTATAAGTTCTAAAATTTATAAAATCTTTGAAAACTTTGACCACATTTGTCATCGTTTTTGTTGTTATTACTGTACAAAACAAATAGAGCATAGTGAATAATGACAATTCCAGACCCCAAAATACCTCTGTTCAAGGAATCCCAAAGGTGGAGATTTCAGGACCCAGAAAAAGCAGAGATACTCAACATCAGACGAGTTGCACTGGCTTTGAAGGAAATACAACTTTCCAGACATCTGTGAAATCACTAAGAAGACACATAATGAGATTTTCATTAAAAACACAGATGCACTGGAGGCAGGGTAGTTTCGTTTCAGGTTTTACTCCTTTAAAAGTACAGTTTGAAACAATTTGGTAACAAATAATTTAAACAATCCATGTGTTTCAGAGTGTGTGTTCCTGATTTGGTCCTGGTGTGAGCCCAGTTTAGTCCAGAAGTAGTCTTGATTTCATCCTGCTCTTGACCTGATTTAGTCCTGGGTAGTCCAGGTTTAGTTCAGTCTAATGCCAATTTTGATGTGGTGTATGTGCCATTGTGAAAGATTAGCACCATTGCAATAGCAGTTAATTGAAACACATGCATACATTACACCAACAAGTTTACAGAAAAAAAGCGGATGACCCTCTTTAGTGGTCCTACTTTGGAAATTTTCTTTTTACAATGTCACTTTGAGCTCACAGATGGTTAATGATTTCAGGTGCATTTCAGTAGAGTCCGTTTGACCATGTGCTGTTCTGTATCACACTCTGAATCTAAATTCTTCTTTACCATTTCAGATTCAACAGTTCTTTCTGCATCTTTATTTCTTACACTGACACATGGGTGGCCTAATATGTAATATCGTAGAGGTTTCTTAGCCCATTCCCCATGTGATTCAATACCAATTCGTGGTGCTGACACAATATTGCTCAATTCTTCTGGAGCAGCACTGGGGTCTCTCTCCAGCCAAACCTCTGGGTCTGAAGCCAGGTCCCGGCAGTCAAAGCAGCGCAGTATATCCAGCGCCTGGCACAGCTTAGAGGGGCCGTTGCACAGCTCTTTGTCCTTCAGTTGTTTTGCTCCATCTTTGCGCTTCGCCTTCCTCAACTGTCTCATGACGGACTGACCCTGCACTGGCTCCAGGGACCTCAGCAGTACAGCGGCACCCTCTCCTGTGCAACAAAACATGCACCAGTCAGCATCAATTCACAATGCTTAGCCTCTCCAACTCTTTAAAATATGGCAAAGGAGAAATTCAGTTCTGTCAACTAGGCCAAAGTTTTTTTTAATCAAATACTCATACTCATAATGCTCATCCAAGCTGCTTCTTCAGTTCTGGTCAGATTGCTGCCTTATATCTGCCTGAAGGGAGGACTAGCTACACTGAAACTACTCTGAAACTAACAAACCTACTTGTTTACAGTTTGTTTGGCTAGGTCTATTGAACTGCACTAAATGGGAACTGTGTGAAATCCCTCAGTGGTCCAGATAGGTTTTTTTTTTTGTCCAGGTGACAAAATGAATTTCTCCTTTGCTATGGATCCTACCTGGACCACTGAGGGATTTCACAAAATATGGAAACTCCATCACTAACTACTAGTGCAATGTATGTACTATTACACTTTAATGTATTGAATTAAGAATACATTTTTGTTAGTCCTGTGGCTCTTCATTCACCCAGACATATTACTAGTACTACTAGTACTAAAAACCTGTGAGCATCCATCAAAATCTCAGTAACATTTGGTGTGAGACAGCCAGGCAGGCGTGGTTGCCAAAGCTTAAATAAATGTGCACTTGGAGCGCCACTTTGCCTATGCTTCAATACTCTGGTCCTGAAGGTAAAAAGGTTTTGACACCACTGCTTAGAATCATATTCCAATTTTACATCAAAATTGTACAAAACCATAGAGGAGAAAGTTTAAAGTTTTGTCTAAACATTTGACTTCCCTAGAGAAAAAAGAGTGTTAAATCCCTCAGTCGTCCAGGTAGAATCCATGTGGTAACTTTTGTCCAGTTGACAAATTGTATTTCTCCTTTTGCCAACAATATGCGTGGTAATAATGAATGCCTTTACCCTCACTGGACACATTCATACAGAGGTAGATGCCGTAGATGGGATAGACATAAATAGTCCCTGGCTTCATAAACATGGCTGTATTTCTCCCAGTGCGTTTCCCTCCGGCTGAATGAGACGCTTTATCTTCACCTCCAAGGTATGCTTCAGTCTCCACAATCTTCCCCCGCAGCTCCATTCCATCTGCACACCTGCGGACCAACACCTGCGGGGGTAAACACACACTACTGTTTAATGCATAATCTACAACACCAACGAACTGAAACTGCACTCTCACAATTCATAATTCATATGTCATGGTGTTAAATAGGAGGCTATACATACATTAATATTTTAGGTTGTTAAGCAAAGCATATTCAAGTAGTGAAATCCTACATTTACAGTATATGTATTCATTTATTATTTTAGGTAAAAACTATGACAAACCACAGAAGATTAAGCAATGGGACAAGGGTCAATCAGTATCATATTAAAAAAAAATTAACTAACATAATTTGTGGTCAATTTAAATTGAAATGTTAATATGGTTCCCTCCTGGACACTGCTGTGATGGTGCAGGACACACAGGAGGGACACTTTTGGCTTTTCCACAGGATCTGCTGACCCTCCCTGACCAGTCCTCCTGTTAAACTGCACTGAGACCTTTGACTGAGACACAAAGGGACTGAGACGCGCAGTGGAAATGTTGCTGCAACAGCAACTGCAACAATCAATATAACAATATTAAAAAATACTCAGTTTAATCTTTACCTTGCCGAGGAATGCTTTTGCCAAACTGACGCATGGTTGCTTGAAAATGTCCTCCCCTAGTCTCAGGTTTGGATCACTTTTGACGAAATAATGACTTTGTTCGATCTCATTTACAACATTACTGGGCTTTTGGAGTTTAGCTGGGCAATTTCCGTGCGTATTTAATATTTTGGTATTAACTTCTTCTGATATTAATTGTGTTTTTCTCTTTCTCCTTGACATAATGCTGTATAACATGTAATCATGTAACGCTCACTTGTGACTGGACGCTAGCGCTAACAGGAAGTAGAAATGCGCTTGTCACTTTCTTAAAGGGGCGACGCGCTATTTTTGACTAAGATAAAAAATGTAATAAGACCTTTATCTCATCTTTATTACTGCATAAATGAGTATGGCAGTAAATAATACACGGAGCTGCGTGTTTTTCTGTGTGAATAGTATCTTTTTAAGCCTCGCTTGATAACATTGCCTTTTATAAGAGTGTATTTACACTTCTCATTTGCAGCCCTGCAAGTCCAGAGCGCCAGTTTGGCCCCAGGGCACAGAGGGTCCGCGTGTGGCTCTCAGAGGAAAAGTCAGTGTGACACGGTCAGACCACAGGCTACTGGGCTGCAACTTTATAAAGTATGGATTTGCAGCGCTGCAAAGTTCATGTTAAGAGTTCATGTTAAGAGTCACTATGTCCAGATGTAGGTGAAAGTCTGCAGGACTAAATCTAACATCATTTTAGCTAGTACCTTTATTTATATTATGATTTCATTAAAAATAGTCTAATGCAGCTTGTGTTGTCTTCTACTGATCAGTTTGAATGTACATGTTAAATAGCACTGGGCACCATTTACACGGCTTAGCCGTAGGGTAGTGGTCCAAGTCAATGGTCTACGTGTCTCAAACGGGGCCTTCACGGGTCCCCGGTCCACTCCAGTGGAAATGGATGGACGCGCAAGGAGACGCCCCTCTCGCGGCGGCTGGCTTTTTATTCTTCAGGTTTTTCAAACACGGGTTTTTAAACTTAAAATTGGTAAAATGGTGAGTGGAATTCCCGCCTGACAGAGTCCAGGGCGGGTCAGTGAACCGTGTGGAGTTTTCATGTTGTCCCAGAGACTGATTTAGGCTATTTAGGCCTATTATGGTCTATACTTATCTTTGTTTTCCTTTACTTTAGCTGTAAGCCATCAGGGCATGAAATTCAAAGTAGCCTTAGCCTATTCGAGCCTGGAAATACTTATTTATAGCCTGTTAATAATTTTATTAATAATTTATATTCCTTGCAGGTCATCAGAAAATCTGCCATTAGGGGGTCTTCTGCATAAATATTTAGTTATATTTTAAACATAATAAATATAAAACAGACCTTATTATCAGAAAATCTACTTTTGTAAATTACTAATACAGTAGTATTTCTAATTTTCTAATAAAATGTTCTATATGTTCAGTTCATACCCACACAAGATAATTTCCAACAGTGAATCAAATCACTGGACTGAAAACAATCCCCTCCCTCTCTCATCCATAGTGCAGAGATGCCAGAGCGTGGAGTGTGCTCAGGAGGTGGGGGCCCTGTGTGTGCTGTGTGGGAGTGGGCTGGGAATGACACCATTTCAGTGGATCAAGGGAGACAGGAGCTACTTGAAAAGCATAAAAAGTACCATAAAAATGCCTACTTTCAATATTTGCATCACTGGGGTGAATGTAACTGCCCTCTGTTTGGTACGCTGTAATATGATTTTGCATTTATGGACTTTTATGCATTATTATTGTCACTTTTCTGCACTATAATTCCTATGGCTAAATACATGGTTGTTTATCAGGTGTCAAGGGGTATCCAGCATAAATGAATAATCAGTGGTAACTAGACATCCACATGCTTTAATATTGTAAGGAAATCGTTAACTTTAGTCCTCTAGCTCCAGCACAGACTGCACTAAAATCTGCTGATCATGTGGAGCAGTGGAGTCCTGGCACGGCTTGTGTTGACTTAGTCCTGGGTTGCTGGACCGACTGGTCGACTGCTGTGTGCTTTGTGGCTTTTGGTATTACCCGTCAGCCGCACTGGAGAGTATACAAGATCTAGACAGCTCTTACTGTTGCTCCCACTGATAATCTTCACAGCTCTGGCCAAATACATTCTGGACCACTTTCAACTCCACTCTTCAGCAGCAGAGAGGGGACACAAAGCAGGGGACAAAGGGACACCAAAGCCCGGTTATTATATACCTGAAAAAAATCTACTTAAGTATTAAAGTACCTGTTTAAAAATGTACTTAAAATGTAAAAAGTATTTCACGCACATTTTGAGATCTAATAAAACTTCAAATGTGCAGATTTAGATGAATATTTATGCTGTATTTTGTTCAGTAGAAATCACTGTCCTGTTGTTTTTTTTTTCTAGCTGTTTTTATTTGTATATTTTGTTTGCTCAAACAAAGAACTTGATTTTTTAAAATTCAGCAGGTCTCAAACAGTCTTAAAAAATACTTTTACTTTGGAGTTCTGTTAAAAAATGTAGTGGAGTAGAAAGTACACATACCTGCTCTCAAATGTAGTGAAGTAAAAGTTAAAAGTTTAAAATCTACTTAAGTAAAGTACACATACCCAATATTTATCTGTAAGTACTGTACTTAACTATTTTTACTTTGTTATATCCCACCGCTGCTTACAGGCAGATAGACCAGTGTGCAGTCAAGATATATTACTTAATGATGAGGAACATTGTAAGTGCTCAGTATGGCTCACAAAGTTTAAAAGTTTGTGAGCCATAATGAGCAGTTACAATGTTCCTGCTGCCAAAAATAACACATCTTGTAATGTCTTAAATTTCACAACAGTGACAGACCAGCTCTGCCATATTTCACTCCTTTTACTGACCAATAAACAAATACACCAAAATAACATGTTTATTGCTTTGCTTACATAATCTGCTGGTATTTGCAGAATAAGCAATTGTAAATTAACTTTACTATACATGATAACTTACAATTGTAAGTTATCATGTATAGTGTATATATAAGTGAATATATAACAAATGTGTATATATAAGTGAATATATAACAAAAATAAAAATACAATATATATATAAAATGTGAGAAAATACAGCATAATGACACACTAAACATGCTGAGTTGTGATACTTTATTGAATCATAATCTTATATTGAAACCGACTGACTGATATAGACTATTTCTGTTTAATTTATATAGTTTTTAAGTATCTTTCCCTTGACTCACTGACTTTTTGTTTCTAATTTAGCCTTTCTTGAATATACCTCATTATTTTTTTATTTTTTATTTTTTGTATCAAGGACACATCGTGTTGATACACATCTTATCAAACACAAGTGTCTGTTCTCTCTTTTGTTAGATTTCATGTGTGGTTTCAAAGATTTCTGTTAATTGTACCTATAGCCGTATTAAATATGAATGTCTGATAATTAAAGATTAATTTGCTCTTCTTGTCTATAGCGGGGTCTTGTTCTGCAGTTGACTGGACACCCGTCGTGGGCAGAGAGCAGTAGAGTTCATATCCTGTGACCCCTATGGAGGCATGTCTTTTACTTTCCACATTAAGAATCTACCCTCCACACCACAGGTATAAACACAGAGATGATTCCATGTGTGCACACTGCTATTGTCTGCTCTACTGAGGATGAGCCCAGCTTTAGTACAGACCACACAGGTTTGTCCTAGAAAACTACTGATGCAAAAATGTGTGGGTTCAGAGAGTTCATTCTGAGTGGCAGACTACTTTGTGTTAGAGATCCTGA
Source organism: Taenioides sp. WSHXM2023 (assembly GCA_029959045.1). NCBI lineage: Eukaryota > Metazoa > Chordata > Actinopteri > Gobiiformes > Gobiidae > Taenioides > Taenioides sp. WSHXM2023. The sequence goes on along the minus strand of CM057101.1, from coordinate 13,578,761 downwards.
GTTTTAATGTAAAACTAAAAGCAGCACATATAATGTTGAACTATTCTTGAATTTCCCTCGGGATCAATAAAGTATCTCTCTCTCTCTTCATACCCTGGAGACAAGGGTTATATGTATTTGGAAACAGTTTTTGTTTATGAAATGTGCTATAGAAATAAAGTGGATTGGGTTGGATGTTTTGCCCAAGGGCACAGTGACAACATGCAGTAGTTAGAAAAATGTTTGAATTGCCAGACTTCATAGCAATTGACAATTGGCACAGCCAGTATTATTCCTTGTTGGTTCCAAATATACTCCTATAGTAGAACACGGAAAAATAGTCCCATGTCCTGAAGCAAAAGATAGATGTAGGAAAAAACTTCTAGACGTACCCTTAAAATGTGAGAAGGTATTCAAGGCACTCTAAAGTATACAATTTAATAGGCAGAAGTTGGTAATTGTTGCATGGAACATAGCCATTTTATGTTTTGTTTTTTTTATTGATGGTATTAATTTATTTTTAGTCACATGTTATTGGACCTACAAGGCATCACACAACACTGGTGATCAGACCTCAGCAGCTTCAGGCCAGTGGCTCTGACGTCCCATCTGAAGATATTGTAGAGACTGATCCCCTGTCTCTGTCTCACCTGGAGAGGCCCGGCAGCGCAGTGAGGATCCTGTTCTTTGATTTCTCCAGCGCCTGCAGCACTGTTCACCACAGCTCCAGAGGGACAAGCTCGGGAGGGAAATCATCCTGGACTACCTCACAAAGTTTTTTATTATTAACCTGGTAAATTCTCTTTCACAAACAAGACCTGGCCAACAGACACCAGCAGGAAACATACATACACACAACTGTACACATCACAGACAGGAACACAATATACAGAGCATGTAAATATTCAATAAAAGCAAAAGGGACTAGAGTGAGAGTGTTAACAAAAACAAGTGTCCACAAAGATTGCTGGAGTTTGTATTTGAAACCAGAGACAAATCAGCTCCAGTTTGCGAGAGTATGGGATTGTGCATCTAAAGTATCTTATTTATTTTATATTATATCATAATATCTGAAGGAAATGCATGGAACTCTATAGGAGATTTGCTGTTTTTGGAAGAAACATTCAAACTTAATATACACAGACATTGAAACTTATTATTTGTTAGGGTTTGGCTTCACAAACTTGTCACATTAAAGTCAACTGAATATAATGGCACCACTTTCTGAAGTTGTTTTATTATTTCCTGTGTGTTTGTTTATACTGACAGAAAATATATGGAATATAAGCAGGCTTTTGTTTCATGTGAATAGGTCTGATAATGGATACAGGCACATTAACCATAATTCTGACTTCACCTAGAGCTCAGTGGATCCTAAAATGTTGTGAGGTCACATGAATGCAACCTATTATTCCTGATTTGAAGTTGAACTCTTCTTTGTTTGCTCTCTTATTCTTAGCTTGTCCTGTGCGCTTCACACAAATACAATGAGAGGCTTGTTTTAGTAGATCATTATAACTGCTCCCCGGGCCCCAGCTGTGTGCTTTATTGATGTTTTATGCTCACCTGACCTTTCAAAACCCACTTTTGACAACGAGTCCTTGTGTCAGCTCACACCTGCAAGAGACAACACTTAAGTCAAACATGGATCTCAACATAAATCTACTAAGTCAATGCTCTTTTTACCAACTATCATCTGCTTTGGTCTTTAGCTGCAGTGAGTTACCTTTCCTTTGGCTTGAAAGTGTTTTTCTTACAAAGTGGCATGTTTGGGAATATCTTTTTGAAGGTTTTTGCTGGTGTAAACCTGTCAAACAAATTATTTGCCAGCCACAAATTGTCTGAAAGAGGAAACCATTTATGTGCGATCTGACAGTGGTGGTTGGGTTAAAAGTTAGCTTTGCTCTGACCCCTTTTATCTGCACTTGATGGATTGGACTTAAGGGAACCGCGAGTGCTCCTACAGGTCCCGTGTCACTTCCTAATTGCAGCGTCTGCCCTGGAGCTTCAACTTGCGTCAATCCCGAGGGGAAATTTAACCATTAATTACTCACACTTCATGCTATATCGATCAGGGACTAGCCACAAGCCCCCAAGCAGTTCTTCCATAGCGTCAGTATGTCAAAAATGTGTTCTCTCAGTTTAATTTAAGAGCATTAAAAATGGCCTGTCATGTTGGATGGCCACTGGTCATGCGGCAGACACAGGACCCTTCTTGGGAGAGAAAGAAAACTTTTGTGGAAATTTCTACTATAAGAACAAGGCTTTTTGGAAATTTTATCAGTATTAAAAATGATTTGTTGTTTGGTTGAGTTAGAGTTGCTTGTTCCTGTGGATTAAAAGTAGCTATATTTAAATCATGATATCAAACTTTTATTGACAACAAACTCACCTACAGCCTCGTTTAACAGAAACAGAGCAGTGTAGTCAGGCTTTGATCAGTTATCTCTTTGCATGTACAGTGCTGTGAAAAAGTTTGTGTGTACTCTTTAGGCAACAGGTCAGCCAAAATGAAATATTGGCCTGTGCTGGAGGTTTAAGGCTGATAGCAGATTAGCTAAAAAGTGCAAACACTGGTCTTTGGCGATATATCGATCTATCTCTATTATTGATTAAGCGATTAATTTTGACATCCTTGGTACAATATAACAAGTAGAGTAGACTTGTATGTTAGGATGTGTAAAGTTGTACAGTAGGCCTATATACAACACAGCAACAAAAAAATAACTACCGTACTTAAGATTATGTTACCCTTTGATGCTGCATTAATTATGTAGATCAAAATGACCACTAACAAGTTGTGGTTTAACAGGAACTTGAAACCTCATCTGAGGAGAACTGTCTGTGCAGAGCCCCTTTCAAAACCCCACAAACGTCTGCCTCCCATAATATAAAAGGAGTCCCAGCTGGATCAGTCTCTGTGCTGTAGACACAATGGAATCCAATGTAATCACTTTTTTTTTATTATATAGTAAAGGTTAGTCACATTTATTTTAAATATGCTTAATACACCACTGACAAGGCATTGGCCCTTTTAGGAGGTGTAAACATAGAACATGTTCAGATATAAATGCTGTATTGTAATTGGACACACGTGTAAGTGAACAGGAATATTTGTTGTTGATATATATATTTTATTTTAACAGCTCCATTGGACCCTAGACATGACTACAGAAATAAATGCTCTCCCCAAATGGCTAAGTATCCATCATTTGTTTGCCTGAAATGAATAGCAATCAGTTGTCAATCCAACAAGTTTCCAAAGATGAAAAGATGAAAAATAAGTACTGCAGTCAAAGGTCTAAATATTTACTCATCTGAATTGTAAAAGTCCTCAAAATTTCAACCATTACTAATAAATGTCAGGTATTCCTGGCCCAAGCTTTAAAAGAAGAATCTCGTCCAAAAACATGACAGAGTATTTCCTTTTATGTTATTTGGCACACACAACAATGCAAAAACATCTTTCTATTCCCGATAAAAAGTTAAATACTTTGAGCAGAAGCTGTGCAGATATGGTCAGAGTACAGAGGAGACATTGTTTTGGCTGAGTGAAATGGTCCTCACTCGACAACAGCAGACCAGACCTCAGACTCATATGACCCAACACGCAGCACTCTCAATGTAGATACTCACTGATTTGAGTAGACTTCACATAATAGGCAAAAGACGGTGGTTTTGTTCTGGGTCTCTGTTAAAGGTCCTATATTATGCAAATTCTTGTGAACTTTAAGCCTTGTTAGAATGCTGTTACCTCCTTATCTGAGGAGTATTCTAACCTGCTGTTACCTCCTGGACGTGTGTTTTGTTTCATTCACACATGTTTGAGTAACCCTTTATTATTCTAGTATAGTCTACATCTACATCTCCAAAGCTTAAAAAGCTCTGTTCCACCTTGTGATGCCATGAAGCTGTGGTTTTCAAGTTGACAGCTCCCTTTTACATTTAATTATTCAATTTTTGGTCATTTTGCACAGAGCGGTAATATATATGCTAGGGTTGTCAACTCACCAAGGTTAGGTTTGGTGTAAAGGCATTTAAATCATTCGCCAACAACCACCAGTTCTTTGCTATTGGAGATTATGGCCCCGGCTCCATGGTATATTACCTTACATCTATTTTCCATTACTGTAAAGAAAGTGCAATATTCTAATTGTTCAGTTTTCCTTTCAACATAAAAATGTAAATGCATTTGCTTCATCTTAATCACCAAATCTTTCGCGGTTACAGTTCTTTTTGCTTTCAGGCATTTGGCACAGTAAGCACTTCTCCAAACAGCCTTTTTATCATGTGATTGTGCCCCAGATTTCCTTTTTTTTTTTTAAGTATATGAAAACATGTTCTCTCTCTTTGTGGTAATGGTTTTGGCTCCTGCTTGTTAGCCTGCAATGAACCCAATCATAAATGGTTACAAGGCTATGGCTAATCTGTGTAATTAGTAGAAGGTAATATCTTAATCTTGATTAAACTTCTTTGCTTTGCCGGTCCCATAGTATGAATCTGTGCCTTTAGACATTTGCTATGCCTCCTGTTTTGATTTCATGTTATTATAATTTGGATGATTACACATTTGGATACTAGGCTAATGTGCCAAGGCATTGAGATATGATGAAAGTGATTGAATATGAATGAAAAATATTGAATGGCTTCTCTAGGCCAGTCCTGAGTTAAAGTTTTTTTTGACCACACTGCTGTAATAAATCCAATTCTCCACACTCCAATACTGTGTACTAGGCCTATTATTCAGAATAGAAGCTTTGAAGAACCCCCTTTAAATAAATAAATAGGCCTAGGTGGTTTCCCTATGAATTACGCTACAAGTCAGTGTGTTTTCATACTTAACGCCATCATATTTAAACACACTGTTAAACTGGTGAATAGCAGATTATAGCCTACAGTAGAGCTAAAGCCATACTTAAAGGTGCACTGCGCAACTTTTCTGGTGCAGGATCCACTACCTACTTATCTCCATGGAGATGTTATTGCTTTGCCTGGAATGTTCCATGGTATGACATTAAACATATCCATCTAGCATTTATTCATTACGGCTTCTTCTATTGCTCAAAAATATAACTAGAAAAGCACTCAGAGAGCGCAGACCTCCGCCAAGCAGCTCAGTTTTCAAAGTGATCCAGAATCCAGGATTTCTTCTGGATCATCACCAAAATTTAATCATCTGTTGGATTTACCATTAGGAACATTTCCTGAAAATTTCATCAAGATCCGTCCATAACTTTTTGAGTTATCTTGCTAACAAACAAACAAACAAACAAACAAACAAACAGACAGACTCAGGCGAAAACATAACCTCCTTGGCGGAGGTAATAACAGTGAATAGGGGCGACTCTCCACAGATCTGAACTGTAATGTAGCATAGTTCTATAACCTACTTGTCTCCCTTGTGTTAGATAGGTTTGATCTATACTGTGGAGCATTCTAGACAAAGCAATAACATTTCCATGGGGATACGCAGGTGGCGGACCCTCCACTAGAAATGTCACGGAGTGCACCTTTAATTTATCATTTTCAAATCTGATTTTCATGCACCCTACAGATTTTTCCCGAGTTTTCTGCAGTGCGATTCCCCTGGACCCTGAACTCCTGCAGTGACTTTGTGTCCCCTACATCTCCAAATTGCTAGTTAATTCCTTAAAAAGACGCAAAAAAACTGTGTTTGTAGAGTAACAAAAAAGGTTACCGGTGTCTTCCCCTAGACCGAAGTACAGTGTGAGGATATCGCTTAGTCACCTGCGTAAACCATGCGTAAATCATGGCGTGATCCCCGGGAAGCAGCGCCTCCCTGCGTACGGCTATTGGCCAGCGCTCCCCGTCTCCACAGCCCCTTCTCCACAGGGCGGGGCTGCCTCTCCACAAACTGAACCAGGCTACAACCGGCAGAAGAAAACTTAGCCCGGCTCGATCCATGGAGGAGTGTGGGAATGCTGTGACCGTAGGAGGAAAAGCGCACTTCAGCCACAACACGCAGGACCGCCCCGGCTACTGCTATAATTGAAACAGACCAAATGTAACACTGCATTTTGGCTTTGAAAAATAATACAGGAAAGGAAAAAAATCCGCGCGTAACGTACAGTGCCATCGCTGTCAGCATGATGTGACCAATCATTCATACAGCTACCTGCGGAAATTAATTCAAACGGGATTTTTCCACAGTTGAAGAATACGAGAGCGGCTGGTGAAAAGGGTAAGTTATGACATTACTGTGTATCGTGATAGTACGGTACGGTCTCTCCCGTGTGGTCGCCCATACGGAAGACAGGCGAGCGGGCAGGATCCGCGGAGGAAACGCTCAAACGTCGTGATCTAGGAGGATAAGCTCTTACTACGAGTTGTAGAATGAATTACAGATTACTACAGTGTCATTGAAAGGTTTATAGTGTATGTACTGCTAAGAGAGCAACGCTGTCTTAAAATCACATGTCTGTGTGAAATGCACTGCTCTGGATCCTTATTGTAAAATGGAGCAATTAAAAGTCTAGCCCAGGCCCTGTCATTACCCAGTGTGTGGCATACCTTACCATTTGCACTCAAAAATAGACCAATGAGACACAGACATACTCTACATACTTTTGAACTTGAGCCAATTCATTCATAACATGGCCTATAACAATTTATTACACAGCCTAGTGACAATTTCTACTCCAGACATAAGGTTAAATGGTGAAATTAGGAGATGATCTAACACAACTTTTTTTAAATATTTTTTTTAAAATAATGCAGTTGGTCACATGTGTTTTAGTCACGCCATTTCTTCACACTTCTAATTCATCACCTCCCACTCCACTTCTCTGAGCATCCGTGTAGGACTTAGGGCCTACATGTGTTTCTATGAATCTAAAACAACAGGGTGTCACACTTCCTGTCTCTGACCGCACTACAATGACATAATTTAGCCTAAAGTACTCCCTGCACTGCTGGTGGTGTATACAGGCTCGCTCTAACTGTACTCTGTAATCTTTATGGAGATGTTGTCATAAACAATTGGGATTTATTTCTTGGTCAGACCTGGTTTATACCTAGACTTGGACTTGTTTTGGTTCTGGTTCTGTTTTTCCTCAGTGTGATTGTTGTTGTGGATGGCAGTGGCTTAGTGGTTACAGTGATCGCCCACCAGCTCGAAGGCTCAGAATATTCCATCTGGTACATCCTGTTGTTGTGTCCTTGGGCAAGACACTTCATCCATCCTGCTTATGTTTGATTGGTGGTGGTCAAATAGGCTAATAGTTGAGTTTGTTTTCATTGGTTTAACTTGAGAGCTAATGTGATTCAGACTTGGTTTGTATTGGTCCAGTTCAGTCCATGTTCAGTCCTGACCTCTGCACTAGAGGTTAGAGCTCTTCCTTATAGTTATAGTTATATGTAGTTTCATATTTTAGTCCGAGTTTTCACTTGATGACTTGATTTTGGCCCTGTGTTGCAAGCAGGGGAGTAGTTAAAAATTCTGGACCTGGGGTGGTGTTTCTCATGTGTTTCTGCATTGCGCCCATAGACTGTATAAAGAAGTAGACTAAGAAGTGTGATGCCACTCATAGCGTTCGGCTCCAGTCAAATGAAGCATATTGAGACTAGCAGATATAGGGGCGAATTTGGGGCTGAGTTCCATATTTGGAATTCCACCTGCGAGTATCATAGCAATCAAAGACCCAGTCCAGAGCAAGGCTGTTTAAGGCAACGCCCCTTCCTGGCTTCACCGCTGGTTTAGCAGGGAGCAGGCTCTTAGCAATGCTGTCAATCAAACTAGTTACTAATGCTAGCGGGAGAGACCTCGGGGAAAGAAGGCATCTAATTTGTCTAGATTTATAGACAAAATAGCGAAATAAAATCACGTAGAGCGGTTTTAAGACTAAAATAATGTCACACGAGGCTCACAGCGGTTACGGAGAGAGGGACGACGGTTTGGGGCCAAAGTCGATGGAGCCAGAAACGTGTCCATGCTCGCTTCCTATTTGAAAAAGGTCGGGCTACCTATGTCTATAACTCTAACCCTATTCCCACATCTCCTCCTCCTTTGAGAAAACAAATGCACCGTGACTCAAAGTGACTCATGACCGTCACAAAATCCTGTGAATGCATTGGACACATGGGACCACCTCTTTGTGCACTGACTCATCTGAAGTCCAAAAACCCCAGTACTTTTAAAATGAGATCCCATTGTCCTATGAAATGCCTGACCTGAGTACAATACACGAAGTGAAACCGTACACTTACTGTATTAGAAACTGCTGAGTTATTTTGGCAGAAGGGACATTAGAGCACTTGGCCTGGTTTTGTGCCCACAGTGAAAGCCTGTCACATGGAGAGAGTGTGGTATCATCATGGCTGGAGGTGATGTAATCTAACTGATAAAAGAGGACCATCTCCAATTTAAATCCAAGTCCACCCAGAGACACAGGCAGAGTGTTTATTAGTTGCATAATATGGAAAAACATGCAATTTATTAAAGATTCATTTTGTTTGTTGGTGCTTTTCAAGACACCCAAGGATATAGTGCAGCAATTAAAACAGAAGAATGGACAACAAAGGACAATAGGAGAGACAATATTAAGATAAGATAAGATAATCCTTTATTTGTCCCACAATGGGGAAATTGCAGTGTCACAACGCAAGTTACAGAAACAGTAGGAAATAAGAGCATGCATCAAATCAAGATAAATAATAATAAGTATTTACAATCAACTAAAAAACTATAGTTAAATTAAATTATAGTTAAAAGGCTGATTTGAAGATATTTTAATATGCAATAACTATACTATATATTATGTATGCTGCTCAAATTACTTGTCAAAACTGTATCAAACTGTGCTAACAATCGCTGCTTCAATCATATTATAAAACAGAATAATTGAAACAGCAAAACAAACTCAAAATAGCTATTTCTAGTAAAATCTGGTTGGCTGATATTGCTGTAATAAGAAATGTGTAATAAACTGTGTTGCAGTCATAGACTGTATGAAGAAGAGGACTGAGGTAGTGTAACGTTACTCATAGCGTTTGGCTCCAGTCAAATGAAGCTCATAATGCTAGCAGTTATAGGAGCGCATTTGGAGCCGAGTTCCATATTAGATACAGTAATTTATTTATGGACAAAATAGCGAAATAAAAACATCAAAACATTTTAAGACGAAAATGACAAGGCTCACAGCAGCAGTTACAGAGAGAGGGGTGACAATTTTTAACAGAGTAAGTGTAAATATTCCATCAATATTTTCTCTTTATTTTATATTTGGTCCTATTGCTTTGGCCTATAATGCATTAACTACTGTGAACATGTTATATTGTGCAGCGTTAAAGTTTATTAGCTTGAATGCAGGCTTGGGTATTCTAGAGAGCTGAAGCAGGTGGACCATCCCGGGGGGCCGTGCGTGTGTTGACTACCTGGCATCGTGGTGGTATGTGAGGTTTTTGAGGGACTTTAGAGTGACTCATGGTGTGGGATCTGTCTGTATCTCTTTATCTAGACCAAGTGCAATGAGTTTCACAATACGTTAGCTAGGACTGTGCATACAAAATCTAACTTTAATCGAGATTCAAATAATTTCTTCTCTAAAAGCATGAGGTTTAGAGAAAATTTGTGTTAAAGGTGCATTGTGCTTGTCTTCATGGAGATGTTATTTCTTTGTCTGGAATGTTTCACTTTATGGTATTAAACCTTTCTATCTTCATAGGGACTAAACTAGACCAAATTACAGCTCAGATCTGTGGCGAGGCACCCCCACTCACAGTCTGATTTTCTAGGTATTTTTGAATATATTTATTTTTAATAAATGTAAGGTAGAGCTGTTTAATGTCATACTGTGGAACATTCCAGGCAGAGCACAACAAGCAGGTGACCACCCAACCAAAAAGTTACATAGTGCACCTTTAAATAGAAATGATTGTTTATGTTTAAGCAATTCATATTCTTCAATATGAGTTTGTTCAGTATGAAGAAAAATTTGGTTAATTTTTCTGTTGTATCACCCCCTAACTCCACAGTTTTGCCTTCAAAGAACTGCAGAGCAGGTGTGGGTGTTCAACTTAAGTCAAACCAGAGTCAAGTTAAGCAGGCGCACGCTTCACTATGGCACCAAATGTGTCCTAATCATTTCAAGATGTTGCTCTGTACTCTATCTCCACGCACGGGTCACAGTAATCAACCAGGAACGAAATCTCTTTGATCCACTGATGATGAGATGACGGACAGTTAACAAAACACAAAGTCGCCATGTTTCCTAGAATTTTCTATCTGAAAATCTGTCCAATGCCATTACAGATGGCCTCTTTGTGATTGTGGGTCATTTTGAACATTTTTCCTGACGAAACATGAAAAGAGCGGCTGGGTTGAACTCGTCCATGTGTGGAGACTACACATTGTTAAATAACCTTAGGCTGCTGCTCTGACAAGTGCAGCAAGTGTCACTAATACAGACATAATGCACACAATAGTGTGTAATAGTGGATGACTAATAATGAGTATTATGTCTATTACTATTGAATTACACTATATTTAAATGCACTGTTTTATCATTAAATCAGTATGTACTGGTTCATAAAGAGAAATGTGGGGCGCCGTGGCTACAGATTTGAACTTTTGTAACTGTAAATAACATACTGAAATGTTATGCAACTTCTTTAATATAGATATTACATTTCAATAGCATTAAAATTAGAGATAGGTATTTTCATAGCCGATACTGATACTGATTGTTTAGAATCTAGAGCAACTAGAAAATAATTCTAAAATGTTTAATATTTTTAGTAAGTGCAGTATTAGACAGATGCAATATTGAGAAACAAAAATAGTACCTCAAATCATAATCAGAATTTATTTGTCATTTCAGTATAAAAATGACACAGAAACTAAACACTGTACTCAGGTCCAGGTTATCAGCAGCATAAAAATACATGCATATCTTTAGCTCCTTGTTTAAAAAGTCTTCCCATACTTTCCATCACATTTCTTTTGTATCAGTCTCGCCCATAAATCACCTCTTGGGTTCTTCTCATACATACTTACATAATAGTTATTATTGAGTTGTGTGTCTGTAATTATAGCAGTGTCCGCTTTGAAAAACTATAACAATAGTTTGGGCTGATTTGTGGATGTGGTGCACGGCTGTGGTGTCTGAGGAGGTCAAACATGCCAACCGACCGGTTCTGCTACTTAAGCTGCATACTTCCTGAGTTAATATATTGGTTAACATTTCCTACCACACTAAACTCTAGCTGCCTGCCTGAAAAAAAGCATGTCAAGAATGTCTTAAAATAGTTACATCCCAAAACCGTGTGTGGATGAGTCACTTAAAATTAAAAAGTTGGTATGCTGTGTAAAATAAATACAGACACACATTTCAGATATAATGCTTCATTCACACCATAATACCTGGAACAATTTTATACTACCTACTAAGTGAAATAGACTTTTTAAACTTTCTTGTAATGTTTTATTTTTTTCTAATCTGTACTGTCACATGGAAGTCACATGGAAAGCAACTATTTCTTGTCATTAATTGATAAAATCTACTGTTTTAGAATCTATTTTATTGTGATACAAAGTTCAGTTGTATACATTTCAGTTGTATAGTAACTGGTGATACTTATGTCTGTTGTGTGACGGTAAATATTGTGTCTGGTGCATGTCAAATATGGCATGTGAGCTGAGAATCTCTTTTCCTCTTTTCAGTCATTATGTTATTGTTTTGTTATTATTGCTGATTTATATGGCAGCGGTAACATTGGGAACCCATTTTGTGATCTGGAAATACTGGATCTTCCTTGAGCTTCCCTCCTTAACGGCTCGCAGCATGACTCACAGGCGTTGCATCCAATTGTCCCATGACACTTTGGCGGTGGCAGCCATCTTGGTATGGTGAAGTCACTATGTGATGTAATCCTGAAATGTAACAGCAGCTCTATTTTGGTACCAGCTCCAGGACTCCATGTCTCTCACCCTCTCTCCCTCTCTCCCTCTCTCGCTTTCTCACCCCTGGTCTGCCAACATACCATACACCATCCTGTCTCTCTCTCCATCAGCACCTCATCTGTCAAAATGTAGACCGCCATATGAAGCGCCAGTCTGAGCAGTCAGCACAGAGCTTTGATGTAACCTGTTGACAAGAACACAGGTTACAAGCCATTGTTTCCACAGTTACTTAGCTAAATTGGGGTTATTTGTATATTGGCTGTGTCTTGACGATTTAGCTTGATGTCTTATTGGCACGGCGTCTGTGGCTGGTTAACCTCAGGGCAAAGCTTATGGGGCTGTGGGAACGCTGTATGTTTTTCCCACATGGCTAATCCGCATAGAAAAACCACTACGGCCTCCTGAACTTTGATCTTCGTCTTCTGTGTGAGAGCTGTCACAGAGAGCATGTCTGAAGATAATCTGGTATATCTTTATCTACTGGGGCCTGCAGGCAGTAATTTATATGTTAGATGGTTACGTTTGAACAGAGACAGTAGATCAGGTGATGTCTCATGAGGGAGGCGCAGTTTCAAAAGTCTTGGTTAAAAAAGTCGACTTCAAAGCTTTTGATGGGACTAACTTGCGCAAAATTCCTGTTGTGAAATCAATCAAATATAGATCAAGATAAAGACTGAGTCATTTCCTATTGGCAATGATATACTTCAGTCTCTTTAATCAAGAGTAAAAGCAGATTTTGGTGGAAGAAATTTAACATTAAATTTGTTGTGTTAAATATCAATGTTTGAAATGATTAACGTTCTTTATTATGTTCAGGAAATTAACATTGAAAAACATTTTTATTTGTTTTCAAAAAAGACAAAATTCTGATCAGTCAGTATTAGAAAAAAGGATGTGATTAATTTGTTAGTGATATAGCCCAGCCCCTACTCAGAATTTTCTTTGAGGTTGTCCCTCTGCAGCAAAGTATTTGACTAGGTAAGGTAAGAACTATTTGCAAGGTTTTATAATAATGATTTGAGATGATTTTTAACTAACAGTACATTCAATATTCAAATTGTGCATATCTTCAAAACAACAATAATCAATATGTTGGTTTACTGCCTACCTCTAAACAACACCACAATTGAAAAAGCATGATGGATTACACAGAGAGGGCATACACGTAACTACAACATCTGCACTTTCTGACCTGGCAACTTTCCAAAATCATTGTGAAATCAGTTTATGTCTAGTCCCAGCATTCTCATGGGGGAGATGGTTGTGCAGTTTTAAATAGGATACCCCACCCCCCTACACACACACACACACACACACACACACACACACATACACACTTGTCCTGAGGTTGCATAAACTCCTTTTACTACCGTTCTTCTCTCCTTTTCCTCATCTGAACTTGCTCAAAGTTGTATCTATTTTGGATAGTTTCAACACATACCACGTGCCACATGCTCTTCCCAGAATCCAGGGGTGTGCTCTGGGCTGTGCTACACTTTTCGGAAGAGGCGGATCCTGAAGTTTCTCATTAATTTTGACTTTAAGTGCTTTTTGGGCATTTTGGGAAAACCTGAACTTGTGGCTTCCTTTGCTCTCCGCTGCCTTCTCCTCTTTACACACGTGCCAACTTTCCTCACAGTTTGCCAGAGTTGTAATGCAGCATGCCAGGGAAATTACGTAAAAGATTGTGGTGCCCATTTTGATCACACCCACCCAGCTACAATGGAGGCATTATATATGTTGTACTGTAATTTAGTACAATTACTCAAGTGCACTTATGGAAAATGTATGGTGTAAGCAGATGGAATAATCTAATGTACAAAAAGTCTCCCATTCTCTTTTAATTCAGACGAAACTAAATTTGTCATTACTGATTATAGCCCAAGCCCACTAACTAAACGGTTTGCAGTTCAATTTCTACTACCAGCTCTGTATGTTAATATATACTTGCATACATGCACTATGTCACTTTTCTGGTGGCGGGTTTGCCACCTGCTTGTCTCCATGGAGATGTAATTATTTTTGTTTTGAATGTTCCACAGTAGGGCATTAAACATATTTATTTAATCAATGATTGTGACTTCTGATTTGTAAAATGTATGGTGTAAGCACATGGAATATCTGTACAAAAAGTCTGACATTCTCTTTTAATTCAGACAAAACTAATTTGTCATGATTATCTCCCACTAACAAAATGGTTTGCAGTTCAGTTTCTACTGTGAGCTCTGTATGTTATGTCCTTGGACATGACACTTCACCCACATTGTCTGTATAAATGTGTCAGTGTGACTGGCAGTGTGTGGAGAGGCAGCCCACCACCATGTCTGAATAAATAATGCTCTAAACAGTAAAGCCACTTTGGGTGTTGTAAATGTATTATTCAGTTTAATAAGACCAATACATGCACTTTTTATTATCCACTTTACAAGACAATTTCTTGCTTTATATAGCATGACATCAAGTAAATTACTACTAACTTTCTTCGTGGAGGGTCTGTCATGCAGCTGCTAATTGTTGCTTCGCAAAGAATGTTTCATGGTATGGCATTAATCTACAAGAACACAAGCATGTGACACAACTAGGCCAAGTTACAGTCAAATCTGTGGAAAAGTGAGCCTGTTAATATTAAGAAAAAATATATATATTTTTCAAGTTTTTTGTCCAATAAATACACCTGTTAATAAATAAATAAATACAAAAATGTTTAATGCCATATTGTGGAACATCCCATGCAAAACATCTCAATACAGACAAGGTGGCACAAAAGTTACTTAGTGCACCTTTAATAAGGACTGCAAAAAAGAAAATTAAAGTCTCCACTCCATCGTGAAATGGGGGAAAATCTGACATTATTTCCTTACAAAGAGGAGTTGTTTTCTTGAGTTAAATCAGGAATTAGTGAGGCCTCCCCGCCCCCTCCTGTGTGTAGACTTGGGACTGTCCCACAGGACCTGCTGCAGCCTTTTCCTGTGCTTTTGTCAAGAGTTTTCCACTGATCTCGAGGCCCAGATGGACGACTTCATTCTTCCTCCTTCCTGCACAGTCATCCATCGCTGTAAAGTGCAAAAATGTCTTGACAACTGGGAGTTCCCCACAATTAACAGCATTATTCTTCAAATACATCGGGACCACGAGCTCAGGCCAAAATGCTTATGCTATTTCTTATGGCTTTCAGATTCCTGTATATCCATGGGTTTCAGAACGACAATAGCCATTGCCATAGTGATTAATTATATATATAAAAAAGAATACAAAGTCCTAAAAATGTTGCATACAACAGAAAGTTGAAATCCATAGGTGACATTTGACCATTCAAAAGATCTAATGTTCAGTTTTGAATTAATAGCTGCTATAGTAGCAGTGCTGAAATCCATGGATAGGTGTAGCAATGTTTTTTATTCTGGGCTAAGTAAATACATGGGTATTAACATTATTTTAAAGATTTACAAAAATTGGTAGATCAAGTAAGAAGTAAGTAAGTGAAAGCTATCAAAAAGCTGCAAAAAGATCTGATAAAAATAAATGACTGTATGCTACTTCTTTATCTTCTATAACCCAGAATCATCCCCACCCAAGGCCCAGTGCTTGACAAAATGTGGGGGAAGTAGTAATCACATAAATTCATATTCACCATTTTATGCATTTAAAATATGTCGACTTTGATTACACCTCCCAGTTTATTTCTTCTTGGCTGCCACCTTGACCTTGACCCACGACTTTGAAACAATAACAAGATATTCTCATGTCACTTTTTTGGAGGCAAGTTTCAACATCCGATATGTGATCTCTTGTTTTCACACATTTGAAGTTTCCATGCTTTAAACATTGCTATGGTGACATTCATGTATGACTCTAAACTCGTGAGAGACACCCACTTCTCTTGTGGTTTTTGTTGCATGCCATAGACTAAAATTTTCTTTAAGGAGCTAAATCTAGGATTTAGCAAGATGATTGCTTGATTGTTTGGTATATTCACTGTGTTTCAAAATGTATTCAATCTGCAACCATGACTTCGTACTTGTATTTTAGCTTAACTTTTAAAAATCACAAGAGATTCCAAGACATTCAAATGCTAACCTTGTGAAGCCCTCCCTCAAATAGAGAAAGGGCCTAGAGGATTCCAGGTTTGTAGATGTTGGCTCAGCTCTGTAAGATTAAATATTTTTTCATTTATTATAATGACTCTTATGTGTAGGCCTGTCATGATATTTACTATATCAACTTATCGTTCAGTATATGAAAGCTGGAATAATATTTTTTGAGGGGTATTTGGGGTATTTATTGTGTGTATATTCTCTTTGCACTCATGGGAAATTTTTGGTTATTTATGACTATTCAGTAATATTTAAACTATAAAAGGTTGAATTAACAACTTCTATGACTCATTACAGATGCAAACTTAAGTACTAAAGTGTTTCTTTCTGCTGTTTATTTATTACAGCTCAAGCATATTTATTAGTGCTGTCAAAAATACAGCGCTATTAACGAGTTAACGCAAAAAAAAAAAAAAATTAACGCCATTAATTTTTTTTTATCGCGAGATTAACGCTCTTTGTGACCAAGTGAACTAGTTTTTTCATAACCTGTGGCCACTGCTAGTGACGTTAGAAAAACTACAGGTTCCAGCTGTAAACAGGAAGGAAAACAATTTTTACGAAACTGAGAAGTCCCGGCTGGAGGAGGTGGGCCAAAGCACAGTCGCCCATGCACGCACACGACTTCGCCACACAAGCCATGCGCATGCGCAGATGTCACCCACACGAGAAAAACACGAAACAAAGTCCACTCCAAAACATACGGCGACAGAAGCCCCACAGCCTCCCGGCCCCACTCCCCCACGCAGCCACCACATCCACAAACCCACGGAGGAGCGCGCACCGCAGCAGGACCCACACCGGTCTCACCACTCAATCGACACCCCATGCCGGTGGACCCACCCTCTCCGCCAAAAGTGCCACCTCCGCCGTGCGACAGGCAAACAAACAGCGGCGTGCAACGACGCCATTGGTGAACCACAGAACCCCAGGCAACCGTGCCGTGCTCGGGCCCAAAAGTCCCAGCGGAAGTGCGACCCTAGTACAGCAGGTGTTGGGACAAACAAACACAGTCGCACTAACTGGAGATTACTGGACGTCCCTCGGTGATGAGAACTACCTCAGGGTCACAGCACATTATTTCACCCACAGTGGGAACTTCAGTCGCTTTGACTCTTATGAAGACAGAAGAGAAGCACTTCACTCACACTGATGCAGATCACTTCATGAAAGTGGAACATGAGAGTGGAACACTGAACACAAAGTTGTCTCACTGACAGTTATTATGATTTGCAATGAAACCACATTTGCACAAGCAAGCCTATCCACTCTTCATGTTGACAAGAGTATTAAAATGATGATTCAAAGGACAAAAATGTGCAATTAATTTGCCATTAATCGTGATTTAACTATGACATTCATGAGATTAATAGCGATTAAATATTTTAATCGATTGACAGCACTAATATTTATATTTAAAATAGTTTTGTGGTATAAATCTGCTCATGGGTTTTTGTGTCTGGCAGAAATTAGCTGTAATGTTATCATTTATTGTCTATATTATCCTTAGCAATGTAATGCACTTCAAAATTTGTTATCGTGTCTTGCCTATTTGTGTGATAGTGTATGCCATAGTGTTGATTCTAATGCATGTCCTTTAGACACTAACACACCTCCACAGGCTAAGCTCCCATAGACACACATGTAGATGTATTCATAGCACGGATGGGAAAAATCAATGAGTCCATCGACTTATTTGTGCTGTGTTATCCAGGGTGGGTCTTCAAAGGATATATTTTCTGAAAGTGAGGAAAGAGGTTGTTTATCTTTGTAGTGATTTCATTACGCTAGTCTTATTTCAAAGGGCTTTGGGGTTTTCAAATATGACTACTGTTGTTTTGACAGTGAACTAAAATGCTTGATGGGTAAAGATGTATACATTGTATTTACCTTATTCTACACTACCCACTTTTACTGTAAATGCGACTAATCCCATTAATTTCAACTGAGAATTTGGGAAAAGTTTCACCTCCAAACTATGAATTAAAGTAAGTGTATTTGTGTAAAATGTTCATGTGCACCAACAATTCAACACTGCATTGATTCTCTGAAAACTGCATGCAAAATAATACAACCCCAATGATGATGGCGACGCTCACGGCAACCTCTGCAATGATGTGAATAGTATTTTTGGATTGTGAATATATACTTAAACGTGCACTATGTAATATTTCTGTTGGAGATGGAGATTACTTTACTTTGAATGTCCACAGTATGGCATTAAACATATTTATTGTGTATTATTCAATTACAAGATATTTTATTTCTCAAAAATACCATGAGACATCTGTGTACTTTCTGAAGATATGGTTAATAGGATACTGTGGAATATTCTAGGCAAAACAACATCTCCTTGGAGGTAAGTAGGTGTTGTACCCTCCTCCAGAAGAGTTGAATAGTGCGCTTTTAATGAGAACTAAATAGCTGCAGTTTAGCTTGTTATAATGTGGTTGTTGACACTCAAATCACAAACCATGTTAATATATTTGATCAAGAAAATCTCTTGGTGTGGACATGGGCAGGTCTACACACTCTTTGAAATGAACCAGCCGATTGGATCTCTCCTTTGATAAAAGCTCATTCACTGTGTCCCACAGCTACAGAGCCCATTTCTTCAACAGAACAACCTCAAGTCCACACGGTCACTGGGGCGACTCCATTGACTGTAAAAGCACATTGGCTGCACTGGGCCTGCATTCACCCAGCTCCACTATTCACCGCTTTAATTGCCCCTCCGGATGTGATGTGGTTGTTTACGATGACCTGTGCGTGTATGTGTCTTTTTGCGTGTAAGCGAGCGCGTGTTGTTTCCGTGGACGCGTGTACTGGATCCCGGTGAATGCGTCCTTTTCGTTGAGGTGTTTCCTGACTCCCCCCAAGACCCTCTCTGCTCTGAACTTCCTTCCTCAGTAAAATAAGCAGTAACTTGACCTCTCACGGAGCTGGTGCTCGGACAGAGTGGAGAGGACAGAGAGAGGAAGTGACAAGACAGCACTGATAGCTCGCCCTTTGTTCTGTGTTTTTAATCCTGGTGATTGACTGAATTGCAAATGTAGACAGCACTGGCTTACTGTTTGTACAGAAAAGACCTGTCACGATATTTACTATTGTTCAATATATAAAAGATGGAACAATATATGGGAGTTTTTTGGTTATTTTTTTGCTATATGATACAATTGGAGCTGTAAAAGTTTGAATGAATAACTTCTATGACTCATTACAGATGCAAACTAAGTACCGAAGTATTTAATTCTACTATTTTCTTTGTAAAAGAGGGGAGATTTTGTGGTATTTTTGTTTCGTAATACAATACGATTAGAGCTGCAGAGGGTTGATATGGCTTTATTATTTATTTATACATTCTTCTATTTATTTGTTGCAGCTCAGGCTTTTTAATGAAATTTATTTAAAAATGGTTCACTGAGATGATCTTGCATTATTTAAATCTTAATTAGTGGCATAAAGTAGCTTCAATATTATTGTTTATTGCAGTATTTCTCTGTAGCAATATATCGTGGTTCAAAATTTGTTATTGTGACAAACCTATAGAAGAGCCAAAATTGTCATTGTAAAACTGCATTATGTAAGTTTTCTACCTGCTATACTACAATGAGATGTTTTTGCTTTGCCTGAAATTAAAAAAAAAAAAAATGAAACTGTGTTGCCAAAAAACAAAAAAAAATCTCTATAGAAAGATAACTTAGATAGCCATGAAAAGTAAAAAAAAAAAAATACAACAAAAGACAGCAGAAAATATGTAATTAGTAAAAGTACACAAAACGCAATGACTGTCACCATAAGATTCTCAAGCTCTAAATATGTGCTAATATTAAAGGTCAAGCAAAAATAAAAATCTGTTTAAATTCTGATCTTTTCAACCATTAAACATAAATTACAGCTATTAATTATAATTAAACATTATTTTTATGATAAATGGATGCACAAGGAACACACATATTTTAAACTTTACAACTTTTAAACACATTATAAGACACAAAGTAGCCAAAATTTCATCTAAGCTACTTCAAAATCACATTACAATGGCACATTTTAAACATGGTCAGCATAACTCATTACCACTCACCTCTGCAAGTGAATAGCGTTAACTTGTCTCGTGACTTGCCCTGATCAACCACTGTGAATTTGCTTAGTGTGCCGTTTCTATTGACAGTGAACATTTCAGGCCTATCTCGCAATGCGGTGGACTGCACAATGACCCATCCTTGTTCAGTCTCGGTCCACACACAATGGTGTCTTTTGTAGAGCTTGATTCACGCTGATATCGGGCTGGAAACTATTTAGATGGGGATCACATGTTGTCAAGCACGCTGTCTGTCTCCAAGGCTCTCCTCTTACTCACTTAAGCGGAGAATGTCAGGCTACAATACAGGGCTTGTGCTGGGGCCATGGACACATTGGGGAGGATGGGGATTTGTGAGAACCAGGGCTTGCTTCCTTATGTTGTCTGAAGTGAATGCTCTTTTAAAGTTGTTTGTTTAAACTAGTGCAGGGTCAAAGGGTAAAAACCACAAGAGGCCTGATGTAGTCTTGAGATAAAATTAGTTTGACTTCTTCAAGTTTGAGAAAACTGCTGAAAATTATTTGCTACCACCACCAATACAGGAAACAACAGAAACTTTATAATATATATTGAATCATTTTTAGAAAGTAGTAGTAGTAGTAGTAGTAGTAGTAGTAGTAGTAGTAGTCATCCATCCATTTTCTTCCACTTATCCGGGGCTGGGTCTGGGAGTCTAAGCAGGGACTCTCAGACTTCCTTCACCCCGGACACTTCCTCCAGCTCCTCCGGGGGGACCCCGAAGCGTTCCCAGGCCAGCCGGGAGACATAGTCCCTCCAGTGTGTCCTGGGTCTTCCCCGGGGAGTAGTAGTAGTAGTAGTAGTAGTAGTAGTAGTATAAGAAGATTTTGATACTATGAAAAATGTTCACTACTCAATACAAAAATGAGACAGGTGGTCTTATACTAGTAGTAGTATTGAAATTATAATATAGTGATAACACTACCATTACTATTACTACTATACTACACTACTACTAGGAAAACTACTACTGAAATACTACTACAGCTGTGTGTATAGCTTTATGCAATTTGTGGCGACACTGAAACAAGCATGTTAACCTATGATGATTAGTGATGAAATTGTATCTTAACAAACACATTGTGTCAATATGTTTTGAATGTAAATATTCTTTTATGTTGGCACTTTTAGTTGGTTTATTTTTGTACTAAAATTGCCCCCAATGAATCATTTGCATGGGTAATTGATTTTAAGCTGTAAGCCTATTAAGCATTTAAATATGTCTTATTTATTTATTTATTTATTTATTTATTTATTTATTTGATTGGGACAGAGCATGTTAATGGACAAACATGACATAACATGAATGTAAACACACTGGAGCCTAAGGCTAATTTCCATCCGTTGTCCCAAAAGGCTGGGGTCACAACAATAAAAACAACAAATAAAATATTGCACACCCACTCATTGAATTTCTGTTATTGTTAAATAAACCTTGGACTTAAGTTTTGAGGATATGAAATGTCTTGTTGAAATTTTCCAGTGTAGCTATAATTCATATTAAATTATAGGTTCAGAATGACCGATATTGTGCATGACTTGGCCTAACAAATCATATTATTTGAAAATTTAGTTTTAAACGTCCAAGATTAGACATGCCCATTTATGACTTCTGTATAAAAGCTACAGTTGTCCAGAGCAACACAATCTTGTTAAATTTCATTAACTCTAACTTGGCCGTTTTTATCGGAAGGGTGTATTTGTCTTACACACATCCTACGCAGTATTGTGGAATAGTGGAGTAGATAGTTGTTGCTTTTGCCAACCCAGTGGAAGGTGCTGCAAAGTCAATAAAGTTAAGCAAACAAAAGGTGTCCCTCTTCTCTTTGTATTTAAGTCAAACCGGTAACAGAGTTTCACTAAGTCATTGGACCTAATGCTGCCATCGTGAATAATTGTGACTATTAAAATAACCATGATCATATTTCTATAATCGTTATCTGGCCTATATACACTCTAAACCCCATGCAGAAAGACCTTTATAACAAAGACATGGGCATTATCAATCAAAATGTTTTTCTGTTTTTAATCAATCTATCATAAAACAAAAAATAATGGTTGACTTATTATTTGATTAATCACTAGTTACAGCTCTATCATTGTACAGATCTGTCGAATCTACTTGTTTTTGATTGCAGGTATATATAGCCTGTGGCCAGGGAGTTTTTACTGTCAGCTGCTTCCTCAAGATTAGAGGCACAGACGCCGTTTTGGTCCCAGACACGAACCAGATTTTACAAAGTGAGCGTCATTTTTCCTCTAAAGTCAAGACAGATTTGTGTTAGCTATCTGCTGCTGGGAGCTAACAATAGCAGCGCAGGAAGCTCTTGGTACTCGGATTGTGCAAGTTTGTTTAACCACTGGTATTTTTACGAGATTATTCACTAAAGTTTGGTGATTAACTGTCAGGCCCTTTTATTTGTTTACATTACAGTGAGAACATCCAATAACATAATGTGAATAATTCTACACAAGTAAGATTAAAGAGGCATAATTTTGATAAGGAACCAAATTATATTGAAATAAACTTTACTGGAATTGTGTTAAAATCTTACTATGGGAAATCTCATAAAGGTTCCAACACATTGTTATATGTAATCTGCTGCTATGCTAGAGTTACACATTTTTTTTGAAGAATAAATATCACAATTTAAAGGTTCTATATTACACAAAATGTACTCTTTTGATTTTTAAGCCATGTTATTTATTATGTTGTTGTAATTTCATTAAAAACATACCTGGAGTTGTGTTTTGTTTCAGTAAATTCAGTTTGTTCGAGTAATCCTTTATTATCCACCTTGTGATGTCATGTGGTGGTAGTTTTCAAGTTAACAGCTTCCTTTTACATTTTCAGCAGATACTGGCAATTCTCGTGTTGAAATTATCCAAATGATTATAGCGAAGATGCATGGAGTTTAAAAAAAGCACCTGTTTTTACCACATGACATCACAAGGTCGAACAGACTGAACTCAGACTGAACTCAACCTAAATATGCAGGGTGATGAGGAAACAACACTGTTACATACATTTTTTGTGTGCATAAGCTTAATGAAATCAAACATCCTGAATGAAAATGAAACTGAAATTAATGTTAAACTGACAGCCACAAAGCCATGTAGGTTTACTTTTTTGGAGATTGAATCAAAATGACTTAATTTGGCATCTAAATAAAGAAATAGTCATTATTATCAATTAACCAAATGATCTTGACATCCTTAGCCTATACTTAAAGCAAACAATGTGAAAATTACCCTGTCATACACGCACACATTTCCACTTGATAATTATAGCAGTGAATGTGGAAGTCCCCCATTTTGTAAGCTTTTGCAGAATTGTTAACCTTTTCTAATAGTCTACAGCTTGCCATTTTATAGCAAATTTTGTCTTTTATTTGAATCTTACTTTTTTGTAGCACTATAAAATGTCTTAACGAGTAGTCAACAGTAGCTGGACTATTTTGGGAGATTCTGAAACTGCTACCTGTCTGTACAACTGTACAACTCCAACTGTGAAGTGAATTATTGATTTGTGTTGAGCAGCTAAATAATTGAGGCGTAGAATTAGCCATGCGTCCGCTAACGATTTACCTGTGGTGAGAGTGGCAGAGTCGTTAGCCCTCAGAGGAGCTATTTTTCACTCAATTGTCTCTTCACACCCCATCCAGCACAGTTATTATATGTGTCTGGTGTTGGCTTCATAATATTTACTTCCTGTGCAGGATATTGCAGTAGAGCAGGCTGATAAAGGCTTTGGAGCAGGTGGAAACTTGAGCCTTTGTTGAGAAACTGTGATAGTCCAGGGATCTCATGGCTGCTGGAGATAATGCATGTATATGAAAGCTTTCCAGTGATTTTTCTTTTGACAGTGTATTCATCAAAGTTTCATATTACCTTCTGTACTGATTCTACAGGTGTTGGGAAAAATATGTGTGTACATGTATGTGGTTCAAAGCGCAACTGGGCTATATGGCAAAAATAAATGCATACATACATATATAAAATACAAGAATCACAATTATTTTTCCTTGAATTGATTAATTCAGTTTAATTTTGTCTTAGGTTGAGCGTAAGGATGACTTTCATGGTCATGAACAAGACTCTTAATTTGCCATTTAACACAAAAAAAAATCTCCAATGCTCTAAAGCACATAGATAGCTAGATAGATAGTTTAGATAGCTAGATACTTTACTGATTTATTGATACTTTATGAAATTAAATTTTTTGGCAGCAGCAACAATGAAATAAACATAGCAACAAAGCAGCCCGTCCTCTTGCCTTCAATGGGGATGCTATTGCGGCATATGCATTTAAGAGCTTATCCAACACACTGCGGAAGGTTAAGACTAGGGGGAAAACACTGTGGACGCGTAACTTGTAACAAATGCACCTAAATACGATTACTGCTTCAGATGGTAGGCATACGCATACGGGTACTTACTTTAAGGCTGCTGCAGTCCGTAGCCATGCACCGACTGCTTCTATGCGCAAATCTTTCCTGTTAAAACACGGTCAACAGAAAGTTGCTCCCCATGCTCACCCCACCGCCATTATCCAAGGCCACACACTCAGCAGGTGAGTGTGCTCCCATATAGGCCACACCACACACCCACCATGCCACACCCCCAGACGCCACAGTGTAGAGCACAGAACGAAAGCGCATGCACATCAGACACACAGGAAAAACTATAGGATGCATTGTACCGACGTATGGTGTGTGGGACAAATAACTTCCAGAGTCTGTCTGTGGACAAGAGCCTGTTCCTAAAGTTCCACCCCGAGCACCATCACCGTCCGGTCATGGTGATGGTGCTGGGGGTGATCGAGGATGAACAGGAGCTTGTTTAGGGCTCTCTTCTCAGCCACAGATGTGAGTGTGAGTGAGTCAAGCTCTGCACCCATTACAGAGCCTGCTTTCCACCAGCTTATCCAACAGCACATGATTTTACTCAGAGAGCTGACTGTAGACTTTTTCATTATAAAACGTATTCAGATCCTATCATTGCTCAGTAATGACCTACCAGCTATTTCTCTGCTTTTATCTGGCCTTACTGAAGTGTGCCAGCAGATGGAAGTTCTAATACATTTCTAATTAACAGCATCCTGAAGGTTAAACTATTGAAACTGAAACCAAATTTCAACAGAGAACACACAAAAACTCTTACCAATCTCTTTATTTATTATTATCCAAAATAAATAAGACAATTGCAATAAAAACAATTCAGAATCATTCACCGCTCTCCTACAATGCAAAATATCTCAATCATTCACCTGGAAAGACTCAAACACATAGAGAAAAGTATTACTAAACCTTTTTGAATGAGTTATCTTTTTTGCTCAGGCCCCAGCAGAAGACATTACGATGAAGGGGCATAGCTAGTTAGTTGACGTTTAGGAGATATTTTCCCCCCAGGGTCTAGACTCTGGAGGTGGTAGAGGTGAGGCTGAGGAGAGGGGTCGTGAGTTGATTAGAAGCCGAGGGGGTGCTGAGGAGGAGGTGAAAGGTGGCACAAACAAGGAGGAGGAGAAGGACGAGAAGGAGGTATTTGGAGATAGGTTATGAAGACTGAGGACCAGGTAAACTTTGGAGAAGCTGTGAGGTAGACCGGAGCGAAGTTAGGTCTTCTAGGCTGAATTTACGCTAGCTCCATTTGTAATACGCAGTTCCCTTAGCAACAATCTCCATGTTGATTTTTTATGTACCGCGTCATAAAAGTATTATCATTGACCGGTACATAAGTAGGCTATTAAAATAAATTATTCAGAACATATATTAGATTAGACTGACAATTGATGACTTTGCTCATTGTATATCATATTACCATTCTTAAATACAATATAGCATATAATAACAATTGTAATGTATAGTAGTCCTCATATTTTACAATGAGCTAATGAGGCTGAATATGTTGCTAGCGATTTCGCAAGTTCTGTAATATTAATCAGAACTATCATTGAAGCTGCAGCATCCCAAAGAATTATAGAGGAATCTTTTTGTGCATCTCTATCCTGCAGTACTTTTCAGATGGAGAGCTAAAAATAGTCTACACCACATGCACCCAGTCTGCTGTTAGGAGGCCATTAATACTTTCTGGAGCTATTCATAACTCTGGCAGTGGGTCCTGTCATTTAGTAAACACTGTTATGACAGGGAGGGGGGTGCTGGCTATATCCAAATTTACATTAAAAAGGCCAAGGCTCCAAAGGTTACGTCTCTGTAGTGAAAATGTCTACTTCATGTGCAAATAGGTTGGAAAAACATTGAAAAAGGACCCAAACTGCTCCACCCGTCTGCACTGAGCACGTCAGTTATGCCAACATATAAGTTCCCCCCTTTTGGAGTGTCTCGCCGTGACATTTGATCCTGGGGTCAGCTGTGCCCGATATTTCTGAGCTCTCCCTCTCTCTGTGTTTTAAAGGTTCGCTGTTTTGGTGTGGCGGATTCTCACATGTCATTGGGTCAAATCAGATGACTTACTGGCGCTGCAACCAGAGATGGGCATAATGAATTCTATTTACTTGAGTAATGATTTCTGTATTAATTAACTGCACTTAAAAGCAGACCTATTATGCAAAATTGACTTTTCAGAGATTCATTATATAGTTATAATTGTGTCTCCCCACCATTTACCTTCTCACAGTTGTGTTTGAAGTGATTTATTGATGTTTGAGCAATCTTTGACGCTGTTTTCACTGGTACACGCCCACTGCTTTTTACTTACCTCATTCTTCAATTTTATTTTCCTAATCATAGTTGGTGTTGCATAGTCATTTGGTACAAAAAAATTGCTACCTGCTTGTGTGATCTGCAGCTATCCATCTAAGGAGTCAACTCTGTGTCTTGATGACGTTTACGGCGATGTCAGCCCCCACTGGGCACCTCAGTTTTCGCCAGCAGTCAGCAGACTTGTTGAATATTGCAGTCTAAAATGTGCAAATGCACAAACAAGCACAATAGGTCTTCTTTAAGTCATTTTATTGCATATTATTTACATATATATAAATATATACAAATATAAAAGTAACTGGTAAATACTTTGAACTACGGATTCAATAAAGAGCACAGTTTGAATGGCTGTGCTGTATAAAACCTGTTAACCTAAGACTTCTTCAAACATATTCTGAAATGCTTGCAAATTATTGCATTAATCTCATCATTACATTGTGCAGTCTTCTTCTAAATGTTAATACCATTGTTTGAAATGTGCACTCAACCAAGATTATATCAGAAGAATTAGTCAGATTTGTCTCTACTTATTCTCATTTGTGTAATTTTGTGTAATCTTCCCACCTGAAAACATGACCAAAGCCTGTCACAATATGTATGAACTTACTGTACAATATGGTTAGATATAAGAATATATTTTTTTAATCTTTGTACTAATAGGTGACATTTTCTTATTTTTCTGCACTGCACTTATATTTGACTCATTATAGATAACTAACTAACTAACTATTAAGTGACCAGGTGTTTTATTCTGATATTTATTTATTGCAGCTCCAATTTTTTTTTTTTTAATAATATAACATACAAAGATTCAAGGGTTTATTGTCATTGTCACAAATAAAAAACGATTTGCATTTATAGCATTAAACATTAGTAGTAGTTACTTGAATCTTGAATAATTTCATTTTATTATTGTTTTCTATTCGTTCAGTTTGCAGATACACCACATTTTGCATGATGTTTTTGTCTGAACTTGATTTTTGGCTTCTCCACTGTTGTCACCTTTCCGGCCTACTTTCCCTTCCCAGAGTTAGTAACAGTGGGGCATTATGCGTTGACATCACCTTGGCTAATGTTATATTCTGGGAGTGATCTGAGAGTACGCTGATGCGCCAAGCCCGTCTCAGTCACCTCCAAAACAGTCGAGACGTTACACAAGTGTCATAATTACTCCCCCGGTGAATATTAAAGCTGTATCAGAATCAACTTCCACAACTGGTTTAATCACCTGTATTAACAACTCCGCTGCAGACTATATATAGCCCCGGCTTCAATGCTCCTAATCCAAAGTATCAGATTCAGGATTAAAGGTGCACTATGTAACTTTTTTGGTGTGTGTGTCCATGTGGGAGGTCAGGGGGTGTTGAATGCTCCACAGTATAGCATTAAACTCATCTATCTTTCATTATGGTGTTTCTAATGCTTAAAAAAGTATCTTTGCTGTGACCTGTAACTTGAGTTGGTGGTTGTCTCTATGGAGATGGATACATTTAATGCTATACTGTGGAACATCAAAAAATATTACTTGCATGATGTTCAGAATGCATGTACAAGCTCAAATAAAATATGATTTGAAAGTTTTATTTGAGACACTGTAATATAAATCTACAGCTGTAACAATTAATTTTAACTTTTAATGTAAGCCTATAAAAAAATAAGTAAGTAAATGGGATACTTCTGCAAGTTAATCAGAAATACATGCTGCTTATAATGCTTTTTATTTTATTTTAACACTTCTATTAAAACACGTATATTCTGGCTGCACATGGACTTTAAGCTGAAAGTCAAATATTTTGACAAGGCCTCAGTATCCGCATTGTTAGGGTTAGGTTGACCATTGTCAGTTTATGTTTCTATGTGTTTCCCTCATGACATGTAAAACCGCAGAAACAACTGATAGTTAATACATTCAATGGATTTACACAAAAATTGTCTGATATTATCAGTTTTAAATCTTTAAAGGATGTAGTAGTAATAAGTAGTAGTAATAACTGGATAGTATACTTAGACAAACCAGGTCAAAGGTAAGTCGAAAGATAGGGGAAGAGCTAAACACACATAGGTGGAAATGGAGGGAAGAGCTTAGGGCCAGGATGTACTGCCCTGTTTGCCTGCAAATATATGATGTGCATTAGTCCAGTGGTTTCCAACCTGTGAGGACAGTGCCACTGTTGGTGATGCACAGGCTTCTGCTGGTTATGTTGTTGAGATTTATAAAGCATGAAGAGGAGAGAGCCAATGAGCTGAATTTAGTAGTTTGATAATTGAATGGATAAACTCTGAGTTTTTCTAGGCCTCAGCAATGCAAATGAGGGGGCTGGTTTGGGAAAGTATATGCCAAGATCCTACAGACACTGTTTTTTATAAAAATGGTGTGGTTGCTGATAGTGGTTAAGGCTGCAAGATTAATCGTGATCAGATTCAAATCGCAGTTTGAATGAACACAACTAGCAAAAAAAAAAAAAAGACTACAATTTTAGTACAAACAACCAAACATCTTGTCTGCATAAACCCTATATATATGTATACACACACACACACACACACGCATACATACATACATACATACATACACACACACATATATAGTAGGGATGTTACGATAATCGAAATATCGTGATATCGTATCGACACATCTTAATAACAATTTAAATCTTGCTCTAATCCACACCACTGCAAAGATACCTCTTCTTGGAACAGTCCCTGGCCGCTCTTGTGAGTAATAGACCCCGTGCACCCAGGCCTCTCTATCTCCATCTAAATGTCCCTGGAGTTGTGAGTACATAGTGAACTCCAGCACACCTCTGTCCACTGTGGTTAGTCCTTGTGTGGTACTGCGCTCTGCCATTTTCACTGCTTTGGTTTCAGCGACAGAGCTCCAGGAATGTGTCCATGGCATGCAGGAAGATTAGTAATGGCCCTGGTCAAAGGAATGCACGAAAATATTTCACGGGAACATCTTAAGAACGCCAGATTCATGATTGTCAAAATGACCTAACATGCTGTTGTGTGTGAACAGATAATAGAGCCAAGGCTAAAATGGTTCACTCATAATCCAGCATTATATAGTTTGTTAAAAGGCCCATATTACACTATTCTGTGATGTTATAATGTTGTTTTCTCATCACAAACATACCTGGAGTTGTGTTTTGTTTCATTTACACAAGTTTAACACAAAAACCCCTGTGTTTTTCCTGAATTCCTTCAAACTGAAAACACTCTGCTCCACTTTGTGATGTGATGTGGCAATATAGGATACAGGAAGTGCTCCACTGTGTTTTTAAGATCCATACACCTTTATTAGAATCATTTGGATATTTTCAGCCTTGGAATTGTCAATCTGCAGTGAACTAAAGGTAAAAGGTAGCTTCACATCACAGAGGATTTTAAGCTTTGGAGATGTAGACAAACTAATAATAAAGAGTTACGCAAACATGTGTGAATGAAACAAAACACAGCTCCATGTTTGTGGTATGTGTTTGATGAGATAACAGCATTATAAAAGGGCTTAAAGCTCCCAAGTCCTTAAAGCTCTCAAGTGTTGTCTAATATAGAACCTTTATATGTTACAGCACGTTGGTGGAGTGTCTGTTGTTTTCAAAGTGCTGATAAATGACTTGGCATGGCTGCAGTAGGCACAGGCCCTGGTGGCCAGCTGTTGCCAACTTGGCACACATCAATTTAGTGCTTTTCTCAGAACCAAAAGCCAATACACAACACAAGACAGCTCTCAAAAGTATTTCAAAGTCACATTCTCTTACAGGGCTGTGCAATTAATCAAATTTGAATCGATAAAGACAATTAAAACGGGATTTTAATGGGAAAACTGAGATTAACCACAGAATATCACAAAATATGAAAAATCAAGGGAAATTTGGAAAATGAAAACCACTCAGATACATGTAAGAGATAACAGAACCCCATTTAAATAACATTTATAATATATTTATATAATATATAATTTATGTTAGTTTATTTATTAAAGAGATTATGATAGACACTAAGCATTTTTTACAAAGGAAAAATAAAGATTTTTAGGTTTTACTGGACAAATCCTTACAGAAAAATTGAGCTCACTATCATTACAGTTTGTCACTTCATTTACTGATATAATACGCATTTCATCATAAATTAAACTTTTTGTGAAGTTCAAATACAATTGAAGAGGAGCAAACCAACTAACTACTAACTATTTGTGCCTTGGAAATTCAAAATAGTTGTTTATTTTTTGTTATAATGTCGTAAAACCATTCACATTTAGATCTGTTAATCAATTAATCCCTGAAGATATATTTTGTCATCTTAACTTTGTCTGCCTCCATTTTAGAATTTTGAACATTCTGATGACATAGGATTTTAAAGGGTCTGTAGAAATTCAGTCATTTATAATTGTCAAAGGTGTGCGTGTCTTTTTAATTGAGGTCCACAGTCAATCATCTGTCAGTAAAAGCATTTGTGTAATCCTTCATTCATCCAGAAGTGGTCCATGGTAAAAAAAGGTTATCTGGACAATGTTTTTGAATGTTTTGGCTGCTATCCGTAGTCCATTTTCAGTATTATTTAAGTACGTATTTTATTTTTTAAGAAGACTAAATAAAATGGACAACTCTGATTAATACAGATTTTTTTATGTCAGATCGCCTAGCTTTGTTTTAGCTGTGTTTCTATTGCTTTTTGCTCTTGTCTCCTCTCCCAGGTTTTCAGTTCATCCTGTCAGCTTCAAATAGCATGTGGTATTTCAATAGTGTTTTGTGCATAGGAACCTTAAAAGCCTTTGATATATAAGATCCAAGATAAAAAGAATGCACTCATGCATTTTATTTATGAAGGAAGTGAGGTAGGAGGGATAGGCTTTTTGTATTCTTTTGTGTGAAGAGATAGAGAAGAAATATGGGTGTTACTTTTTTGCATTAACATGTATAAGGTGCCACTTAGACCATTATCTTCTTTTTCACTCTCTACTCCACCTGTCCCAGCTGCACTTTTGTTAATGCGGGCCATTTCTGATGCATGACTGGAAACCATTTACAAAGAATGAAAAACTTTATAGGCACCGGATCTGTATGCAGACTATAACATCATGGCTTTGTTGTATTCGAGACAGTGACTAAGTATTGATTCTGCCTCATCCTCGATCATCAGAGTTTACTAGGACATTTCAACACCTGTGGACTTGTCATCATGTACTTCTTGTTTTGTGCATGTGCCTAGCTTACCTTGACGGATGTGAACTACTTTTCTCTCACCAATTTAAAAAAGTTTTTTTTCATAAAAGCAGTAAGAAGAACTCAGATTTGTATTGAGTAAAACTATTGATGCATAAAAGTTTGATATGAAAAGGCCCAATACACAGGGCTACACCGATGTGATACTGGTGTTGAATATCGGCAAAGATACTGAAAAATTTGCTGGATTGGACATTGGCTTTTTGGCAATTCAGCTGATATCCTCTACTTGTTGTAATAAGCCAAGACAGTCTCATAATGTTTGAATATTTTATTTATACCAAGTTGTTCTGTGGTTACTTGAGTTATATTTAACAGCTGCATAACACATTTGGATCAGTTTAGCCTTATTTTATTTTAATAGATGCTATTTTTAGTCTCTGCTCTGGTATTGTTTAATATCGGATATCAGCAGATACTTCAAGGCATAGTATCAGAATCTGTATCAGAACTGAAAAAGCTGGATCGGTGATCACTATCAATACTCAATACAGATTCAATTTTTGAATAGCAGTTAATTTTTGAATAGTAATTAATTTTCAAGTATAATAATAGTTTCTTTTATTACGAATGATTGGTGTGATATCTAGCTATAGCTTTCTTTTGACAACCAGTGATTTAAGTTTTTACATGCAGAAAGTGCCATCCCAAATCAAACCCACTACCATGCTATTTTCCCTATTCTCATACTATTAACAGACACACATGCTGTCACCACCACAACTTTCCACCCACTTGACCATAGATAGCCTGTATTAATAAACTACAATACATTTTGATAAGACAAATTTCCTCCATAATTACCTACAAAAAAATGCTCTGGCTCTGCATTTTCTGGCGTGACGGTGTAGCAGAGGAAGCCACTCTAGAGAGGTACAGGGCTATGAGGGTGTATTTCCTCCTCTTTAGATGAGAATCAAAGTCCAAACAAATCGTGGAAAGTAGAAAGATGTAATCACTGCTGTTCGAAGAATGTGGGTCTGAAATCAGCATCAGGAATGTAATCGCTGTGGGAAACCATTACACGCTGGAGATTGTTGCTATGAAGCATGGCGGGTGTAAAAAGGACAATCACATACTGTAATGTTGTAGATAAGATACATTACTAAGGCGTATAAGAAAAGCAGCCTGGTGAGTAATTTGAGGTCTACCTAAACCGTCCTATTTCACTTGCAAATTTGAATAGTGGGTAATACAAGTGATTAAATGAGGGCTCAGGTTTTACTTTATGGTTTTCAAAAAGCAGGATTCAGTCAAACACTACTTGAATTGTGGCTACATAATTGCATTTGTAAGTTGGTAACTGCAGTTTTGATCTGATTACAGCTAAGACATAGGTGCATATCGAATATTTATTATAGTTATGATTATTATTACTATTAGGGATCCAGTTTTTAATTTCCGATACTGATACTTTGGCTTTTGGTATCTGTTGATATCAGATACTAACCAATACTAGCGTACGGACTGAAAAAGGTACTTATTAGTATTCAATCCATTCCAATTGACTTACTACAAAACGTATCTAGTTGTGTTATTTCTTGAGCAAGTAACTGTTGAACAGCTTTGTATGAGTAAAGGTTCAAACAATATGAAATGTTCTAGGCCATCATTTGCCATTAAATAGTCTTATTACATCTAATAAAAGGTAAACAAGGTTATCGACTGAACCTACTAGTATATCATACATCCGATACCCGATCCAGCAATATTGGATTGGCGCCAATATTCAAATCGGTATGAGAGCATCCCTAGTTGTTATTGCTCTAATCATTTACAACAAAAAAACGTGTAATGAAGATTTTTAACATTAACTTAAAGTGTGCACGTTGAGTGGAACAGTTGCTTGTGGATTGTGAACAGTATTTCTGTGAGACGTGCCACCTACTTTCATTTCATGTTTATTCTCTTCATTTTGCTGAAACCCCACTTCCTCTCTAAGTGAATGATCTTAATTAATCATGACTTCAATTACGATTTAAATAACCCTGATTATTATTTTTTCCCTTAATCAAGTAATTACAGCTAATCTTGCAGCCAGCTCCATGTTATAGTGAAGTGCGGCCAAAACACTGAGTGTGAAGTGATTCAGCGAGTCACGAGCCACAGGCCTGTGCCAGTATCAGACATGTTGATTTTGGAGGACACAGAGGGGAGAGAGTCTTGTCGGTCTCAATTTTATAGGTTTACACTGGGACGTGACCAGATGCATTACAGTCCATTGCCGGAAATCTGTACTCAAGGTTATTGCAGTTTTGTTACAACAGCCACTATCTATTTCACTACACTTTAAAGAGCCCATATTGCG
This sequence comes from Taenioides sp. WSHXM2023, assembly GCA_029959045.1. Taxonomy (NCBI): domain Eukaryota; kingdom Metazoa; phylum Chordata; class Actinopteri; order Gobiiformes; family Gobiidae; genus Taenioides; species Taenioides sp. WSHXM2023. Next base: position 13,544,411 of record CM057101.1, on the reverse strand, counting down.
CTATTTCTTATCTATGTTATAATTTATGTTTCCTCATTAAAAAAAAAAAAACAGTTGTGGAGTGTTGGAGATGTGTTTTGTTTCATTCACAAATGTTTAACACTGAAATCACATGTACGTACAGTGTTCCACCTTGTGATGTCATGTGGTAATGCAGGTGCTCCATTGTGTTTTTAGACTCCATACACCTTAACTAGAATCATTTGGATGATTTCAGCCCTGGAACTGCCAATTTATATGAAACAAAAGGTAAAAGGTAGTTGTTAACTTGAAAACTACCACTACATGATGTCACAAGGTGGAACAGAGCATTTTGAGCTTTGGAGAAGTAGACATGTGTGAATGAAACAACAGGCAACTCCAGGTATGGTTTTGTGAGAACTTTAGAACATGGTTTAAAGCTCACAGAAGTGTAATATGGGACCTTTAAATTGATGTTATCATATCTTTGGACAACAAGGAATTCATAGAACTTAACCAGACCAAACCTGGACTCAACCAGGTCTAAGTTCTATTGTACTGAATCAGGTCTTTAAACCAGAACTAAAGTCTGTTTGTTACACCACCAGAAGCGTGCGTACATTCCTCCAGTATTTCCCATGCAACATTTTAAAAGCATCATTTCAAATTAGTTTTTTTTTCTGCCTCCCAAAATGCTTTTATCATGATTCATGAATATATAAAACTGTCAAATATTTCATCTACTCTTTTCTTTTCACATTTCTTGGTCTGTGCTGCTAATCTGTCCAGCAAAAAGACTGAATGAGCGAGACTATAATTGTCTGCAAATGACAATCACAAATGTACAAAGACCAAACGCAAAAGACTAAATGTGTGGGAGTCAAACTAGCAGTTTAATGAGCTTTCTAATGTGGTTATTATAGCTGAAAAAACAGTCTTGTAGCTGGAATTGAGATCATTAAAACACACAATTACCTTTTTTTTTTTTTTTTTTTTAGCACTGATTCAATTACCACTTTTTTTTAAATAGTTTAGTTTGTTTTCATACCAAACTTAATAGTTTTGACTGCTCAGTAGAGATCTTCAGTGATCCTCAAAGTGGTCACAGCAACATCACGAGACCATGACAGTATGAAAACAAACAAAATCTTGGTCTGAAAAAATAATAAAGTAAATTATCGGAAGACCAGATGAACCTCATTGGACAGCACAATTACCACCTTGTTTAACAATGTGATCCCTGCATAAAATGACTATGGTATGTTGTTGTATGTGTCCCACTTTAGGCCCATAGTTGCTGGGATAGATTTTGCTACGTACAGCAAGAATAAACAGTAGAATCCTGAGTGTCTGAGTGAAGAACACAGCCCAAATATACAGGGTTTGTGTGTTAAACATGTGTGAATGAAATAAAACATAACTCTGAGTATGTTTTTGATGAGGAAAACAACATTATAACATAGAAAAACACAGAAAATAGTGTAATATATTATTTTATTATATACTGACACAGCATCTCATAATATCAAATTTTGTATCAACTAATTGTGTATCAGGATATGCTGATTATTTGGTGCATCCAAGAAATAAGAAAGGAACTAGCAATGACAGGCTTGTTTCAAATACAAAGATTTTTCCTTGGAGATGTCATGCCACCCTAGTCTCATAAAGTCGGTCTGACAGTTACTCAACTGAGACACTTTAAAGGAAAGTCAAAAAACACGCAAGCTTTAATGGTGCATTGTGTAACTTTTCTGCTAGAGCGTCCGTCACATTCTTTCTCAGTGGAAATGTTATTGTTTTGTCTGGAAAGTTTTTATCGTCACGGAGACCAAACCAGGCCAGATCTGTGGAGAGGCAACCCTGTCCACAGTCAGAATGCCTGTTTTTCCAGTAATTTAATAAATGTAAGGTAGAGCTGTTTAATGTCATACAGTGGAACATTTCAGGCAGAGCAATGACATATCCATAGAAACAAGCAGGTGACGTACCCCCAGTCAAAAGTTACACAGTGCACCTTTAAATTATACTTGTTCTGTTGCTTACCTCCCTGCCTCCTTTCCTGCCCCTCCCCTGCTCAGCACTGCGCTACATCAGGACCCCCACCGTTTGAACCAATGACTAATGTAATTAAATGTCTGGTGTTCTGTCTGCGGGGCAAGAGAGGGTGCTATTGGTGCAGCAGTGATGGGGATGGAGGCGGCAGGCAGTGCACAAGTCAATTATATTTGCATGATTTGAGAGAGTCAGAGCCAGGCAGTGACAAGTACTTTGGTTGTCACATGTCAGGGTAGTTTCAAAGTGATTTTTAACTATAACCTGGTTTAAAGCAATGGATTTTTGCAGTAATTTTTTGAGATGTCATAATTTGTTGAGTGTGAGTGAAACGGAGACACTACCTGAGACTTGTCTGAGCTTTATTATACATAACTTTACAGTCACAAGCTGTGTATATATAAGTGTGCTCACCTTCCACGGTGGTTGGTCTCCCTCACCCACTGTGCAGTATCTTTGCTGTTCCTAGTACTGCACTTTTCTGGACTGAGATGTCTGATGTTTTTCCTGGGATCTGCTGCAGCCACTCCTCCAGTTTGGGAGTTACAGCCCCGAGGGCACCACTGATGCCTTCACCTTCCAGGCCTTCTCCAGCTCTTCCTTGAGCACCTGGTATTTCTCTAGTTTCTCGTGTTCCTTTTTCCTGATATTACCATCACTTGGTATTGCAATGTCCACCACGGCTTTTTTCTGTTGCTCATCCAACACCACTATGTCTGGTTGGTTCGCCATCACCATTCTGTGACTCTGTATCTGGAAGTCCCACAGGATCTTGGCTCGGTAATTCTCCACAACCTTCGGAGGTGTTTCCCACCTTGACCTTGGGGTCTCCAGCCCGTACTCTGCACAGATGTTTCTGTACATTATGCCCGCCACTTGGTTATGTCACTCCATGTATGCTTTCCTTGCCAGCATCTTACACCCTGCAGTTATGTACTGGACTGTCTCAGGAGCCTCTTTGCACAGCCTACACCTTGGGTCTTGTCTGGTGTGGTAGATCTGGGCCTCTATTGCTCGGGTGCTCAAGGCCTGCTCCTGTGCAGCCAGGATGAGGGCCTCTGTGCTGTCCTTCAGACCAGCCCTCTCCAGCCATTGGTAGGATTTCTTGATATCAGCCACTTCAGTTATGTTTCTGTGGTACGCCCCATGTAGGGGCTTGTCCTGCCATGATGGTCCCTCCAGCACCTCTTCCTCTGAGCTCCACTGTCTGAGGCATTCCCTGAGCACAACATCTGTCGGGGCCTTGTCCTTGATGTACTTACGGATTTTGGATGTTTCATCCTGGACAGTGGTTCCCACACTCACTAGTCCTTGGCCTCCTTCCTTCCGACTCGCGTAAGACATTTCATGCTACTGCCCACCTCATAGAATGATGAGAGGCAGTGAAACTTACAAGATGCCAGCTCAGACATTGCCCAGCCAAACAAGGTCTGTGTCAGGTGCTGGGCAACTCAGAGCACCTTGATGAAAAATATGGCACAAAAGCATTGTATCTTCTTGGTGATTTTGTTCAATTGTTAGCCTATACTTGAGTTTATTTTTCAGTGAATGCATATGTTTACATTACTCTTGAATGCTTCATCAGTCCAGATCCACTTGTGCTAATCACGTTATCTGGTAGTCTGACTCTGCACCAGACTACTTTGCTCCAGTCTGCTCTAATCTGGGACCTGCTCAATGGCAATGAGGACTTAACATTATAAAAACCACATAGCAGACTGCAGCATGACAAAAAGAAAGATGGATGTCCACTTTAACAATGCCATATGTAAACACTGATTGCAGCACAGGCAATAAGTGTCAGTTTGTGTTATTGGCCATATGGAGTGAGTGAACTGCCAGCAGGGGTCAGACTGGTTTTAACTATTAACACATTGGAGATGACCCTCAGTGGACTGTGTCTGGGATCTTTCTTCCTGCTCCACTGTGTAACCCTGACAACACTTCCTGTCATCACGCAGGTCCAAAACAGGAGCCTGTGGAGCCTGAAAAATGGCAACTTAAAACAGATGTGGACACCAAAGCAAAGCTCAGTGTTTTGAGAGAATTGAGAGATAACATCAACAACATTGTCTTCAGGCCTATAAAGTTTCAGCAGGGGAGCAAATAATCAGTTTATTGTTACTATTATTAAAGAGCCCTGTGTAACTTTTCTGTTGGGGGTCTGCCACTTGCTTGTAAAGATGTAATTGCTTTGGCTGGAATCCACACTGTATTGTATTTTTCTGTCTATCTTACATTTATAAAATTTTAGACTTAGTTCTTAGTGTGAATGGGCTCTCCTCTACACAGATCTGCAACCATAACTTGGCCTGGTGGCGTTACCTGCTTGTCACTATGTAGATGGAAAAGATAAATATCATACTATGTAATATTCTAGGCGGAGAAAGAATGTATCCAAGGAGACAAGCAGGTAGCTGAACTTCCACCAGAAAAGTTACATAGTGCACCTTTAATACTTAGTGAAATATGGGCATTGAATGTCAGTATCCTTGCTTATTTTCCAGTTCCAATAGTCTTATATAATGCGTGTTAAGACTCAAAAGGTGTGTGGCCCAGGACCATGGGAGATAGAGCTAAACTAATTAGCAGTCACTTAATTTTCATAGTGTAGTTATTTTGATCGGACCAATGCAGTTAATATAGCTACAGTATTTGCTATTCTGCATGAGGCTACAGGAGTTAGCTGGTGGCACTGTAAAATAGATGTCTGTTGGCAACAAGGCCACAGCCACAGGGAGCAAGCTAATGGGTGGGTTTACGGCGTATCTCCTGCAGCCAAGCCTCATCTTGAGAACGCATACACGCTCATTAAAGTGTAATAGAAGTTGAACTCAAGTAGAGCTGCACACAGACTCAAAGACAGTTTTAAAATATGGGGTTTGTTGCCAGATTACAAACATATTCTGTGTTAAGATGTTATGTAGTGTTTGTTAATTCTAATATCACCAAAGTTACCATAGCAACCACTTTCTATGCTTGAGAAGACAGCTACTTTATGCATATTTATTTAGGACCATGTATATTACTGGACATCTGCATCATTCACTTTTTAATATGCCGAACTATAGCAAAAGTGCAGTATTGTATTAGTTGTTCCAGAGCATGTAAAAAAAGACTTAACATAAATTAATTATCAGTTAATTGTATGCTACCACTCACTTTAAAACACATCTTTTATGCAAAATTAACTTTTGAGAGCTTTTAACCATGTTATAGTTGTTTGCCCTTCTTATTTACCGTCTTGAAGATGTATTAGGAGTGATTTGTGCATGTTTGTGCAATCTTATTTTATTTGCAAGATGCCACTTTGCCGATTAACCTCCATTTTCATCGCCACCAGAATACGCATATTGCTGTGTACTTAATTTTGTTCTCCAATTTATTTTCTTCACTGGTGATACACATAGGATTTGGCAGCGATTTTAATTTGGCCTCAGATTCATATATGCAAATCTTTGCATATATATGATGTGTGCATGTGTCTGATGTCTCTGTGCAGCTGGCAGGCCTGGGGTGGGACAGGGAGCATGGCTGAAGCACGGAGGGAGAGCACAAGCAGCCTGCAGAGGAAGAAGCCCCCATGGCTCCGGCTGGACATCCCCACCACGCAGATGTCACTGGACGAGCCCCCCACTTTTGTTCAGGTCAATACACTGCACAAAAAGATATTATTTTAACATGTTTTAAAATTCTGTCTTTTGCTTTTCTAATAATAAGCTGAACTGATAACTGATGCCAAAACAAGATGCTCAATTTTCTTGATCTTATTCAGTAGTTTGACCAAATGGTAATATTAAAGGGCCCACATTATTTTGTTTTCTCATCTATGTTATAATGTTGTTTCCTCATCAAAAACATACCTGGAGTTATGTTTCACATATATTTAACACACAAACTCTGCATATTTAGGCTGAGTTCTTCTCTGTTTCACCTTGTGATGTCATGTGGTAATACCACAATACCACTGTGTTTTTAAACTCCATACACCTTCACTAGAATCATTTGGATAATTTCAGCCCTAATTGTCAATCTCTTCTGCACAAAAGGTAAAAGGTAGTTGTTAAAACTACCGCTTCATGAGATCACAAGGTGGAGCAGAGCATTTTAAGCTTTGGAGATGTACGCAGCCCAGGTAACAACATTATAACATGGTGTTTGGGTAACAGAGGCCCTTTGAAGGTCCTTTAAAACTTAAATTATTCATTATACTGAATTAAGATTAGAACTGAGATGAAAGAGCCCCATGATATCTATATTGGACAAGTAAATCAATACATATACACAAAACATATGAAGATTTTTCAATGACTTACCAGAATTGGTATCAGCTTTTTCCTATCCATCCTTTCCTATCTTAATCTTGTTTTAAATGTTAGTATAGTGCCTATTTCCACTGATGCTGTGTTGTTTTACTGTAGCCCATGAAGAGGCAGGGGTTCCTCCGCAGTATCAGCATGCCAGTGGAGACAGTTCACCTCCAGTCTCCACCACGGGATTTCTTTGACACCAGGCGGCCAGTGTTACAGCGACAGTCGTCTATCACCCAGACAATAAAGAGGTAAAGACAAGCAGCACTCAGCTAAGCACTGCTCTGGGTGGTACTGTGCACTACTGTATAGATACATGGCAGGGACATCACATTGGGGGTGTTCTGCATGTATTTTCTACAGAGGATTGTTCGTCAGTTACCATGGAGACACAATATGTGTAAAATCCCTCAGTCGTCCAAGTAGAATCCATGGGAAAAGGAGAAATTCAATTTGTCAACAGGACAAAAGTTTATTTGGTCGAATACGTTTCGCAGCTCATCCAAGCTGCTTCTTCAGTTCTGGTCAGACGCTGGTGGACACTGCCTTATATCTGCCTGAAGGGAGGAGCTAACTACAATGAAATTACTATCCCACATATTTGTTTACAGTTTGTTAGTTAGGTGGGTCTATTAAATATGCAGTGGTAGTGGAGTGTGGGGTGTTGTTAGCAGAACCATTCAGGGCCATAATGGGTGTTTTCACACCTCTGGACCTGACCTGGCTAGTCCTATTGTTTTCTTTGTTTGTTTGTTTTGATTTAGGTTTGAGGATAGAATTATAAATGGGAAACAGAGGATGTTGGAGACTTCCATTTCTGTTCAAGGAAGGATTCTCTTTCTTAACAAAATAGTCCCTTTCACTTCCCTTGAATACTGCGAAACATATTCCACAAAATAAGATTTTGTCCAGTTGACAAATTAAATTTCTCCTTTTGCCATGGAGCCACAATGCACACATTAGCAAACAAACCAAATAAGTTTTAAGATTGTCTGAAATAATAATTCAAAATGGATTTAAACAGCATATTTTCAGAAGCCTGTGATCCATATGAGTTTTCATGGTCCAGTTTAGGTGTTTGATTTTCAAAAAGGTGAGAGTGACTAACTGAAAAACTGTTGACTAATGCTAACTAGTTTGTGACTGTAATGTTATTTGAGAGGGGCTTGTTTAACAGTACAAATTAGCTCACCTGTTGTAGTTCCAGCTAAGTCACTTCTTTCTGGTTAGATTGTGTTAAAATAAAGTACAGATGAAATCTAAGAAAGCCTCAGACAGAGCAGTGCCTACAGTTAACATCTCACTCCCGGGGAATGTTGATGACATCAGCTGCAAAGTATCTGTGTGGAGATCTGGTTTCATTGGATAACAGTAATACAGTTAGAGTCCAGTTTCTTCCCTATAGCCCTTCTTCTTAGCCCTTAATCAGCCAGCTTTAGTAATAACAAAAAACGTTGAAAATTACTCTTTTTCTGAGCTAGTTTCTCATCTTTTATTTTTCTGAATTTCAGCACTATTAGATTAACATCACATCACTGTAATATGGCTGCAATGTCAAATCACAATAATAGTGATCAATAAGCCTGTCACGATAATTACTATATTAACTTCAATACATGACAGAGGGAACAATTACTTTTGGGGCTCAATATTTATTGTAGGTTGTTTTTCTGTACTATGATACGATTTGAGCTGTAGAGATATGAATAGATAACTTCTATGACTCATTAAGTGTTTCATTTCATTACTGCAGCTCAACAATACCGTATACAGGAACGTTTTTTGGGTGGGTAAATCCTGCTTTAGGGTTATTGTGTCAGTGGCATAATGGCTTTCAGTATTATCGTTTATCGTCTATATTTTTTTCATCAAATATCGTACTTCAAAATGTGTTATTGTGACAGGCCTAGTGATTAATCAACTACTGAAATAAAGTTATCAAAGGCTAATTTAATAATAAGGAACTGTTAGTAAGACTGTTCACTGCACTGTTGTTTAATCAGAGAAGAATGTTGTATTTTGAAATTTTGACTTGTTAAAATGTCATCAAAATCGCAAAAGAACAACATAAATAATCATTTGAACATACAACAGATAATAATCACTGACTGGCTGACTACAGTGCAGTCATTATTTGCAGCCCTACACTGTAACTTGCACCTTTCGCACCTTTCCTTGCATTGAAGTCTTTACCTAACTTTGCCTGTGTCTGCATGCACTTCTGCACACTTAAGCTGCCCTCTTCACTGCCTTTTGTCTCTTCTCTTCTCTCCTCCTCTTCCTCTCCTCTTCCTATCGTCTTCCCATGTCTCTCTTCTTCCTCTCCTGTGTCTGTGGTCTGCCCTCGCGGTCACAGCAGTAGGCGAGTGCACTTTGAGCGGATTAACACAGTCCCCATAAAGGGCCAGCGAGCTCTGCGTCGCAGCGTCCGGAAGCACCACTCTCTGTCCCGAACACTGCTCAGGTACGGCAGGAAGGAGAGGTCAAAATACTGATCTTGTTTTCTGATGAGATCACCACATTCTAATAGGCCCATAATATTTCACGGTTCTGTGTAAATACATTGATTTTTTATTTGATTCATTTTACCTTTATTAAACTCAAGAGAGACTTGGCCACGGTAGCAGCCAACGCAATCAATACAAAACTGTAAAATCACAAAATATCACATTATAAAACCATTTGCATCTCCCAAGAAAAACATACACGTCGATCACTGCACTCAGTCCAATTGTTATTGATATTTTTTGATTATATATATTGATTGCTATATTGATTCTACCTGGACAAGGACGGACATCTTTGATACAAGTTCCTGATTTTCAGACACATAGACCTATAACATGTAATGGAGGTGTGAGGACAGGTAAAATACTATTGAAAATAATAGGTCCTGCCAGTAATATAAATGCTCAGTTTGATTTTCTATTCTTATATTCATGGTAAAAATACAATATAACGGTTAATTAAAACTGGCTGTTGGCCTGTCTAACCGGGGAGTATTATATAGGAACTGAAACCCACTGAAAGTTTTGTCATCTGTAAATCATTGCCACAAACGAACCTTGGCTAAAATAATAACAAGAACCAAAACTAACTCTTCCTGTTAGAAATTCCTCTTAATTTGAGTAACAGTAATGGCCTGCCTGTTTCTGGGAGGGGCTTCACATTTTTATTCACATCTGTGCAGCAGAAGTCAGAGCTCGAGATGCTCTTGGTTTGAGTCATAGTCTCATCTGACTTTATGTGGAGTAGTCAGGTCAAACTTAACTGGGAATGTTGTCAACAAACACTGAGAAAACATGTGATACTGACAATTCATCTATTGACTACTTGTGAAAAACATAGTTATAGCTCAAATCCTGGTTTAGTTTTATTTAAAGGCAGCCTCAGTCCTGTCCTGCACTATGCAAATTTTCTGGTCTCCATGACAACAGAGTCTGGAATGTTAGTACAACATTAAACTTATCTATCTTACATATATTAAATCATGTTTTTATTACTTAAAAATACCTTGAAAACATGCATTCTTACTGTAAGCGGGGTCGCCTCTCCACAGATCTGGCCAGTAACATGGCCTGGTGGCGCCACCTGCTTGTCGTTTTATGCCATACTGTGGAACATTGTAGACAAAGCAATGACATCTTCATGGAGGCAAGCAGGTGTCGACAAAAAGGTCCCTGGCAATTCCTTCTATATGGTTCTCATCCTTTAAAAATGTACAGTCTAATTTTTTGTCAGACAGCACTGCTTTTACATTACACCCCATGAACAGGAAGAAATTAAAGTCAGGTACTTGGAAATCCAGATTTAATAAATTAAATTAAAAAACACTAGCGTACATGGTGGCATACTCAGATAAAGCACATGTTCATAATGAAATTGTGTAGGTGTCTATCTACCCACAATTATTTAGTAGCAGAAAGAAAAGGCGCTGAAACTAGCCCACTCTGCTGTTGTCTGTAATTATAAAAGGAAAACTCACCACCTCTTTCCTTTGAAGACTGTCTCCACTTCCTGGCCACAGGGAAGCAGTAATGATGTTTACTCTGTTAGCTATCAGCTTTAAGTTCAGCAACCTCTATACAAAGCGGTGCCGCACTTGAATGGCTGATAAAACACCGGGAATAGTTTGTACAATTCCCACAGTGGGTAAAAATGCATAACCTGAACTTGATATCCTGGGTGAGTTTGTGTGTGCGCTCCTTGCTTCTAGTTTTTGTGTGTCCTGTCAGTAAAACATGCCCAGACTAGTCCCCCTTCTGGTCCCTTATATATATTGGCCTTGGTTACTTTCATTTTTTGCCATTTGAAGTGTAGAGTCACAGCTGTCCTATATCTATTAGCATAATCTTGTTAAAATCATTAGCTAAAAACAGCATTAATCTGACTTTATGCTCGTTGAATTAGGGGCACAGCAGACTGGTTTGGGGTGAGTAAAGATGGCGATGCAACACAGAAATGGCAGCGGAAGAGCCTGCGTCACTGTAGTCTCAGATATGGGAAGCTGAAGCCACAGGTGATCCGAGAGATGGACCTCCCAAGTCAAGACAACATCTCCTTAACCAGCACCGAGACCCCACCCCCTCTCTACGTCCCCTCATCTCAACATGGGATGCAAAAGGTAATGCACCTCACATATTAGATTTAGACTTAGACAAACTTTATTGATCCACAAGGGAAATTATTTGGACGCAGTAGCTCATGCATCACAATATATTATAATGACAAACTGCAAAAATATAAATGTAATAATAAATTCTAAAGTGGTCAATAAAAACAAAAAAATATGAAATCAAATGATCCAAAGAGATAGTTACTTTGTCATTCATTGCAGCTCTTTGCCCATGAGCACATTTTCCATATTTTCCCTACTCACATGCTCCTTTTTGCCCTCTGACTGAATGAATGAAAGGAAATTTACATCATTTTCACTTTGAGCTACTAGCCATTGAGAAATTTTTTTTAAAAATTATTTTATTATTATTTATTGCCCTGTCACCCTCTCACTTTAATTATTATCTTTTGGTAATAGTGCCTTTATGTTGTAATCAGCTAATCTCCATACTCTGGTTTATATTTAAGCAATAAGCCGTTTTATCTACGCCTACATATCTTTTGGCCTTTCTCTTGGCGAATAATGCTCACTCAACAAATGTTGCCAGATTAAATGTGACAGTGCCTTTTGGGTTGCAAGCTCTTCTAAACGCAGTGGTCCTAAAACTGAATACAAGCGTTTATGTTTCACTAGTTAAACAGTAATGTTTTATGTGCAGGAGCAAAGTACCCTCAAGTACTTTGAATCAAAATAACTATTTGCAAATCACAGACACTGCAGTTATTTAAGTACCATGGTTTTCTCTGCACACAAGAAAGTCTTCTGGTTCCTTGGGGTCCTATTATATATAAAACTTGCTAACCCTGTAGTTTATACTTGTTTTGAAATGCATAGGATTGTTATTATTATTTTAACAGTTCATATTTCAGCCTTCTCTCAAATATTAATGCTTTTGTTTGAACTAAATCTCATCTGAAATTATTAAAACATCAATCACAATCGCAACAGCTGTAACTGAATAAATATATTATAGATTTTTTTTGTCTTACTGTGGAACATTCCAGGCAAAGGTATAGCATCTCCATGATAGGGATTGCATATTTAAGTAAAATAACTTAAAACTTTTTTTGTGGTACACACAATCCCTCAAAGCACACAAATATGAATCTTTAAATCAAGAAGCTATATTAAACATCTTTAAAGCTTCTATATTATCCAAAATTTACTCTTGTGAGCTTTAAGCCATGTTATAATGTCAGTACATCCTCAAAAACATACCGGGAGTTGTGTTTTTGTTTCATTCACATATGTTTGAGTAATCTTGTGTTATTAGTAGGGATGCAATGATACGGTTTTCCCACAATTCGATATGGGTCACAATATTGATTTGATTTTGATACATTTTAAGACACACACACAAAAAAATGCTAATGAGTATAATATAATAACACTATGATATTAATGAAACAACACATACATTACACACAATACATTACAGTACAACTTCTGTAAAGTTATAGTTCATATGTGAAGTGTTTTAGTTCTATTGGTTCAGTGATTTACAGCTCAGAATTTATATTCAGTGAAAATAAGAACAGTGCTTTCTCAGGCTGTTTTATATTTTATAATATAGCCAGTCTACTCTTAATATAGACTCTAGGGACTTACACTATCAGACTTTCCCTTCTTTGATGATGATTTGATGATTTCTTTCCCTCCTGTGTCCGTGCGGCTCTGCCTCCTCCAGCAGAGACAGACAGTATCTCCTCCCACACTGCCCTGCGACAGTCTGTGCTCTTAACAGATTCACTGCACTGTCCATCCTCTTTCTGGACACTAAAACTATGTTATATTATTTTATATATTATTATTATTTTCTCACAAAAACTTATGGCATAGAGTGTGAGAAAAAGATCGCGTATATCGCGTGTTTCGTCGCGGGTGCGTATGTGAGCGCATTTGATTAAAGCCGATGTAAAGCCCAAAAGTGATTCTAAAGTATTTAAAAGTTAATGTCTTTGTCATTCCTGGGTCTATTAACGTAAAAGAAAATGTGACTGAAAGATAAAATCCTCCTCTGTTAGAATATTTCAGCTGTAAGTCTCTATGGAGCTGTTTTCTTGCTGCATCTGCACTCTGATAAGTGATTCCCTTTAGGACCAAAATAAATGACAACACAGCGCGCGTGAAGGGACTCGAATATCATTGCATCCCTAGTTATTAATCTGTCTACATCTCCAAACCTCAAATAGTTCTGTTCCACCTTGTGAGTTTACAAAGTGGAAGTTCGTGTTAACAGCTGCCTTTTACCTTTTGTTCAGTCAAGATTGGCAATTCCAGAGCTGAAATTATCCAAATGATTCTAGTGAAGGTGTATGGAGTTTAAAAAACAAAGTGGAGCACTTTCTGTATTACCACTTGACATCACAAGGTGGAACAAAGTGTTTTCTGTTTTAGATAAGAACTCAAACAACATTATCATAGATAACATAGATCAGAGAATGGCATAATATGGCACCTTAATAAGTAATGAAACAAACTAATTATTATGCAGAAGTAAGGATATTAATGCATTTGTATTGTATTTGAATTGTTTTGTGTTTCTTTCAGATTGTAGACCCCCTCGCCCGTGGCAGAGCGTTCCGTATGGTGGAGGAGGTGGATGGGTACAGTGTTCCCCAGACCCCCATCACTCCCGGGGCGGCCTCCCTCTGCTCCTTCACCAGCTCACGCTCCGGGTTAAACAGGTTACCACGGCGACGCAAGAGAGAGAGCGTGGCCAAGATGAGCTTCAGGGCTGCAGCAGCACTGGTCAAAGTAAGACAATGCACAATAAAAGATCATAAGATGCTGCTATTTTCTACCACAAAAGTATAAGTAATTTTGGACAGCATAATGAATATATTGACTAAATTGACTGTTAGCTAGGTCAGGGTCGACAGATTTTCAGACAAAACATGCAACTTTCAGATAAAATTGCTTTGAAAACACTAAGACCCTATAATTCGATATTATTAATTCAGTCTGCGAATGTGAAGCAAAACTATAAAAAAGCTAAATGTCACCTCTAAAAACGCAGACTTTGTAAAAAAAAAAAAACTTTGTAAAAACTGTGTACTTAACAACTACTATATGAGCTGAGGGTCAAGCAATGATTTCAATAAAGAATGTTACATTCAAGTTTATGGCATTGAACAAAACTGAACAAATAACCAGCTGAATTAAATATTATTATTATTATACTGTGGGGGGATTTGTATTGTTTTCATAGTTATTTTGGTGTTGCAACCCCAAAATATTATGGAATCCCTGATCTGAATTTTAAGAAATGTCAGTAAATGTGTGTGCCTTAGTAACTTTTGAACTACAACATGGAACCTGTGAGGAAATACCATAGAGAACATCTGTCAGGACTCAAACCTCTGTGTTTTGTTATAGGGACGGTCGTTTCGAGAGAGCACGCTGCGGAGGGCCCATCGGCGCAGCTTCACTCCGGCCAGCTTCATGGAGGAGGACATGATGGACTTTCCCGATGAACTGGACACATCCTTTTTCGCAAGAGTGAGTGAATCATTTGGAGACCCACTTATTAATATACTGAGCTAGTCAAGTTTCATAAACATTTTGTCACATATCCAGAAGGACATCTGGATTAAAGTGAATGCCAAATTATTAATATGATAATATAATTAACATCCATCCAACCAAATGATAATACATGTTTGAATTATGTATTTCTGCACAATAGGACATTATGATGCATGAGGAGCTGTCCACATACGCAGATGAGGTCTTCGAGTCCCCCTCAGAGGCGGCCGTGAAGGACGCAGAGCCCAGCTCCAAAAAGGATGACACGGAGCTCACGGGCAGCGCTCTGGACAAGTCTGAGCTGGAGCGGAGTCACCTCATGCTGTGAGTGCATCCGCTTTAACTCATGCTTTACATTTACGCAGATTTACTGTGCCACACGTGCAGCCCCAGATAAGCCCCACAGGTCACACAAGTGCTGATGAAGGTTTTTCAGTGAATGAGCCTGGAAACTGCTTAAGGCCTATGTTAGTGGTATAGAATATAGGCCAATAGTGAACAGTTTATTTGTTTAATTTAATGTATGTGAAATAGATAATGCCTTTGATGCATTTGTATGAACTGTATTAATATGTTAGATATTTTATATTTTTAGGGAATACCTTAACTCCAGTCTAGTGGGCAAGCTTCTCCACTCACCGTCTATATGACTATATCAAATCTATGCAGTATACTGCAAAAATGGAAACTGAACAATTTCACACTTATAATTTTGAAACTACTTGAACCTTCAATTCTGTTGCCTACATTTATTATAGTATAACAATATATTATAATAACAACATAACATAAGTCAGTATCACTTATTCAGTAAACTTTGATCAATTCAAGTAATTGTTATACAAAATCTATAATATTTTTACTCTTTTCCAGGCCGTTGGAGAGAGGATGGAGGAAAGCCAAAGAGGGGACCCCCGCTCCCCCAAAGGTGCCCCTGCGTCAGGAGGTCATCAGTAACTACGGGCAACGGCGTGGACAGAGGATCGGCCTTCCTGTGAAGAAACTGTTTGCTCGAGAGAAGAGGCCGTATGGACTGGGGATGGTCGGAAAACTCACAAACCGAACTTACCGCAAGCGCATCGACAGCTACGTCAAGAGGCAGATAGAGGACATGGACGACCATAGGTACATATATTACTGCTACTACTACTAAACTACTGCACTAAGTTAAAACACATAATTAGACATGAAAAATGCATATGTAAATGTTAATAACTGTTATACTGTATGTCTTTTCTAGGCCTTTTTTCACTTACTGGATCACCTCGGTCCATTTACTCATCACTATTTTGGCCGTTTGCATTTATGGTTTTGCACCTGTGGGGTTTTCCCAACATGAGACTGTTGATTCTGTAAGTTAATCATTCACTAACAGTCAGCTGCCGACAAAATCAGTTGATATATTTTTTTTCCTATTTACTTTTGAAGGTTTTAAGAAACAAAGGTGTGTATGAAAATGTCAAGTTTGTGCAGCAGGAGAACTTTTGGATTGGGCCTAGTTCAGTAAGTAAACAGCCATGATTCTAAATGACTGTATTTTAATTTCTGTTTAAAAATCGTTTACAAGGACTAATTTTGTCTGTTCTAAACCATTTCTAAACAAGGCCCATATCAGGATTATACCAGATCTAACCCAGCCTAAAGTCAGTTTTTATGATGTAAAAATCTGTGTATGGGTGGAGAGAACCAGGTCCAGACACATAGGAAAATATGTGTTTATAAAAATATCTGGGTACGTGTAACCAGGGCCTTAAACATGGAAGGGAAGAATGTGATCAAAACTAAATCAAGCCAAAACCAGACCATGAATAACACTTGCATTTTTTTATGTATTGTGTTTGTCAGTGATACATACCACAGTTTGGGAATCATGGATCTTTAACACATTTTTCTATTGACCCTTGCAATAACCTTTTCACTAAAACAATTAACTGTCTCTTACAGGAAGCCCTAATCCACTTGGGGGCCAAATACTCTCCATGCATGCGTCAGGATAAGCAGGTGCACGATCTTATCAGGGAAAAGAGAGCTATCGAACGCAACTCCGCCTGCTGTGTGCGCAATGACCGCTCTGGCTGCGTCCAGACCACAGAGGAAGAATGCTCGGTCCGTCAGCCCCCTCTTCAGTTACCTGAATCCTAACCTCATTAACTCAATGCAGATTAAACACTGAGCTCCTCTCTTGTGTTTTGGGATTGCAGAGTACGCTCGCGGTGTGGGTGAAGTGGCCTAAGCATTCCAGCACTCCACAGTTAAATGGGAAAGACAGGCAGTATGGCTCAGTCTGCCATCAGGATCCAAGGTATTTGATTGTAATACAAATGTGGATCTAACTGACTGAATTTGAATAAAAAAGACTATATTAATGTTATTTTATATAATATTTATATATAAAATGCATTTCTAAACTATGAACATTTAAAAAAAAATATTACAGAAATTACATAAAGCACCTTATAACATCTACTTCTTTCTGTAGCTCTCTAACCTTTCTGGTGGGTTTATGCTACCTGGTTGACTCTATGGAGATTTTTATATAATATTATATTAAACAGTTTGTATTAAAGAAAATAATAAAAAGTAGGCAGTAATACATATTTTTAGTCTTGTCACAAATCTGACCTGTAACTTGGTTTGTTTGGCATCACCTACTTAGAAATACAGTTAATTGCCCCAGGAACATTTTAGATAAAGCAATATCATCTGCATGGACACAAGCAAGTGGCAGACTGGCCATCCGGAAAGTTACATAGTGCATCTTTAACAGGCTCTGTGTACAACAGCACCCCACAACCACACTCTTAGAGTCACTACATCCTTTGTATCGCTGTGGTTTTTGCAGAGTCTTGCTAGAATGATTAAATATTTAAAGATATGGCAGTGAACAGGAAGCTGCAGGTTGATGTCACTGACAGCATGTTAAAAACTACACAAATAAAATAAATACTTATGACGAGAACACATCTGTGTTTACAAAGGGAGATGTTTGTGTCTCAGTGCTAATGCTAATGCTAATTTTGAGGCATAATAAATATTAAACTATGCCACAAATTTAAGTCATCTACACATAAAAATATTTACTTTATATTTTACGATTTTAATAAAAGTGACTTGATTGAGACACAGTGAGCTAGCTAGCATGCCACTGTGCACAGAGCCCATTAAATGTGATTTTATAGTTCAATTATGTGAGTTTATAGTTCAGTTATGGTGTTGTCAAAAAAGGGTTTCTTTTTTTTGTCTGCAGGATATGTCTAGAGCCGGCTTCAGGATCACCTCACGAATGGCCAGATGACATCACCAAATGGCCTGTAAGTGTGGCTTATATGAGGCCCTGGCTACATGTACCCAGATATTTAGTTATCACTGTCATCAATATTGTGAAATCCTGTCATTATTAAAACAGATTCCACATTTATTCTGTATCCTATTTTTTTGTTATTTATCTTAACTTTACTTTGACCAACATTCAGAACTTTTTTTTCCCATTAAATCTTTACTGGAAACATAGAAACATAATCTATTGTACACACACACACACACACACACACACACAGTAACAGCCCATTCCCCTGCAGTCCCCTTTCTCCTTTCTTCAAATTTCTTCTCCTTTTTCAAAAATAAACCAATTCACTGTACATTTATTGGAAGAATTATCAAGCTTGAAAAAAAAAACACAAAAAAAACCCCAAATAATAATAATAAAAAAGATAACAAAACAAGAAAAAAGGATAATAATAAATAAAACTACAATGGTTCACAATCAATTAAAATCTGATCTAACTTTAAACATTCTGTGATAGACTTTGGGCTTGTTTTTCTTCACAGATTTGCACCAGGTACAACACAGGGAACCACACCAACCTGCCTCATATCGACTGCACCATCACTGGGCGACCGTGCTGCATTGGAACCAAAGGAAGGTCCGTGAAGCTACAAAAGACAAACATTTACAAACACATGAGACCCGATGACTTAATAATGGTGTCTGTCTCTTCTGTTTTTAAAGGTGTGAAATCACATCTCGAGAATACTGCGACTTCATGATGGGCTACTTCCACGAGGAGGCCACTCTCTGCTCGCAGGTTAGAGACTTTTATTTGAGCTGAACCGTAAATTTTAACCATTTTCATCTTAATACGTTACAACCAAATCCTTATTGTTACTTATCCTTACCCCTCCTCTTTACATATTTTATAATATTGCATTTTCTTGTACACACCCACAAATTTATGTTTTGCTGCATTTTTATTTTTTTTTATAATTTTTTTGCTTTAGGTTTGTCTCAATTATTAAAACCTACACTATTTTCCACAGGTGCACTGTATGGATAATGTCTGTGGCCTGCTCCCGTTTCTCAACCCTGAGATCCCAGATCAGTTTTACCGGCTCTGGCTCTCTCTTTTCCTTCACGCTGGGTGAGTCTAACTAATATTACAACTGAAAATTATTAATAAATTAGTTATTATAGAATTTATTTCTAAAAGAATCAATCGGTAACATGTTGAAGCTAATATTACTGAAAACATGGCATTTGTGGTCATTCACTCCTGGAGTTATCTGAGAAAACAAACAGATCAGATCAATGTTAAAAATTGTGTTTATACTTAGAGGCAAAAACATGTTATTAAAAGATCTGAATCAGAACTGTTTGTTACACAGGGCTCACATTTCAGTAGATTTAATCACAAAGAATACCTGATAGATACAATATTGACTTTAATATTGCTGAATATATTTACTGTCTGGATGAAGCTGAGTTGGACAGAATACCGGATATTTCTAGATTACATGACAAAATTACCTTATCCTCTGTAAAAGTTGGAGAAAGAGAGTTGAAGTCAAGTTAACCTTAAATGATCCAATGAAATTTAACACTGATTAAATGGGGCAACAAGTAATACCAGATATCATAAAATGTCCAGTCTGAAAGAAACTTCTGATTCACATAATTGGACAAAGGACAAAAATATAATCTGGTCTGGTGAGGACAGACCTTTTTTTTAGTTTTTATTTTTAATTTCTTTCTTTTTTTAATTATTCTAGTACTGTGGCATGTAGAGGTTTTTATTATTACTCATGAAAACCTATAAATGAGATACAAAAAAAAAGAAAGAAAAGAAATTCATCGTCAATATGGAAATTTCTAACTGAAGTAAATCTAACTCAGTACTACTTCTGCACGCAGGGTTAATGGGCATCCTCACTCCCCTTCTGAACTATTGCTGCACTGTTAAGTAAAAAGAGATGTTAAAGTATTGAATTAGGTTATAAATTTCATAAATAGAGATACATGTAAAACTGCCTGTTGTCTGACCTCACTAAAGTAGTTCCATCATCTCCTGCCTGTCTGCTATCTGCCCTCGGGGTAATTAAACAAAGTGCCCCTCGCCTCAAACTCATTAAGCCTCAATGAGATACGGAGTGTTTCAGGCCCTACTGTTGAGGGCTTACAGAGGGGGGGATTACCTTTACAACACGTGAGGTTTCTAGGCTCACTTCATCACTTTATGTTCGCACCTATAGACTCCACTGTCACTTAAACATTTTGAAAAATAACCAGGACAGAACAGCAGCAACAACAGTTTTAGTGTCAGTCTGACCTACTTTTTTTTTGTTTTTTTGCTACACTCTTTGCTGGCTGGTTTTATCATTCACTAACCTCTACCACTGTGGTGGGCAATTATTTTTTTCCCCAAGAGCCATATTCACATCCAGGTATTTGGACCAATGTGATCACTGGTGTAACAAATGCTCATAAGTAAATTTCTATAAAGTGTATGCAGTTGTAATCTACTGTGGTATAATAATTACTATGAAAAACTTGCTTGGGGGATGGTTTAAAACAGGTCACGGACCAGCTGTGACTCATGGGCCAAAAAATGCCTAGATCTACTCTACTACAACTTTTAGACTTTTGGGTGCCTTCATTGTCATCGTCATTGTAATACTAAAACTACTTTACTTTTGTATATGGAAACTACCTATTTACTAGCTATAATCTGGTACGGAATCTGTTTTATATGAGATTAATGTCTCTGTACATTGTCCCTTCAAATACTAAACTAAACTAAACTTTAATAACACTTTGATCCCTTCTTTAGACAATGTTTATTTATTTTAAGACAATCCTTCATTATTTTGTGATTGCATTTGTCACTTTTGGCATTATAGTGATGTTACCTGATATTATCCTTCTCTCTTTAGGCTCCTTCACTGTCTGGTATCTGTGGCTTTCCAAATGACCATATTACGAGACCTGGAGAAACTGGCGGGCTGGCTGCGGATATCGATCATCTACATCCTCAGTGGCATCACCGGCAACTTAGCGTCAGCCATTTTTCTCCCATACAGAGCAGAGGTAACTCAAATTTACCAACACAATAGATCCATGTAATTGAATATGGGGTGTATATTTACTGCATTCTCACTTGATCAGGATTCACTTTTATGTAATATCATCATATAAGATAGAATTTTCAATTAGTCATGAGTACAGTCTAATACTAGTGTTACTGTGTGGGAATACTTTTTGCCTGGGGATTTGGAAGGGGAAATTTAAGGAGGGTAAACTAGCCAAGGCTTTTCTAAAACAATATAATTTCATTATCTATTCACAGGCTGGGTGATATGACAAAAACATTATCTATCTATATTCCTGATCATGATTTTAATTTAATTTTGTCTTACTATAAACAAATAAATGTATCTCAATATTAGTTTTCTGGACATGAACAGTGTAGATTTAATCATTGCCATTTCCCTCCTCAAAATGCACCACATGCTTTTATTGAAAGAAAACGTGGCTGTGGGCCTGTCCATTAAAAACACCCTTGACAATTGGAAATGACTGAATCTCTCTATCATTTAAAGCAGAACTATTATGCAAAATGGACTTTTCAGAGCTTTTAACTATAGTTGTCTCCCCTTCTCATTTACCCAAAGTTGTATTTGGAGTGTTTTTCGTGCGTGTATGAGTAATCTTTAATCACTTATTTTCGAGACACCATATTGCCATAATGCTTGCTTCACTGCCACGGCATACGCCCACTGCTCTGTACTCACTTTGTTCTCCAATTGTATTTCTTAAATTGGTGATATGTGAAGGATTTGGCAGTCACATAGTCAGTTTGGTACAAATGGAAAAAAAAAAAGCTGCAGCTATCCATAGGAGAGGTCTTAAAATATGCAAATTGGAACATAATGATCCACATGTGTCATAGATTACAACTACTGTATATAGCAGGCTCAAGCACAATATGTTTTCTTTAAAATTCAGTTAATTGTGTATTTTTATTGTTAACTTGTGGTTATAATTTCAAACCACACCAATTACAGAATAAAGTAGTGTAGTGTGACCTTATGTCAAATTCAACTACTAAACTGTGATGTTTCTTTGCCCACATCTAACCCACTCTTTCCCATTCCCAGGTTGGTCCGGCGGGTTCACAGTTCGGGATCCTGGCCTGTCTGTTTGTGGAGTTATTCCAGAGTTGGCAGATCCTCGCCCAACCTTGGAGGGCCTTCATCAAACTTCTCTGCGTCGTCCTCTTCCTGTTCGCTTTTGGTCTACTACCCTGGATCGACAACTTCGCCCACATCTGCGGCTTCATCTCTGGCTTCTTCCTGTCCTTCGCCTTCCTGCCCTACATCAGTTTCGGACGCATGGACCTGTACCGAAAGCGTTGCCAGATTATCGTATTTCTGCTGGTGTTTTTTGGGCTGTTTTCTGGTCTCGTGGTGCTATTCTACGTCTACCCAATCAAGTGCGAGTGGTGCGAGCTGATCACGTGCATCCCCTTCACGGACAAATTTTGCGAGAAGTATGATCTGAATGCCCACCTCCACTGAACCAGGGGGTGTTAACGTAACTACAAGGACAATATATGTCAGTGTATGTCTCCAGAAGGGGGCGATGTATGTTTCCTGTGAACTACGGTGAAATGCTTGTGTTTTTTTATCAGACTAAATATCGGATGGATTTACTATGTGTTTACTTGCCATTTTCACCACAGTCAAAATAAGGTATATCTTTTCTAAGCCTCGTCAAGCTACCCTTTACATGTGAGGTTAGAAAAACAAAGAGAGTTTTTACTTTATAACTTCAAAGTTTTATTACAATTCAGGCACCGTCACAGAAACGCAGGGACAAAAATGAAATTCTTGCAAAACCTTTGGTGCCTTGTTCAGAAAATGTACCAACTACTGCCATAATTTTGTTACAGTTTGCTGAGCACTCGAATGTTTTATTTCTTTATTGCTTCTCAAGAAGTGATGGTTGTTCTGAATGTGGTAGTGTTTTAGCTACCTGGCTACTCACATGTAACTGAAAGTACCAGTAAAATAGAACTAAACTCAAATCATGTGTGGAGTATAAGTCACTCATTTCCACTTTATTGTATATAGAGTACAATTGGGGGTCTGTGGGTCTAAGGCAACCCAAATCATATAATGGATTTTTCAAGCCTAAGTAAGGATTTCTATTTTATATTCTGCCTGTCACTGCACTGAAAGGTGTATAAGACATCTGTCTATGTTTGAGCACAGAGCTGAATTTAACACATAAGCGCTTACAGGTAAAATAATTAGCCATAACATTATGACCACCTGATCCATAACCAACTTTGACCACAAAATGGTAACTTATGAATATTAACAAATACCTTAACCTGTGTTTTTTCACTTCTTTATCTTAATTTGAGTATATTTCTTACAGATTAACTTTATAATATAAGATATAGTATATACGATATAGTAGATATAGTATGTAGTATATTATTTTATGTAGATTTACAAAAATAAAAAAGATTTCTAGAGACAGCTGTATCCAACAGCATTCACAGACAACAAACATCAGATAAATAGGAAGTTGGCAGCTATACAATTTTAAGTTAACCCATTTTTCGATTTATTTTGGACTTTGGATTTTGACGGCATAATCATCATCATCTGTCAGTCCTTTTGCATCTTTAAAATAGATTTTCCTCTGGTTGGTGAGACTAGCAGCCGCTGTTCCTCCTCGTGTATGCCTGTCCTCCAAGCGAGTACTCCATCTCCTGGAAGTGCATGTTGGACACTGTGATGGCGGAGGACCCTTTCTCCTTGAAGCCTGATTTGAGGTAGAATGGGACCAGGAAGTCTTCACAGATCAGCAGAGCTCTGCGGATGCCTGGGATACAGCGCAGGTACTGCAGGTAGCGCCACAGCAGCACGGAGCCTTTGCCCTGCTGCCGACAGTGACGATGGACGGAGAGCACGTGGATATGGACTGTGGGTGTGTCCGCCACGTGCACCGTCATGGCCTCCTGAGGTACAACAAAAATACAAAGATGTCAAATATGCACAACAGCCTTTCCATAGGGAAATGTAGATTTTTATGTCCCCATAGAGAAATGAAGACTCTGTACAGTTTTAATGCAGCAAAGGGGCAGTGCCCAGAACCCTTCATGAAACTGAGCTTGGTGCTTGGTCAGGAGCAGCCTACCAACTGGAGAATTAGCCCACTGTGTGTGAGGACTAACATGGTCCACTTACTGGATCCAGGAATCAAACCTAAGACCTATGTGTTGTGAGGCAAGAGTGCTAACCACTCTGACATTGTGCACAACTATACACACTAAGGCAAAAGATAATAGCTGCGTGCTTTTCACATTTTCAAAAATCCATGTAATGGCAGATAATACTGTATATGTATAATGTTCTTACTTGTGAGAGTCTTTCTTTGTCCCAGCCTGAGCCAATGATGAAAGCCACTAGCTGTCCCTCCTCAAACCATCCCAGAGACAACTCAGGACACTGCCCCAGAAAACTGAGCACCTCGTCCAGAATGAGAGGACACTCTCCAGAAACAGACACAAAAGCTGCGGATAAAGGAGGTAACGTAATGTAATTAAAAACTAATCTACAGAAAAGCCACATTAGACACATGCAAAAAGCCGTACATTCAACCTGGCATCTGCTGCTTTAAATATATATTTAACTTAAAATCTTAATCCTATTTTAGGATTTTAAAGTCCTCATACCTTCTCTTTCGATCTCAAACACACTGATGGCATCTTGTGGAGTGAGGTTCCTGAATTCGCTGGCTGGTAGTGTGTGCCTCCTCTGCCTCAGCGGACTCACCACACTGACTGGAGTCTTCAAAAAGAAGGGCTTGAGAAAAGGAGATCCACTGCTTACCTGCTGCATCATTATCAATGTAAATGTATAGTTTTAGCTTATAGTAGTTTTAAAATACACTCTGTCACCCTCTTCTGTGGTAGCCAAAGATGTTCACCCAGATCTAGCTGTGAACTTCTTTGCTCCAGAGATGGGACTGTGGTGTTATTTGTGATCATAGGTGCATGGATCTCCTCCTGTGCCCCGCCCCCTTTTCTCATCCTGCAAAGTGGCTGTCTTAAAGTAAGATAACCATCTTGGCACGTGTCATTTAAAATGACTGGAAGGACTCCACTTTTAGACTCAACATTAAAAACAGAGAAAAAATAGAGACTATGTGACATTGCTGTTCATATCATAAGCAAAGTGTTTATTGTGTTTGGTCATTTTTTGAAGATAGAAGTGATATTTTTGGTTTTATTTAAGTAAAAGATGGATTAGTCCAAAAACATGTTTGTCCACAAATGCTCTGCTCTCAAGTACATGTTTGTAGTGGGCAGTACACATGTTTTTGTAGATCAAGGGCATGTGGGTTAAGGAATCTGCCACTTATTAGAAGGAGCTCAAAGAGATTTACTGTAGACTAATTAAAAGAGAGTACTCCAATGAGACCAGGGCTAAACCTGCTCACTCCCTATGTAAACATGGTTCTATTAAGGGTTCTATTAAGCTTATTATAAAGTGATTTTTTTTCTTATATATGCATATCAACTTACATCAACTCCTAATTCAGTTCAGGAATATAATTAATTTCTTTCTCCAATACCAAAGGTCCCTATCTTGCAGCTTAGCCTTAATATTGTTTAGTGGATACCCCATAGATAGAGCAGAAATAGTTGTTGTGAGGATTAAGGACTTGTCCAAATGCTTCCGGTTGGCAACAGTAATGGAAAATCTTTATGAGGACAGCTGGACATTTCCTCATGCGACAGACTACTCCTACGAGAATATAAATTATGGTGCGTATAGGTTCTGGTATAGCAATGATGGTGGTAGTAGTAGTGTAAGTATTTTTTGTCTGTGGTAGATTGCTGCATCTTAAAGGGCCTATATTACACTATTTTCTGATCTCTGTTATAATGTCGTTTCCTTTTCATAAACATACTTGGAGTTGTGTTTTGTTTCATTCACACGTTTAACACACTTAACCTGCATATTTATAGAGTTCTTCTCTCAAACAGAAAGCACTCTGTTCCACCTTGTGATGTCATGTGGTAATACAGGAAGTGCTCCACTGTTTTTAACTCCATACACCTTCACTAGAATCATTTGGATGATTTCAATCTCTACTGAACAAAAGGTAAAAGGTAGCTGTTATAACTACCGTTGCATGACGTCATAAGGTGGAACAGAGCTTTGGAGATGTAGACAGACTAATAAAGGATTACTCAAACGTGTGAATGAAACAAAACACAACTTCGGGTATGTTTGTGATGAGGTAACCGCATTCTAACATGGCTTAAGACTGACAAGAGTCAATTTTGTGTAATATAAGACCTTTAAGTATTACATTATTACATTAGATTTTTATTTTTATTTTTTTTTTTTGCAATATTGGCCCAATTATTGTCAATCTGTAATGTGTAAATAAAGTGAACATCTCATTAATAATAATCAGATAATAATGTTGCAGTCCATCAAAAACATGCCCAACATCACTGTCTGTCATCCAGGTATTTTTTTCATTGTTTCTTTTTTAAATAGCTTTTTAAACTGGACCATTCTTCTACACACTTTTAGTTCTTCCGATAATCCGTTCCACAGATTGACTCCACGTACTGAGATGCACATTGACTTTAGAGTAGTTCTAAATTTTGGCTGATAAAATTTTTTATTACCTTTAAATTTGTAGTTATGATGAGCATTTCAATCTTGAAATAAATCATTTAAATTAGCTGGAAAAGAGTTAATAGATGCCCTGAACATAATTTGAGCTGTTTTAAAGTTTACCAGATCATGAAGTTTTAAGTCTGATGATTTTAAAAACAGTGGGTTTGTTGGATGCATATAGTGGACCTTGTGAGCAATCCTGATGGCTCTTTTTTGCAGTGAAATTAAGGGCAGTAAATTAGTCTTATAGCAATTTCCCCACAACAACACAATAATAACAACACAATTTCAACACAATAATTTAAATAAGACATAACAAAATGAATGATACAGTAACAATAGTGCATTCTGGTTCACTCCCACACATTTAGCAGCTTTTGTCCTCAAGTACTTATATGAAGTTTCCATGACATGCCTTTCAAATAGGGGAAGCTTTTAATATATAGGCTATATTTACATTTTTACATTTTGCGGTTTTTTTTTTTACTCTTTGTTATTGTAATATAATGTGATGTGTGAGCTACTGTGTCCAAGTAATTTCCCTTGTGGATCAATAAAATCTAAAAGGTCTACATAATGATTGATTATTATAGGATAAGACAACTTCAAGGCCCATTCTGTTCTGATTTCCTTTTATTTTAATAACTGGCAAAATATATAGTTGTATACAGGTCTGCTTACGGTTTAATAATTACAAATAAGAAAGAAGTCCTGCACCAGAGACCATATATCTGTATTTATTCTGGTCCAAAGAGTAGCCTACTGTGACTAAATGGTACAATGACGTATAAAGATAAAGTTGTTTGGGGTATTAAGTATTGGTTTGTCTGTTGCGGTTTGTTAAGCCACTGTAAGCCAACTGACAGTATCCTAAAATATGAGAACACAATGAGTTGGGTGTGGTCGTTCTTATTCATCTCTCACTAATGTTTGGAGATACATATTTTTATCCTTGGCCTTCTGGATCCTCTGTAAACCAGTAACCAGTGTTTACCTAAGCATCAACGTCTTGACAAATACACACTGTAAGTAACACCAGTAGCATGGGATAATGTTGTTCTTATGGGCAACAAAACTGTAACAAAGCAACAAAACAAGAGTAAATACTGTGCAAAATTTACTCATGTTAATTTTTAGCTATGTTATAATGTTGTTTGTTTGGTTTCATTCACAGATGTTTGAGTAACCCTTTATTATTAGTCTGTCTACATCTCCAAAGCTCAAAATGCTCTGTTCCACCTTGTGATGTCATGAAGTGGTAGTTTTCCAGTTAACAGCTACATTTTACCTTTTGTTCAGTAGACACTGGCAATTCTAGGGTGGACGTATATGTAGTATGTAGTACTATGTGACGATTATGGAATTTCAAAACACAGTGGAGCACTTCCTGTATTACCGCATGACATCACAAGGTGGAACAGTGTTTTCAGTTTGAGAGAAGAACTAAAAACGCAAGGTTTGTGTGTTAAACATGCATGCACAAACAAAACACAACTCCAGGTATATTTGTGATGAGGAAACAACATAGTAACAGATCAGACAATAATGTAGAAGTGTAATGTGCGCTTTTTAATATATGCGGTGTTTGAAGTGTCATGTGCCGTGAATCAACAGTAGAGGACAGTAAAGCGCAGCGCGGATTTGGGCCTTGTAAATCACCGTGTATCCGTTTTTTCATTGAAGGTAAAATATGTTCAGTTTGAGCCTCATCAGATTTCACATAATATAAACACTACATCTTAATCTGGACATGCCTAAACTAAACTGGGTGTAAACCAGGTCCAAAACTGCAGAATTTACAAAATATATATTTTATCCTTTATAAAGGCATGAGTAGCACAAGAGACCGAATATCACCATGTGCTGTTGTAGATGGTTTGATCCCATATAAAAAATCCCAATAGCTGTTTTAATTTACCTTTATTGTTTTACACATGCACTGAAGAGGAAATGAGGGTTCATTTAGCCACAACCACATTCTGTGGAGCGGTCCTGGATACCAGGTCAACAGTGGTCAGGACAGGGACAGGAAGGCACAGTATCAAAGCTGAGATGCACATAAGGGGGAGAAGCAATATGGTTTAAGCTTTTATATTCACATGCAAATGCAATCTTAGAAATCAAGAGTTTAAACTATTGCAACAAATGTATTCTGGAAAAAACAAATATGCTGACTTAATAGTTGTAAATGCATAATTGATAGATGGCATATAAACAGTAAGATACTTTTCCAATAGAACAGATAAAAATGACTGTATAGTTTACAGTAATACAAATAAGTCCAATGCAACAAGCAGGCCGCTGTATCAGTTAAAGGCACATAGATCTAAATAAATGGAGCTACATCACAGAAGCAGAGACTCGCATGACCACACAAACTACTGAGATCTGTAATATAACCGAGCCACTGGAGGCAGCAGACAAGCAGCGTTAGCCACATCTTTGAATACAGCTGTTGGGTAAATCTGTTGCTCTTTTGGATTATTAAAGTATTAAATAACATGTTTACAGGTTCAATAAGTTTCATATGAGGATTTGTTTTTATACAATAAGCATTTCTACACATTAGCAAATAACAGCTTCTTAATACAGTTATAATACATATATGTCACATTATTTCAAAAATTAAAATAAAAACAATAATGGTGTTACTGATGATAAAGGTTGTTAAAAGGGAATAATTTCTGAATAATGTTGGAGTGCAAATCACAGAAAAAACATGACTTTAAAACTCTGTTCACAACCAAAACACACAAACTTCATCTTTAGTCATTTAAATTTCCTAAATTTAGCATCACAAACAGTCAAGGTTAAGTGTGCTTAAAGGCACCGCCTTATCAGGCAGTGAAACATTATGTCTCAAATATCAACAGGGAATGAAATGTATAAGACCTACAAAAACATGGTCAAAACATGAAGTTAAAATATCACTGACAAAGTCTCTCTTTTCTAGAAACTGATAAATGTCCACATTGTGTCCCGTCTGAAGAGGCGACTGTTTGTGAATGATCAGACTCAGGGGCCGAGGTGCTCATCCTCCAAACGATAGTTACTCAAGGGACATAAGAGAGGCTGGCTCGAGCAGTTAGTGCTTTGACTCTTCAGGCTTTCAGTCGACTCCGATGAACCTTAAAAGAAAAAGCAAAAAATTCAATTAGTGAGACCATACACAATTTTAGGAACCATTACTGGAAATAGTATAATACATTTTTGAAATGAAGCTTACAGAGAAGCAGAATAGACAGGAAAGCCAACATACCAGTTACTCCTCCATACCAATGGAACATGAATCAGGACCTAGAGCTGCCCAGAAGGGGGCAGTACAGAGTAGCAGGATAACAGCAATGTTAGGAAACAGAAGAAGCACAAGAGCACATAGGTTAGGGCTAAAGCACCAGACATGCTAGACTGAGGTCTGAACACACAAAGAAAGCTACAGTTTAAGAACTGATTTGTTAAGAGGTACGTTAATCTTATGGTGTATATGTTAAACTGTTACCTGGGAGAGAAAGGTCTCCTGGAGGGTCACTCTCTGTTTTGGTCAAGCTGCTGTGCTCACTGCTGCAGTCCTGAAGGATGTCTCCCCCCGTGGCCAGTCTGTCCTCTACATGAGAATGAAACATGTAATGTGTCACTTTTCAGCAACTATGCAGGAATATATTATGTGTCTAGAGCGGTAAAGAAGATCTCACCGTCATCTGGAGACAAGGACTCTGCTACATCCTCTGTAGCAGTATTCTGTAATTGATAAACAACAGAGAGTTAAATCTTATGTCTATAACACTGTGTGGCGGCTGTTTTTTGCAGTAAAATGTACATCAGTGGGTGCAGGGCTGCTGGACAGATGAGTATGTGGCTGGGCATCTGACATCTCTGACAGCTTCTCCTCATCCTCCTCCTGGATGGGTGAAGAGGGGGACCTCAGGGTGCTAGTGGGAACAAAGCAGCCTATAAATGCCTGAGTACTCCATGCGACACACATCCACAGCAAGGACACACTGTAGTTCCTGGTTTATTAGTTTACAGTGTTACTGCTATTTTACCTGTCAGGAGACTTGCTGACTTTGCTCTTTTGCAGGCTGCTGTCACTCAGATGCTCTGGAGAGCTGAGCTGCCCCCTGTCTCCTCCCATCCCACCAGAGAAGTTGATCTCATCATAAAGAGGAGCCGAGGGGATGGCGGGCGACACAGACCTCAGTCCGTTCAGAGCCTCCAGCAAAGAAATGGGCTCGAATCCAGGAGGCACAGAGTCCGAGCTCTGCACCAAAAAGACAACACAAACAATCAATATCTTATAATTATATCAAATGATAACGAGAGACAGGTATAGGTTATAGACTGTGTTCACATGACATTACAACATTCAGGAATCCCTAGTTTTAAACTGAGCTGGAGGAAAGAACAGATTTCTGTGGTAAGATTTGTTGTTTAACTCTCAGTTTGCAGATTTGTTATCTCTAATTACTGGACCATCTACATGAAACAAAAACTTTGGCTGGAAATGTCCTCTCTGTCCTTTTTACCACAGTAGTTTCAGAAAGTGGTGACATAACTCAGCACCAAAAAATGGAGAAAGAATTGCTGCAATCCCTGACAAATAATACAAATCAAAATCTTTGGATCATAAGTTAGGATGTCTCTTGCAAAAAACAATAAATCTCCCATGGAGTTACAAGGCCCTTGCCCACCATCTGAAATCATGACATCATCAAATTCTAGGACATGAACACAACATGTAAAGTGATTATGAAGGAAGGCATATTACTGAATGCTCATCATGGTCCATGGTTTGGGCCAGAACAGGGCTGAAGGACACAGGGGACAGAGCACCAGGTTTTTTTCTCACAGCTCTGATCTGCAGCAGCGCTCTGAAAGCTGAAAAAAAGACATTGTAAATCGTAAGCATTCTTCTTAAAATGGTGATAAGAAGTTGCGTTTCTTACGCAGTCTGCAGATGGGACAGTTGTTGGCCTGGTAACGAAGGGTGTCAGCGCATGAGTTACAGAGACATAAATGCCGACAGGGCAAGATCAGAGTGTCTCTCAGGTCAGACAGACACACAACGCACTCATTACTGTTGTCACTGTTCTCATCATCTGAAGGCTGCAAAACAATAATAACTTTATTTATTTTAAAATTTCTTCAAACTGCATTGGCATGGATAGTATTTTGTGTAGATGTCATTCATGTTTACCTTGGTTTCCTGGTTGTTTTTATTCTCAATCCCATAGATTTCTTGTAAAAGATAGCTCACACGGTCCACCTACAAATGCAAAGATTGTTTAAAAGCCATTCTGGAGGCAAATTAAACATGCATCAAGGACATATTCAAACAAGACATTTCTCTAATCTTCTATGAATATAAATTATTTAATTCACAATTTGTCCTACTCAAGTTGTAATGTCACAGATTTTATACATAATCCATTATTACTTCACAACATAATATGAAACAAGCATAAAATCTAAAACGTACAATTTGCTTCTGTTTTAGAGGCTTGACAGAGAAGCTGCCATCAACGTGCTGCAGGAAGAAAATATATTAGCTCAAAATTATTAACATAGAATACTTAATATCTACTGTGTATGTAAAAAGTATACACACTCGTTCAAACGCTGCCAGCAGCACATGAGCATGCCCCAAACAATCTGTAAAGAAAAAAAGAGTTGCTATGTGACAAAAGGAACATTTGTCCTCTATCCAGTCCTAAAAACTGTGGATTTTAAGCCATAGAAGCGTTAAAACTCACAACTGTTAAGCAATAAAAGCTGTGAGATAAATCTATTTTTATACCATCGCCTTCATCGACCACAGCTTGGATCACCATGGGAAACACTCCACGGTCCAAGTCAAAGTTCAGCTGTAATGGAAAGAATGCATTATTTAAAGAGTGATCAGCTGCCGTCTGCACTGTACAATGTCCTCAGACACAAACCAACTTTTAAAATGTATACAAAGATGACAGGTCTTATGTAAATACTCACATCTTCCTCTTTCCACTCACTGAAGTCTATTTTAAATGACGGCATTGAGAACTGTTGGCTCACACCTCTTTTGTAGTGCACAGTTTCAGAAACCATAGATGGGTCCTTCGGACTGTACCTAAAGGGATGACAGGAAGATTAGCAAGAAATATTTTTTAAAACGACATTGAAGAATAGCAGCAAAATATTTAGATTTCTCACAACCCATTATACTTGTTATAATGGATGTTTTGTGCTTTATATAATATTTATATAATACAAAGACAATACAATAAAAAGAAAACTATTTTATCACCACAGACACTATGGTATCCATGGGAATGACCTGTTGCTAAGGACATATATGCATCTATTTTAATCTTTGGATGCAATGCATTAAAACATGCTTCTCCAAATCCAACCCTGTCACTTTAGTTAAAGCTATGAAAAAGAACATGAATAACTCTAAATCCCTTGTTCATGATGTATGTCTCATGCATCATCCTTACACTGCCATCCCATTGGAGAATTCCTCAAACGCTTGGCAATACAGTGTGATGGCAACACGAGCGTCAGCATCAAAGGTGAACTCTACTCCATACTGAACTTTGGGCTTCCCTCCTTCTTCCACTGGTGAGTCAGAGTCATCTTTATACCTGGTAAACAGAAGATGCAGCCATTATCACCAAATAAAAGCTCCTCTCTGTAGATCATTTACCCAGCATGTGCTTTTAATGCAACACTTACCTGACCAAGCGTAAGGAGTCCTTTCTAATGTTTACCAAGCTCCGTAGGGTTTTCACAGGCTCATGGGGTGCAGGTGTTACATATGGAAACTATTGGCATACATTTATGGCATTAGAAAACAATGGCATGGGGTGTTATAACTGTGTGACAAACACAGGAAACAGAGATGACATAATTACCTGCACTGGCCGATTGCCAAGAAAGTTTAGATCCATGTTTTCACCAAAAAG
This sequence comes from Taenioides sp. WSHXM2023, assembly GCA_029959045.1. Taxonomy (NCBI): domain Eukaryota; kingdom Metazoa; phylum Chordata; class Actinopteri; order Gobiiformes; family Gobiidae; genus Taenioides; species Taenioides sp. WSHXM2023. The sequence goes on along the minus strand of CM057101.1, from coordinate 13,511,010 downwards.
ATACCCCTCTGGATGGGGTGTGTCAAATTTCTCTCCTCCCATGAAGAAATGGCTTGCAAAATAATTGCCTGGAAAACAAAGATCAGTTAAAGATTAGTTATTGAAGTTATTTAACGACCTTTGTTCACCATATGAAGTAAAAAAATATAGCCACAATCATTTCACAACGCTTACACCCACTGACATTATCAAGGAGGATGGAGACCTACAGTAAAATAGCTAATTAAAGCTAAGTAGCTACCTTTGATGTTAACCAATACAAACTTATAACAATGGTACGTTATAATACTCACCAGATTTAGGTGGGAATCGATACGCCGAGTTGGCCTGGATGTCGATATCCTCAACACCAGCAATTCTACGGCTTAATATGGACCCCATCTCTGAGGTTGAATCTGGAAATGTTAGCTTTAGTTAGCCTGAAGCTCTACGGTGAAAAACGACTAGACAACTCCTGTCGCCGTGATCCGGGGCGTGCAATAACACCAGAACTAGTGTATTGTTACCCAAATAGATCAAAGTAAGCTATTTTAACATGATATCGTTTCGTTTATCGGACACTACCTCACTACGCACACAGGCTAATGCTAAATGCTAACTCGGAGCTCTTGTTTTGCCCAGTGCTCTGTTACGGTGTGAAGGGAGCGCATCTGATTGGCTCTCTGCATTTTTATTAGTCCGACTTTTAATGGTAGCCAAAACAACAAAACAACTTCATTTTTGTGTAAGGTTATAGGCAATCTAGTTAATAAATAGAGTTACGTACGTTATTTTTTATGATTTTTGTGTAAGTGCAGTATTTTACTATATATGTCTGTGTTTTTGATAATAATTCACCCACTTACTATCTTTAATTCAAAATACGCTGTTATCGGATTTTTCAATATTTTAACACATAATTGAAGCCAATAAATAATTAACAGGACGCCGTAAATCGATAATGAATGACGTAAATCTGGCGGATGTTGTCGTCTGTCACTGCAAACCACTCAGTCTCTCCGAGGACGGACTGTCACTTTCTCAAAAGGGCAGGTAATTACGCTTTTATTACAGTGACAGCTGCATTAAAACATAAACCAGTAATATATTATACTGCACCAAGATAAATCAGGCTTTTATTTTAGCGTGACTTCCGAATTCTGTGTTTGTGTGTGTCCACAGTAACGGCGCTAACCACAGCTAACAACATCACGATTATTTTAGTATAAACAATAATACACTTGTGAAATTAGGATTTACAGTTTGGTGTACATATTAGTCAGTACTGAAATGTTTCTCAAACTCTGTCAGTGTAATATCTTGTATAAGATAACAGTCATTAGCGATACGGCTTCGCTAGCTGCTAGCTAAACCAGTGGGCCATCACAATGTGTTACAGTCAATACAAGCCAGCATAAAAGCTACATCTAAAGTAAAGGCAGCGTGTATGCATTATAGTACTAGAAGGAGGAGATACAGAATAACAATAAAGGCACCTGCTAGCCCCCATTTCGTTATGTAACAAAGTTATTCAGAGTTGGTTGTGCAAGTAGCTTTGGCGTGGATTAACAGGCTAAGGATTAAACAACAACTAACCAGGGTTATTTGGATAGCTGAAGATTTACCTGAAATAATTTGGTGCATGATTTAATTAACAATTCAGTTAGTTGTACTTTGTACTTTCTGTCTGCAGCTCAAACTAATAGCCATCAGTGAAGTGGTTTTCTACATCTTTTTTTGGTTCAAACATCTGGCAATTATGTCAAGTGATCCTCCTCCGCCATATCCCGGGGGACCCAGTGCACCGCTCATTGAAGAAAAGAATGGGCAGCCTGGTAATGGATGCAACTGTTACACTAGATCCATTTTCAAACTGTTATCATGTCTTAGAGTTATGTATCTCACTTTTGGTAACTTCAGTGTCTATGCCTTAATGTTTTCTATATCTTTGAAACAGTAAGAACAGCCCAGCCACAACAAGGCCACCCTCCGCCTCCAGACTATGGACCTCCTCCATATGAAGGACCACAGCCCGGGTACCTCCCGCCACATGTTCCCGGAGAAGGAGCTATGCCCATGCCAATGCCCATGCCTATGCCACCTCCACAAGGTACTCATACATTTTATACTTGTATTTAAAGTTTTGTTTATAGTTTTATGACCATTATGATAGTGTAACTGTACCCAAATTATACTTCAGGCTAGTTTTCATGGGCAGTGTCCCCTGCCAGTTGTCAATAGAAACTCTAATAGTTCATGTACAGGAGTGTTACCAAAATATTTATGGTGATATGCATTTGGAATGGTGAATAGTTGATAATTGTTGAGTGTAGTGGATTTAAAAAAAATCATTTGACAACACAATTAAATTATTTGCTTACTTGGAGAAAAGAAGCATGTTCATGTGTTACAGTTTAAGTATTTACTGTTTTCACAATTTAAATAACTTTAATAACTGTGTGGTTTTGTCATGGTAATATTGCATCATAGGTTAGCGATGGAATATCCTGTAATGAATATTGCAGTCTTGCTACTACCATATTGTCTGTATTGCCAACCATGTATTATGCATTGTATTGAACAGTATATGATGCAGGTGCCCTCTACCCCCCTCCCCCTGGACACTTCCCTCACCCGATGCCTGGACAGATGGGTCCAGGCCCCGGTCCCTTCGTGCACATGGGGGGCCACACAGCCACAGTGTTGGCTCCTCCAGGAGCAGCCACCACAGTGACAGTGCTGCAGGGAGAGATGTTCCAGACCAGCCCGGTGCAGACCGTCTGTCCACACTGTCAGCAGGCCATCGTCACACGCATCTCCCATGACATCGGCCTCATGAACACACTCTTCTGCCTCTTCTGCTTCTTCGTGGGGTAAGTCCATGGGGTCGCAGGGTCAGATATATATATATAGCCCAGGGCAGGGCATGTGCAAGTGGCTATTTAAATTATTTTAGAGACACTATGTTGATGTTTCTAAGGAAGAAATGCTCAAAACGTTCAAATCAGTGTGTCTTTGTTATTTAGCTATATTGAAAAAAAGCAAGCATTCAGTAATGGTGCTGTAACATTTGTAAATATGTAAGAAATACAAAAATATTAACTGTTATATGTTAGCTGTTAAAACTGTACTTTGGAAGAAAAGCAAGGACTAATCTAGCTAAAACTAATCTTAATGTAAAATACAAGTATTTGAAGAATAAAATGAATATTGAGAAGTCTTTATTAGAAGTCCATAACCTTTTTTTCTGTTTTATTCAGCCATGCAATTTCAGTAATGTATCTGAACAAAAATACAGTTAAGTCAACACATGAGTGAATATTTGTACATGCTCCTTTTAACAACAGAAAACCTAATGAACTTTTTTATTTAGCATGAATACAAAATGAAAAGTTATTAGTTATTAAAATATTACTACACATTTGTATAGATCTTGTACACTTCAACGTAAACTGCCCCATGTTTTTGAACCTAATACTGTCTCATCTTTGACAGGTGTGATCTGGGGTGCTGCTTGGTTCCCTGCCTGATCGATGACCTAAAGGATGTGACACACTCTTGCCCGTCCTGTAAGGGATACATTTACACATACAAGCGTATATGCTAACCACCGACAGCTATTTGATACAACATGCACCTGAATAAACTCACAACTGATAGTGACAGGCCTTTTCAGTTTGGTGTTGTGCCCATAACATTATATACACCTGTCATTATTTGTTGATATTTATTGTATATATCATTTCTTCTTCCTTTGATCTAATCCCTCATTAAACACTGAAACAGGAGGCGTCCACATTGATAGTCGACCCACATTTTGCAACTGAGCCATAATGCAGAATGAAGGATTGTTATTTAATGCATTTATGTGAGGTACTGATAGAAAGCCTCAACTAGGAAAGACTGTGAAACACTATTTATTTACATTTATTAATTATGTTATGTTGAAATGTCTTCAAATCATATTTTATTTTTAATGATTCCATATGAAGAACTGTGATTTTCCTTTTGTTTGTATGTATGTTTATTGGTTTGATCCTAATATCCTTTTGAATGTGAGCAAACTAACGTCATTGGCTTGTTGTGGATTGCCCAAGGTTGCTGTTACTTGCTAATCTAATTCTGTACTTTTGGGGCCGTAGTATGACAACAGAGCTTTTACATGCAATTAGACACTAACCATTATGCACTTTACATTTTAATTATTGTATTTGCTTCTTATGAATTTGTAATACTTCACTTTACACAATCAAAAGCTCTTAAGCGACTTTGTTTAATAGTTACAGTTATTTTAAAAGTTTGGACTTTTTGTGTTTTATTCATTTGAGAATTAAAAAAACACTACTTAAAAATATTCTGAGGAAAAAAAATACATAAATGCAGCTAGTAGATAAAGATTTTTAGTTGAACAGCAGTAGTTAAACAACAGGGACATGCATGTCATTTGTGCAACTACTCTTTAGCATCTTGTCACTTGGTGCCACTCAGACCTCTTAGTGCCACTGTAAAGTTTGTCATAAAAATGCAGTAACAACAGTGCTTTCTGTGGCACAATCATCAAAATAAAATGTTACCTTTCTGATGGCATTCTGTCTTTATGATAAACTCAGATGCATGTTAGATTATAAAAAAATGTTTTAACAAATAATGTACACTAGTAACATCTCTATGATTAAGCTTTAACTGAAATTGATCACTAACAATCATCGCATAAATTCAACTCGTACAAAAGCATGCTCCAGCTACACTGGTAATCTTTTCTCAGTAAAGCAGTCTACGCTGTTCAAGCCATGCAGCTAAATAAACAAAAACAACAGTTAATAACTGTATTTTCCCTAATGAAGTTGTGCAGGAAAGTTGTTGGAAGGACTTTGAGGACAAAGTATTGTATGCCATTGTGGATTATGCTGGTCTGCATTGCTTTCTAAATGTCTGTGATATGTACAACGATGTAAGTCAAAATTGTTGAACTGTTGTATACAGTTACTATTTTATCAATAAAAAGCAAGAACATGTGTGAAAGCAAATTTATTTCAGGGTTAGTTCTGTAATAAGGACACAGTATTACAGGTTGAAAAGAGTTTTGTAATAAATAAAAAAGCAGTTGAAGGAGCAAAGTAATATTTCAGATAACATCATTTGTGCTGAAGGTTAATCTCTCCATCTATGTCCACACTGAGCGTTGCAGCACTTGTAAAAGGTGGTCATAGGTTCATCAGCAGATCTCGTCTGAATCTGCATGAAATAAGCCCGAGGATGCTCACATTTGGGACAGGTTTCTGAAACGAAACAAACACAGGTTCTTTAAGTTCATTCATAGACAGTTTGGATGGAGGGATGGGTAAGATATTTTGTTTTGCATTTTATAAACAAAGAAGATTCACCTGCTGTGGAGTCGACATTTTCCCAAGCTGCTGCTCCGCCAAGAACATCATCCACCTCCTTTAGCTTCGGGTACTTTCTGTTGTTTACCTAGGTACAGGAAAGGTCATAATAAGCATAATGTGTACTATAATATAAACCAATTTAGTGACGGATAGATTCAAAATTAAATACAAATAAAAAGGTAAGTTGAGTGAGATATATATTAAATATAGTCTATGCAAATCATCACTATCAGATCTCTCGCTGTTAAAATTAAACTTTGAAAATAACCCACCTTTCTTGTGATGTTATGAACGTATGGGCATGTGTTACAGGCAAATCTCATACACTTTTGTCCTTCTTCGACGATCAAAACGTTTCCACAAGTTGGACAAAATAAAAGCATGTTTCTAGTTAATTAACAAAAACAATTTGGACAATGCCGTAATTTATGCGTTGCAATCGAGCCAAAATGTTAAATTTCACAGCAGTAAACAAACCATTGCCTGAGGTACAGACACACCGGAAATTAAGCTCTGTAATAGAGGATTGGTTACTGCCGCCTACTGTTTCGGAATAGAAATCAGCAACCATTAATATTTTTCAAATTATTCGATCACCATAATAAAATCCATATTATACCCTGCTTTTAAAACGATTGGCCAATTATTAGTTATCTACTAATATTTGAACAGCCAATGCAGTGCGTGCTTGCGTCTTCTTAAGGGGAACCATTCTTCTTTGCCAAATGTAGCTTCGGTAATATATAGATGTAACACACAATGTTTATTTCTTTTGAATTAAATCTTTATATAAAACTAGTGTGATTTAATATAAAGGTGGTATAGTTATACTTCCCAAACGGAGCTTATCGTGTGGCTAAGTCTCTTTAGCTTTAAATTGTTGACAAACCAAGACGAAAAGGTGCACTTATCAAATGTCTTGAGAGGATTATGGAGGAGCAGAGCCCGGACTGTGCTGAACCAGGGCAAAGTGTAAAATATGAAAAGACTGTGGAGGACAAAGAGACTGTGGAGGACGAACCTGCAGCAGAATCAGAAGAAGATGAGGAGGCTCTGCCGCATTCAGAAATACTAGACATCTTTGAGGAGGGACTGGCTCGTCTGGTGCAGGACCCTCTCCTCTGTGATCTACCAATACAGGTCTTTCTAATAATACTTTATTACAGTTGTGACAGTGGAAGTGTCTAATGAATGTACAGAAGTTTAGGTTTACAATATAAAATGGATGCTGTATGGTGTGCACGTAAAATTTAGTTTACATGCTATTTATATGCAATATACTGCTTTTATAATGCTAATATTAATACTGCTTACTGAACTACTTAATCCATTATTTCCTCCCCAGGTTACACTTGAAGAGGTAAACTCCCAGATCGCACTGGAATATGGCCAAGCCATGACTGTCAGAGTTGTAAAGGTAGATGGAGAAGTAATGCGTAAGTGTATTATTTTAGATAATATTGAATGTATTCCATATTCTTTAATATTCTCCTAAATGTGTCTTTTTCTCCTTAAGCCATTGTGGTGGTGCAAAATGCTACAGTCCTTGATCTTAAAAAGGCCATATCCAGATATATGGAGCTCAAACAGCAGCGTGAAGGTGGAGTCAAGTATATAAGCTGGTAAGTGCTTAAATAAAGTTAGAAAATAGTTAATAATTTGTTGAATAATTTATATCTCTTGTTTATAGGCGATATGTTTGGAGGGCATATTATTTGGTGTTTCAAGGGGAAAAACTTGAAGATGACAAAATGAGAATTAAGGAGTAAGTGTTTTATGTGATTAATAATGTAACACATGATTCAGTATGAAGAACACTCACATATTCCTTCTATATTTTAGTTATGGTATTAGAAACCGAGACGAAGTGACGTTTATAAAGAGACTAAGGAAAAAGTGACACTGCATCATCACCAAAAAGAACCGCTGCAGCTTCCTGGAGTGACTGCACTATGTCATGTATGGACATTTATATAAACCACTATACAAGTATGAATAATGTGCGTTTTAATAATGCCAATTTTTAACAAACAAAAATGTGCTATTATTGTCAATATATGTATTTTATATATTACATGTTTTCTAAATAAATTATCCACTGCTGGTTTACTGTTTGCTGTTATACATTTGAATTTGGACTATGAAAGGTGGTAGGCGTTTTATAATGTTTTTTACAGCTCTTGGTTGTTCACATACTGATGATTTGAATATATTCTGATAAAGGCAAACACAAGCCTCTTGTGTCTCTTACCCATGACATGACAGCCCATAGTAAAGTTTGAAGGCAGATGTGAAACAGACAGGTAAATACTTTTTAGAATCTTTTTAAAGCTTCATTCTGCAGTATTTTTGCACACATGATTATTTGAAGATTTATCACCTAAGTATGTTAAATATTAGAATGCCAGCTTTTGCTGGTAAGATTTGTTTTGATGGACGTTATTGAAACTTTTTGAGTATGTCCTTATGTATACCCTTTTTTAGTTTTTTATTTACAAATCATTATGGGTGACATTGTCCATTTATTATCCCTGATTAGGCGGGTCATATATTAGTCTTCGAGATGACTTCAGCTGAGAATGAGGAACAAGAAATATTGCACGAGTTACAAAATGTAACGATGAAGATGCAGCAGCTTGTGGAGCATAAAAAGGTGTTGTGTATCATGAAAGAGCTTACAAACAGAGTCAGCTGTGAACCCACAGGTGAGAGTCCATGAAATGCCTACTCTGAATTTGTTATTTAGACATTACAGTAATGCACTACACATGTTTCTATTTAATAATTAAGTAATAAGTAATATGTATGTGTAAACTTCATACATTTTCTGCATTTTTAAAGTTATCTGCTTTAATGAATATATAATTTCACCAGCTCAAATAGATGATGCAAAAGAGGAAGAATTAAACGACACTGAAAATAAACTAAACCAGTTGGAGAAGATAAGAGCTGAACTTCAAAAAAGACATGACAAACTCAACGATTTTCAAAGACAAAAACCTAAAAAAGGTAGATTTGAATATCTCTCATACCAATGAGGAATAAGAACCATTTTACAATAACAATAACCTATTTTACAGTAAGCTTCAGTGAAGAATCAGAAATATTGCCAAATTCAAGTGTTGAAAGCTCAACACCACAGATTTTCTTTGTTGAACACCCTCCTGATTTTTCAGGTATTTGTGGTTATTATACATTTTTCCACCTTTTGACAAATCAGTGTCAAGAAAGTGTTAATATTGTGGGATGTTCAACTATTATAATGAATTGTGAATGAAAATGTTACTAAAATAGATTTAGTGGGGTGGGTTGACTAGCTAAAAATGACTTCAAGATAATATTAATACAAACAAAAATAATAACAGAACAAATAACAGAATCAAGTATCAAGGACAAATCATTACTCAATTAAGAGGACTGTTACTTCAAACTGAATACATTACTCAAGAAAAAGTCAATATGTGCAGTCCAAAAATACTGAAAATGTCTTTAAAAATGTTACTCTAGTAAATATAACTGAGTATTGCCTACCTCACTAATACAACACTGGAAACATTTCTTGCATGCTTTATTTCTCTATCATTTTCTGTGTTATATGTCTATGTTTTTACTTTTTCCTCATTTAAACAGTTTTCTTGTTCCCACACAGCCCCTACAGTTTCATTAGATTACAACAATTTTCAGTTTAAACCAACCAAAACTCAATGTCCAGAATGCGCAGAGTTTATCACCACAAAGACAACCACGACTGTGAGCAGCATGACGTGGCTAGCGTGCATGATGATAGCCACGATGGGGTAAGTATGTGATAACCACCCACCTAACTGTTTTGCATACATTGATGTGTAACAGGTTTTTGGACTTGTTTAGGTGCGTTGCTGGTTGTTGTTTTATTCCCTTCTGTGTGGACAGCTTCAAAAGTACGCTACACAAATGTCCCAAGTGTAACACGCTCATCTCCACTGCCAGGAAACTTTAAATGTGATGTGCATGCCAAGACTTAACCAATGAAGAAGTATTTTTCATTTAGCTTTTTGATAATTATTTTTTACTATGCAGCTGCTTAAAGGTGTACTGCGTAACTTTTCTCGTTGAGGGTCTGCCACCAACTTGTCTCCACGGAGATGTTATTGCTTTGTCTAGAATGTTCCACAGTATAGATTAAACCTATACCATGAGGGAGACAAGCAGGTTACATTACAGTTCAGATCTGTGGAGAGTCTGTGGAGAGTCTGCTGCATTTTTGAGCAATAGAAACACCCGTAATGAATAAATGCTAGATGGATATAGTTAATGTCATACAGTGGAACACAGTGCACCTTTAAATATATGTACTATGTAAATACAAAATATAGTTAAGTGTTGTGTCAAAGTATTGTGCATAAGAAATTACAGTCGAGACATCTGGGAAGGTAGGCAGGTTTTCTTAGCCTAGATCACTATGTTAGATTTATAATGATTATGACTCATGTACATTATTTGAGAGGCAATTAAAGCTGCTTTCTTCTTCTGAAAATACATTCTGCATCGTGATTGGTTAAAACTGCCTGTCACTCACTCTTGAGGATAATGGAGGAAGACCAAAAATGTCTGTGTTTGTGAATAAAGTGGCATTAAACAGAGAAGCACTGAATCATATTAACAAAATAGCATATTGTCACCATTTCCTGTCTTTCTATAACTAACGAATACCTAAACTGGACTATTCACAGGGTTTGAGAAGTTCCAAATAGGCCTGTCACGAACAAATTTTGATGTTCGATATATTGTTGAAGTAAATAGAGATGATAAACAATAGTAATGAAACAAATTTATGTGAAAAGTAACCTAAACTAAATCTACAATACTGTAAAAAAAATCATGAGCATCATTAACTAAATAGCTGAATGAAACACTTTAGTATTTAGTTTACATCTGTAATGAGTCTTAGAAGTTATTAATTTAACCTTTAACAGTTTAAATCTCATCATATAGCCAAAATATAACCCAAAATTTCCCAGTAGTGCAAAGAAAATGTACACACAGTAAATATTGACCGCAAAAAATATTATTCCATTCATATATTGAACGGTAAGTCGATATAGTAATTATCAAGACAGGCCTAGTTCCAAACTCAGTATTATATCTTTTGAATACTGAAATGCCCTCAAAATGGCACCATATAACAAGAAACTGAAACCCACAAATAAGTATATCTAAAATATATCTATCTAATTAAAAATTGATGTTTATAGTTCTGTTTGGTTCAATTCACAAATTGAAAACATTTTGCTTTTAATGTAAAGCACTTTAGAGTATAAAGCATATGAAAGATGCTCAAGTAGTAAGCTGTGTTTACAAATTTGTATAAAAGGTAATATGGCATACATTAAAATACAGACATTATGCAATTATACAATACGTTTTGGTGTTGAGTTAAATTTATAGTCTTCTTTCCAGCACATGTTCCCTCTCAAAGTGCCACCTCTGATTCCCAAAGCGCTGTCAGGAAAAGAGTGATGACAAACGGACCACAGCTTCATTAGTGAAACAGTCTTGAGCTGATCTGATGGGAGCTGCAGATGCCATTCGAATACAGCTGGAGGTGGTTTCAGACGAGGAGGTTTGTGGTCAGAGGTGGCCTGGAATGTTCATACAGTAAGACCCGATCCGCCGTCTTGAAATTTCTCGCATTCAAAAAACGGGAGATGACTATTCAAGGTACAAATGAAGCTTTTAGTGCAAAAAAGTGCAAACGCTGGTCCACTGATGAATAAGCTTATTTGAAACAGGTTGAAATGCATATACAATGAAACAGATGCATACATGTGTCCTAAAAAGTCATACAGAAATGTGTTTTATTATAGTTACTCATAGTTTTCTTGTCCAGTACCACTCCTATGTTGAAGCATTGCTCATTTTAGAGTAAAAGTTAAAGGTGCATTATGTAACTTTTCTGGTTTTCATCTGCCACCAGTTTGTCACCAAAGAGATGTCATTGCTTTGTCTGGTTTGGTTTGTATTTATTCAGTTACAAATGTTTTTAATGCTAAAATATCTAAAAAAAACAACAACAAACAAACATAAAACAGGCATTCTTACTGTGAGCAGGGTTGCCTCTCCACAGATTTGACTTGTAACTTGCTTGACTCCGTGGAGATCGGAAAGTTGAATGCCATACTGTGAGACATTATAGGCCAAGCAATGACATCTCCATGGAGATAAGCAGGTGCTCCACCAAAAAAGCTACATAGTGCCCAGTTAATTTAAGTACAGATTTCCTAAAAGTACCTTGGTAAGTATTTTGGTGTATATGACAAAAGGGAACGCATGTGGTAACTGTCCTATTCCCAGTTCAAGTGCATTTCATTTGAGTCTAAAAAGTCTGAGGAGAAGATGCCCACGTGAGCGGACATGTCTGTGAGGTCCAGCCAGTCCATACTGTCTTCACTCTGAACGTGTGGATCTGAAGTATTCTCATCAAACTCCATGTGAATACTGTGCAGGGGCGAGTGCAGCCCCTCCGTGTGCTTCAGGGCGGGGGTCTGCGCAGACGGGACAGGGGGCTGCGCTACATGAACCACAGCCGGGGGGCGACATAAGACTGTGTTTATGGGTAGAGTGGTAACGCTGGCGGTGACAGGGAGAGGCTGATCCAGGCTGTGAGGCTCAGGTTTGACAAAGGGTAGGATCTCTGAAAAATACAGATATACAGACATTAAGTACGCCTGTTTTATTATATTATCTGTCTAATTTTAAAGGTTCACTATGTAACTTTACTGATGGAGGGTCTGGCACCAGGTGTCTCCATGGAGAAGTTGTGGCATTAAAGGGCCCATATTACGTTATTTTCAGCTCTGTGTTATATGTATGTATATGTATACGTTGTTTCCTCATCAGAATCATATCTGGAGTTGTGTTTTGTTTCGTTCACTCATGTTTAACACATAAATTCTTCATATTTACGCTGAGTTCTTCTCTCAAACAGAAAACACCACCTTGTTCCAACTTGTGATGTCAAGTGGTAATACAGCAAGTGCTTCACTGTGTTTTTAAACTTCATACACCTTCAGTATAATCATCTGATTAATTTCAGCCCTGGAATTGCCAATCTCTACTAAACAAAAGGTAAAAGTAGCTGTTAACTTGAATGCTACCACTTCATGACATCACAAGTTGGAACAAAGCATTTTGAGCTTTGGAAATGTAAACAGACTAATAATGCAGGATTGCTCAAACTTGTGAATGAAAGAAAACACAACTCTGAGTATGTTTTTGATGAGATAACAACATTATAATATGGTGTAAAGCTCACAAGAGTCAGTTTTATGTAATATTGAACCTTTAAACTTCCATGAAGACAAGCAGGTAATTTCAACAGACCAAGTGAAACTGGTTAGTAGGCTATATTGCCAAACTCTGGAAGATCCCATATAAAGTTTCCTCAATAAAAATACTTTTATGATATTACTCACCTCCAGTTTCAATGAGTACATCAAAAAGGTCATCCATCTGCTGACTGGACACAGATGGACACTAAAAAGCAAGACACTCATGGATTAGAGTAGAACTTTAGTCTTATATTACATATCTTATCTACATATTTCCAGACACACAATAAGACAAAGATGCTGAACACTTTCATATATTACACCTTCACTTGCTATGATGGTGGTTTACTATTTCTGTAGCCACAACTGCCCCGGGGGGAACTTAGAGAGACACTTGGTTGCCAATATGCTCTAATGGGACCCTCTGAGTGACCACCACCAACCCCCATTCTACCGGGACTGAAACACCTTAAAACTTAAAAAAAAAAGTTTGTACAACTCTAGGCACAGAGCCAAAATGAAATAACTAATTGGAAAAGCAGATTTAGATAATATTTACACAATAATTCAGGAGAGATTTCACATTTCAATGGACTAATAACAGATACTCTTTACTGTAAACAACTAGGGTGAATTAGTTCCAGTGTAGTTAGCTCCTCTATTCAGATTCAGATATTTAAGGCAGTGACTTTCAAAACCCTTTCAAAAATAAAAAAGCTAATTGGATAAGTTGCAAAATATATTGCAGTCCTAAAGGGTCCATTTTATACTATTTTCCGATTTCTGCTGAAACATACCAAACATACCTGGAGTGGTTTTGTTTTATTTACACATGTTTAACACACAAACTTTAGACTGAGGAGATTAGGCTGAGACATTCCACCTTGTGATGTCATGTGGTAATACAGGAAGTGCTCCACTGTGTTTTTAAACTCTATACATCTTCACTAGAATGATTTGGATGATTTCAGCCTTGGAATTGCCAATATCTACTGATCCAAAGGTAAGAAGGTGTTGTTAACTTGAAAACTACTGCTTCATCACATCACAAGGTGGGACAGAGCATTTTGAGCTTTAGAGATGTAGACAGATTGATAAAAAGGGTTACTCAAACATGTGTGAATCAAACAAAACACAACTCCAGGTATGTATATTTTTGGATAACATAACTAAAAGCGCACAAGAGCCAATTTTGTGTAATATAGGACCTTTAAAACTTTTGTCCAGTTCTTGTGTTCATGTTGAGTTCATGTTCTTTTGCTATAATATTTACACTAACTCTCAGCACACTTGTTTACCTGTGTGATCAATCCACGTGTCTGTTTAACAGCCTCTTCGTAGCGAGGTGGGTCTTTGGACTTGTGTGGCAAAAGGAGTAAAGACGCTTCACTGTGGACCTGAGTAGAAGAAGTCACAAGTTTGTAATCGTTTCATAGTGTCACTGTTTATGATTTCAGATTACGATGTACCTTGTCGGCAGATGTGGGGCTGGAGAACGTGGTCAGGACAGCTGCATCTGTCCACGCCTGCACAAATATTTACACGAGTCAACAACACACAGCTCTTTGCAAATGGCTTCAATGTGGTACAAATGAGCCTTCTGCAACTGCTTATTTATGGTCATTCCCAAACAATTAGCTGGTATTTAGCTGTAAATGACAAAATAACTTACAGACGCACTTGCAAAAAAGATTTTGAAATGTGCATTAAATTATCAGTGGAAACAAGAGAAGCTTATAGTTCACTTGTTTCTGATGAAGGGTTTGTGACCACTTACAATCAATGGTATGGCAAATAAAATAAAATTATACCCAAAACTATTTTATTTTCAATTATAAAACGTTTTGTAATGAATTATAATGAGTACAAAAAACATTTATACAGTATTGCAAGAAATATTTTACCCTTTTTGCTGGTACATTACATTACAGCACAGTATTAGCACGGGAATACGAACAACAACTCTGTGTCTCCAGATTATTATCAAATATACGATTTAGATACCATTATTTTTATGTCCTATCACAATGTTAACTTTATGTTCAAGTTTAAATGTACTATAATTAAAGGCGCATTATGTAACTTTTTGGTCGGGGTCCGTCACCTGATTGTTTCCATGGATATGTCATTGCTCTGCATATTCCACATTATGACATTAAACTACAGCTGGTTTTGTAGCTCTGAAATACCTTAATACCATAAGGTGAAACATTCCAAATAGAGCAATAACATCTCCAAGCATTTGATGGACCCTCCACCAGAAAAGTTACACAATGCACCTTTAATGTATTATCATAATTGTAATAGATGTGTCATTTTGATTAGGGATACACAGATACCGCCCTGAAGATTGACTGGCTTAGGTATTGGCTCCAAAATACTGGTTCTGTCGATATCCTGGTTGGGCCTATAAACTGATGTAATAAAACAATTTACTTGTGGTCATGGTCCATAAAGTCTCATGATTTTTGAGCTTTTATTTACACAAAGTTGTTCTGTAGTTACTTGAGAGATAAATAAGAGCTACATAACACATTTTGACATATAATATTTTCAGTTTTTAGGAAAATGAAGTCTATTTTTAGTCCTATACTTAGAGCTATAGTATCAGAATTGGTATTGGAACTGAAAAAACTGCATCCCTAATTCTAACGTAGTAATCAACACGTGTAAAAAATGTGAAAGTGGAAATAGCATTCTCATAATTGTACTTCTTTTGAGCTGTGTATAACATGTCCTATATGTCTCTCCATTACAAAAAGCTCAAATAAACTATATGAACTGAATTAAAAGTATGAAAGAGGAGCATCAGTTTGAATTTCAGATAATTAACTGATTTATCTTTTAGACTTTAAGACTATTATAACACATTTTATGATATGATTATTCCTGTATATTGTGTATCTGCTGAACATTAATGGTCCTGGAGCCTTGGTTCTTGATGCTCTGTGACTCTGTGATGCTAAATTTGGAGTCTCAGATCAGATGGAGGACAGAGGGCAGATGGGCTGCTACTGTCGACACCTGCCCCTCCACCAGCCAAACTCTGACAAGAACCAGGGCATTTCATTACCAATGCAACTACATCGCCATGGCAACATACAGAGACAGGGAATCGATGGGAACAACATTGATTCTATTAAAATATTGGTTATAGATCTTGTGGTGCCTTTTATTAGGGCTGGACAACAACAAAAATCATGCTTTTTCCTCATATTGATCAGTTGCATTTTTTTGTTTGATTTTGGCTCATTAAAAACTAAAAATGTCTTTAAAGGTGCACTGTATAACTTTTCTGGAGTTTGTCTCCATAGAGATGTTATTTATTCAACTACAGGTGTTTAAGTGCTCAAAATATATTAAAAACATTCATTCTTACAGTGAGTGGGATCGCCTCTCCACAAATCTAACCTTTAATTTAGCTTGTAGTCTCCATGGACATTCACAAGTTTACAAGCATACTGTGGAACATTCTAAGCACATCTCCATGGAGACAAGCAGGTTACGGACCCTCCACTAAACAAGTTACACAGTGTACATTTAAATATTAATTTCCTGAAGATAAACTACAATACAATAGCCTAATTTCCTCTTCCAAACTATGAGTTCTTCTCTAAACCTCATGCTTTTACTGACAAATGATGGGCGATGGATCTCTCAGTCAAAAAGACCCAAGGTGATCTCAGTCTTCAATGAAATATAATAAATTACACTGCCCTACATTTAAAATACCCAAGTTAAAGCATTTCTTATAACAGATGAGTTACAAGTGACTCGTGTGCACTGTACCACTAGTCTCAGAGCATTCCAACATCTAATTCTAAAAATAGAATATACTCAAACAAATTAGTATCAGAATGCACTTCCTGCTTTCGTTTTCCTGGTTGTTGATGTCCCCTTCTCGTTTTTAGGTGTTGCTAATCAAATTTCAGAGCTATAATTTATGTAAAATCACAAACTATAGTAATTGGAATGAATCTGAGTTTGCAATGGTGATTTTGTGCCTGTCCAGTGAAATCTTGTCAATACAAAAATAAACATTTAAATTATGTCACTATGCATTTTCTGGTGGAGGGGCCATCTGCTTGTTTGTTGTTACTTAACGCAATACTATGAAACCAAAGCAAAGCAATAACATCCCTATGGTGCGATATTGGTGGTGGACCCAACATCAGAAAAGTTACACAATGCACCTTTAAAGGTCCTAAATTAGGCAGAATTGAGTCTTGTAAACGTTAAACCATGTTATAATGTGGTTACCTCATCAAAAACACACTTTGAGTTGTGTTTTGTTTCATTCACACAAACTCAGAATGCTCTGTTCCGCCTTGTGATGTCATAAAGTGGTAGCTGTAAGGTTAACATCTATTTTTAGCCTCAGCTGAACTGCTTTACTTGTCAAAACCCTAGAACAACCTTTTGTAGAGTCAATAAAAAGTCTCTAATATCAGTTTGAGAGAAGAACACAGCCTAAATGTACAGGATTTGTGTGTTAAACATGTGTGAATGAAACAAAACACAACTCCTGAGATGTTTTTGACGAGGAAACAACATTATAACATAGATCAAAAACAATTCAACAAAACAAAGCAACAAAGTAGCCTAATGGTTGACTCTTTTACCTTCTGAGCAGTGCCTTGCCGCTGTAACTGCGCTGAGACTTTGGTGTTTGATCCTGTATTCTGCAGTGGTCCTGGTGGAGATGCCCCTGGATCGTGTAAGTTCATGGACATTAAGACGGGCTGCACAATATTCCTCTGCGTGACCTCTTGTTTGACCCCTGAAGGCGGGACAGGACACATGCAGGACGCCCCTGAGCAGTTTAAAGGTGTAACTACTTCCTGTTTGACCTGTACGAGGGTGGGACATGACACAGGGGGTGGGGAGTCACCTTGTTGAAATCTCTTCTCTACCTCCAACTGCATTTTTAACTCCTCCACCAGCCTCTGCTCCTGCTCTAACTTTCTCATTAGCTCCTCAATCTGACGTTCTTTCTCAAACAATCGCTGGTCCTTGTCCCCCTCTTCGGGACCCTCAGTGGGACAGTCCAGGGTCTCACATGGGACACTGTCTTTCAGGCCCAGTTTGGACACTTTGGAGGCAATAGGCGATACAGGAGGGCTGCTTATGTCCATGCGGTTTTCATGGTACGAGCGAAGTCTCTCGATCAAATCTATCTTTGTCCCAGAAACAGGTAAAGAGCGGAGTTTGAGCTCTGCCTTTAGTTCAGCAACCTGTAAAGAAAGGAAGTATGATACAATGGTAATCAAAAAGTATACATTTTTCATTATTTGAAAATTTTTGATCAATCATGTCATCTTGAATCAATAAAGTATCTCTCTCTAACTATAATCATGTAGGCTGAAAAGTTATTCTTCCTTGACTCTTGGTGGGTTCACACTCTTATTATCACTGAATCAAAATTGGGACTAAACTGGGACTAAACCTGGACTAATGCTGGACTAGATCAAGAGCAGAACAGGATGAAGCTAAGTCTACATTTGGACTCAAAGTGGACTAAAACAAAAACCAAATAACAAATGTGAATGCACCCAATAACTACAAATCTTTGTAATAGATTAACAGCTGTTGAGATCTTGAGAAGGAAAAATAGAATAATTGTTTGATGCTGAATTATTCTCAAAACACATTTTCAAAACACATTTTTGTGGAGCAGCATTACCCATAGTAAGGGTCTGGCTGAACGTATCACTAGGGCACAGAGGGAGGAGGGTCGGAAGGGGATAGAGATATTTAATGTCGCTGTCATTTTATCACTATTTCTATATAGATTACATTATTTTATGCTATTTCTGTATTCTGTGTTTTGTATGTCTCAGAGACTGCAGATGGAACTGAATTCTGAGAGCTATAGTCTGGTACAAAGCATCTCTTCAATGATTCTTTGATTAATGCTCTTGTACAATGTCCCTTAAAATAAACTAAATTAACTAAACTAGCTAAACAATAACACATTAGCTTCAGTTAAGCTTTTTTTTTACTCAAGATATGATCCATATTCCAAGTATTTATTTATAATAATGATGCCACCTTCATGTCCTCCAGGTTGGCAGGCAGCTCTGTCTTGTGATTGGTCGGGTTTGGTAGAAGATTTAAGGATGAAGCATTTCCATTGCAACAGCTGCTCTGTACTTCAGACGTCTGCCTGAAAAAAGGGAGTAAAGTCGATTTTAGAAACTATCCCCCATTAATCATAATGAACTTCTGTGTAGGAAGCAGGAAATTTAAAGTATGTGAGACATGGAGCAGCTGGGGTCTTTTTCTGAAGCTGAAGCAGGTGTTACTGAACTGGATGCCACCTATTTTTCATCAATGAATAGCCTCAATTAATTTGTGTTGTGGCTGTTGTTTTGGGACATTTTACACAACAAATGGGTAACATGAAAAACTCTGATGATTGTGATAGTGTTTCTGGACTTTAGTTAAGTACTTCTGGACCTATCTCCAGATCCTGAGCCAGGATTTCGGTCGGGAAAGACTTATCAGATTAATTGACCAAAAGCAGATGTGGTTTGGCATTGGTGAACGCTCTAAAATACTCACAGTCCCTCACAAAAACAACTAAGTAACTTTGTCAACTAATACTGATACTTTGCAGCTAATGTCATCAACATTTCCTGGGAATGTGATGCTAACTGTAGGCACTGCTTTGTCTGAGGCTTCGTTAGACTTTATTTTAACACAGTCTGACCAGAAAGAACTTATTTAGCTGGAACTACAACAGGAGAAATGTTTTGTGCTGTTAAACAAGTTCGTCTCAAATAACATTACAATCACAAGATAGCTAGTGTTAGCCAACAGTTTTTCCTTTTTTTGTGGAAAATCAAACACCTGAACAGGACCATGAACGCTTGTATTGATCACAGGCTCCTGAAAATGCATGGTTTAAATCTATTTTGTATTTTTTCTTGAGTTTTCAGACAGATCTTAAAACTTACTTGGCAGTGTTTTGGGATGTCACTGCAAAGTATCAATCCATGCTTTCCCCTCTCTGCTGTTGTGCAACTAACCTTAATGAAATAATTGCTAACACTTCACGAGAACTAAACTTTTACTACTTAATTAATACCTCAAAACCATAACCATTACGTAGTTATAGTTAATAATCCCAAATCATTCTATGAACTAAGTTTTGTTTATGTTTTATTGAGGCTAATTATTACAAAGCATTGACAAATAATTAGTCGACTAATATAACAGTTGCTACCATACACAGGGAGAACATAGAAACACACAGAATGATCCCGCCCTTGGAAATTGAACCACGATGACCTCTGTAAAACACAAACTTCCAATGTCATCTTACTTGATAGCTGGCGGTTGGACGGTGTTGTAGGTGAACTGTTGTTGGCTAAGTATCTGTAACTGTAGAAACTGCTGTTGTTGCTCTAGGAGACGGGCGTACGCAGAGTCCATGGGCACTGGGTCCTGCTCCTGTTTCTGATGTGGAGGGATATACTGGTGATACTTCAGCTTCTTCACGCGAGGCTTTGGATCTCTGCTCTTTTTACTGCGACTCTTCTCACCTGCAGCTCTGGACAGGCTTTGCTGCAGGAAAAATATGCATGGGTGTCAAAATGATCAAAATGAGGACAGTTGCCATAGCTATTATCAATTTTAAACAAAATATTATATCTTTTGAAGGGGAAAAGTGCTTAAAGGTCCTATATAACACAAAACTGACTTGATTGAGACATGTTAGAATGCTGTTAGTCTTACCTCATCAAAAACATACCTGGAGTTGTCTTCTGTTTCATTCACACGTTTGAGTAACCCTTCATTATTAGTCTGTCTATATCTCTAAAGCTCAGAATGCTCTGTTCCACCTTCACCTTTGTCATGAAGATGTAGTTTTCAACTTAACAGCTACCTTTTACCATTAGCTCAGATGAGATTGGTGATTCCAGATCTGAAATCATCCAAAGGATTCTAGTTAAAGTGCATGGAGTGTAAAAACACAGTGGAGCACTTCATTTGAGAGAAAAACTCAAATGGAATGATGTTTATGTTAAACATGTGTGAAATGAGCTGCAGAGAGTTGAATAAATTACTTCTAAATTACTTCTATGGCTAATTATATTATTTAAAAATGATTTACAAAGATTATCCTGCTTTATTGTTATTGTGTCAGAGGCATAAAGTAGTTTCAGTATTATTGTTTATTGCAGTATATCTCTGTAGCAATATATTGTGTTTCAAAATTTGTGATCGTGACAGGCTGGCCTAATTATTTTTATTTTGAATTCTCTTTTCTATGTTCGTAAACATAGACTAATACTGAACAAAGGACAGAAATGTAGACATCTATCACTAGCTCACAAATGAGTTACCTGATGAAGTGATGAAATCTGACCAAGCTGGAGTGAAAAAAATGTTTTCAAGAGCGAATATTTATATATATATATGTATATATATAATAATAATAAAAACTTAAACATATGTCAATGAAACAAAACAAAACACAACACAACTCCAACTGTTTTTGATGAGGTACCAACATTCTAACATGACTTAAATGGACAAAAGAGTCCATTTTGTGTAATATAGGACCTTTAAGCAGACCTGGCATTGTTCATTTAAGGTGGATCAGGAAATGGTTCATAACTGTCTCCCTCATTCTTTAACACCTGAGATCGCAGGATACAGATGGAAAGGGCTTGGCGTATTAACAAGTGACACTGCAGTGATGAAAGCGGGGCTGAGGCGGACTAACCCGAACACAAATGTCCAATTTATCTTGCTCTCATGTTCCAGGGAGGATAGCAGCGCCCTGATAAATGTCCAGACCACTCTCTCGTCCTTTGATTTCAGGCTAAGGTTTTACACAGTCTGTCATTCGAGACTAATTGAAGACAAACTTGAGCTGGCACAAAGTTAAGAACAAGCACTCAAAATCCCTGCTGTCTTTGAACTCAACAGTGAACAGTGACTTTAAGTTCACCCCACAATGTGACTGTAAGTATGACAAAACACAGGGCTATATCTTTGACAAGACACGTCGCGTTACATTTCCAAAGAAAACACAGAGAGAATACGAGTTAGGGCCAGAGGTTAATGCCACGCATTGTATAATATAGTATACAGACACTTACATCATGAAACAAAATATAAAATCATTACTGCGTTTGGGGAAGTTTGATGTGGTGGTGAAGAACACGATCCATATTGAAATTGATGATCTACTGTATGTTATGGCATTGTTCAGCTCAATTACCACATGGCTTTTGAAGAGGTTTTTCTTTTTTCTTTTTGAAGAATGTTGTTTATAGCGGCTCGCGTTCTTTCAGAGGGCAGTACCACAAATCACTTGTATTGTTACTGTGGCAGGTTTAATGACGCAACCCTCCCCATTAACCTGAATTTAAAGGTGCATTATGTAACCTTTATGGTGGCAGCCTAAACTAAACTAAATGTTCCACAGTATGGCATTGAACTTCTCTTGTAATGGTGTTTTTATTGGTCAACAATACATTGAAAGGTGCATTCTCATTGTGAGCGGGGTGACTTCTCCACAGATCTGACCTGTAAATTGGATAGTGGAGTTACCTGCTCCATGACGATAGCTAAGGTTAATGCCATACTGTGGAACAGTCCAGACAAGCAAAGGAAACTGGACCCTCCACCAGAAAAGTTACATAGGCACTTTTAAGATCTGGCGAATAACTACAAATGTGCCAGTTTGAAAAATACTGTCTAGTAAATTGTAACAAAAAATGTAAAAAGTGACAAATGACAGGCTTACTTATTAATTGGTTTGTTAGACTCACCTTGACCAAAACTGGACCTGGTGTGACATTATGAACACTTTTTGGAGGAGATGAAATTTGACAATAGCTCTGTTTTTCGCTGCTGTGAGCTACTTCGCCCGTCGACTGCGACTTGGGTGAAGACTACAAAAAACAAAGATAATGCAAACTATTATTAAACACATTGTGTTCTTTTAAGGCATGATATAATCCTTAACTTACCTGTTTGTGGGAGTTACAGGTGGGGGACTGGGCGCTTTCCTTGTCCCCACTTTCTCTTGACGAACTGGAGCTGTCAGACTTTTGGCTGCAGGGAGAAGAGCCGTCACTACTGTCCTCATCAAAGCTGTACACGTCTGGAGTCTTAATACTGCTCAGTTCATCACCTGAAAACAAGTAGTATAAATGAGATGGAGAGATACTTGTTGAGATAGATAGATAACTGCATCTCCTTTATCATCTGTTTTGAACT
Source organism: Taenioides sp. WSHXM2023 (assembly GCA_029959045.1). Classification (NCBI taxonomy): domain Eukaryota; kingdom Metazoa; phylum Chordata; class Actinopteri; order Gobiiformes; family Gobiidae; genus Taenioides; species Taenioides sp. WSHXM2023. The sequence continues at coordinate 13,488,095 of CM057101.1, read as the reverse complement.
GTGTGAAGTGTCTTGGAGTGTCATGAAAAAAGCACTATATAAGTGTTATGTATTATTAGATAGTTGGATAAACTTGTTATTTATTGTAGTTTTTGTCTAAGTTCTAACTAATAGTATAATACAATATCACATTAAACTTAAGCTGGAGGTGAAAGATTGCTTGACGATATGCCAAATCACAATTGAGTATAGAAAAAATTAAACTTCTGAGTTATAATTGAACCTCAACAAAGCACATTTTGGATGGATTGCTAAAATATTAATATTGTAATCGGAATAATATAAATATATTGAAATATTCATTTTTGTTAATATTTTCCACCTTTTGTCTATTTGATGTGTTAATAATGGCTGTTTACATGCAACACCATAACCTCATTATAATCTGATTTCTGGACTTTCAAAGGCTTCAAATTGCATTATTTCCTGATCTATGTTATAATGTTGCTTCCTCATCACAAACAAACCCGGAATTGTGTTTTGTTTCATTCACACATGTTTAGTACACAAACCCTGCATATTTAGGCTATGCTCTTTTCTCAAATAGAAAACACTTTGTTCCACCTTGTCATGTGTTAATACAGGAAGTGCTCCACTGTGTTTTTAAACTCCAAACACATTCACCAGAATAATTTGGATGATTTCAGCTCTGGAATTGTCAGTTTCAACTAAACATAAGGTAGCTGTTAACTTGAAAACTACCGCTTCATGACACCACAAGGTAGAACAGAGCATTTTGAGCTTTGGAGATGTAGACAGACTAATAATAATTATTAGATTATCAAAAATGTGTGAATGAAACAAACCACCACTCCAGGTATGTTTTTGAGGACAACATTCTAACATGGCTTAAAGCTCTCAAGAGTCAATTTTATGTAATAGAGGACCTTTAACATTATTGAAATGGCATGCAAACTAAAAAATCTGATGTGCGAAGTCATGATCAGAAACAATTCAGATAATTTTGCTGTTTATGTGTAATTTTAATAGTCTTATAACTCCTGAAATCTTATAATTACCAGCTTTTGAGTGTGCATGTAACCCCAGCCAACATGTACCATTTCCAGCCTCTTTGTCTTCTGATTTCACAGGTAGGATGTTTTTCTCCACCAGCTCCATGGGCCCTGGTCGCTGGGAGATCTTCTCGTTCAGAGAGTCAGCGAGTCTGGCCTTCTTCAGTCTCAGCTGTGCAGCCTGGAGCGATGAGTCTGCCTGGGTCTCTGTAAACACAATCAACAACAGCTCTGCAGTTTATGTGTTAAAACGACATACAGCAATCCTATGATTCAAAACACGGAGATGTGAACACCATCTATATGCAAGTAAACAAACTGAATTATTACACAAGCCCATAAAAGCCTGGGAGCTCAATACTATTACTTCTACTACTATTACTACTGCTACTGTTTTTTGTTATTTTTTTGAGATCCAAGCCCAGAGTAACTCATTGAGAAAGAAAGCTATGCCTGGCTGACTCCAGCATACTACTACTACCACCACCACCACTACTACCACTACTACTACTGCTACTCCTACTACTCCTTCTACAACTCCTACTCCTACTCCTACCACTACTACGACCTCTACTACTACTACTACTACTACTACTACTACTAGTATCACTACAACAACAATTACAAAAAATATACAACTACAGCAACTACTACTACTACTACAGCTACAACTACTGCTGCTACTGCTGCTATTATACAACTACTACAACTTACTAATTACTAATACTACTTCTACCCACAACTACCAGGCAAATTCACTTCACCGTGGGGATGAAAAATATCATTTGTCTCAAAATATGTAATGGAAAATACAATCTTTCCTTCCAGTATATTTCTCATTGAATCAGCGTGTACCAGTTCTATGAATAAGGCCCTAACTGGTGTGGTCTTATCAGAAGCAGTGTTGTTAGTTACCTTGGAGGATGTGCATGCGAACGAGCTCAGAGCGCTCAGGTCGACTGCACAGTTTATGCTTCAGGAAAGTCCCAGTCTGCAATAAAAAGTCATTAATTCTTTTATGAGTCTGCACACAACTCATGATCAATGTTTGTTTTGTTGACGATACAGCGTCAGTTAAAGACTCACCCGAGCTCTCTCCAGGCTGCGGATCTGCTCATGAAAAACAGCTGGGGCTTTCAGGGCTAAAAAAAAGTATTATATTTTTTATCATGAGTCATAGCTTCGTATTAGCCACAACAAAGACGTATTGTAATGATGTCATGTCAAAGATAACTTGACCTTTGCTTAAATGCTGTCATTAAAAACCCACAGTCTATAATCAATGGGCTTTTGGTTTTTCCTCTTTGAGCATGTATAAACTGAAACAGGAGGTGCTGAGAATTGTTTATTTTTACCAATATTACAGTGGTTGTGTATGAGCTACTGAACACTGAAAGTTTGTTACACTCAAAAGTGTCTAAGTAAAATGTGGCTTTTTCATTCCGTGACTGACGATGCAAATCTTCTCCCATGAACCAGGAAATGAGGTCTTAATTTGGAACTAGCCTGAAACTACAGTGGCTTGATTTGAATAAAAAAAAAAAAAAGAAAAAGAAAAAGAAAAAATGCACCACTTTACAATAACTACATCTTAATGAACCTTAATACAGCATGGACAAACACTTTGTAACAACTTAATTAAGGGATTAGGTGTTAGGGCTAATGATTAATTACGTAGTCACTGATTCATTCTTAAACTTATAATGTTGTTTCCTCATCGAAAACATACCTGGAGTTGTGCTTTGTTTCATTCACACATGTTTAACACTCAAACCCTGCATGGAACAGAGCATTTTGAGCTTTGAAGATGTAGACAAACTAATAATAAAGGATTACGCAAACATGTGTGAATGAAACAAAACACAACTCCAGCTATGTTTTCGATGAGGTAATAACATTCTGACATGGCTTTGAGCTCACAAGAGTCAATTTTGCATAATATAAAACCTTTAATAAACAATTTGTTCATTATGAATTAAGTCTTAGTATTCACGCTCTATTAAAGCTAATAGAAAGTGGAGCTATTATAAAGTGTTACCAAAATATACAGAGAATAAACCCAGAGAAATGCATACTTCGTATTTGCTCCATCAGTCATCAGTAGTTTCTGTTTAACCATAAAACTACATTAATACATTGGCCGCCTCTGCAATTAGTAATAACCAAGTCATCGGTCATCGCTACAGTCTGCGACGGAGGGGGGGAAGAGAGAGGGAAACAGAGAGGGAGAGAGGGGGAGAAAGAGAGGAGAGGTAGAGTGTGAAGAGTGTGTCAGCGCTGAAATCAAAACATTCCTGATGGAGCAGAGACCTCAGCGCATACCTGACATAAACTCACAAGAGGAGACTCCACAGAGGAACTGTCGAACTTAGAGAGGTTCATGGGGGTGATAATAGACTTCCTCTTTTGGAACAACTTATGACTAATGACAGTTGTGCTAAAATCTGACCATCACATTTATAGTTTAAGGAAAAGGAAGAAGCTGTAAATGAAAAAAATGAGTTCAGTTCTTCAGAATGTTGGCACTGGTGCAGGGAAATATTAATAGAAAATGAACAGTCAAGTGCTTTCAAATACTAATTATGTTTTTTCATCTGTAGCTTTTCATCCTTGTAGAGCAAAATATTGGGGCATACAGTCATTGATACTTTGTAGCTGATGTCATCAACATTTCCTGGTGATGACATCATGACGCTAACTGGAAGCACTACTCTCTTAGAAGCTCAAGTTCGACTAATCTGACCAGAAAGAGATGATTTTGTTGGAACTACAACAGGTGAGATGATTTGTGCTGTTAAACGTCTCTCACACATAAAATTACATTCACAACCTAGTTAGCATTAGCCAACAGTTTTTTTTAGTTAGTCACTCTCACCTTTTTGTCAAAAATCAGACACCTGAACAGGACCATGAACCCTCGTATTCATCACAGGCTCCTGAACTAGTTGTTCAAATCCATTTTGTATTTTTTCTTGAGTTTTCATCTTAAATTTTCTGTTGCTGTTTGCCAATGTGTGCATGGTGTTATCATGGAAATGGCTGAACATTCCCCTAATAGAGATGCATGTAGAACACCCCCAGTGTGATTCAGTGCAAAGTATCAGTTGATAATTTGCTATATTTAAGCAGCGCATGCCCTGACACTGATAAACATTTTTAGTTTTTATTGGTTTAGGACAACATTTTGTTCAGTGGCTCTTTACCAACTAAAATGATTTGAATGTCTTATAGTAAGTATTTTTTTTAGCAAGACAAAAAACACAGCTATGATACTGGACTGGTGACATGTGCACACTTAATTTTGCAAATGGGGAAGGAACACTGTGAAAATGTAGAAAGAGAGAAGAATGGACAGTTGTGCATGTGAGACAATTTTGGGTAAATGTTAAAGATGAACACTTATGCAACTGTTTGTCTAAGTATGTTATTTTTGTTATCATGTACCTACTGCTTTAGTTTGTTTTTATTATGAAGATTAATAAATATTTAAATGAGAAAACAACATATCAAGTGCGAATAGACTGTGAAGAGATTGTATTTTGAATCTTACTCACGTGGCATAATGCCCTGCTCAACCAGCTGCTCTCGACTCCGTCTCTGCTGCAGACACAACTGGAGAACTACAAGACACAAATAATAGGAAAGTAACACAAAAACAAATCAACTAAATCAACTGGTAATCAGATATGTTTCCTTTATATCAAGTTACTAAAACGACATTTTCAAATGGCTTCAAACAAAGAAGCATTTTACAAGCCAGTAGAGCATATAGCTGTCCGTGTGCGTTTTGTGCTGGTTCCAATTAAATATGTAAAGATTACTCAAATTTTGTTTCCATCTATACTCTTAAAGGGCCCGTTGTTTGCTCATCCATTTTATGAACCATTTATAAAGGAAACAACATTCTAACATGTCTTAAAGCTCAAAGAGTCAATTTTGCATAATATAGGACCTTTAAATATAAAGTGCTTTTTTTAATCTAGTTCTTTAGTCACAATAACTTTACTTTATAATTCAGAAAATTAGATTTAATAAAGCTGGTCACATATTTGAGTAATGGTAATGTAATTAGACAAAGGAAAATGAAAAATGTGTTAACAGTGGTGAAATTGGCATGTTTCTTCTCAGACATGAAAACTTAATGTTATATTGTGACATCCTTAGTTCAAATTAAGGACTTCTCTCATGAAACCAATGCAATTCACTACAGACTAGTCAAAACATAATTGCTGTGTTGAAAGAATATAAAAAAAGAAAGAAACACTGGACAAAACAGATTATCATTAACTAGAGTGAAAGTCAATATCTCTATCCATCACAAGTTAAATTCCCTCAACAATTCAAGATTAAGAAACCTCTTATGCTTTTGATGATAGCACCGTGACGCATGTCTGGTCTATACAGGGTCTGGCTATGCACAGTTACAGCTGATAAGTTATAGCTGAACATCAAAGTTGGGGCCACACGTACTGCCTTCTCCAGTCAATATAAACTAGGCAGAGAGTGGAGTTAAAACATTGATAAACAAAGCAGTGCGGACATGATTCAAGACAAAAACACGGATTAGAAAAGAAGGCCTCTCTGATAAATGAGGTGCAGCTTTGGCAATGCTCTCACTGCAGGAGAAATGATCCAAGTTTGCATGCACACTTTTGTACTAAATCAGTTTTATTGTTGGACCTTTTATCAAATCTCAAGTGTAATCGTGTATTTCTAATGATTCGATGATGATATCACACAATCCGATACAATTAGCAGACGTAATATTGTTTTAGTTTCTAACTTCTGAGTAATTAGATCATCTACTAATAATAGTTTTGTAATGTTGGAGTGATTAGAATTTGGTTGTAGTTCCAGGCCAAGCTGATGTCATAACCATAAATAACTGTACTAGTGCACTGCATTACACATAAAAGTAAAAATGTATTAAGCAAAACAAAATAAGGAAGTACATGAAAAATCAAAAGGGGATCTACGGAATAAATGATCTGTCCAATGCTGAAGTACATGGTAATCCTTACTAATATACAAGCTATTTTTTATAATCAACAGGTTTAGGCCCTGAATTGTTTTACAGAGAGTAAAGTGACAAATGATAAAGATGCATGGACTCAAACTGAAAACCTCACTGATGAAAAACCACTGGCACTAAACAAGTGTGACATCAACAACAACACAACTGATAGTGGCATCATGATTAGAGTTAGACCAATGTAACGGCAGACTGATATAAATGCCCACAATTTGCACTTTTTAGCATAATCATTTTACTAATTTGGGGAACTGGCTCCACACCATAGACTGTAGACAGGTCCATTTATACATAAAATTTGTGCTCCACACATTGGTCTCAAAATATTGTCTGGGTTTATTGAGCAAAGGTTGCCTGGCATCAGCCATTAACAAAACAAAACCCTAGTATTTACAGTAACTAAATCTGTCAAATTTTAATACATTCTGTTATTAAATTCACTACAGTAATTACAGTGCTTAAAGGGCCACAACCCTCTTATTATAAATGGTCACATTTTTATGTAGTGCTTTTCCATCTTCATCTAGGAATGCTCACCCATTCACACACATCACACACTCATACACGAGTGTACGCAAACACTGGAGCTGAGGTGGGTTAATACAACGTTACAACAACAGCTCCCTCATCTGTGGGAATTAGAATTGCATCATCGCATCGTCAGTGGATCTGACCAATGATGTTTATGTCAAGAGCGGGATTTAAACTGCCAACCTTTGGATCAGTGGACAAAGACTCTACCAACCCCTTCATTGTGTAGAACAGAAGAAAAACACTTTATTTACATCACCAAGTCACAGTCCAGAGACAAACACAAATACATAGAAAAAGTACTTGTTTGCAAAGAACTATATTATGTAACACACTTGGTCTTTTCCATCTAGTGTTCATAAAACTGCGTCATTATTAAAGAGACCAATGTATACACTCTTTATTATTACCATTTGCTTTGCTTGGTTGGTTTATACAGTATTTAAGGGAAAACAGCGCCTCCCTCTCCAGTCTCCAGGGAGGGACTCTGTGTCTGAACAAGTCTCACTGAGTCACACAGCAAAAATAAACGGGGCAGCTGTGAGAACAAGGCCTGGGAACCGCCAAATTTAGGGGCAGTTAAGAGGGCAGGAAGAGGACCGTGGACTGGTGGGTAGTCGGGGGACGACAACCAGCAGGGCTATGGGAGCAGTGGACATAGTTTGCTTGTTTTGACTGTAAGTGGAAGTAGTAAAAGTCTGTCTGCACGTGAAATTAGGCCTATCATGATAATTATTATATTGAGTTATCATTTAACACATGACAGATGGAACATAAATTTTTGGGGGTCAGTATTTATCATGGGTACATTTTCTTTGTATTAGTGGAAGAATTATGAACTTCTATGACTCATTATAAATACAAACTACCTACTTAAGTGTTGTTGTTTTTTTTTTTTTGTAATACTGTACATTTAGAATACTTTTTTGGGGATAATTCTGCTTCATGGTTAGGTTTCAATATTATTGTTTATCGTCTATATTTACTTCAGAAATATCACACTTCAAAATTTATCATGACGTGATAACAATACATGACATTACTACAAAATATTACTTAAACAGTTGTTAAAGGTGCACTCTGTAACTTTCTCAGGTGAAGGGTCTGCTACCTGCTTATCTCCATGTAGATGTTACTTGCCTGGAATGTTCCACAGTATGGCATTAAACATATCTATCTTGCATGTATTCAATTGTATGTTTTATTGTTCAAAATACCTCGCAAAACATTCTTGCTCTGAACAGGGTCGCCTTTCCACAGATCTGATCTGTAAATTGCCCCATGGTGGCATCTGCTTCTCTCTGAGATACGTAAGGTTAATGCTTTACTGTGGAATAGCCAGTGCAAAACAATACAGTTTCATGGTGACAGACCCTGTTCCAGTTACATACTGCACCTTTAACTTCTCAATTACTGATACAAGTTGTTAAGTTGTTCCCAATTTTTTGATTAAATGAAACAAATCATCTCAAAACTACTATATAATCTTGGACCGTTGAACTTCTTATAACTAAGCATTACATCAAAATAAGACATTAATACTGGCTTTATCTGTATTCCTGTCAAATTTGACAGTAATGAATGCCTCATGGGGTTAACTTTATATAAAAAACAAGATAAGAATGCAGAGTTTCATTTGTGCATACATTTTCCTCCCTGGGGATTAAGGCGAGGGTCACTTGTCAGACCTAAACCCTGGTTAAACTTCCAATGATGCAACCTGCCTGCCGCATCGCACCACAGGATAAACACAAGGTAGCAGTTGATGTAATCTCCGATCCCAGACCAAGATCCTGGATGTTTTCCATTTGATTTTCATTTGATATTTCTGAAGAAAGACAAATACTAGTAGAAATATGTTTGGTGTGGTTTGCTCTCATGCTGTTATGACGGAGCGTATGTTAGTTTAGGCTGACACTGCTGACTTTTTGATTATAAATATTAAAACTGCCAAATACAACTCTATTTAGTGGAGATTAATACGACTTATCAAGAGAAAAACAAATACAAAAGGGATATTACAAATCAGCGCATACAGGGTTGATACATGGTTCATAGTGGAGCACAGTCATAACTCTCCAGTATGCCTAATATAAAGATGTGTGGAGTGCACATGCCATAACCTATATGCACGTGCAACTATATCTGACTTTATTGTATGTGAATGTTGTTTTTACCTATTCAATTCATACCGTACCAAAAAAAAAAAAACAAAAAGAGAGAAAAAAACAATGTTATGGTATGTGATGGTCAGGTCAAGAAAAAAATATTATTGCTTTTGGTTGTCAGCCTGAATCATTGCTTGGCTACAGATGTTATAATAGAGAATTAGGCCTACGGTGAAAGCAATTTTAGTCGTTATAAGTAATAAAATGTGGGCACTCTTTTATTAAAGGCCTCGTATTACACTATTTTCTGATCTGTAATGTTGTTTCCTCATCACAAACATGCCTGGAGTTGTGTTTTGTTTCATTCACACATGTTAAACACACAAAGTCTGCATAATTCTCTCATACGGAAAACCTTCCACCTTGTGATGTCATGTGGTAATGCAGGAACCATAGACTCCATAGACCTTCAATAGAACAATTTGGATAATTTCGTCCTGGGATTGCCAATATCTGCTGAACAAAAGGTAAAAGTAGCTGTTAAGTTGAAAACTACCGCTTCATGACATCACAAGGTGGAACAGAGCATTTTGAGCTTTAGAGATGTTGACAGACTAATAATAAAGGGTTATGCAAATGTGTGAATGAAACAAAACACAACTGCGGGTGTGTTTTTTGATGAGATAATAACATTATAACATGGCTTAAGAAAGTGGAGTGTGTGTGAATGGTGGTGGTGGTCGGAGGGGACGATGGCACTTGTCTCCGTCAGTCTACCCTTGGGCAACTGTAGTTACAACTTTGGTTGTCATGAAAGGAGCTATATAAATGCAATGTTTAATTAATTAATGAATTATTTAAAGCTCACAACAGTCAATTTTACATAATATAGGACATTTAATAATGGATTTTTGCACTTTGCCATTCAAAACATTGTGTTAAATGTATTAGGTGACAGACAGTATTTTTTGTGTTTTTATGTTGGCTACACTATAACCATGAACTGAAAGATTCCAGTTTGTGTGTCATACCTTAAATGCCTGATCAAATCTAGACACACTTATCAGAAAAAGGCATTATTGTGCTTATTACCTTTCTCATGTCTCTGTATATTTCTGAATCTGGTTGCCACCGCTTATGTAGATATGTTTGTCCATAATCCCCTTTTATCAGTTAACTGTCTGCTCCACAGCAAAATGACAAATGGCCCTGATTCAATGATAAATAATGTCAACACAAAGTATTGTTTTGTTATTTAAACCTAATCACACAGAGCTGGCTTGTTTGTGGGCACATTAGATGGAGGCATTACTTTTTCCTTGGTTACAGCTTTCAACACAAGTGAGTGGGCGTGTCCAATGCTCACACACTCACTTCTTTGCCCGTTACAGCTATTTTTAGACCATCGATAAAACTGTGATTACATCATAATAAAGAAAGTGTTATTAAAAACATGAAAGGCAATATGCTATGCTTAAAATGTTATTTTTGTATAATTGGCTGAAATTAAATTATATTCAATTAAACTTTTTTTCTTTTCTCCTATTCTCATGGGGCTAGTAACTTTGAGCATTATATGATTTACATATTTGGTCTTATATAATTGACATAGTATATAAACTAGATGATCTTCCCTCTTTAATATAAGATATAATATACCTTTATTTGTCCCACAATTGGGTAATTACAGTGTTGCAACAGAATGTTCAAGAACAGCAGGAGAATAGAAAACATGCAATCAGAATCAAGATGAGTAATCAATAAAAGATGTAACAAATAGACATATTATTGAATCATTTAACCAGACTTGGAACCAGCAAAAAGTACACCCTGTACAAAATTACCATTGCTCAACCTATTTCACAGTTTAGCTGCTAGTAATAATCACCGATTTGAATTAACTTTATCATGTTGAAATGATAGTGAAGTGAAATAGTGTCTAAACATGCACAATATCTATTTCAATATGCACAAATACTTACTATAGAATTAAAGTAACTGATGACTAGTTTGTCAGTATTTCAGAAGAAGCAAGTTATGATATACTGCATTACAAAGAAACCAAAGTGTATTTTTAACATAGAGCCAACTGAGGAAGAGCAGATGCCTAAGCCTGGTTTGATGGTTTAACTGCCCTGTTATTTTCTGGTCAGCCCAAACTTTTCCGCAAACATATTAATATCAATGAAAAAGTTCACATTGAAAATCATAGTCAGTACCTGTTTTGAACTTGCCCCTGCAAATTGGGGGGGTCTCCACTTGAAGGCAAGCCATAGGGGACAGTGGTACGGGAGATGTCCAGCTCTGGAGTCCCATGGAGCGAAAAGGCCGGCCAGGAGCAAATCACTGCCCAGAGAGGAGCCACTGAAGGCAGCTATGAACCACCACAAGCCAGTCCCTCCTCTCTCTGGCTCCAGCTTGGCCTCAGCCGACCAAACTGTGAGTGGTATAACGTCATGAGGAGAAGCGGGAGGGAACACAAGTCTGCTCAAGTTAACCCTTTGCTCGTCTCGCTCTCTCAAAGGAATCAAGCCCCCAAGAACTTTGTGTATAAGTTTTGGAAGCCAGGAAATTCTCGGACAATCTGTAATATTGAAAAAAGGAAAGCTGGGAATACATGTCTACAGCCAAAACTAAAATGAGCAAGATTTTGTCCTTAGGGAGAATAAAGAGCAGCCAAAAGTCACTTGTGTTGGTCAGTAAAGTTTGTTCGCAATTGCTACAAGATTTTATTAGTTAGTTAGTTATTTGTTGATTTTATGTGCAGGCTGCTCTATAAACTCTTGAATGCCAATAGATTGTAATTGTGTAGTTAGATAGTTGAATAGTAGAACTGAAATTAATTGATGTCACAAAAAATATAAAGTACACAACTATTTTATATGCTGTTGGACAAATTACTGCAAGTTGTATTTAGTAGTTAAATGTTGAACTGAGAAAGCAGGAGTGGATTTTCGTAGTGGCTTGATGTGGGTAAAAAAGCTAAACAGGAAGTGAGATAAAAAGGAATTAAGGGCGTTTTTTATGAGACTGCTCCATGAAGGCAACAGACTGGAGCCCATAGATGTCAAGGTGCAGAAACACAGTGACTTTTGGCGAACCACTGATTCTTGTAACACTACCATAAACATACACATTTCCAAAAGAAAATGAAGATAAAGTAATGGAAATAAACTATCCTATACAATGTGAGACTGAGAGAAAGTGATATCAAAAGTTAGAATCTATGGACTTCAGAGTGATTAAAAATGAGCACTGTTGCCGTAGAAATAAGCAATTAAAAACTAAAGCCTATATTTTTTCTTAATTCTCAAAAAGTTGTGTGTAAACAAGAAGCTGAAACCTATGAAAAAATACATATTTTTTTTTACTTGTGTTAAAGAGACCTTCTCAGTCATATGCAGACATCAGGGTTTTTCAAAAGTAAGTTCTTGGCCATAGAAACAACAAAATAGTTTATTGCTGAGCACGTACACCTGTCCAAATTTCCATTTTAAATCTTGTGCTGTTCTTCTTCTCTTCACTTTCTAAGAAATAATCTAAAAGTCAAATATTCAGTTCAAAGATCTTTAACTTTTTTTCTAAATTTTCCCTGAATTATTTGAACTATGCTCAGGGAACCATAGTGAAAAAAGCACACTTCTATAACTGATAATTTGAAGAAAACCATTGTTAGTTTGTATTTGTATTTGTTAGTAAATTCTTGTTTCTGGCATTTGGTTATGTTTGAAAGGACATTGTAGAGAGAGTCCAGACGGAAACCTTCAACTCCAAGCTGTTAAGAGGCTATTATTCAAATAAACAGGACATTTCATTGATTTAGGGTTTTCACCAATATATCAACTGACAAGTAAATTCTGCGTAAACTCTGTCTTCATAATCGTACACAGATAACCACTTGTAGATAGAGGCCTTACATTATCCTGCAAACATAAACTAACCATATTTTTCAAAGGGGAAAACATGTCAACAATACCAACCCGATTGTGTTACTGGCTCCAAAGCTGCTCTAATCTAACTCAATGACTCATAATACAAACAAATTGTTCAAATCGGCATGTTTTCACTCACTAGATTTGGTCTTAAATGGTCAAAAAGTGAGTGCAAAAATGTTTTTTAAATTCCGGCTGTGCAATTAATTCAACTGTAATTGAAAGCAGTAATTTCTGTATGTGCAAATATTAAAAATGTGTCTTGTTTATGTTCAGGAAATGAATAGTGAAATCCATGCCATCAAAATCTGTGATTGATTAATATGAGGAAAAAATATAAAAATTTCAGTGATATACACAGCCTAGTTATTCCCATATCGCTACAGTCTGTAGTGTCTTCTCAGGCCATTGTGAAACAGCACTCCTCCTCATGCACCATCTGAAATGAAAGAAAAAATACCACGTTCATTACTATTCATTTGTTCGACATTATTTGTTTTGTTTGTTTGTTCCTGTGATTGACTGCAAAATGGCAATAAGATGACTCACTTTGATTTGAAAGAGTCAGAGATTGCATAATTTTACTTGCAGACCTCCCACAACACAAAGCGCTCACATATCTTTCCATAACAAATGTCAGGCCAAAATCTGTGGCTGGAAGGGACACAGCTGGGCTCCTATATGTAGAAACAACTACTATTGCTTATTTCATATTTATGTGTAAACAACACTGGCATTTTTGGCCTGAAGACTTTTTAATCAAAATATTTCTTTAAAATTTTTACAATGTGTTTTATTTACAAATCCTCGTAAAATAACAAGAATTTTTCATATTTCCCCTGTGGCTGGTGCTTTTATGTACAAATAAATTCAAATTATTTATGAGTCTCTAAAGTTTTGATAATCGTCCAAACTTGTTGTCGCTTTGGCCTTAAAGTTGTTACTTGAGACTGAGAAAGTAATGTGTTTCCAAAGTAGTGGGACTGGGTTTACAACAGATAAAGTATTGAGTTTTCTTTTTTAATGCAAAACAGATGATGAAAATGTGTTTTACCAGAGTAATTCTATAATGATTTGTTTTAAATCTGATGTCAAACCCAAGAGCAAAAAACATATTAAAAAAAAAAATAATAATAAAAAAATCACACACCAAAATGCTGTTTCCTTAACACAAACATACCTGGAGTTGTGTTCTGTTTTATTCACACATGTTTAACACAAACTCTGCATATTTAGGCTGAGTTCATCTTTCAAACTGATGTCATGTGATAACACAGGAAGTGCTCCACTGTGTTTTTAAACTCCATACACCTTCACTGGAGTCATTTGGATGATTTCAGCGCTGTAATTGCTAGTCTATACTGAACAAAAGGGAAAATGTAGCTGTTAACTTGAAACCTAATGCTACTGACATCACAAGGTGCAACAGAGCATTTTGAGTTTTAGAGATGTTGACAGACTAATAACAAATGGGTTTATTAATTACTCAAACGTGTGAATGAAACAAAACACAACTCCATGTATGTTTTTAGATGTGGTAACAATTTTGCATAATACACTACCTTTAAATTGATCAACTAAACATCTAAATTAAAGGTTTTGGATCAAAATAAAATAATTATATGGAAAAAGTGACATAACATATTTTTAATGCTTTTTTTCCCCCTCTGTTTATAAATTCCCCACTGTGGGATGAATAAAGCTTTTTTCTCTTATCTTCATCTTATAATAAAGACGAGAAATAGCTGTTTTAATAAATGCAAAGCAAAAACATTATGCGAAATTAAAAATACCACAATCAAAATAGCTGAAGTAATATAATAGCTGAAAATGCTTAGTCCTTAGACAAACCTATGGAGATTTGATGGAGCTCTTTGTACCATATGACAGCCCTCAGCCAAACTGCACAGATAAAGGCACTTCACATCAAAGCTACACTCTTCTCCATATCTGTGTACAGCATGTGCTTATCCATTAGACTGTTTTTCCCCTAAAGTCCATCTGCGACAAACAGCGACCAAAAAAATAACAAGATCAGGATAAAAACAGTGTAATCTCCTCTCCATTCAGCACTTAAAGGCTTAAAGGTGCATTGTGTAACTTTTCTGGAGGAGAGTCTGTCAAATGCTTTTGTTATTGCTTTGTCTGGAATGTTTCACAATATGGTATTAAACCTTTCTATCTTCACGCAGACTGAAACAGACCAAGTTACAGGTCAGATCTGTGGAGAGGCAACCCCACTCGCAGTCAGAGTGCCATTTTCTCTAGGTAGTTTTGAGCTATCAAAACACCTGTAATTGAATAAATATAAAGCAGAACAGTTTTAATGTCAAACTGTGGAACATTCCAGGCAGAACAGCGACATATCCATAGAAACAAGCAGGTGACGGACCCTCCAGCAGATAAGTTACACAATGCACCTTTAAAGAGTCTTTCTGCCTTTTTGATGGTTTTAAGACTGTAATTAAACTCAGGCGCAGTGATAAAAAGTCATCTATGCGCGCTCACTCCCCTCACGTGTGTTTACCATAGCGGTCGGGCTGTGTTAAATTCCTCATGGATCCAGACTAAGACCAGGTATGCATGAGAGGATCTTTAAGGGCGGTTACACAATCTACTGCAAATACGAGGTGGTAGACTACCCCATAGACTTACATTGCCAGTACTGCTTACCTACAGTACTTAAATGTCACAACTTCTGTTACTACTACTACAAGTACTGTAACATCGACAACTACAGCCTAGTATGAATGTGGTGTGTGCAGAGTGTGGGTCAGAGGCTACTACTACTACTACTACTACTACTACTGTCACTGTTACTATTACTGTAACTGCCAGAAATTAACTGCCTACTACTACGACATCAACAAGTACTGCCTAGTATGAATGTGGTGACTGCGGAATGTTGGTCAGTGGGGCTACTACTACTATTACTACTACTACTACTACTTCTACTTCTACTGTCACTCTTACTATTACTACAACTGGCACAAACTATTAGAAATACCATGCAACAACACATTCACAGCGTTGCCTTTTAGCATCAGGTGTCTTACATAACACTTGGATCACATTTTGATTGAAAACATGGCCAGGAATGCGCCTTATGGACGGGAGGAGCATCATCACGGAGTACTGCTCTTTCAAGCTGACATCCAAATTTATAGGCGAAATCTTCAAATCGTTACAGACCTGATGTCAAAAGAGCACAAAAGTGGATATTGGTTCTCATAGGGGAGTCACCAAAACACATACTAGCACTACATCCCATGAAGGCCATTACAGATGGTGGGAAAGCCAAAGGGAAATCCCATAAGAACTGCGGCGCGCTTTGAAGATACTACACTCTGCTGCCACCAGAGGCTAAATACATGTGGCACGTTCACACAAACATACAGCAACAAACGACATACACAGTTTTGATTATAGTCATTTATGTGTGTAGGCAATTCAATATAGGCGCCTGAATCTCATTATTTACTATGCCCATATGCTACAATGATAATATCAAGATTTATGGGCACAGGATTGACTGATGGTAATCTAAGATGTGTTGTGTTAACATTGTGAACCCAGATGTACGTAGAGTTCTCAAAGCTTCTGGTAGCCATTCAGAAGCTTGCAGAATTATTGTGACGTGTCTCTCTCACTGATCTAATGGTATGTTATGTAAAAAAAAAAGGTATAGAAAAGGAGGGGTATCTAAACTATGTAGCATCAAATCACTTTATCCAGTCTGTGGAAAGGTGTGCTAAGAAAAAATAGATGCCTTCATAAAAATTCATCCTAAAGCAAGTATTGAAACTAAATAGGCATTTGAACAGGTATTGATACGGAATAAATGTTACGATACTGAATAAATGTTATAAATAGGACAAAGTTGGACTTGGACCTTTCTTGAATAGCTTTGGAATGTCTATATCTGAACTAGTATTGATACTAGCTGACAGCTGCTGTCATCAACATTGCCTGGAGGTGTGATGATGCTAACTGTAGTCACTGCTCTGTCTGGGGCTTGTTAGACTTTAATCTGAGCTCTATTTTAATACTGTCTGATCATAAAGAGCTAACTTATCTGGAACTGCAACAGATCTGGTATATGCTGTTAAACAACCTACGTAGCATGAGCCAACAGTTTTTCAGTTAGTCATTGTCACCTTTTTGTGTAAAAACAAACTTGTAGACAGGACCATGAATCACAGAATCACAGGATACTTTTTCTGATTTTAATTATGTAACAAGACTTTTCCTTAGTATAGAAGTCAAGTTTGTAAAAGCTAGTATCATGACACTAGTCAGGTTATGACAATTTTACTAGAGCTAAAGCAACAAAGTAACTCTGGCTAAACCATGGATTAAGTGAAGATTATATTAGTAGATTTACTTAAAATCTTATCTTGCTTTTTTCAGGTGAGTTGGATTTAATGAAGCTTGCAGATAAAAGTCATATGTCAGTTTGAGGTTAGCGCCTCACCTCATTTGGTTCAACTTTCTAAAACATCAAACATCAATTCAACACATTTTCATTTACTCTTTCAAACACTGTAATACCTCCACTACGGTTTCTAATGCTCGTCACATTTATGATTTGAATGCAAGTAATGGTGAATGCCTTGTAGCCAGTTGTTTCGTAAGTTTGTTTGTTTCACTGATGGGTTGTGATTTAAAAATGAGAAGAACACAATTGAGTAACTTTGTGCAGATTCAGTTGAGAAAGATCCCATAGAGAGTTGTGGTTAATTTGTCATTGGGAAGTTTATGCGCGCTTTATCCACCTCCAGGACGCCACTAATCTAATACATGTTGACATTATCAGCCCATTTTTATTTGTGCTTATTGAAAAAATGAAATAAGCTGTCTCTGCAACTACATTTATTTACAATGAATAATAAGACCAGTACTGAACTAATTCGTCTTATCATTCAAGGATAAGATCATACTAAGAAAGCAAAAGACCATCCGCAAAAAGTACCTGGATTAATTGAACTATGTAACCTTTCTAGGGGAGGGCCCATCTTCTTGTTTCCATGCTTTGCCTGGAATGTACCACTCTATGACATTAAATTATCTTTATCAAGACAAGTAGATGATTACAGGTCAGATCTGTGTGCATGTTTTAATTGAATGTAAATGAATAAATGCAAAAAGTTGAATGCCATACTATACAACATTCTAGGCAAAGCAATAATATCTGATACTGTTCCTTGGAACTTAA
Source organism: Taenioides sp. WSHXM2023 (assembly GCA_029959045.1). Classification (NCBI taxonomy): domain Eukaryota; kingdom Metazoa; phylum Chordata; class Actinopteri; order Gobiiformes; family Gobiidae; genus Taenioides; species Taenioides sp. WSHXM2023. The sequence goes on along the minus strand of CM057101.1, from coordinate 13,470,264 downwards.
ACGTTGCATAGTGAAAAATGATTATCTTGTTAATTGTTTTTTTATTATTTGTTTCTTTTCCAGAAAAATTTATTCTTTTCATTGTTTCATTGCGCTAAAGTTCAAAAGTACAGTTGAGATTATGTTGTCTTTATCCCACTACTTATAATGGCCTTTTACACATAGTTACATGACTGATTCATCATTTTGACCCTAAGACCAAAACATGTTTTTTTTTTATGTCTAACCGAAGCAATAAAAAACATATGATATAATTCAGCTATCAGACTAGAAACACAAAACATTACCGCTGCTTAAAATAGCAAATTCATACAATACTTTAGCAGCTGGATCTAATACTATCAAATTAAAAAAACATGGATACTGCCCCCATGTCACCACAATCTGAATAACATATAAAGAAGCACCACCTTCACACATCCTCTCACATTCCTGGATGTCAACAAGCGTGACTTTCCCATAATGAACATACACTGTTAGCGGGTATTGGTTTGGTCTCAGCGGGGGGTCGTCCTGGGGTCGACCACAGACTGAAATAGTCGGCTGTTTGCTCACTGGCACTGTGCACTGTTGTTCTGGGAGCCATGCAAAATGGACTGAAAGTTTGGTTTGGTGCAAGAATGGAAAGCTGGAGATACAGTGCCCTGCAAGATCAAAACAAAGTTAAAAATATGTACTAGTGTTGGTACTAGGGTCTATTTTAGGCCTGAGACGTATGAGATTTTGGCAACAACCGGGGGAAAATGTAATGTTATGACAATATGGTAGCTATTCACCATCAGAAATTGATATATTTAGGAGGTTTCTGGATAACAGCTTTAAGAGACCATTTTACATGTTGGTATATGATGTGGCTAAATTCTGAAGATGGAGATGGTGCCAAAGGATAAACAGAAGAGTTGGAACTAAATAACAAATGGTAAAGAAACATGTAACATCAAACATTACATTTAGCCATTGCATTGATATTTTGATGCTGATGTCATAAACATTCCTTGGGGGTATGATGATAACTGTAAGCACTGCTCTGTCTGAAGCTCTGTTCAATCTGAGGTTTATTTGAAAATAATCTCTCCAGAAAGATTTAGTTTAAACTAAAACAGGTGAACTGGTTGGTGCTGTTAAACAATGACCTGAATGAATGATTTATTTTATGATTGTGTCTTGCTTACAAATATGCCCAGCCCTTTCACTGGCTTCAAGATATCACAAACAAAATACAATAGGCCAGTTGTCAGACATGTGTTACAAACACAAATGGATTCATTTAAACAAACGTGGCTGTCGCTTCTTCCTGGCTTTACAAAGAAATTATGCCAATTTATAAATATTAGAATTAAACAACCATTTCATCTCATCATTACACCAGAACATATCGGGGCATTGGGTGAATATTTCATCAAATAAAGGATTTCTAAACTGATCATAAAATGGACAATACAACAAAAATGAGCTTCACTTTCCACTTCTCCCAACTCACACAAACCACAAATTTTTCTTCAGGGGTTTGAGAAAACCTCCCTGTTTCTAAAGAAAGGGGAAGGATTCCAAGATACCTAGCATTAGACTAACAGATACATATATTCCTCATCTATTGATTATACTCCTCCTTTTTTTTGATACACGGCTGCATTGCTTAAAATTCTCAGTGACGCAAACAGCAGTGACTGGCACATGTAAAACTGAGGCATGTTCCTCTCACCTAAAATCACCTAAATGCTATGTAAAGGTGAGTGTTTTTATGGGCACCATACCCTGACATCACATTGGTTTTGGAGCCAACTGTGAACCGACTTTTACGAGTGTAATATGGGAGCCTGAACACGTCACCACTCACACTATAAAACAGGAGACTTTGGGGAGTAGAGACATTTCAACAAAAGGTCAGTGTTTATAAATAAGCAATGTTTTGGAAGCGAGACTAAACCATTGCTTCTATCTAATGGCCCATGAGTCATCCAGCCATAAACTTCTTACTCTATTAAATTTGATCTACAAACAATTTTTGAACATCAATTCACAATCAGTTACAATTCTCACTGGATTACATAAAAGACAGCTAAAGTGTTCCCGTTATAGTAAAAGTTTGTATTTTTTGTCAAAAATAGAAAATGATATTATGTGGAAATCACTTGGTTTTATTTTATCTGGTTAGATGACAAAAAGTTCATTTTTTTTTAGCCCTTTGCAGTTTAACCCTTTAGGACACTATTGCAGATGCAGTCAAATCAATGGTATAAACAGATACATCTGTATGTTTTTGGCAATATTTTCTATTGGGAGTGTCAAAATAAATATTTATCCTTTTTATTATTAAGTGTGTATACAATAGGGTCAAACTTGATTTCACTACTAAAGAATAGATTTGACACAGACTGATACCACGATGATAATTAATTGATGTGACTTTTAGAGTATCTAGTTTCGATACTAGTTTTAGTATAGTATATTTAGTATTAGTATCTGGTTTTCAATACTTTTGACAACTCAAGTACATAAAATACATATATAAAAATATAAATAATAAGTACTGGCACAGTGTATTTATTAAGCAAAGATTAGGCAGATATACTGGCTTGGTTTTCTTCTGCACTAATGCACACTGCCCTATACTTTTACAATGACCACATAAGTGAAGGCAGGGTTTGCAGTAAGAGCTACAGAAGCACAGTCCGTACACTAGACTTTATGTAATACAATAACAAGCTTGTTGCTGCTGACTCAAAGGGAAAGCCTAATGCTTAATGTCATCTGTAGCCTTTACATTGCATTAAATGTATAGTATGTGTGAGTTCTTTCTTCTAATGGCATTTACAGAAAAAAAAATTAAGCCTTGTGATGAGTGATGCAGTGAAGTAGTCAGACAAATAAGGATTTGCGGAGTTCCTGAGAAGTAAAAAAAAAAAAAAAAAACATACTGTAGAATGACAGTGAACGCACCGCACTTAGGCTGAGGCCCAGAGTCAGTGATTGGCACCACGCGACTTTTCCATGCCTGAGTGGAAAGAGAAAACCACCACTGCTTTTCACTTTAGACAATCTGTCCAACTGGGAATGTCTGGAGAACACCACACTGCGTCATGAAATTTTTTGAATTTATGAAACTGTTGTATTGCTCACTATAGGTAGCCGTACTATGTGTATAACTGCTTAATTTGATCTCATTGCATACTGTAACTGTCAGAAGTGAAAAGTCTACCCCAGGACAGCTGTGGCATCAATGTAAATCACTTTGTGTGTCTTATAAGGCATTATATAAATAATGCAACATTGTTTTCTATAGAATTTGTTCATCTATGGTGGCAAAAATATTTTCTATATTGATAGTTCTCTCACATACTATTTGCTAACGTATTGCCTGTAGTTTATATTTTAGTTATATATATTTTGTTATGCCATAGTCTATTCTGTTAATGGGAAACACTGATGTAATTTAATATATTATCATCAATTCCAAACTCTTGTTGTGTCTTGTGACATTAATAGAACTATTAATTTATACTAAAACAATATTATTATCATACAGGCTCATTATGTGCAATAGTAGTTAATTTAATTAGTTTAATACACCATATTTGTTCTCATAATAGCAGGTAACAACAACAGTGTAACTAAGGCATGCCTCTAACAAGCTGCAATAAGGCAATCCAGGCCTCAGGGGACGCTACAATAATGATTCACATATAAAGCAATCTGTGTGTGTTTTTTTACATATAGTCTTCTGTAGCTAGTCTCTTCCACAAAGCAGAAGTCAAAGTCTATGCGTAATGCTTTTCTTAGGAGCTCTCCCTTGGTGCCAGCCTCCCATGCTCCCCCCATATTCACACTGTCCTCTCCTCACAGCGGCCCGACTTCCTGACTCTGCTCTGGGAAACTCAAGTCACCCTGATTACGGACATTTCCTTCCTCTTCCAGTGTAGCAGCAGCAGCAGCAGTAATGGCCCCAGTATTTACTCGCAGCCTGCAGCGGTAAACTGCAGATCCCACACCCACATGGCAACTGCATCATGGGTCGGAGGGGTCAGGGTGCCTGGGAGAGGGCCTGTGTTAGCCCAGATACATAACATTAGGGGGAAGGCTGTTATTTACATCACATGATTACATGGACTGTTTAAAATGTTGAAGCTATAAGCACAGCATGGTCCGAAGACCGGTGAATGACTGATGCACACACCTTTAACTGAAACTGCCTCTAATTTCAACAGTGAAAATGTAGCATGAGCCTCAGAGCTCAATAGACTAAATCTCTATAAAACTAGGCTTTGCTTTTTCATCTTTAAACTTTTCTAATTGCTTAGTGCATGTTTTTTATTGTAGCCAACACACTTATCCTTATCTTGTATCAATATCAAGTACAAACTTTTTGTGAATCTAGTACATCTTTATGGGCTGCTATAACCTTACAATAACAGCTAGTGTTAATTGAAAATATTGTGGTATGTTCTGTTCTAAAAAAGCACCACTAGAGGGCAATAGAATTGCATGTTCTTTGGACTTGTTTTGATAGGCAATGAACAATTAATGTTCTAGTTTTCATTGTTTGTGATGATATGGCTTTACACAAACATTATAATGTAACCATTGCACAATAAGTTCTTTCTTGTGATAAAAAGCCATAGAGACAAAGTAAAGGGACATTCCCAGTGACTTTTTTAAGGTAATGAAAGTGAGTCACTTTGAGTGTGTATTTCAGGGTTTGACACAATCCTTCATCCCCCATAAAACGTCATGTCCTCTTTCACAACACTAAAAATTAGAAATAATCATATTGGTCTATCTCATTCCCTATTCCTCCCCTTTCCAAATTATCCCAGCCTGACCTCACATGAGCTTTCTATCATCCTATATTACTCATTCTTCACTCTCAAAAAGAACTCCCACATGTCCAGCTAACGATCCTATCCTAAAAAGTACAAAGAAAAATGTTGCTTGTGAATTTAAATTTTCAAGATTTTAAATGAAAATGTGTACTAATGTGCATATGGATCGCAGGAGAGGCTCAGATCCTACACTAACTGCCAATAGCAATGCCTCTGATACGTGACACAAAATACCTCAAAGTTCTGTTATTGGTCCAAAGTGGATCCCCTGTATTTGGATTACACTGCCATCTAGTGTCAAAATGACTTTCAAGTGTGCATTACAATAAGAGGCATAACATCGTAGCATGCATTTTTGTACTTGTCCAACAGGGAGAGGCTAGAGAAGACAGCCATCATCCTGCTTGGACTGCTCACAGAGGCACATAATGAGAGAAGCCATCGTAGTGAAAACTCCAACTCCAACATCCCACAGCCTATTAGTGAAAAAACTGCAGGCAAACACTGCTCTGAGTGGCCATGAAAGTTCTGGGTAAATTTAAATTGGGCTGATTGAGTCCAGTAGATGACCCATTTGGCTCCATAAAAATCCCCATTGTATCCAATGCAGCATCTGGTGTCTAAAAATATGATGTGTCAAATTCTTAATGTAGAATATTTCTCTGCATAAAACTTGCAACTAACTCAGAGCCACAAGGAATAGTCAAAGTTGTCCTTCCAAAAAAACTGAATAACCTTGTTAATGTTTATTATACCGATATAGAAAGAACTGCCACATAAGTGCTGGTGGAGTTATGAGTACAAGCAATTAATTATAGTAAAGTGTAACAAATATATTTGTCCGTTGTCTGGAAAGATGCCACTCATAGCCCAACGGAGCGTCATATGAAAAATGTATCATGCTTGTGAGTCAGTACAATTACTTCAACCATTACTAATAGTAGTACCACAAAAGCCAAATAACAATAAAAAGTACTGCTTTTCAAAGAAGATGTGAAATAGTTCCCAAAAAAAGAAGGTGATTAAATATGTTTTGTGATTGCTAGGGAAAGATAAAATGCATTGCATTTTAGTTCTTAACTAGGGGATGTTTTGTATGCAAGTTAGTGATTATTTAGCTCGTAGTTAGTGCTTATAAATGCTTATTATGTACAATAAACAATATCCATTGCTAGTAATGCTAATGAACAGTAGATAAGAACATTAATGGGGAACAATTAGTTAATGTTGTGAAAAAGTAATGTCGTTAACTTGTGAAACATGACCATACAGAAAAAAAGCTTCAATAAGTACTTTATAAATGCTACCAAGAATCTAATTATCCACTTATTATGCTGTCTATTCCTAGTAAGCATTTAATATGTGGTCCGTAAATTAAAGTGTTAACATGTTTTCAATATTTATAACTTCTTTCTATAAATACACTATAACTTTTCATAGGAGATCTATATTTTCCTATATTGAGCTGGGAAGACCTGAGACTTTCCCTCGAAGGTCAAATATAGCCTCATCTGAGTGTATCTGTGCCAGACTCTCCCTGTGTGTTTGAGAGATCAGCTTTAGCTCCAGTAAAATGTGCAGGGCCTAAAATAGGTCTGATCGAAGAATAGTGTTTCACGTTTCATGGCACCAGAGACCGTCCCAGGCAGTTAAAGCTCTCACTGATGTCCTCTGCTCTTCACTCCTCCACAGCATCAAGACACAAGGCCCAAGGGCACATGAGGCCAGACAGTTTGGATAAGCACAGGGGTAAAGGAGCCAAAAAGTGTACTCAATTAAGAATGTCCAAATATTATTACTAGGAAATTAATTACTCAAGTAAAAAAGTATTTGGGGAAGCTACGACTCTATGAATAAACGTAAATAGGGATGCACCAATATGATACCGATATCTAATATCAGCATCAATATTAAATATTTTGGTGGATATTGGTTTCCAAGATACTGGTTCAGTCGACATATCTCATTATGGTCTATAAACTGGTGTAATAAAACAATTTACTAGCCAATGTTGGCTCAGAACTTCTCATACTATTAAACTTGTATTTTCACAAAGGTGTTCAGTAGTTACAAAACACACTTGGATCATTTTTATCTTATACTAAAGGAAATAAATGATATTTTCAGTCTCTGCCCTGGTATTGGTCAATATTGTGTATTGGAAGATACTTAAAGCCAAAGTATCAATATCGGAATCAGTATATTGATGGAAAAACAAAACAATAATTACACAGTCTGTTTTCTCTGTTATAGCACTTGGACTGAAGTGGTTTCAGGAGTGGCAGTAGTAGCAGAAGTTGCAGCAGCAGTAACTGTAGTAGTGGAAGAGGAAGCAACTGAAGTAATCACATAGAAGGCTGTCAAAACAGTCGCTACCCAGATACTAATCCATACTAACTATTATTGAAATTAGATTTTTTTTTTTTTTAAATAAATTCTTAAAGAGATTACATAAATGGACAAATTCATCTTTCTGAAAAAGAGGAATTTAATGGTCTTGAACAAAAGACCACATTAAAATAACTAAATAACACTTATTATGTGTTAAAAATGACATTTCATGGTTTAACTTTTTTTTTTTTTATCATGTTGTATTGAAAATGATACTGAGCTTTTCCTTTCTGTAAAAATCAAATTTGAAATTTAAAAAGTACTGTGACAACAAGAAGCCATTTAGTTGTAGTAGTTGTCAAACTGTGGTAAATTTATCCGCCTTTGTTTCCAATCACAAGTTTTTTGTCTACTAGAAAATAAGGTGTAAAATGAACCATTGTTCAGTTGTTTTTCATGCTTCTCCAAAATGTATCATGCAAATACCAGCTTTAGCTCCTTCAAATTACAACTGCTGCTACCATGAACTCCCCAGGCCCATATTTACAAGTACTTTGCCTCTTTTATGTCTAAAAATAACCTACAAAATCTGTGCAAAATTGAACATAATGGCCGTTTAGTGGGCTGCCTCACCTGGGAACATGCTGGACTCACTCAGACACTGCTGCTTCACTCCAGTCAGAAATCCCTGGGAACAGTGCCAGCGTAGCCAGCCCATTTTTGTCTATCTGTGCAATGGCAGGTCTACAGTCTTTGGCCCTTCAAGCAGCTAATGTTCCCAGCACCGAGAGCACTATGGCCCCCCTTCTTCACTGGCTCATATCTGGGTCTCACATAATGTGTCGCCTGCAGCAAAGAAAGACAAGGTGAATAGTCAATGACATCTGAAAATAACCACCTGCAGATCTAATTCTTCAGGTGAAAGTCAATTTGTGAACTGTTCAAATGATACAGGTGTTAAAAGGTGCAGCTTACGTGAGTGCTGCAGCGATTAACTCAACTTGTCATTCATGTGTCAGCTGTAAAAGCTAAATAATATTAACATTAGTGAGCAATGAAACTGCTGTAGCCATTGTATTTTCTGAGTGCTTCCTGTAAGACTGGGTTGCCATGGATTACACTGGCTTTATTTTAATATACAGTGTGAAATTGTATTATTAAAGGTGTACTAGGTAACTTTTCTGTTGGATCACCTGCTTGTTTCCATGTGGATGTTATGGCTTTGCATGTAATGTTCCACAGTATGACATTAAATTTATCTATCTCCATGGATACAAGCAGGTGATGCCACATTACAGGTCAGATTTATGGAGATTTAGTCCCTGTTGGAATGCATGTATTCAAGGCTGTTTTGGGCAATTAAAATACATGTACTTAAGTAAGATTAAAAAATGTAATGCCATATTGTGGAACATTCCGGACAAAGCAATAACCTCTCCACGGAGACAAGCAGGTACCCTCCACCAATAAAGTTACATCTTATACCTTAAGGTTTTAAGATATTATGCATTTTCTGACAGTTAGTTCTTCACAACTCATTTGTTTTTATATTACCATACCAAATTAACTGGGGTTTTTTTTTAACGATGATTTTAGTGTAAATATCATATAAAAAGTTGCTGAGAATGCAGTCTTTGCAGCACTCAGGTAAAATTGTGAAGATTAAATTAAGAAACTCAAGGAAGAGATTTAAAAAATGTAAGATTTGGCTCTGTATCCCTGACAGTTTAACAATCACAACAAAATGCAACCTTTATTTTTACAACTGCTGTATTTCCAGTATCACACGTTCTCATATTATGAACACTCCTAAGTTATTTTTGTCATCGAGACACAGGCACCAGGTGGGCACTGTTGGCACCACATGACAGGTGACCTCAAGTTCAACTGTTTCTGGTGATACTTCTCCACTTTCAAAAAGACAAAACAGTTTAGAGCCAAAGTAAGAAAAACAGGATATTCACTCCTGTACTTGTAAAGGCTAGAGGTCAGACAGTAATTTTCCAAAGACACATGCTTTTTAAGATTATTTCCTTTTTTAAAGAGTGTTAAAGTTGTCATTATGCAAAATAAGACGTGACAAAAGACTTCCTGGCTTGCATATTTTTCTTTGAGTTGACACTTCAAAACTTTCTTTCAACTACAACAATCTGAAAATTGCTTTCGACGTTACAAAACCATGATTTAAACTTCATTTCCAAATCGTATTCTGCTAAAACAACTTGTGTGGACACTCTGACAAGCTCATATTTAAAAACTAAATTAACTAATTACAAGTCCAATACAGTTGTGACTCTAAAGCCCCCCATTTCATCTGTCAAAACCTCACAGTTAATGAGCCTGTCAGGTTTTCAAGTGCTTTATCAGCTACGCCCCGCTCTCCACCACACTGGCTATTTTCCCTGTTACCATGACGACATCTCTGCCTCTCGATTGTGGACGAAAATGTCACGGTGAGTAGCAGCGCTGATTGAAAACCTATGGACAGCGAGCAGAAGGGTGTCCTACTTGTGGCTACAAATGACTCTTTTAGAGAGGCAAAAAGCTGGTCTCTCTCATCTATGTATAGTCATGAGAAAGTGTGTCGGCCTCGTCTCATTGGCCAATATTGTGCAGTCATTCTATATTAGTGAAAGGAGTTGATGGTGGAACTACAAAGCATGACAGCTGCAAGAATGGTGTACTGTCAGGAGCATTTTGCATCCTTCACAGATTAAATGGGAATAAATAGCATCAGTTGCAAGAGTTGATCTGAGGCATAGATAAACTATTCAACTGAAATGTTTCAATTTTAGACACTATTTTGATCACCATTATGAACAAAATTGGGAAAAGATCTTAAAGTGAAAAAAAAACAAAACAAAAAAAAAACAACTTAAAAGTGCACTATGTAAATTTTTGGTTGAGTTAATGTAACTTTGTCTGGTTTGGTCTCCATGAAGATAGAAAGGTTTAATACCATACTGTGAAACATTCCAGACAAAGGAGTTGTCGTCCATTTATTCTAGCAAAGGTATTAAACTAGCGAGTTACATACTTGTGCAAAAATTCAGTGACAATCTATATTGTAAAATCTGCCCATGGTATGAGCATACAGTGGCTTTTAATGGGCAAGGGTGAAGGGCAAAGAAATTCTCCGTCTTATAAAGCCACTAGACAAAAATGTTTTCATTCATTTTTATTTATTTTATTTAATTTTTTAAATTTCACAATTTTAAAAGTCTTTTTTTCCCCCAGATAAAAGACAATTACTTACGCAACTAAACTATACTTCATTATAGCATGTCTCTTAACAGCAAGATGCCCAATTAACAGGTCTTTCCAAAATGGACTCCATGAGTGCACTGTAACCACCCTGGCTCTGGTAGCCTGACAAAACTCTTTCCTTTGTGTGAACAGTTAATTAGGCTCTCTCTGTGTAGCAGCAGAATTACAGAACTCCTTTTGGCCACCTGCTCCCCCTTCTCAACCGTACCACCATATTGTGATTTGTGCCAATACACACGGCCAAGATGCACCTGTAAAGGCCACATGGATATCATGCTGGACTGTTTTATCGAATGCCAAAAATTAACAGCTTTGGTGTTTTCAAATTCTATAAATATAAAGGTGACTTAACACCAAACAAAGAAACACAGATTCAGATGACTATTGTTAAGACAGTATTTATAAAATCAAGGGATTATTGTTAATGTTCATTTTATTTGTTCCTCTCGTGAAAATGCTCAGTAGTACAATGAATACCACTAAGATACAATACATACAACAGAAGACATTTCCGTGATTGGAAAGGAGCAGATACGAAGATTTTAAGGTGAGAGACTAGACTTTGATTTTTCTTGGGGAAGTGTCTATCTAGTCATTAAATTGTCTCTTCATAATCATCAATAATAAAGCTAGAATATTTGTACTCCAAATCATACAACCAGCATCAACACCTGTGTTTAAGTAATGTCATCTTGACCAAACACAGATGCTCTGATAACGTCAACTTTGATCAAAAACAGTATATATATCGCCACAAAAGTCATCCCTTTCAACAATAGTATCATAAATTATCCTCCTTCTGTCCAATATAAAGTAGTGCAGAGCCAACAACGTAGTATTTGCCAACATACTTCACTCCGTGAGAACAAATCATGTTTAATACACACTTGCCGACTATATGTCGACTATAACAGTAGTTTTCCCCTTTTTTCTTTTTAATTTTATTCAGTTTTCATGTACAGTAATTTTATTCAGATTTTGTGTATATTAAATATTTTTCAAACATAAACAAGACTTGAACTCGAAAGGTGGTCGCCGTGGCTGCAGGCTCTGACATCGCTCAAGAGTTCTACATTCTGTGAGTGAAACCTTGGTGCCATTTTAGCTCATAATTCACTTGAACTTCACCCGAGAGGTCACGTTTTAGCAAAGCTCCAAACATGAAATTTTTCAAGAAGAAACTGGCTCCTGAGGCTGCCCTGGTGCAGCAACTCACGGACCAACTGAGACGTGCAGAGGAACAGAACTGTACTCTGCAGAAACAACTGCAGAAGGAAAAACAGCACAATGCCGCCCTGTAAATGGCTCTGGGGGAAGCTGTGGACAACTCCAGGTCCATCCAACAGAAGATGGACATCAAAACCATGGCCTCCAAACTACAAGCTGAGGCTTTGAGGGAGAAACAAGGAGAACTGGCCATGGCAAAAGAGCAGATCCAGAGTCTACTGCAGGAATGAAGACAACGGAACGCCTACCTCTGTCTGCAGAATACAAAGATCTACAGCCTGCAGGACCAGCTGGAGACAAAGGAGGAGATGTTCAAAATGGTGAATGATGAACTAAAGTCCAGCTATGGACAGCTCAAAGGCTCTGAATCAAGTCTCAAGACAAGCTTTGGACCTGAAGGAGCAGAAGACAACAGCTCTGCAGAGTGACCTGAGGGAGGTAAGGAAGAGGAGTGGAGCTTTGCAGGAAGAGCTGAACAAACTGCAGGAGGAGATGCAACTTCTGACAAAGTCTGCAGAGAAGGAGAAGGTACAAAGTGAAAAGAATATGGAGGAGCTGAGCAAGGAAGTCACTCTTCTACAAAATGAGCTGAGAGAGGAGCAAGTGAGAAACCAGCAGCTGCAGGAGGAAATGACACTGTACAAAAAGCTGAAGAGGTCTGCTGAAGATTTAAGAGTCCAAGGTGAAAACAGCATGGATGAACTGAGCAGAGACATCACAGCTCTTCAAATTGAGCTGAAAGATGAGAAAGAGCTGAACAAGGAGCTTCAGAACAAACTTTGCAAACTGAAGACAGAGTGTGAGAGATCTGTAGAGAAGGAAACGAGAAGCATGGAGCAGCTGCCAATGGAGGTCACAGCACTTCAAAATGAGCTTGGAGAAGAACAGCAGAGAAACAAGGCACTGCAGAAGGACATCTGCCACTCTAAAACTGTGCAGGAGGATCTGAAAGAAGTTATCAGGCAAACTGAATGGAAAAATAAGAAACTTCTGGAGGAGAATCACATAGTAAAGGAGGAGTACGGACATCTGACAGAACCCTGGCAAATGACTCCACAGATCCAGAGCACCACCACAGAATCAGATAAACTCCTCACAAAGACTGAGGGCAGGCAGGTGTTCATCAGGCACACCAGGATCATCCTCAACCCCAAGCACTAGGCTCCTAAAGCCTGCCAACTTATTGTACCTGCATTACAATAAACAAACAAATAAATAAATAAATAAATAAATAAATAAATAAAATCTGTTCTGTGTAATGCTTCTTTATAGTATTAGGGGTGGGATCATTCTGTTTTGTCATGACACAATTTTGATACATGGGCCACAATTCCATTTTATTTTGATTTTTCTCTCGTCCCAGAAGAACAAAAACTATTCACTTATCCTAATGGTACGGATGTGTGCAGTGCCAAGTTTCAGGTTGTTAGGGCAAAAAATGCCAAATCGGTCAAGCGCTAAAGACATGTATCGCCACTCTGTCACATTTTAAATATAAAAAACTTTTTATAAAAAAGTTTATAAAAAAGTTGTTTAGGATTAGGATGACACCCTCCAAATCTGACATCAGTCGGATGAGTGGAGTTCTGCATGGAACAGACAAACAGACAAACAAACACACACACAGACAGACATTCCTTGCATTAATAGATAAGATTATATACTGTCCCTCAGGGTCAATGTCTCAACTATCAAAATAATAAATAAATGAGGCACACAAAAAAGTGGCAAATAGTAAATCCTCTGATGATTCATGATGTTGAAAAATGTTTGTAGTTCGAAAGCCTTTTGTTGTTGTCAGATGGTGAGCTGAGTGCTGATGCTGGACTTTATAACATGTGAATACGAAAATAATGTAAGAACAAAAATTAAAAAAAACAAAAAACAAACAAAACAAAAAAACAACAACACAAAAACATGATTTGTGGACACTGATCTTTTCTTCATTTTAGATAAATTATAATAACCACACACCATTTTGTAGAAATGTACTGAAACATATTCTTACAAATCTAAATAAATTATTATTTTGAGTTGGATGATTAAAGGCAAAGCGTCAACTTCAAGATTTGATTCAGTGTATTTAGTTTATGTGTAAAACAACCAAAGCTGAAATCGAAGCTACAAGCTAATATCCAGAACTGTTTACAATGGGTCTATAAATTGTTGAGTTGAGTTATATGTAAGTTGTTTAACTTGAGGATGCTCTTGCGCATGTGTCTGTTAGCACAGTAACACAGGGCTCAAAGTCTGTAATTAGGGCTGCGTTTCTGTGGCTGCGCTCCCTCCTCTCTCTCTGTTCACTCATTTAGCGCTGTTGTCTGATTTGCGCGCCTAGTGCCACAGCCAGGGGCACAGCCTCACGCGCTCCCCCCACAGGAGCGCATCGCTCTCTGGGAAGTGGAGACATTCTCCCAGGAAAAGCGCGCGAGTACTTTACGCATGGAAGCAGAGCAGCGGTGGATGTGGTCCATTTACGCACGGCTCCGGTGTTCCACAGCTGGATAAACAGAGAGGCAGCATGCGCGTGGCTGAGCTCCTGCTCGTGTACTTTTTGGTCAAAGTCATGGTGTGTGATGCGGAGGGCGAGCCGGGTCACACAGAAGACGACTTTTTGATCGGGTATAACGACTCCGTAGAGATCAACACGTCGGAGAGTCCACACACTGAGGATAAATGTCGCGGGTACTACGACGTGATGGGCCAATGGGACCCACCGTTCGTGTGCAGGACGGGAAGCTACTTGTACTGCTGCGGCACCTGTGGATTCCGCTTCTGCTGTGCATTCAAAAGCTCACGGCTGGATCAAACCACCTGCAAGAACTACGACACCCCACCGTGGATGATGACAGGACGACCACCGCCGAAGGTAGACGTGGCTCTGGACGCTTCCAAGGATAAAACTAACCTCATCGTATATGTGATCTGCGGAGTGGTGGCCATCATGGCACTAATAGGGATTTTCACCAAACTCGGTTTGGAGAAGACGCACCGGCCAAATCGAGAAAACATGTCCAGGTACGACGCAGGCGTAAAGTTGACCAAAACACAGAACCTGTGGTGCGTAAACACGCGCAAGTCATAGACTATTTGGTAATAGCACTATTAAACACTGTTGAGAGTTGAGTTTTTGCATCGTACAAGCATCACTGTACATTTGCATCGGTACAAATCCAGGGTACAAATGCTGTAGTCTACTTGTGTCTTGCGTCACTGGTAATTAAGTGTAAATAGAAACGTGTGGTTTGTTGGTGACTTTTCCAGGGCTCTTGCAAATGTGATTCACCACTCTGAAAATGATGGTACAGTTGGGCAACACTATGAGAATCTACAAAGCAGAATGAACAGCCTGCGTAAGTATGAATGTTCAATTATTTGTGTTTTATTTTTCCTCACTCTACCACAGCTGAGCCATTGTTTTGGAGCTCTACACCAACTTAGCCTAAACCAGTGCAGCATGTGCTTCTTCCCTATTAAAATAATGTATAGGCTATATATAAGATTTTATAGCACACGTTTGATTCAAAGTACTTTTAATGCTGAATATTCAGCTGTTTAGATGGCAAATGGGGTATAGGTGAAAAAGTGCACATTACTCTGCCAGTGACCACCACTGCACTGCTGGACTGCTAACACATCATAAAGCTCACACTACACTACCTCTTCTAATAAACAAATCATGGCTTAACATATTGTTATTGAAGACCTCCTTGCAGCTTCTGACTGACTTTGGACACTGTGTGATGATAAAATATAATTTGTCTCAAGATATGTATTTGTATATCAGAGCATAAAGGTTCTTGATGAATAGAGTGGACTAAGGAAACTGTGTATAATTTAAACTGTCAACATGTCTAAATTCTCTAAAATGTGTGAAGCAATCAAAATCACTGGCAGTTTTTGATCCATGTGAAGGCGTTGATTACACTGATTGCCTGTGTCTTTATGCTTACTGCTCCTGAATCTAAAATTAAATCAAAACTGGGACTGGATTTAAAAATTCACCTGTAGCGTGCATGAGCTTAGTTTTCCAATAAAAAAAAAACACTATGAGCACTATAAATTCCAGTTGAAATTGAGATGTTGACTGTTCTCATGGTAACACAGGTGTAATGATGCATTCACAGACTCATCAGGCGGTCTGAGTTTCTAAGTTCAGAAGCTGTTTTTTCCTGACTTCTTTAATGTGTCTGACTCTTGCATGACTAACAAGGAGGAACTAAACCTGCCAAAACCAAGACTTAACTAATTAAAAAAAGGGAAAACATGAATGAATAAAATACCACCTTGAACTACACAACCAAAGTGTTCACAACTTTAAACAATAAAATGTCCTCCTTCTAAAAAATAAAAAACATGACCCATAAGAACAATTTAATGACCTCAGAAATCAACATGCCCTTGTTTTATTAAATTTCCTTATAGGGCCTGAAGCATTCAAACCACCTGGGACGACAATGCTAAAAAAGAACAGATTTTTTTACCTGTTTTAATAATTGAAAAAACAATATTGACTCCTTTAGCTGCTGTCACAAGAAAGGCTTTTATGTCATTGTAATATTTTAGTATTTGACAAATTCACACTAAAGGTAAGACAAATATTATGTACAGAAATTGGGATAAAATAACACAATTCAGTCCAGAATATCAATATCCGATACCAGTGCAATGACTTTCTTTCAAAACAAAGCAAACATATCGTCTGATCCTGACTGATTCAAATATGAACCCTAAGCCTTAAAGTGGCATTGTGTAACTTTTCTGGTGGTGGTCAAATGCTTGTTTCTATGGAGATTATTGCTTTGTCTGGAATGTTTCACAGTATATCATTAAACCCTTTCAAGCTTCATGGAGACCAAACCAGACTAAGTTATAGGTCAGATCTGTGAAGAGGCGACCCGCTCACAATCAGAATGCCTGCTTTTTGAGGTATTTTTGAGCAGTAAAACCAGCGATAACTGAATAAATATAAAGTAGAATTGTTTAAAGTCATACTGTAGAATATTCCAGGCAGAGCAGTGACATCTCCATAGAGACAAAAAGGTCATGGACCCTCAACCAAAAGCTTTAATGATTGAAATAATATTAGTTAATTGGCCTAAACCTTAACCAATAAATTTAACTGAAACCCGTTACAGTATAATAATTCTACCAGCATCTCCAGATAATAGAGCTAAAGTGTGGAGAGGTGTGTAAATGCAAATGTACTCTGAGAAAACCATCCCAATTATTTTCTATTCTAAACAAACTTTTATGGAGACACCTGACAACACTGGCTTCGTTTGAAAGGAGTGCAGACATGGACACAAATGGGAGGAGCCCTGAGTACAGATGGAGCACATTGGACAGCACAACCTCAAGTTCAGAGAAATAAAAACATTTCTTAACCACACTTTATTAATTTCTTATAACAGCTAAGACCAATACACTGCACATGTATTCATTTTATATTAAACAATTACTGCTTATTTTAATTGGTATTGGGATGCTTCTTCAAGTTAGAATATGCACTTATATTTTGATGCAATGTTCTAACTAAAAATAAAGACACTATATGTCATGCGTGCAGTATTTTGTATAACTAGGCCTGTCATAATGTTCCATCGATCATGCATTGAACAATAAGTTGATTTAGTAATTATCGTGACAGGCCTATGTATAACTTTGACAGACTTAATAATAATAGTCAGTAACATCTCAGTGTCACCTTACACTGGCCACTGTCTGGCCACTATATTTTTAGAAACCGACAGTGGCCACTCACAATACCTATGGAGTCTCTTGCAATTACCAAATTATACCAATTAAGTATTTCATGTGAAGTCATATTCAAGTATTTGTGTATCCTTATAGTGGCAAAAATATAAAGTACCACTACTGCACTTATTTCTGTCATATATAACATCTGACAGGAGGACTAGGTATATTAAACAAAGGAATATTAATAGCTCAGAAGTAGGCTGTCTGTAAATAATGTTAGCCGTCTCTTTGTACCTTTTTGGAGCAAACTGATCCCAAAATACACTGTTAAATGTTTTATGAGTGTCTGGAGCATTGAGTCGCTTACTTTCATCCATGGAGACTTTAACCTTATGAGTTTGCAGACACGCCCTAGTTTTCGGCATGACTTTGACAACAATAGAGAACAAATGAAACCTATCTCCATCTGTCTTCATATGCAGGTAGTGACAGATGACTTCAGAGACTGTGTATTCAGCTTTGTGTAAAGGCACTGACAATAGATGTGACCTTTAACTAGATCACATACATCAAAGTGTGTCCTTGTGCCCTACTTATCAACCTAAAAAACTGGAGCAGAGCAGTGTACCATCTCACTACAGCTATTCGATCCTAGGTCTCAAGTTGAGCTAAAAAAAAGTGTAGCGTGGTTGGGTAAATAAGTATAATAATGAGCTGCACCATTATATTATACTCAGTGTTGGAAAGTAACTGAATACATGTACTGAAAATATCGGTGAAAGTCTGTCGCTGAGCTCCCTCCTGGTCCTCAATTTCCTAACTGGAGGGAGGGGAGCTTGCACTGTGGCCTTGCACAACTAAGCTACGCCACTGGGGGGGCGTACATTGTGTACATAATACATTGCAGTACTTGATCACAAAAATTTAGGCTTCAAACTGAACATAACTAGTGAGAAAAATAGAAAACACTACTCTTGTGGTGAGTAATGTTTTCTATTTTTTTTTAACTTTTCCAATCAGTTATAGGAAATTCAAACAAACAATGAAACAAATAGCTGTTTTAATCATATGTTTCATTTTTTCTACTATAATTTAAATGCAACTTGATGTACAAATATTGTAATATATCATTTCAGAATACAGTACTCTGATTTGACCATGTAACAGAATAAATACAAAACACATTCTAATGCAGGTATTCAGTATTCTGTAATTAAATACATTTTCAAAGTATTTTTCCATCACTGATTATATTTATTGGTCTTTAGTGTATTGGCTATCGGCCTTAAATCTCCAGCAGAGTCTGATTTTTTTTTTGGCCCAACCAGCTGCCTAAATATGCATGAAAATATATGTACAAAGCTTTATCTGAACGCTTTAGACGAAAGCGAGTACTGGAAAAAATATGGCTACACTTTATTAATTAGATCATTTGGAGAGAAAGACCAAAATCGGCCCTACATATGACAAGGTCGTCGTACATCAGTTTCTCTGAATTCTAAACAATCGGCATCAGCATCAGCCATGAAAAACCCATATTCGTCGATGTCTAGCATCTATAGCATACAATAATATAATCCATGTAAGTAGGCAAAAAACCTAAATGCACCTTTAATATTCCTTTTACTTAACCACTGCTGCCCCGGGGATGTGCATTCTGTGTAAATGACCTTTCCAAATACCACCAACCCCAAATTCTACACTAACTGTATTAATGAGAAAATGTCAAATGATTAAATGATAAAAGCTAAAGTGGAGGAAAACATGTAGTAGAGAATTTCTATTAAAATATCTAAAACATCTCTTAACATGAGAGTAACATACTTAAAAGTATTTTGCATTGGTTAATCACTGATAGTTTGAGACTTTCCTAACTAATTAGCATGATCAAGTTCGCGGCTGACCAGTGGGGAATAGGTGCCTCATTAACCCACTTCTGGACTGAATTGTGTTATTTCTTTTTTTATTAGACACAGTTTAGAGCAATGACCTAATGCTGTTTTAAAGGTGCACTATGTGTCTTTTCTGATGGAGATTCTGACACTTACTAGTCTCCATGGAGATGTTATTATTTTGCTGGATTGATCCACAATATGGCATTTAATTTATCTATCGCCATGGAGACAAGCTGAAGGCGCCACCCAAGAATCTATCGTTGTTTTTTAAGGTATTATTAAAAACACCCATTTAATGCCATACAGAGGAACATTCTAGGCAAAGAAATAAAATTCCAAGGAGACAAGCAAATGGCAGAACCCCATTGGTAAAGTTACGTAGTGCACCTTTGAAAAATATCACCATTTCAGTGTACTAACCTTACAGTTGTGCTGCAGACTGCTGAAGCTCCATGGACACAGTGAACATCTGTGTGCTCTGTCATGCCAGTGCAGTAGGCAGGGGGCCAGTCTGTTCACCACTAACCCTTTAATTTAGCAGATGTCTCCTGTAGGATTACCACAGTTTCACAAAGAACAGTCATGGCCTCCCAGCTGGCACCCATGTAGGGTCTACTTTACCCAGAGTGGCACTGGGGACTCGTCACCAAATGTCCAAGAGTGTGTGTTTTAAAGGTTTACTATGTAGCTTTTCCAACTGCTTTTCTCCTCAAAAATTATATTGCTTTGACTAGAAGGTTCCACAATATGGCATTATCTATCTCTATGGAGACAAGCGCTCACTCGTAGCATGTTTTTCAAGGTATTATTGAGCAAGAAAAATAGCTGTAATTGAATAAATGCATGAAAAGGTCAAGTTTAATGCCATATTGTGCAACATAGCAATAACATCTACATAGCAGATGGCAGACTGTACTCCAGAACAGTTACACAGTGCTTTAAATGATCTGACATAAATATGACCAAATATGTCTTATTCTGTTATGACCACCTGTTGGACATGAAGCCTCATAAACAACAAATGGAATCTGACAAATTTCTATCAATAGCAGCAACTCCAGCCAAGTTTTTTTTTTTTTTTTTTTTTTTTTGCAGCATTTTAGATACTGGTTACTGCAGATTGGACCTGACGAGAGCTACACTACGGCAAGGTTCTAGTCATCAATTTAGATGGACGCAACCTTTTTGGTGGTTTTCAGATTCAGATGTGGTGATGCCGAACTCATTCTCCGAGATGGGGGGCAGGATACTGTTTATCCTATTGATTACATTGTATTTGACATATCCAAATGGTATATGGATTGACATATCCAAATGGTAAATTCACAAACGTTGAACCCAACCATTGCTATTACTGACTGGACCGTGGAACTCACAGAATTACAACAAAAATCTGCAGTTGAACGAAAATCATTTTCACTGCCCCCTATCTGTATTAAATACTATTGACCTAAATAATGTTGCGATGTCATCTGAAACCCAGCAATTTGAAAGATTATACTACAGCTAGGTTTTATTTCTGTTTATCTGCTTTGGTTCTCGAAAACAACAATTTGGATATTATAATTTTTCATGTTTCTCTGCCAAAATTGCACCAAAAGATGATCTGCATTTACTTCTGCCAGTTAT
The DNA here is from genome assembly GCA_029959045.1 of Taenioides sp. WSHXM2023. Lineage (NCBI taxonomy): Eukaryota > Metazoa > Chordata > Actinopteri > Gobiiformes > Gobiidae > Taenioides > Taenioides sp. WSHXM2023. The sequence goes on along the minus strand of CM057101.1, from coordinate 13,449,395 downwards.
CATAATGTTGTACAATTCATACTTTTATTTTATTTTACAGACAATGACCAACTCAATAACTCAAGCCAAGCATCCACGCTAATACCACAGCCTTACCCAGTCCCAGACCTCACCAGCCCCTATGACCACCAGCTGCCCGTCAAAGACATCAACACGTACGCCACACTCAAGGCTGTAGGTAAGCAGAAATTATTAATTAAAAACTATCCAAATGTTAATTAACACATACAGATGGCTCAAATCTCCAGAAATCTGTTAGTTAATCCTGTTGCTATTAAAAGACATGGAGTGGCATCAACAAAATATTTATAGAAGTTTGTTTCCTATTATCAAAACCATTTAAATGCTTCCACAGAAGGCTTTTGATGAGCAATAATAGGAATGATGAAAGAGGAAAGCTTTGCAGTGAGATTAAAAGTGAAAGTAAAAATATTTTGTTTGGAGCTATCTTTGGAGTGTTGAAGTTTGGTGTTTAGTGGTAACACAATAACACCTCGAGTGGGGGAATCTAGCTATCAAAAAAGTTATGGCTTACTTTAGACAAACAAGTACTCTGTAGGCGTCAGGTATCTGTGAAAATTCTTAGTCATCCAGGTTAAAACTTTTATCTGAGTATCCTAGTGAAGATACAAAACGATTCATGGAATTCAGTGGTGGAAGGTAATGAAGTAAAAGTAGTAAAGTACTGTATTTAATACTTTTTACTTTTACTTCACTACATCTGAGAGCAGGTATCTGTAGTTTCTACTCCACGACATTTTTGCACAGGACTGAAAAGTAAAAGTATTTTTTAGTGCGTTTGAGACCTGCAGAAAAGGCTGAGGATTTATTTTTTAACACATTTGTAGTTTAACAATAATATACTAATAATAAAAGCAGCTAGAAATAAACAACAAATTCATTATTATTATTATCATATATTATTATTTATATAGAACAACATTTTAAGCCTTATAAGACCTTAATAAATAAATAAATAAATAAAAACAAATAAATAAAATAAATAAAAGCGCAAAATACTTACTTACTTTTTACTCTTTAATAGGAACTTTAATAGATTTATTTGAGTAGATTTTTTCATGTGATACCTTCACTTTTACTTGAGTATTTTTATCCTCCGGTATCTGTACTTTTATGTAAGTAACAAAATTGAGTACTTCTTCCACCACTGATGAAATTAGTAATTCATTTTCTGTTAAATATTGTACACACATCCAATTAAAATGTTGGTTAATAATTGCAAAGAATAAAACGTTTTACCATTCTAATGTAAAAGGCTGGTGCATAATTAAAACATCCCTTAATGAAGGATGTGAAGCAGAAAGTGTAAATTAGAAGGGCCCAAAGGTTATCAGGAAGAAGAGTTACTGTTAATATAAAGAACAAGCAATTAGCATTATGTTTATTATCATCATAAATCACATGGATTCAGCCAAAGTTCTGTAAAAGTTGGCTAAGGGTACATTAGGTTACTGATGGTGAAACTTTCCATAATAACAAAAAATTCTGTTAACAAAAATGATACTGGCCATGAACAAAATCTTAGGGCTAGTATTGTTAAAGAAAAAAATCCTGGTACAGTATTTAAACAATACCACTTTACTAGTAACTGATACGTTATTGAATGGAAGTTTTAAGACAGACAAAACAGAATATTGTAATGATCATAAATTCTATCAAATACATTTTCTTGGAAATTTGTAATATTCGTCTGCAGCAACACTGCCTTGAATCTTTCAATTAGAGCTATTTGACCTGGTAACAATCTTGTGATGGTAGTGATGTAACATTTTTGTCATCATAGTGGTCTCTTTTAACGGTACCCAGCCCTGCTTCCTCTCAACAAGTGCAGTTAGTGTTACTGATAAGTTTCTTATTGACATGTTTTCAGCGGAGAAGGTGAACCTGTATAGCTTCAGACAGCAGTCGTTGGAGATGTCCCTTAAAGGCGCCCTGCCCATGGAGTCTATGGACGAGGCGGAGCCCAGTAACCCGTACAGCCCGCCCCGACACCCCTCCCTCAAGCAGAGCCGTCACAAGCCCCGCCCCCCACGCAGCCACAGCTCTCAGTCCCTGTACTACGGCAACAATAGCCCCGCCCTCCTCCGCTCCTGGGACAGTCGTGACACACTGGGCCTGAGGCAAGTCTACACCCCTCAGAAACTGTGTGTGATAGAGAAGGAGCTGCACACCACGCGCTACATGCCCCCCCAGCCATACTTTGTCACCAACAGTAAGACAGAGGTGACAGTGTAAAGGGTAGTAAAACACTGCAGACTGTGGATGGGGCCCTCAGCACTCACGAAGAGGAGTGGGACACAAGAACTCGGGCCAATGTGTAGTTTGCACAGTTGATATTGTCCATGGAATTTGACACTAACCATGCCCTGATTTGTTTGAAAAGACATAAAAAGACATGTTTTTGCATTGGTCTGATGTTTGGTAATGTGTTGTAGAGAATGTTTACTTTAACTGAAAATACAAGAAAAACACATCCTAATTTGAATGCGTATAGAAAGTGATGTTAGTTTTGGTCTTAAGTTCCAGTTAAATTGAGATGCAAATTTGTTTTCATGTGATTCAACTGGGAATGAGGGTGTTAAAGCAAAATACATACTATCTATATCTGCACAGACATATTCAACACCTGCTTTTTATTTCAGTATATCACCACAGATTGTTGATAGTAATATACTACTACTGCAAAACTAGTTTTCTTGTTGGTTTGTGACTATCCGAACTGAACGTGCATCATTTGATGGTTGTCTCTGAGGCTCTAGACGTAATAAGTTAAACAATCATGTTTATCGCGTAACTAATTTTTAGTAAAATATTGGAGCAAATGCAAACCTCAACATGTAATAGATATTCATTATACCAAACTGTAAGTGTCAATTAAAATGGTCATTTATAATAAGCCAAGAGTGTGGTTTCTAGCCAAATGGAAAAAAATATACTGCTTCAGACAATATTTGCCTCAATTTCATGCCACAATTGTGGAAGTGCAGTGCACTGACTGAATCTCGCAATGGTAAACAGTGTCCCAACCTGAAAAAGAATCACACTTATGTGGGAAAAGATAAATGCACAAAACGAGACTACACAGCTTTCTTATGGGTTTACGGTTGGTGAGTTTGTAGTATATTTAAAGTACAGAATTTACAACCCTACACATCTCGATCTCTAATGGGAATGTATCATGACACAATAACAAATTTTGAAGTATGATATATTGCTGAAGAAAATATAGACAATAAACAATAATACTGAAACAAATTTATGCCACTGACACAAACACCCTAAAATAGATTTAAACCACAAAAACTACTCTGAACATACAATATGGATAAATAATAATGAGCTGCAATAAATAAACAGCAGAATGAAACACTTTAGTAATGAGTTTGCATCTGTAATGAGTCACAGAAGTTATTTATTCAATCTTTTACGACTTAAATCTTATCATATTTCCAAAAAAATAACCAAAAATTCCCCAGTAGTGCAAAGAAATTGTACACCCAATAAAGCTTGATTGTTTTCAACATTGTTCATTTTGTGGAAATTCCAAACTTCCATTATTGTCTTATTATGTAGTCACTTTAGTGTTTACAGAGAGCTCAGTTGGAAGCACAGATTTTGATGGACCCCTGAGAGTCCTGTCATTTTTCCGAAGATGCCAGGAGACTGTCTTGTTAATTAGCCAGTGATGTTTCCTTGCACCGGGATGGCTCCCTCTGGAAATTTAATCAGCACAATAACCTAATTCAGTCACATACAGAAGCTTAGACACTTACGGCGATGTCCAAAACACTCAGACAGGAATGCTTTTACGGAGTTTGTGAGAGATACATTTAAAGTATAGAAAAGGCATCTTTATTCCCTTGGCCAATTATTGTAAATACAGACAGATAATAAGCAGAGATGGAAGGTGAGAATAACATTACTTTTTTGTCCAATCAAATCTATTCAAAATGTAATCTATATAACCTGTAAACGGGACAAGAAGATAATATTAATAATATCTAGTATTATTAGTATTATTCATCCATTGCATGGCCAAAACTTACTGCAGACAGATTTGAAGAAGAGTTCAACCTAGACAAACCTAGCAAATAACCCAAAAACTACACAGAGAACATGCAAACCCCACACAGTGATAACTACCATACCACTGTGTTACCCAAATCAAGCATCAGCCCAAAACTGTTCAGAGCATTTCATACACCGCTCTATGGGCATTCAGTTACAGTCATAACCATCAGCGACTGTTTCCTGCACACTGTTTTCAACGCAACACTGCAAAAGTTTATGTTGTTTTAAACTAAAGACAAGCCAGAACCCTTTTCCTAATCTTAACCATTATAGATTTGTGCTCAATCTTAACCAAACACAGGACTTATGGCAACACATTCACAAACAAAGTACATCTAATATGCCTATGTTTCTGTGGCATGGTTTAAACTGCTATTTAACCTACACAAGAGTAGAGCAGAGACAACACAAAACTAGTTAATTTCAAACTAGTGATTAAATGCCTTCGAAGTGCTTCACTCTAAACAATTTGAAATGAGCTTTATCACCTTTAATAACAATGAACTAAGGAAACAGCTGATAGAAAGTGTAATAAAGTAATTTGTAAAATAAACTAATGAAAAATTATGAGGGACATGTGAGTGGAGGTGCATCCTGGTGGAGGTCTCTGAAGTAGGGTTCTCTGGCTGACTCTGTTGGACATATTGGAATTCCACCTCAAATCTAAAGCCTTCAGTTGAATTCAGTATAGGACTGAGCATTTACTTTAAAAGAGTCCATAGATCAGCATTAAGAGCAAACAGGAAACATTCTCCATAAAGCCTGCCCTATATAGTCTACTCTGTGGTTTCAGCAAAGCAATTAAAAAATCAGACATTTATTTTCCACATAATCCAGTGTGTGCATGCAGCCAGCCCAATGCGCTCTCATCACAATGTACCACCAAGACACAAGACACAGATCTGAGACTGCAGCTGCTGAAAGACGGGGTCGGATTAGGAGTCAGGGCCTATGGAGATGAATTTCTCCATCATCAGACGCACTGTCAAGAGGGAATCCGTGAAGCCTCAAATGAACTTTTTCTCATGGCTTTGTGGAGTATGTAACTATAGGACCAAAAACAATTCCTACAAAACGAGACACGAGACTGGGTCCAGAAGATTTTGAGATAATTAATAATACATAAATTGAGCAGTTCAGGTTACACTTTTTTATTTCAGTTTTTGCTGTCATTTAGGACTACAGCTCATGAAGTGTAACTATATTGACTCATCAATCATTTGTGGGGTCAGTATTTATCGTAGATACCTTTTCTTTATACTAGTTTTTTGCAAAATGATAAGATTTGAGTTGTAGAAGGTTGAATTATTTGTAACTTGTAACTAATTGTAACTCATAGGGTGCTTATATTCTTATTATTTTGTATTTTATAATGTTTAACATTTTGATCTAAAGAAAAACTGAGTCACAGTGTATTTTGTTATGGTTATAGTTAATTTGTTCCATCATAACATCAACATTTGGACACACAACTGTTAACCAAACTGCAATTCAAACATTTGAGTCTGTTCCTAGTGGCTACATTCCATCTATTATGATGGATGTTATCTGTTCTCAAGATGATAATTATTTTGCATCTAATCAATTTTGAATTACAATCATGTTCCTGATATCATTACAATTCTCCCATTCTGATCTAATGCTATAGCTATAATGTTGCAGGCTTGATTACATTTACATATGTCTCAGTGGTGAAACACGTGTCTGTATAGGAACCAGAGACCACCGGCTGCACTTATAGCATTAGCATTGTGATAAGAGCTATAGGTTAAAGGGCCCATATTACTCTATTTTCTGATCTATGTTATAATGTTGTTTCCTCATCAAAAACATACCCGGAGTTGTGTTTTGTTTCATTCACACAGGTTTAACACACAAATCCTGCATATTTGGGCAGATTTTTTCACTCAGTGTACACCATACACCTTCACTAGAATCATATGGATGATTTCAGCCCTGGAATTGCCAATCTCTACTGAAAAAAATGTAAAATGTATCTGTTAGCTTGAAACTACCACTCCTCCAGGTATGTTTTTGAGGAGGTAACAACATTATAACATGGCTTAAAGCTCACAACAGTCAATCCTTTAAACCCCAATCACACTTTGTGATTTTGTTGTAATGTGAAAAACATCTATAAACTTACAGCATTCTCATCCAAAACATTTAATAAGCCCCAACGGTCGCCTTTAAATTAAATCAAGATAAGAACTTTTATTAATCTTACAAGCAAAGAAATTCACTAAATTACAGTCTAATATATTCAAGTCAAGCCAACTCTTAATTGCATTTCTTTCTATGTAGTCTTCATATGAATTTAAAACCCAATTCTGCAGAAGGCCAGCTACAAAAATATGTATGAAGCAATGTATTTTTTATGTGTTTGTAAAATTTAAATGTCTATGCTTGGAGTCACCATCATTAGGAATAGATGACTTCATTTAAATTCTGTCATTTGCTCGTAATGGCTAACAGAGATTGACGCAGGTGTAATGTTATTGCAGGGGACTCACATACACTGCCAGTCTGACCAGAACTGAAGAAGCAGCTTGGATGAGCTGTGAAACGTATTCGACCAAATAAACTTTTGTCCAGTTGACAAATTGAATTTCTCCTTTTGCCTCTCATTCAGTGTTTTTTACTTTCCACATTTGATATACATAAAGAAGACATCACATATATCAAGCAAGATCTATGGAATTTTTAGTAAAGAAAAAAAATAAAACGTTAAATAACCCTACAAAATTCCATACATCTTACTTCATATATGTGATGTCTTCTGAATGTATACCAAATATAGAAAGTAGTAAAAAAAAAAAACAACAACATTGAATGAGAGGGTGAGTCCAAACTTTTGACTTGTTGTGTATACTGTAGTAATGTATGCTTATTTGAAGTCAATGTAAAGAGGCTTATCTAGGCCAATCAATATCTATGGTACATAGAGATGATTTTTAACATAAATCCATCCTCAGTCTCTTGTCCATGTTATTTAAGGAATGAATAGAACCAGGGTGTCAGGAAAATGAAAAAATTTGAATGTTCATAAAGAAATGCAGACTTCCATCTCTAGAGACATGACAATGGGTCTATTCAATGAGCAGAAATAGAGAGAGGGAGACAGGGAGAGAGATAGAGAAAAAGAAAAAAAGGAATGAGAGAAAGACTAATGGACACTGGCTTATACATTCATCTGAGTTATTACATCACCAGAGTAAAAAGTGGTGATCATTTCTAGGATGTAATATACATTGTCACTGTCAGAAAAGGTTCTAAAATGTTTTCTGGTTAGATAATCTTACAAAAACACTGTGGTGAGATTTTGAGACTAAAATGTTTATTGTACTTTAGCCAATTATGAGTCATGTAAGTTTTAAACTTTTTTTTTAACCTCAACAAAGTTTTTTGTCAGTAGATCATTATAAATTATTATTTTTTTCTACAAAATGTATAGATTTTATAAATAAAAAAGAGCACAGCTTACCATCCTCCAGAAAACGAAACCATCCATAGTATAGCCACAAATCCATAATATAACTCATGTTTGTGTGTTGAAGAAAAATCGTATGTTTAGTGGCTACATTAACAGAAGCCTATACATGGGTTTCAAATTCAAAATGATGAAAAATTAGGACCACTACCATCATGATTAACAATTTAAAACAAAAATGTTAAATCTTTTCAATGGGAAAAAGTCCTCAAAATACTGGAGATAACAGGAGGCTTAAATCCACAAATACCCTTAGGGATAGGTTCTGGTGGTAAGCAATAACAAAAGTATGTGTTCAGTATTCTTTTCTCCAAATTTAGCTATGTTTTGTTGTCAACTTCATACATTTGAACAGCGCAGCTCAGACAACCAACTGTCAGAGTGAAATTATTTGAAATGATGCCCTCAGCTGCCATACTCCGCTTTGGACACAACTGTCACATTCGATTATAAAACAGACTGATCCAACATCTTTCAGACGTCAAGACAGAGACAATGTCCTCCCTCCAAAAAGTCACTGCCTAGAGCCATGATTACAGTCATTCACCACTCCAAGCTGCTAAAGACATCAGCAAGTTCAACTGTCAAAACAAACACATGATGAAAAATACATTGAGTCTTAAGCAGACAAAGGTCATAGCAAGTATCAAGCATAACGCAATAAAGACAACAAAGCTTTCAAATGTAATGGACATATGACAGTTCAGACTGTGCATGGGTTTTCTGCACTTATCCAAGAGGGCAGATTAGCACTGAAACAACAGCAAAAGAAAACACTTGACCTTCCAAAGTGTAAGTCCCGATGAAGACCTTCTCGTTGGCATCCATTTTGACTAGAGATCAACTAATATGCTTTTTTCATGGAAGATGACCAATGGACTAGACGATATTTTTGGGCCAATTTAGGTAATTTTTTTTTTTTTTTTCCCCCAAAAGTATCAAATAATTTTAGTACAAACTCATCCACAGCCTTTACTACAAACTGAGTCCAGTCTAGTCACATTTTGCAATACCCTCTAAAGTGTTCAAACAATGCTTTATGTATATATTTTAATGCATATTTAGGCAGCTGGTTGGGCCAAACATAATGTAAGCCTGTGCTGTGTGTATTTATGGCAGATAGCCGATACGTTATATCAGTCTATATTCTTATTTTGACAAACTGAGTGCCTCAGATCCGTCCCTTTTTATGTTAATACTGAATACGCTAAAAAAACACCAAGCACCCAACCTCAATACGAGCAATTAAATAGTATTTGCTTTCAGAAACTATAGGTCGTATGAGTTTCCAGAATTTCTTATTTACTGTTATAAAAAATGACAATTTAGAGTTTTAGAGTCACCAGTGATCTGTACATATCAGTATTTAAATTAGTGGTGGGAGTAGTGGAAAGCCTGAAAAAAAACACTACAGTAACATATTATGGACATAAGCCAATAAGTGGATAGAGAACCATGTTTTCACATGGATGCCAGAATGCTAACCACCCAACCACTGTGCATGACTGGAAAATAGGCTATAAAATAACATTAACACAAAAGAAATCTATCATGTAAAACTCTGACTGTGCTGTTTTTGCCAATCATTTTTAAGATTTTGGAAAACTAATTACAGCATTTAGTACCATCTAAGCTCTTCTAAGCAAATACATTTGTCTGGGTCCAAGTGCCAAAGCTTTTATGTTATCCAATTAATACAATATTTATTCATAAGAAGCTCTCATAGACAAATCCCTTTGATTAAAATATCATAAATACACAAGACTGAAGCCAATAACAACTCGTACAATGTTTATAATGCTAACTTGCATGCATTAATATGCTTTTGAAGAAAGATGCATACAAGCAAGATATGTATACAAATGAATTGGAACAAATACCCAAGTCAAACAGTTTCTTACCCTGACATCTTCTCATTTTGATGACCACAGCAGTTGACAACACCTTTCTACCGGAAAAGCCAATTAGAGGTGTCAGTTATGTCTTCTACTGAAATGCTATAATGAGTTGAAATTGCCTTCACAAATCAAGGTAAGAAATAATTCACTTTTAGTTATGAGAAAACTTGTATTCTTTATAATAGTATTTAATTATTCTGAAGCTAAATGAGAGTAAATTTGTTTACATAACCACAGTACCCTCTACTGGTAATGATTGTGAAAGCACTTTTGGGAATGGTCACTTGGCACAGATAAGCATAACATAGAACCAGTGCTATGCCTTCTGACTTCATTTCACAAGAGAAGTTCTGAAGTAATATATATTGTTTATGTTGATTTTAATCAATGAAATTTAGTGCTGTCCCAATGTTATCTGAAAGTGGTTGTACTTTAGAGCCTGGCAGGTTCATGGTTGGCTAAAAAGAACCCAGATACCAAGTACAGAGTAAACATTAAGTTAGTCATTACAGTCATACATGTGATTAGGAAACGGACCTCATGCACTAGTCATATCCTGCACAGTGACACAAATCAATATCATTTATGTTATGCAGGGAATATGAACTACACAACCAGCTCGATCAGTGTAAATGTCTAATTTTTGAATGAATATGATTAAATATTTGTAAATATGTAAAATTACAAGATTATTCTCAGATGTGTGTTAAAATGTATATTAATGTAAAGAGCAACAGGCCTGTGTTATCTTTGTGCCATCAGTTCAGATCTACAGTAAGTGAACTCAATGACTGAGCCTCTGTAAACATCAAAGGCCATTCACAGTCATAAGAGACGTATACATGAATGGACTATTTAGATTTTGTATGTACAAAATGCTCAAAAATACTATAATATAATCATGATATGTGACATAATACTAAAGCAATAAATGAACAAAAAAATTACAGCTATTTACATTTTTTACACTTTGTTTACAGTTGTCAGAGCTGAAATACATCAAAGCAATCTTTTTTTTTTTTTAATGCAATATATTTTTAAGACATTTAATAACCACAATGCCAATAAAGCTATTATATGATAATGGTGACTTATTGAAAATGAAAGGGTTAATTATTCCAGTTTTCTGACTTACCAGAACCATTATGTGCTTGTGGAGGGGGCAGGCTTCTGCATACAAACACATGCACAAGGGTCAGGCATCAGTGTTTGAGCCTGTATACACTGAATCCAGACTAGCAGCTGCAAGGTAAGGTGGATTTAAAACGAAATGCATACACAGGGAAACATGGTGAGATTGGGCTTTGTGTATTGACCACATACTTGTTTTTAAATATTTTTCCAGCATGAAAGCCATTGTACTGCTGGTGTTGTTGGCGCAGGGGGTCCTTCTTGTGCAGTCCACTCCAGATAGCTCTGCGGAGAGGGGAACAGAAGAGCCTATACCATGTTCAAAGGCATGCACCTGTCTTTACGATGACTACAGTCTGGAGCTCAACGTTTACTGCAGCTTCAGAAACTTGACCCAGGTCCCAAATGACATGCCAACGTCCACCCATTCTCTTTGGCTAGATGGAAACCTATTCTCGTCACTCCCCGCTAACTCTTTCAAAGACCTTTCCATTCTGGATTTTCTAAATTTGCAAAGTGGACAGTTGGTCAACATTGACATCCAGGCCTTTCGAGGACTACGATCTCTTGCTCATGTGCATCTTGAGAGAAACCGACTGAGAACTTTACCAGGTACAATTTTCCAAAGTACACCAAATCTTGCCTCATTGAGTCTGCACAATAACCAGCTCGCTCGCATTGAGGAAAGACTTTTTGCTGGACTGTCCAACATGTGGCTCTTGAACCTGGGCTGGAACTCCATAACAGTGCTTCCAGAGACGGCATTCCAGGACCTCCATGGCCTACGGGAGCTGATTTTGGCTGGGAATAAGCTAGCTTACCTGCAACCTCAGCTATTCCAAAACCTTGTAGAACTAAAAGAGCTTGATCTAACTGGAAATTTTATTAAGGTCATCAAAGCTAACGTGTTTGTCAAACTTACCAAACTGCAAAAGCTGTACTTGGCTCAAAATCAGATAGTAACAGTGGTACCCAGAGCTTTTATAGGAATGAAATCTCTAAGATGGCTAGACCTTACAAATAATAAACTAACCACTTTGCATGACGATACTTTCTTGGGCCTTCATAGTCTACATGTGTTACGCCTCTCCAATAACACAATTAATGGAATACGTCCCAGAACCTTTCGTGATCTGCAGTATCTAGAAGAGCTTCGGCTTAGCTACAACAGAATCCGATCTTTGGGAGACAGGATTTTTGAAGGACTTGGTCATCTTGAAGTGCTAGAGCTAGATCACAATCATGTTCAGGAGGCACACATGGGTAGTTTTGCAGGGCTGTCCCATGTCGCAGTTATAAATCTTTCAGGGAGTTGTTTCATCACACTTCCAGACCAGGTTTTTAAAGGTTTGCCAAAGCTTCACAGCCTCCATTTGGATAGAGGTTGCCTTACAAGAATCACTTCTCAAGCTTTCACTGGACTTTCTGGTCTACGCCGGATATTTTTACAACATAACAACATCTCAGTGGTAGAACGCAACAGCTTCATTGACATGGCTGGCTTATCAGGTTTAGATTTGCGTTCAAACAAACTAGAGATGATAACTGTCCAAACATTCTTGGGCCTGAAAAATTTAGAGTACTTACTTCTGTCTAACAATGAATGTCGACTGTTGGTGCTGAACGACACAAAGCAGGTTCTCCCTAAACTCCGATATATTGATCTCAGGGACAATGTCTTGGCTAACGTGATCCCAGATTTCCCAGTGACCATGGAAAAACTTCTTCTGTCTGGAAACCCCTGGAGATGTGAATGCAATGCTCTCCCACTCAGAGAATACAGCCAGGCAAATCCTTTGGTTGTTCCACGACAACTGGAGACTCATGCTGAGGGTGAAGAGCCAGATACTACCATTACAATATACAACAACATTACGTGCACTAGTCCAACTCAACTGGCAGGACAGGACCTGCGAGACATAAACAGTGAACATTTTCAGAGCTGTTAGTCTGGTAGTTACATTTTTATGGTCTCAATACTGAAGAAAAAAAAACTAAGAGAGCTTTACTTACAAGTTACAAGTTTAAGATTAGACAGAAACAAAATCAATAAATATGCACTTTTTAAGATATGATAGGCTGTAATGATAATAACCTACACACTAACATCATCATTGTTTACAGATCTACAGGTAATTAGCCACTAATGTTGTGCAATATATTCCATTTCTGATCTCTGATGTAATACGGAATTTCTGGTCAGGGGAATTTGTGATTTTATGTTTGCTTTTTGCATTAGTTTGCACTGTTGTTCAAAGACATTGAGCAATAAAAATAACAAGTATAACACAATGTATAAGATGTCATTATTTTCACACAAAAAAGACAGACAGCATGCAAAACAAATTAGTTAAGTTAGCAGAGCTTGCCAGCTACCAGCTAAATTTAACTTAACTTTGAAGCAAAATAAATATTTTAGGATTTGGAAAATTTAAGAGGACAAACAATTGCAGATAAGCTGAAAACTTTGAAATAAACCTACATATCTCTTGGCCTTCGGTTCTTATAGTGATGCCTCATATCTGTAAATCAGGTACTTTTCCGACAGCCCCTGAACGACACACGCAGAGCAGGTAAAGTTTCCGTTTCCATGGTACCCGCAGCGCTTTATCAGTTTCCCTTACAGCACGTAACGTTAATCACAGCAAACAACTCAGTCAGTTTTTGTTTCAACATAGACCAATATTTCTTCCCTCTGACTAAAAATAATGGACGACAGTCTTTGGAGGTCGATGGTGGAAAAAGTACAGCCGTATATTCCCTCAATTGAACCAACTTCATCGGTATGTAGCAATGCAATTAGTTAACAGTTAGCAAACAAAAAAAAAAAAAAAAGTTAACAGTTAGCAGCACGGCTGACGTTAGCCAAAACCTGGAGCTTTATGTGAAAGAGAAAGAAATTAAATAAACATTAACAGATTTTTTTATTTTTATTTACCCTGCAGTCCGAGGACGAAGGTAGTATTGAAATATTTCAAAGACCATCTGGGTTCTCTCTGCAACTTCCTGATGATGGAGACACGATTTCACCACCAGGCAACAGCAGCCATGCTGTTGTAGAGGTAGAGGTATTTCAGTGACATTGAATAACTTGTATGATTTATTTAAAACAGTTGCTTTTCCCACTGACAATCTGATGTGAACTGAAGGAGCCACTGGATGTAAGTGAACCAGAAAACATTATAGAGTTAAACAAACCGAGTCCCAACACTACTTTGAACTCAAGTGAAAGGAGTCGCAATAATCACATTGTCCTCTCGTTTGCTGTAAGTACATAATACTATAATTTTCCATATTAAGCATGTAAGAAATTACAATAGTAAATTGACTGCCACAGAGGCTTGAACATTTGGATCTAAATGTTTTCCAAAACACCCAAAAAGTAATCAAGCCACAACATGGCACAGTTGAAATAGGAGATGGATATGCAGGCAAGTACAACTGTCTCAAACAATACATTTTAAATATGAACGTACTCTATAATTTGACATTAATTCATTGTTCTGTGCAGATGGCGACAAAAATATTTTGGAAAAAATAGCATCTTTCTGTGAGAAGCAGGCAATAAAGTCCCACCATAATGCAAACTATGTCAAGTTAGTTAGTTCATTTTTTTTTTTTTTTTAATAATATATCATTTTTATTGCAGTATTTGTACTTGCATTTTTTTATTTGCAATACAGGAAGAACTACATGGGGCACATACCAGAGGAAAACATGGTGGAAAAGATCAAAGAACGTCCAACTGTTTACATTGATTTGAGATGCACCAGTCAGGCATCTACAAAACCAATAAAGTCTCCCTGCCGGTGCTCTATTCACAAAGAAGCAGTACCAGCTAACAGCCCCAGTCAAGTCCATATGGGAACACAGACAAACTACTGGTGAGCCACTTATTATCTTGCATTTTAATGTTTCATTTTTCATGGTTGTTTTCTCCTTTAGGAAAGAAACGGGCAAAAGTATGTTACTTAGGAAAATACGGGAGAACAATCAAAGGAATAAGTGCATGAATAAAACTGGTGTGAATGAGAGTGTTTCTGTTAAAACACTGGATTTTATGGAGGCTACAAACAAAGACTATTGTGAAAACCAACCAGAGGGTACAAACCATTCAGGTGTGGAGTTTGAACACACTATACCTAAAACAGAAAACCAGAACAATAATCAAAAACGATCTAAGAAACAAAGGTATGTGGTTCTGGCTTCAAGTAATTATTATTAAGCATTTTTAAGGAAAAATAAAATGTTATATGCCTAATTATGTATTATTTATTATTTATCAGAGATAATTACCATAAACAATATCAACACATTGTAAAAGAGCTGGAGAAATGTCGGCCAACAAAGTCTGTTGGGCAAAAGCAACCAGCTGCTGAAAATACTGATCTTCTTTATGATATTGTGAGTGTGAAGTACAGAAGAAAACGGATTAGAGTTGATCAAATAGTGACAAATGAACCGACTTTTCTTTCAGGACGCCTCCCATCTTGAGCTAGTTCGAACATTACCAACAGATAAAGGAAATGATGAACACATGCTGCTGACTGTCAATCTCTCAAGTCTTGGAATGGTTACTAAAAGAGAACGCAGAAAAAGAAGAAAAATCGATTCAGCGTTTACCAATCCACACCTTTATAACACTTTAGTGACTTGGCTTCTCTCCTTAGTTAGTATTAAACACATTTTTTCTATACAGAGATACTTTTAATTGGTTCCTTATCTTTGCTTTTTGCTTTTCTTTTTAGGTGGGCCCTCATTCACCAAGTGCTATTGAAGCTAATGCTGATGTACCATTCTGGGTTGTTGGATTGCAGCAGCTTTGGACAGAGAGAGGACTGTCTTTGTATGTCTTAGCTGCAGCCAAACAAACCTATACTCAAAGGGTAACAGTACAAGTAATATAATGATAATTTGTATCTAATGTAAGATTTTGAAATTATTGTTGTGTTTATTACTAGAAAAAGGACACAGACATTCGTACTGCGTTCTACAATCACGTTAGAAGATTTTTGTCTGAGACTTCACTCCCCACTATAGCTCACTGGCTTCCTCAGCTGAATACCATCATGGGAGAAAACATCTACAATGCCCCGATCTGTCTCCCATCATGCAATCTAAGCTCTTTTATCACTGCAACCTCTAACAGAGGAGTGAGTTATATACTGTTTTAACTTTATGGATTTGTGGATTCTTTGTGGATTCTTATCAGTTTGGCACTTTTAGGTAATAGGCAGAATATTTGAGCTCAGTCCAGGGTTTTACTGGCAGACATTGGAAACCCCAGGCCATAAATGCAAAGGAAGAGAGACCATACAAGACCTGCATACAGAGGTAAGAACTGTACATTAGGGCTTCAGCCAACAAATACTTTAGTAGTCGACTAGTCAGCGACTATTTTTTCAATTATTCAAATACTACTCAACAACAATAATTTAAATATTTTTTAAATCAAATTGAATCAGTTATAGCTAAAATATGTCAAATTAAAACTTGCGTATTTAATTGATTAGTTTAAAAATCACACAATATACATTCTTTTGTTTTCTCATTTTGATTTCATAACAGTGCTGTCTTTGAGATACAACCTGTTTTCCTAACAAATAGTTGTGTCTGTTTATGGTCCAGATAACAATGAACAATATATTCAAATAGTGGACAATTATTTTAATGGCTTGATTAGACACAATCACTCAAATAATCATTGTAGCCCTACTGTACATCCAAGGAAAATAATAGGAATACTGTTTTTTTTTTTTAAATTAATGATTGAAATGTATGTTTTTAACTGTCATTTCTCAATATATTGTAGATATCCATTACTTTGGGACATAAAGACTTTTATCAACGTCCACTAGTGACACACTACACCCTACAGGCCATCCTCGACTCAGGTCTAGATATTTGTGGTTTAAGACTCCTTTGTCCATCACCTGAGCCTATGCCTGATCATTTTGGTAAAGAAAATATTTGTACTACTTTATTTTCTTCTTATTTTGAAAATATAAATTATGTACTTGAAATCTTTCAGGGTGCAAGACCTTTCTTGAGAAAGGAGGTGACATTCGGCACATCCTTGTCATGGCAGTCCGTGGCCCCTATGCCCACTCTGTATCACAGGGCATAAATAGAACAGTGCAGCACATGTTTGGACAGAAGTCGGTTAGTGCTGAAGATGATGAAACAGATTCTTTGCTGCTGTACACACCTCAACAGCAAGCTGAAGTCCACAAAGAGCTGTGTCTGTGGTTTTCTGGGAGACTAGAAAAGTACCAGGATGAGTCTTTAAAAAGGTTTGTTATCAGCTATGAATACATTATTATATCTACAACATTTCCTACGTTAGTTACTTGGAGGATTTTATCATTTATCTATCTTACTCTGGTTTATTCTCATAAATTTCATGTTTTGATTTTATAAATTAAAATATTCTTATAAATATTTTACTGTTTCCCAATGAGATATATGTTGATCCTGTTGATATATGCTATCCAGTTAACCATATCCTTACAACAGAATTGACCGTGTAGTTTGTTAATGTACAGTGCCAGTGTATAGGAATTTAGCTTTGAATCTTTTTTCTTAGCAAAGTTCAGGTAATCCAGGACAATGCATCCTTCCTGTGTGCTACAACTAAAGGTAATCTACTCAAAGTCCTCTTGTTTATAATATATTTTAGATGTATTTGGACAGTTTTCTGATCATGTCTTCTCATTGTACAGCTGACATACTCCTTGTGGTGTCACCACTCATTCCACCATGTTGCTATGGCCAAGTGCTTTCCACATGTGAACATCGAGGATTTATTCCCAGTGCGTTACAGACCATGGAAATCAATAATGATAGCACTTCACTACTAGGACTCACCAGTCAGCAAGTAGGAGCAATTTAAGTATTATGTGCAATGAATCAACAACTATGTGTGCATAAATATTTGTTGTGTTTGTGTGTGTTGTGTAGACTCAAATCTTCTGCACATCCCAAAAATGTCTGGTGATTATACTTAAAAAGGAAAATGCACTGCATCACAGGATTTCTCTTCCGTCGGGTATATAATGTTTTATTTCCGTGAATTATGTGTAATTTTATCTGTGCTTTGGCTAGTGTGTTTTTCTTACCTTTTTGTCAGCTCTTATAAAAGAATTCAAGACACACAACCTTCTGACCTTCCTGCCATCCAGGGGTGATGTTGTTCAGATTGCTGAGCCAAGTTTATGTTTCCATTCAACCCCCTACAGCAACAACATGTTTAATATTTTTGGTAAGAAATCTAATCTCAATGTCATTTTAGCTCAAGTTCATTGTCACTTCCATATTTACATTTGCATTTACAATATGCTTAATAGCGCAGTCAGCTTGGGCAGTCCCAGATCCTTCCACTGTGGTCCTGTCTAGTCAAAAGTGTCGCTTGGACCTGGAGGAGGAAGAGGTGGTAGTTTTGAGTTTATGTGGACAGGACATGGGCCAAGGTCTGGGCCTCCTACACAGAACCCTCACGCAACATGGTGGGTAAAGGCAGGGTATTTTAACCACCTATTCATCATTGGTGGTCATTTCATTAGGGCTACCTTTACTTTTTGGGTTTCAGCTACCTATTATATGCAACATTTTGAAAACTTTTTCCCATTCAAAAGATAATCAGTTTTTAATTGTTAATCACTATAGCAAATGTCCTAATTTTTCATGGATAGGCAATGCATTAATTCAACATTATAAGCAAACATTTTGACACAAATGTTGTAAACGTGATCTATATCAGAACTAATATAACATTAAAAATAATTAAAATGTATATTGTGCCTTTTCGCTGGTATTGAAATTGAGTTTTTTGCAACAACTTGCATCATAATACAGTTATTCTAGCAACAGATGTGGCTCTGAAGAAATAACTGTTACCTACCTGACACTGATCATGATGCAATATCTGATGAGTGTTTATATAAACAAATTTAGAATATTTATTACACTATATTTGCTGTGCAGGGTTTCAGCTGCTCGCTCTGAAATGGCTGCCTGCATTGAGTCGACTTCAGGCCCGGGAAGTGAGCCCTTATGAGGTTGGCGAGAAGCACAGCCACCGTGCTCTGGTCACTCTGATGTCTGGCCCTGCTCTGGTGTGTGCTCTGAGGCGGAACAATGCTCTATTTGCTCTGAGGAAACTTCTGCTGATGGAGTCCAGTGGAGACTTGGGTATTTTGATGTCACCCACACCTGAAGTGGCAGCCAGACAATGTGCACTTTTCTTCTTTGAGCATGAACTTATTTCTTGTAAGTGTTGATTCATATTGTACATTTCCCTAACTTTCCCAATGATTATGACATTTATGTGTGTAATATTTTAGGTGCAGTGAAAAAGTGACTGAAAAGCATGGAAGATATGTTAACCCACAACACTGAACGGTCAATTACCATTTATCCATAATAATCTCTATTGGAATAAATGCTTGAAATTTCCCTTCTGCGTGTGAAATACTATGTATCTAAGAAATTCAATTTGTTTAAATTATATTTTTATTTTAATTTAGAAATGTATGGCACTAACCAGATTTAAATGTGGCAGAGTGGCCTTATCAATGGATATATGTGTATTATTAGTTGTAAGTAGATGTGCTATAGCCAATTTACATGTGGATGGACCTACATGATAATACATAATCATCTGAACCTCCATGGCCCATGTGAAAAAGTAATTTCCCCTTAAACCTAATAACTAGTTGAACTACCCTTAGCAGCAACAACTGCAGTCAAGCGCTTGCGATAGCTAGTAATGAGTCTTTCACATCACTGTGGAGGAATTTTGGTCCATTCTTCTTTGCAGAATTGTTTTAAATCAGCCACATTGGAGGGTTTCCGAGCATGAATCACCTTTTTAAGGTCATGCCACAGCAGCTCAATTAGGTTCAGGTTTAGACTTTGACTAGGCTGCTCCAAAGCCCTCATTTTGTTTTTGTTTTTTTAAGCCATTCAGAAGTGGACTTGCTGGTGTGCTTTGGATCATTGTCCTGCTGCAGAACCCAAGTGCGCTTCATCTTGAGGTCATGAACTGATGGCTGGACATTCTCCTTCAGGATTTGTTGGTAGAGAGCAGAGTTCATGGTTCCTTCAATCACAGCAAGTTGTCCAGGTCCTGAAGAAGCAAAGCAGCCCCAAACCATAACACCACCACGTTTCACTGTTGGCATGATATTCTTTTTATCAAATGCTGTGTTCATTTTATGCCAGATGTAACGAGATGCACTCCTTCCAAAAAGTTTTGTTTCATCAGTCCACAGAATATTTTCCCAAAAGCTTTGGGGATCATCAAGATGTTTTTTGCTAAATTGAGACGAGCGTTTATGTTCTTTTTTTTGTCAGCAGTGGCTTTCTCCTTGGAACTCTGTCATGCATGCCATTTTTGCCTTGTCTCTTTCTTATGGTTGAGTCATGAACACTGACATTTACTGAGGCAGGTGAGGCTGGCATTTGTTTAGATGTTGTTCTGGGTTCCTTTGTGAGCTCTTGGATCAGTTGTCGCTGTGCTCTTGGGGCAATTTTTGTAGGCCAGCCACGCCTGGGAAGGTTCACCACTGTACCATGCTTTCTCCATTTGTGAATAATGTGCTCTCACCATGGTTTGCTGGAATCCCAAAGATTTAGAAATGGCTTTGTAACGTTTTCCAGACTCAGACATGTCAATTACCTTTTTCTTATCTGCTCCTGAATTTCTTTGGATCGCGGCATGATGTCTTGCATTCAATATGGCTTACTTCACCTTGTCAGACAGGTTCTATTTATGTGATCTCTTGATTTGAAAGGTCTGGCAGCAACAGGCCTGGGTGTGGCTATGAAATTGAAGTCAGCTTTCCACAACAATATGACCTCATCATTTAACAAGGGGGGCAATTACTTTTTCACACAGGATCGTGTAGGTTTGAATAGTTTCTATTAACAAATAAAATCATCACAGAACTGCATTTTATGTTTACTTGGGTTATCTTTGTTTAATATTTAAATTTGTTTGATGATCTGAAACAGTTGTGTGACACACATGCAAAAAAGTAAGAAATCAGAAAGGCTGCAAATACTTTTTCACAGCACTGTATATTGAGAACTTATCCTGTGGTTTCATAAGGACTGTGTTATATATGTTTCACTGAACAATAAGTCATCCATTTTAGAAATAACTATTCTTTACATAGTATTGCATTTCAGGTATCCAGCATGTACAATGAGCATTTTCAGGCGTGCATTTCTCATGATAATGTTCACAAATGTTTTTAGGTAATATTGTTATGCAAGTTTATACAATTTCTAAAAGCTCTATAAATTATTAATTCATTTGGTGAGTCTTTGCCATTATAAGATGTTGAAATGTGACCTTTGTAAATGTACACTTTTGTGGACAGTTGTGCTTATTTACTGGTTTCAGAGTCCCTGATACTCGGTGCACTCTGGCAAACAGGTACATCTCTGAGCCAAGTAACTAAAAAGTACATGTACTGGAGGACCTACCGGACACATGCTGCCATCTAGTGGGAGGAAGGATTCCAGTGATAACAGGTAAACATTCTACATGACTTTTACATACTACATACTTTTCTCTCCAAGCTGCAGCTAGCTCTGACACAGTGGCGCTTAGGAACCGTTTAGAGATTTCTTTAGATGTTTCATAGCTGTATGAAACATTGTAAATCCATGTTAATCCTTGATCTCATTATATTAATTTGCCTTAGGATAGTCAAGCCATAGACCAGGGTATTCAAATAATATTTAGATTTATAATGAGGTGACAAGGTTCCCTGTCCCCATAGTGACGCTACTTCTGCTTCACTCACCGATCACCTGGTTTATATTTTAATGCCTTCATTACTATATTTGTTAATACATGTACCAATTTTCCAAATTTACACTCAGTTTTTGTGTTTTCCTAACAACAGACATTTGTAAAATAAGAAAAAAAATATGCTGACACAAAAAGACATTTCAGATGAAAACTTATTTTAATTGTCAATATGATAGAATTCTGTAAACCATTGCATAACTGTAGTGTAACAAATATCAAGTGTTAACAAACTAGTAATACACTACTGAGATTATGCCATACACAACCTTTGATGTAGAAAAGCAATATCTAATATCCTAAAACTCGCACCTATTTTGTGTTCACAACACAAAACATAGCATTATACTAACAGTTATTTCTACAATAATAAAAGTATTTCCTACATATCCATAGTTTGTTACAAATAAATGTTGTCTTTACCCACTTGAATTAAGTTGAATTTATTGAAATGCTAATTTATTACATATTACATATTCTGCATCATCATTGCTCTATAGTCATGAAAAATACATTTTTTTTTTTTACTAAACTGACAAATAGAAACGTGAAAACTTTATTTCTAATAAATTTTATTTAATAGCAGTTCACAACTAAATGCTACATCATAATGAATTTACTGCGCTCCGTAATATTCCAGTGACCTATTATTTAAATATCTAATTTTGAACAATACATTCAATATTTTTGGGCTTCAACGCAAAAAAAAAAAAAAAAATTCTAAACAATATGGAACATTAGTTTCCATTTGAAAAGTATTCTGTTTGACAACACCTGTAATATTTTCACTTAATTTGAACAGCTTCATACATTATACTCATATACATGTACAAGATTGCATAAATGTTTTAGGCTCCATTTTATAATATTAAAAACAAAAAGACAACATAACAACTAACTAACAATAATGCAAAATAGAATCAGCTATTCTGTTGCAGATCATAACGATACATCAATTACAGTTCATTTACAAAATTCCCACCATTTGGTGCTTTTCTTAATGAAAATTGTTTTGTCTCCTAATCGAAATCAAACTGTGCAAGTTATGTATTGCTGTGTTTTTATGGCATGGCAAATACAGACTGAGCCAGATATTTCTTTAACCAGTTTTCCCCTTAAAAATCTAAATTAAGCCTTATCATAATGGTCATAATGCAAAGGGGGCATTGTCACATTTTTAGAATCAAACATTTTAAGGCACTAAATCTTTTGACTCTGATTTTTTTTAACTGACTCCAACTGTAATAGTATTCTTAATCAATATAAAAGCAAATTTTCAAACAAGGCACAATCTAAGAGTTATGGATAATTGGTCCTTTGAAGAGATCTACGAAAAATGTTTTTTGCATTGTTTTCCACATTCGTAATAGTCCGTTTTTGTCTTTTATTTTGTCTGTATCTGCCATTGATGCTCATCACAATCATTTGCCCCCTTTCACTTTACACTAAAG
This sequence comes from Taenioides sp. WSHXM2023, assembly GCA_029959045.1. Taxonomy (NCBI): domain Eukaryota; kingdom Metazoa; phylum Chordata; class Actinopteri; order Gobiiformes; family Gobiidae; genus Taenioides; species Taenioides sp. WSHXM2023. The sequence goes on along the minus strand of CM057101.1, from coordinate 13,426,514 downwards.
AGAACCAATTTGGACCACAGCTTTAGGACATGGAAATGCAGTCAGATAAAAGAGCACCTTACAGTCACTGTAGGCCAATTAAAACAGCAGAAAATGCTATATATCACTAACAACTGAGACTAGGTTCTGTAAAGCCAACCAACAAAAGTCACTTCAAGACAGTACAGTATTGAAGTTGAATATGGCCACTAGATAAATAAATGCCAATCATATTTCTTCACTATAGACATAACGTTAACCACTTTAACATATGGTTACGCATATCATCAACATGTTTGTGTGCTTAAAACTGCCACTAACACCACTGTATATAAAAAACTAACTGAAATGAAATGTACAATACACTTTAGTGACAATCTGGCGCATGCTTTTGATCATCAAACAATAAGGATAGTAATTTTAACTAGTCAATTAAGGTACTAGGTGATTTACTTATTAAAATTAGATTTACCACAAATAAAATTCATGAAATGCAATGCAAAGAAAGGAATATTACAGGTCTTTGGTAAAACTGCAAGTCCAATAACATAAGTCAGTGGCATAACTCTTTTAAAGGCTGTATCCTGGCCCATTGCATTCGGCAGTAAGATCTAATCAAAACATTCCTAGACTTGTACAAACTGAGCTGCCCTTAACCTCTGACCTCCTGTCAAAATCTTCAGGCAAAGCCAGACTTAATTCACAAACACACACTGCTTTTTGCAATACTATATTTATAGAAGTATAAATGAATTATGTTAAAGGGTAATGTTACCTTTAAAACAGATTACAGAGCTACTTGAACACCACTTTGGTTTGTTTTGAGAAATTCACAAAAGACATCATTAATTTAGTTAGCTTCACGGGCAGAAACGCTGACCAAAAGACCCTGTGAACAGCTTTACAGGGAAACAACGCAACAAATACACACTAACTTTGAATTACTCGAAAAGGGTTCATCTAGAGCAGAACAGATCTATGACATCATTCTAAGCCATTGTACTCAAACAGACGCATTACACAGAATAACAATCTTATTTTTCATAGTTTGTGGAATCTGAGCTGTGGATGCACAACATTCAAACATCTAAATGTATTACAAGAACTACAATAATACCTTTTTCCAGAAGCAGCGAAGCTTGCTGAAAATTTAAGCCTTAACTACTCTAAAAATAACTCCATACAAATATTCTGGCAGTGTGACACAGTGCGATTATTTTTTTTTTTAACTTTTTTAAAACTTTTTATAACACATAGCTGGTTATTATATCGCATAACATGCAATACCAGAAGTGCTTAGCCTGCTTAATGATGTACTGTAATAAGTAATATGCGAAAATACCATAACCTTTACATATTTGTCCTCTGAGTTGTGTACTTGTCATTTGAGTGAATGTAAACAATACATCTTCCTATAGTTATAAGAAGCAAAAGGTATACCTGGAGATAAATGTTCTATTGAATTTAAAGCAAGAATAAACACAGTAGAAGGTCATTTCAATTAGACTATGCACAAAGTCTATGTAAAATGTTACAAGTTAAACACACAATTCTTCATTCAATGCTGAAATATGTTACAATTACAGTTGTTTAAAAAGCATTTTTAGATGTTGCTATACTCTTATTTGCATACTCCCGAAATTGAATTGTAAAAACTAACTTGACTGAAGCTGCACCAAAAGAGCACCACGACAAAGGAATGGATTTGGGGCGAGGGGGGGGGGCTCTTGAATAGGCTCACACAGGCACTGGCCAATGTCTGTTTACAATGATCTTTAACTCAGACACTGGTGAGATGAGACTGCCCAAATTCTCTTTTTTTAACTCTATAAACATGTTATTTGCAGAGACCTGTGCACAAGCTTCAACTATTTGTGTTTGCTTCAACAAATGTACATTTATTTCATTTAGAACTAAGGCAAGGCACTTTTGAAATATGTTCTATTCAAGGTCAGGAGGCTATTATATTTATATGTATATAAAAAAAAACTTGCCATATTCGGCAACTAATACATGCTCTCTAATAGATAGGCTATAGAAATCTTTACACAACTAAACTAAATGATTGAATAACAGCCTAAAATGTGCCTTACTGATATTACAGCTGCTGGTTATGCCTAATATGCATTGTAAATTTGCACTTAATTGATTGAAAATTTAAAAATCTATGAAAAAGCATTATAAACTATGTAGTAAGGTCTATGAACTCTTAATATGTAGAACCATGCCATGATTTACTAATAGAAAAAAAAACAACACCAAAAAAATCAAATTACTTTTCACAGTACACACTAAAGCTTCAGACAATAGCTTATAGAAAAAAGTATAAATCTACAAAAGACACAAAAGAATACCTAAAAAGCAGCTTAAAGCAAATGTCTAAACCCATAACATAGTCCCACATTAACAAAGTGCTTTAATAAGAAAACAACGTTCTTCAGAAAGTTGGTCAATATTATGATGGCTGACTGAATGGCTTTTTAAAATGTGTTTGTTTAAAAAGTCTACACAATTTTAATTTAAGAGGAAAACCACATTAACTAACATGCAATGTCTTATTAACCATGACATTAAATAATTGCCTTGACAATGTTCATTTATATTACATTCAAATAAATACAAGTACTTGTTTTGTGGAAAGGTGTATATGGTCCTCTTATTTCTTTTGCCCATTTTATGTCTACCAGTGTGCTGGTATAGATTTTTCTCACAAATTTTGCATGGAACAAAAAAAAAGTTTAAAAAAAAAAAAAAAAGAAATAGATCAATTTCAGGTATGTATTTTATCATGTATTTCATAAATTACTGATGTTCTGACTGTCATTGTCAAAATAATTATAAGCTTTTCGCACATTCATTCACATTCACAATAAGAGTAATACATAGTAAAATCAGAAGTGCATTTTGGTAAGATTATGCCAAGTGCCATTATTTCTACACATTAACACTGACATTAACATTGATAGAAAGCAAGTACTTTAAATTCTGTACATAAATCATTGTAATTGTCATGAGTGCATAACCATTTATTAGTTTAGTGTCAAATATAATATTGCATTTTGTAAGTAAATTTGTTCTATGGCTTTTTAATGTAAAATGATTAAGTAGGTAAAGTACACATAAAATAGGCAAAAGCTAAATCTCTTGGAAAACACCATCAGTCAAGCATCATTTAATATTTAATAAAATTGTTAACTGTAGAAAACTGACATTGCTATACTGTATATAAAGTGTAAATATACATTAGTAGTTTTCAAAGAGCTAGGTTTTTAAATAGTACCTCGAATAATTGTATATCACCATTTTAATATTTTTGTTCTACAGTAGGGGCATTCGGCTTTACTAGACGCACAGTTCTCACATAGTACATAATGTTGGCAAGGCTGCAGAACAACGCAACGATCATGCTTTTGGCAAACTATACATTTCTTTGACTGAAGCTGATATATTACCTGTTGGAGAGAAGAAGAACGAGTATCAGCTGCAATCTTGAAAATGACAGTTCATGCAGTTGTTGCTTTCTATTGAGCATGCTTCATCAAAGACAGTGATCCGAGGAGTATTCGGATGCTACAAGTGCAGTGCTGTGTGTGATCGCGCCTTTCTTACCCCGTCTATTAGGTCTAGATCATTGCGCAGTTGACTCTGGAGGGACTGGAGCTTAGACAAAGGGAGTTGCTCGAGCTCTCCGTAGCTGCGCAGGAGAGGTGTTCCTGGCGTGCGGCAGAGTACGTCAAAGTCCCCTTGGAGCTCCTTCAGCTTGCGTTCGGTTTCCTCCCACTTCTGCTCGGCTAGCTGCCGCTCTGCCTCAACTGTTTTTGCTTGTTCTTTTGCTTCATGCGCTTCTTTTTGACAGACTTCACAGGCCTAAACATACAATAGTGATCAGAACAATGGATACAATGTAAGAACAAGTAGGCCTGCCACGAGAATTACTTAATCAAACTTATGATACATGATAGATGGAACAATCATTTTTGGAAGTCAATATTTATCTTGGATACTTTTTGTACTAGTGTAGAACTTTTTGTTATATTTCTGTACTAGGAAAAGATTTGAGATCAAGAGGCTTGAATAAATAACTTCTATGACTCATTTTAGATATAAACTAACTGCGTTAGTGTTTCTGGTATTTATTTATTGCAGCTCATGTTTATACACAATACTGCACATTTTGAATATTTTATTAAGATTTTCCTACTTTAGTGAGCAGGGCATTGCAGGTGGCTGACCTGTTTGACCTGGTGCCATGCTTCTTCCCATTGTTTGATCTTCCTCTTGGCTTCCTCCAACTCTCTGAAGAGGCGGTTCACATCTGCACTGCCTGCTGCTGAGGTCAGGCTGCTGTACACTGGGGATGGGCTGGGGGAGAAACTGCCACTTGCGAAATCCCAAATGCTGCTTGAACCTCCATTCAACCCTAAGAAGTTTCACACAGACATTTTTGCTCTAGTCCAACGATTGATTATGCAACAATGGAACTAGACATGTGAACTTACCCAAATTCTGAGAAGAGGAAGTTGGTGTTCCCAGAAGGCCGTGCTCTTGCTTGGCCAACATGGCTGCAGGCTGATTTTGCTGATTTAGTGCCGCAGACAGGAGAGACTGGGACAGGGAATGGGAGAGGGAGCTCAGAGGGGAAGTGGACAGTGATGACGAAGAGTTAAATGAGGACGACCGCCCAAGAGAACCAGGAATGTTAACAGGAGCAGAGCCGCTGAGCACGCGCCGACCTGCACAGACACGTACATTCATTCAATAAAGTTTTTTTTATGATCCAAAGATAAGAAACACTTACCTCCCAACCCCAAATTATGGTCCTGCTCTTCTAGCTCCTTATCAAGAGATGCAACATTGATGTCACTAAAGTTGAGGTCTAGGGCAGATCCTAGAGACAAAAGCACTGTCAGTACAAATGGTAAATAGAGGAGATGAGACCGTAACCTCTACATACCTATAACAGACTCCACTGTGTTGCTCCCTGGGTAGAATGGTGTGGCTTTTGCATTCATGGTGGATAAGGTGGTGGGTGAAGAACTATCTGAGCCAATACTGGAGGCTAAGCTAGATGTGATACTGGAGGTAAAGCTAGATGCCAAAGCGTTTACAGCTGAGAATACAGTATTTTGTGTCTAAACACACAAAAGGGTCAAATTATTCTCTTAAACAAATGCAATTATTGTATTGGAATTTATTTAGTGATGGAAGTCTTACCCTTTCTTGGTCCATCAATTTTGTTTCCCCTTGACCCTTGTTCTTAATCTAAAACAAACAAAAAAGTTATTGTATTTTCTACTTGCAGCATCAAAGAAGAAATTTGAAAATGATAAACTGAGCAGGTAAACATAAATACAGTATGATGCGACAAAAAACATAAAATAAGATACTTTGATAAATGGTAAAATATTGTATATAAACTGTGGCAAGTGTTAATCTAAGAGTTCTGAAAGCTACTGTGAGTCCGTGTACCTGATCCTCACGTTCAAAGCCTGGTGCTTTGGGATAGTTAGACGTCAGAGACGAGACACTGGATGTGGTGGACTCTGAGCATAAACTATTGTTAGTTAAAGATTTGGGCCGGCTGATGGAGCCGACCGGGGATAACAAACTGTCGCTTTCTGAGCTGGTAGTTAAAGTTGAGCTATTTGAACATGAAACCTGAGGGGAAGAAGTGAACACAATGAGTAAAATAAACAAAAAAAAAAAAAAAAAAAACAATGTTTACATTGAAACAAAAAAGGTAACAGCAGTGATGTGTTGTCTACTTATTGTAATAATTCAAGTAATAATGTGACCTCCAAATATAGTATTACAAGTATTAATTAATTAGTTGAGAAATGAAAAAGTAAAATTTTACAAAAAAAAAAAAAAAAAAAAAAAAAAAAAAAAGCACATGAATAAATGAATGATTTCTATGATGGGAGGTGGGAGGGGAAACATACACTTCCTACACCGTTGCTACTGGGGGCACTGGAGTTGCCCCCACTGGTCCAGTCGCTGGCGGGACACTCTGAATACTGCTGAGAGCCCAGCTGGGACTGCGAGCTGGACTGGATCGCTGTCAGCAAAGAGCTCATGGTCTCCTCTGTAGAGGGGATTCCTGGTAAAACATTATTAATCTGCATGTAGCCCAAATCATAAAAAAACAGTTATGTGTTTTATCTAGAGCCTTACTTTCTACATGTGCAAAAGCACAAAAGGGTCCTCTCGGACAGTATCCAGTTTGCCTCATATCATTGCATTTGGTAGATTTGTAGATCTGTTGTATAAAAAACAGAAATAAGAACACAGTGTTATACAAGTATCCTCCAGACGAGTATCCGCACAGCACATTTTACTAATAATTACAAATTAATAATAATTTGAGAGCAAGAAAAGTGACCAACTTCAGGGTGAAACTGCTGCTCTGTACGAGAGTGACAATACTGACAGCTGTCTCCACTGTCACACTTGGAGGGCTCGCCCCACTCATCCCCATGTTTCACATTTGGACATGGAGTTGACCTGCACTCAGACAGATCCCAGTCACACTCTGCATGTACTGTCTACACAAACTTTAACTTGTCAAAAACATTTCCTACCTGTATTTAAACTTTCGAGGATTTCGTCTTCGATCTCTACTGTTGTGGTAATGGGGACAGGCATAACCTTGTCTGCATAGTCTAGGGGGCTTAGTACACTGGTCTGTTTTATAATTGGCTAGAACAAAATTGGTATCTGAAAACGAACAAAACGTTGGTCCTAGTTGTCCAATTTTGGAAATGTTAGTTATTGCACAATAATCTTTATATTGTTTATAAATGCACACCTTGCCAGCGTGGGTCTTCAGTTAAGGTCTTCTCAATCATAGCTTGACTTGCTAAAACACCAGGCTGCAGGTCGGGGATGCCGTCACCTGATCCCAGCTGTCCATTTTGAAGAGCTTCTTGTGCTTGTATCTCTCTGTAAATACAAATGTCATTAAATGCTATTAATTTCAGATATGTCTAGTCCATTCCCATAGATTTAGTATGATTTGGTAAATTTTGTAAAGGTAGAACAGTTAGATGTGGATTTCTATATATGAGATGACCTGATATCATAGACAGGAGGCCGGAGGTCGTGCGGCCCGTGAGCGAATGCACAGTGGAGCCCATTCTTTACACAGTGCCCCCGAGCGTCTGTCTCATGGATACAAGTGCCCGTCTTGTAATAGCGGAGATGGTACTTGCGCTCGGTGTCACCAGTCGTCCGGTGTAGATAGGGACAGCTGCAGAGGCAGAAATAGTTTTAAAGTTACAAATGAATTAAAATAACAAAAATTAAATATGTTTTATCATAAAGGTCAAGTACTGAATCTAGAGGAGGACTGCAACTAACTAACTATTTTGCCAACTGATGGACCAAGCAATTATTTTCTTTGATTATTCAAACATTAGATTGCAAAAGGGCTGTGAATCAATTTTTTTTTTGTTTTTCAAAATTTGACCAAATTGTAGCTAAAGGACATGAGGACATGAGGACTTGAAGACATGTCGACAGAGTATACAGACAAAATATGTTTTTCATTAAGAACACAAAATCTACACATTCCTTCATTTCGATGTAATTACTTCTCTAAGCACATGGTATGTTTTGACTGTGTGTAATCCAAATAATATTTGCTATTAGTTGACAATTACTCCAAAAATCAATTAGTTTATGTTAATGGATTAATGAATTGCAGCCTTAGAAAAATAGTTATACTGACTGAGGCTGATTGGTAAAATCACTATAATCACAGATTTTTGTATTAAGATTTTGGTGGCATTGCCATTAAGGGCAAAGGGCAATAAGACATTCACAGGAACAGGGATACTCACAGCCTGGACATTAACATATCGCAAGACTGATTTGTCCACTGCATCTTCAGAAAATATCTGGTTTATTGCACACAGCACCTCCCCTTATATTTTCTTCTAGAGCTGCAACAGTTTCTATAGCAACACATAAGGTCTTACAAAAATAACCACCATTAGCAACGAGCTATTGTGAGGTCTGCAGTCAATTACTTGAGACTGAGTTTCTTCAGCACTTTCATTTGAGCTGTGAGCTCAGCTTTATCTTGCCACATAGTGTTAACACGTTAAAAAAGCATTACGGAAGTGACATTACGCAACCTATTTGAGTAATTAAATAAAAGAAAAGGGTGAAAATAACCAACCATACAAAATTCAATACAAACAACAGCCCTTTTTCAAATCTGCTTGAAAGTTATGATATTATTTATACTTTTAATGTCACATTCAATATGTCATAATTGTCACCATTTTTGGTAAAACAAATCTATTATAATTGTAATAAACTCTAACACAGTGCATACAATTATAGTAAATATTTCTTAAATTTCCTTTTATATACTATTTTTTACTGGACAAAAGAGTCACATCCGGTTTTCATTTTCATATTAAAACTCAATTTCATAATATTGATATATTGTTTTTAACAGACACATTTGTTTTTTATCAATAAAACACTATGAGCTGCTATGTAATGTAGCACAAGTCACAATACTCAAATCCTTATGGTCAGTTCATAGCTTTACAAGGGTTTCAGTACAATACATTGGATGAGCTGTAACACTGTAATAAGTAACATCGATACATTCCCAAAACACACACAAACCAAAAGCTGCTGAAGCAAACAGTCAGCACGTGCCGCCTTAGTAGACAGACATTAAGAACAAAATGTAAACATGACTACTTACGACTTAAGTGATTCTACAGACCAAGCGCGCCGTGATGAGGGGGCGAACCTGGGGTACTTACTCGTCTCCATCGGGGCAGATTCCTGTGGTCTCGTCGTATTTAGTGCAGTAGACATCAGGGCTGTAGTTAAATGTCCCGTCTCTACGTCTGATGGGTCGCCGTCTTCGCTGGTTGAGAAAATGCCAGTGAAAGCACGTAAAAGGTCTGTGCTGCGTACACTTGTGCTGGAGGAACAAGGGACACTGCTCTGTCCGAAACTCCTTCAAATATCTGCAAAAGCGACGAAAACATGAATTAATGAATAAAATATACACAAACTACTTGCTATAAGCTTGTTTTGAGGTTTGGTTAAATAGTTTAGTGGAGAATGTCGTGTCTTCGGCCAGTCTCAATCAACTAAATATTTTAGGTCACCAACGTTAGCTCGTGATTCACAGACGAAAGCGCGTAAAGAATCTGGCGTAGCTCATGTGACAGCGCCTACGCGTACGTCAGTAAATGTGCGTAGCAAGAGGGAACTCAAAATAAGGCCGAGCTATTTACAAGCAGTCTGTGTTAGCGAGTTCCTGGCTAATCATTTAGCAGCCCAAGTTGTCGATCTAAAATTAAAAAGATATTTCAAAACACGACTTGAAGTGTCAAAAATAGTCGTAATTCAATCGGATAACGTCCAGCTAGATACAAAAGGAGATTAAGGAGGCAGTGTTTCTTAGATTTGAAGAGTTGCTGTTTGCTATGCAGCGTTAGGTAGTCACAAAGCCAGGAAAAGCACCATGTTTCAACGCACACACTAGAGCTGAGGAATGTAAGAAACACAATTGCACAATAACGCACATGCAAAAATACAAATAATGTGCGATGCCCGAATAAGGTTACGTGTAGTTGCTTTACTTACGTATAGTGGGTAGGTTTCTCGGTTTGAGGAGACGCATTGGCCGCCGTTTTCGAAACCGACGGCATTTTCAGTCAAAACAATGAAATGCGCATGCGCTCAGATCTGTTGCTCCTGTGCACGCACGCACGACAGCACAGTTGCAGGGGGCGCTCCAGCTGAGACAGTAAACAGAAAGATTAGGGACAGTTTGCGTACTATATCAATCAAAACTGCGTGGCAGACATGACTTCGAATGCCGATTCTTCTTATCCTGCATATCGCCTACCATGATTTCATTTGCTTTCAGTAGTATTTAATCCCTATCAGACCTATATTAGAATACATTATTTTGAGACTTAATTCAGGGTTATTCTATTGATTTTCTGGAATCTATTTACATTTGTTCACACAGATGGACTGTACTGCACCCCCCACTTGGTACATGAGCTACAGACACTCTACACCCACAGTGACCTGGCCAATAAATTTGGGATATGGCCAAGATATAACCTATTGTAGTCTGATAATTCATTCATTAATTAGACCTGAGCAGCTCACCTTTGGGTATTACTATCTTGAACAAAAACATAATCTACCTCCTGCTGTTTTATGCCCTACAACAGGTTGCGTATTTGTACAATTAGGCTACATTTTAATATATAGTGCACCAAATGTTCACCTAGACACATTATCTATGGAGCACATCTGTTCAGTGCCACTATCCCATTGTTGTCCTGCAATCCTGCAAAGGCTTTAAATGTACAAATGCAATTATATTTCTAATCCATTATTCACTGAGCCTAGACCCACGTAGCACTCTCCCTTGTAATTATTCATCAAACATGCCATATCCAGTCCTAATTACTTTATGTGCCCAACCTGGTTGCCCCCTTTATCTGAAAATTAGACATTCAAACCTTTATTGCTCAATTTTTATCGCTGTTATTTTGGTTACAAAGATATTGTTTTATGTAAATTTCTCCAGGAAATGTTTTGTGTCAGCAAGAGTCAAAGTCATACCCCTATTTCTTTGTTTGACGTGAGCTGTCTTCTGCCCTCCTCTTACCTAATCAGCTGAGTAGATGCACAGGCCACAGGTGCAGGCAAGGTGCTGCTTGAACATGTTTTAAACTTCACAGTGTAAAATCTATTCACAGCAACCAACAATAGCCCATCCTTACTTTAGAACAGATAATTTGAGTGTATTTATGTTTATTTATAGATGCTTTGATAAGTATTTTTCATTCCAGTTTGTCTCTTCTTCTCTTGTGTGTCCTAAATCTTTTTGCTTTTCCATTCCCTGGTAAATATTAACATTGACAAAAGGCCATTTAATACTAAGTGATGTGTTTACCTTGCTTGGTCCCCACCGGCACCTGGCTCTTGCTATACCATCATCCTAACAAGAGTGGACACATTATGGGGGCAATAAGACACCCGTGCTACACTTTAATACCAATCTAAAAACATCTGCCATCTGTTGACCTCTGCAAAATATATAACAAAAACAACACATGTCTCCTGTATCACCACTGTGAGTGAACCTTTTCAATGGTAATGCATGGCTATTGTTTGTTTAAATGTGCACTCATTTTTCTGATGGAGGCTCCGCCATCTGCTTATTTCATGGAGATGATACTGCTTTGCCTGGAATGTTCCACAGTATGGCATACAACTTATTTATCTCCCTGGAGACAAGGTGATGGCCAAGTTTCAGGTCAGATCTGAGGAGAGGCAACTCCTGACACAGTAAGAATAATGCCATACTGTGGAACAGTACTAAGCAAATCAATAACATCTCAAAAGACAAGCAGGTAGCAGAACCCAAATTTGGACTTTCCCAAGTTGAAAAACACAGGCAAAACAACATATCCATATGTTATCTACAGTGCATTTTCTTTCTCATAAGCTTTTATTAACATTAACATACCTTTCTTGTTGAAATAACAGACACATACAGTAAGACATTAAATGTGCAGATACAGAAAGGTAGTAATTAAGAGGATTATTGTTTTGTTTTTGTTCATGGAGCTGTGGAGGTCACACCTGGGTCACGTCGCTTGGGACTGACAGGCGTAAGTTCAAACTGTTTCTGCAGACGCGGTTAACCACAGACCAGTCAGCCTTCTGCTTGACAAAGAGCCTCAGTTTGTCCCTGAAAGTTTCTCCCAGGAAGCTGTAGATGATGGGGTTGAGGCAGCTGTTGGAGAAGGCTGCCAGGTTGACAATGTGCCCTGTGAGGGGGTAGTCGTGCCACAAGGGGGCGTCAGTCCTGTGTGCCGGGTCCGCAGTACCCTGCAGCAGCTGGATACTGATGAATACGTTCTCCGGCAGCCAGCAGATGAAAAAGACCAGCACCACCACCACAATCATACGCAGGGCTTTCTGTCGCCTCTGCCACAGTCCACGGTGCTTCTGGGATTTCATTAGGATTCGGCCAATCAGAGAGTAGCACAGGCCAATAATGGAGAAGGGCACCAAAAAGCCAATGGTGACCTCCAACCATTGGATCTCAAACACGTTAGCAAAGCAAAAGTGGAGCTCCCCTCGGTGCTGGATCTGCACTATGGTAAAGGGCAGCAGTGTGGCCAAGATGGACGCCATCCATATGAGGCTACAGCTCATTTTGGCATGCTGCATAGTCCTCAGAGGGCTGCTGCTCACTGAGCTGGCTAATGCCACGTAACGGTCAAAACTCATCCAGGTGAGGAAGAAGATACTGCTGTACATGTTGACCTGCAAAAACAGGGACATGAAGGTGCACAACACAGCATAGTCGTAATATTTCTCATTCAGGTTGAAAACCTCAATGAGGGAGTCTGCCACTAAGATTAGATCAGCTACTGCCAGGTTTACAAAGTACAGGTCCGGGATGGTCATCTTCTCTCTGTGGTTCAGATTGACCACTAGGATTAAGATGTTCCCAATAAATCCAATAGGAAACAGCAGGACAGTGTAGAGACATGACAGGAAGAGGCCGATAACGTAGGCCTGGTATTTGTCAGGGTCCTCAGTCACCTCTGTGGTGTTGTACTCCTCTGTAGTATTTACATACTGTGTACTGTTAGCATGTATCCAGAGCAGAGCTGTGACCTGCTCTTCCATAATGGAGGTTCTCAGACTGTCCCGTGTCAGAAAACACGTCTACATCCTTAAACCCTGTTAGCTCCCAGCCATGGCACAAACACTGCAGATTCATCAATGCACAGGGCTCATGCTGACTGATGTCAGATCAGTCCTAAAGTTCATGGTCTCATGGTGTCATTCATCTTCTTTTAGGTCCCAAACAAAACATTTTCATTGTTAAAGAACATGGTGTCCTCAAAATCCTAGAGTGACATGGTCAAGACTCAGTGGAGATTCCTGTCTTTAGTGCCCTGGTTTGACTTGTACCTTGCTCCAAGTGTGGGTGCATATTTATTCAGCAACACAACTGGATATGCTGTAGAATGAACAGCACACTGTAAGACAAGAGTGGAAACATACACAAGCAATATGTTATACATAACACAGTGCAGCCAAGTCATGTTATAGTTATTTAACCATCCACTGTTCATTTACACAGTGGTACTGCCTGCCTGCGCATTAACATTCAATGGTCACGTTTAAGTAGATGCATTGAAATTCCCCTGAAATCCTCCGCCAATCCAAACTTACTTTACTCTCTGCTCTGACTTTATGAATATTGACAGTAAAGGATGTCATTAACATTAAATATACCCTGTGTGAACTTACTATTCCCACAATGTATGCATATGACTGTAAAAGCCCATATTTATATTTATCGACACAAGTATCATGCATGTAGATCAAAAAGTGTCTCCTAAAAACATAGTATAACTTAGAAAAATGATCCCAAAATATTCTGGCCTAGACAAGAAAGCAGAAGTCCTGATTGAATATACTTGATAAATTGGACAATTGTACTTAAACTTTGGCATTTGGAAACAGTCTCTGTATTCTGCCATTTTTCCTAGAAATGAGGGATAATGTAATTTGAGCATTTTGTCACACATTTATAATTAAAAAAAAAAAAAAAAATAGAATAACTAATTAGGGATACATCTCAACTACACAAAAGCTGTATCTTTGGAAGATACACAGTATATTAAAATTTTATATTTATAAGGCTTGACCAGTCTCTCTTGAAAGTAGTACTTTGACTCAAATAAATGCATATTATTTAACAGCTGTTTTTATTTATATTGTGCAGGAATTCAGATATATGAAATAACTACAGAATAATAAGAAATATAAAATTGTAAAAAGAACTTACCTCATAACCGTTGTTAGTGCGCTTGTCTGTTCAGCTGTACTCATGTACACATGTGTAAATCCCAAACCATTTCTTCTACTCCACCTGCTGTTGTTTGACCTACCCCTGTCTGGACAGTAGAGGGAGGTGAGGGTGGGAGTAAAGGAGTAAGGGAGCGAGGGAGGGAGTAAGGGAGTGAGTGAGGATAGGTCTGGTACTGCAGTGACACTGGAAACTCTATCTGTCTAATATATCTAATATATCTAATATATCATGGTAACATGATTACTCTTAATCAACGCCCCACTTTAAAGAAAACTAGATAGACAATGCACTAATGTCAAATTAGCAACAATCACAAATACAGCTAAATGTTCAGATCAATTGGCTCCGTTCTTGATAGTGTCTGGCAACCTCACTACTTCCTGCCAAATTTTATATTTATGTGGTTTTTGCCGAGTTGTGCAAAAATGAATAAATATTGAAAGACAAGGCAGTGCACAAAGAGCTGCGGGTGGATGTTAAAAGTACACAAATAAACTGAATACAGGGGAGGACACTTCTGTGTTTAAAAAGAGAGATGTTTGTTTCAATGCTAATGCTAATTTTGAGGCATAATAAATATTAGAACAATGCCACAAACTGTACAACAAAGTATTCTACATATAAAAATAATTGGGGAGTCTTTATTTCAATCCATTTGAATTTCTATAAACTGAATAGATTTTAATAAAAGGGACTGTTATCTTTGAGACACAGTGAAATAGCTAGTGTGCTGATTTTATTATACTTCTATGTGTACACCATAGACTATGGTGCACTATGTAACCTTTGTGATGGTGGTGCAGGTTGTTCAGCTACAACTGTTTTTATTGAAAAACATCCTTCCTGTGAGTAGACTTTCCTCCCTACAGATCTGACTTGTAACTTGGCCTGCTCCCCTTCATGGAAATGGATATGTTTATTGCCAAACTGTTCACATTCAGACAAAGCAGTGCCGTAAAGAGACCCCCACCAAAAAGTTAACTAGTAGTGCACCTTAAAATACTTAAACTTAAATATACTTAACTACTTATACATTAATTTTATTTATTTTATATTGTGTTTTATTTTATTTTATTTTTTTTGCAACTTTGGGCATTTCAGTAAAACAAATAATCATATAGTTTTCCATTTATCATTTATACTAATGTAAAGTTTTTTTTTTGTTTTTTTTTTGCATATTTTCTAATGGGCATACTAGATTCACTAATTATTGTATTTCTTTATTATATTAATTAATATGAGGGCATACTGAGATATCCAGAATGTAATTTAATTAAAATGTAGTTAAAGTGAAATCAATATAATGGATTTTTAAATAACCTGAAGTCTAAAATCCTGACCTGACCGCGGGCTTGATTATCAAAGCCAATAAGGAGGAAACAGAACAGACCCTGCAGTGCAATGGGGGCACAGGCACATCTACATAATACAGAGTAATACGGCTCACAGGACAAAAACAGGGCTGTAAGAACCACTGGGTTAAATAAAGGGTGGTCTGTCTGCATGCACATCTCTAATGTGGGTGAATATTATTTACTATTTTTTACTTTACAGTTTTAGTTGAAGAAAATCAACCTGGTGTATATAAGGTATTTGCTATTTGGGTAGTATAGCCTAACATCTCAATATGCTACCTACATGCTACTCTACCAAATTGCTCAAATTGCTGGGTCCTGGTCCTGAACAGTTACATAAGGGTTTTGTACATTGGTGTAAAAAGCAGCATCAGTTTGCATACTAGTCTACTGCCACTAAAAACTGTAAGTGTTATATCAAGCACAATTAGAGAGGTCCTGCAAATATGACAATTAAAACATTATCTATATTTAGTCTTGGAAAAAAATTGCTATATAGATCTCTGTGATAGTGTAACCTCTTTAAAATGTAGCCTGTAGCCTACATGATTTAGCTGGATCATTCATTTATGTCATTTTGAAAGATGAAGTAGTCTTATGTTATGATGATTATAGCCATGAACACAGACAGTGAGGCAGGTGGTTGCCTGCAGCCGCATGTATACTGTAGGGGGCTATAGTGTTCATCAAACTATTCCAAGAGAGTCTAGCTGCAGACCTCCATCCAGAGGACCCTACCCCACAGACCTCCACCAAGATGCACCACCACAACCCATGTCCCTCTCCATTTACATTAATTTACGCTTACTAGTATTTACTCGCTGTTAAATGTTATTAAAAGCTGATTTGGATGTTTGCACTTATTAGCATTTCAAAGATTGTACATTTAATCTAGCCTTCATTTCTAAAAGTGTCCTAATTTGAATGCTTGCATAAGGGAAATTAGCAGTTTAAACAAGCAAATTAAATTGTCATCATGTGGCCTACAATTGCATAAATACAAATAACATAACCATTTTGTCCGTGAATGTGTTACCATAGGCCTTGTGTCTGGTTTAGATTCCCATGTTTAGATTAGGCACAAATCTCTAATGTTAGGAAAGAGGGTTGGGCTTGTCTTAGTGTAAAGCAATGTCAGCTTTTGTAACACTGAAAACAGCGGCCCTTAATCAGTGGACTTTTGACAGTCCTTTGGCATGGCTGCTGTTTGTTTTCTTTTACAGACCAGTGGATGGAGGTGAGTCACGTGAAGGGCCTTATGGTGGAGTTCTGCGGGTTGGGGCATCTGGGTGGAGGTCTGCAGCCAGATCCCTTATGACTATTTAGTTTGGTCTTGGTCACAGACATTGTCATCTCAGATTTTATATTTGTGAGTAAAAATAATTGTTAATTATTTAATAGATAATTAATAATTTTAATGTATTAAATTAAATTATGGTTTAAATTACTTTCAGTTCATAAGAACCTTTTCTATTTAGGAAATAATACTATGGGAGATTTATTACAAATGAGATAACCTGTATTCGGGCCAATGATTTAATTTTCACAGTTGAGTTCACTCTCCTGGACAACAAACGCAGTGCATGGGGTTTGAGCGTTGCGATGCAATTCCACTTGTGTACACTGGGTGGCGCACTAACATAAAGATTAGAGCTTGGCATACAGCTAGATCCAGTTTTAGACTCTAGCGTGACATATGGATCTATTAAAATAATATAGACATTGTTTGACAAAGATAAATGTAAGTTATACATTATAAATTATATATATATATCATGCATTATTTATTATATTTATGCATGTGTTATAGAACATAGCTAGGCTATAAGTTTACAGATTTTTTTTACATCTTCCATCTCTTGTTATGTGACAAACCAGTGTATTTATGTTGATTGTCATTTAATCATACTTTTCTTTTTGCAATACTCCTTTCTTCAAAACAAGGCTCCCTGGGCTCATAAAATGGCATTGGTGGTGTTGTTAATGGAGCTGATGTGGTTGAACTGGTGAGGTGAACTCTCCACCACCCAAAAACACTAACCACAGACTGTTGTTCAACTGCACTGCTCCACTCTGATGTCAGAAATGTTTTCAGTCATTTCATCATAAAGACCATAGGAACTGACACCAAAGCTAGTTTTATTCAAAGGTTAAAATAAGATAAATGAAAGATTTAATATTACTATGGAATATTGTCTGCAAATGTAATCTCACAGCTGTATATAATTAATAAGAGATATTTGAAATATTTTCCACCCAAGATGATATTTGGCTTTCGAAGTACTATCAGATCTAAACCTGGATTAGCCTGTATCAGGTCAAGATTGGGGCTAATCCAAGTCTAAATTAAACTAGCTCATGGATAAGGTACTTATAAATAATGATTTGTCTAAAACAAATGCTCAAACTGCAGAGGGGCCATAAATATGTTGTATGTATACATATACACACTGAGAGACACTGGTGTAGAGGGTTAAGTGAAAATAGCTATAACCTATATACTGTATGTTATAAAAAAATGTCTTACATACAGTGCAACTCAGTTCGTATTATTGATGGCCAGTACCACAAGTGGATCTATAAATTATGCACAGGAACTGGTACTTTCTTAAAACAACCATTTTTGGAGTATTTTTTCAATAGCTGACTTGTCACTATTTCTAACTGAAGCAGTCACAAAATAGGCTATACTGTATTCACTAAGCTAAGCTATCACAGTTTGTTCAACACCTCCTGTTCATATTTTACCTCTATTTTCAGTTTCCTCTGTGCTTTATTTCCCTTAAATTATCACGTTGGTTTGAGACTCACGTCCTCTTGGCCTAAACTGTGTAACTTAAACACAGTTTCATTTCCTTGCTCACATTTTACCTTGTTCTGGTCCTTACATGTAACAGCCTAACTTGACCCACATCAGGAAAAACACTGGTGGTCTTAGCCTTTGTGTGAAACTTGTGCAACAGCCAAATCAAATATTGAAAACCACAATCCAAGCGTCCTCTGCCAGCAGCCCAGTGCTCTGTGCTGTAGGTGGTCTACTGAACACGGGACCAGACCAGACTCATAGTTTTGGTCTGGCGTGAAGTTCTGCTTAAGAAAAACATGGTTAGTGTAAATGGGGCATGCTCGAGAGAGGGCTATGCTGTTAAAGGTGCGCTGTGTAACTTTTCTGGTGGAGGGTTATTATGTTTCTTGAAAAGTTTCACGGTATGGCATTAAAGTTATCTCTATGTTGACATGCAGGTGATACTGGTAGGCCAAATTACAGGTAAGCTCTATGGAGAGGCTTCCAGTCTGAATGCATGTTTTTTCAAGGTATTAAAAACATATGAGACTGAAAAAAGCAAGATACAGTATATAAATGCCATACTGTGGAACATTCCTGGAAAAGCAATTACATCTCCATCAAACCTTCCATCATTAAAGTAAAATAGTGCATATACACAGGCTATCATTTTGATCTTATCTCATTTAGAGTATTCAGGGATTTATATGAAAATAACAAAAAATGTGATTAAGCATTTTAACACGTAAGGCCAATCTCTATACTACAGATTTCATTATAATGTCATTATCAACTCCAGATGTGCAATAGTCTACATGTAAGCCCCCTGAAAAACACTGTTTTCTGCCAGCTTTCTTTTATTCGTGACTCATAATTTGTTGCAAACACATTTTATATTGTGCAGTACTGTTAAACCAGATGTGGTGGGCTAAAGTAAAAAGGTTAGGTTGTATTATGAAACAAATAGAAATACCATACTTGCTTGTTACACTACTTAGGGATACATATAACTACTCTTTACAACAGGTAACTGCTAGCTCACCTGTTGTTGTCCAATCAGCTTAGTTATTTACAGTGAGATTGTGTTAAAACAAAAGTCAAATTAAAGTCTAACTTGAGTAACAGAGCTTCAGACAGAGCAGTGCCTACGGTTAACGTCACATCCCCAGGGCATGTTGATGGCGTCAGCTGCAAATGATCAATATACTTTACCATGCAAAGGTGGGTTCAGTGGAAGCTGGATTGACAGATTAATAGGCCTTTTTGAATCAACATGGGTTTAAGTGAACCCATAAGTATCTCGTTGCTTTGTAGGTCTACATACTGTATAATTCATATAGAGAATTCCCTACAGATTGCTTCACCAAACTCCAAATTAGAAGTCTTTACAACTCACTCTCACTGCCATATCTTTCTCCTTTCTGTACAAAATGAACTGTTTATCTCTGCGTATAGATTTATTATCAGATGTGGCCCACGCTGCATTGTTTTTCCTGGAAACTCCAACAATATGGGATTGTTAGATGCAGCGAAGACTAAACAATCCCCAGAATGTGAGGAATGCCGCTATTTTTTCCCAGTCTGAATGGTGTAGTCACAGGGCTTCGCCGCAAGCAATCTGCCTATGTACCACTACACAACATGGTGGCATCCATTAAACATGCATGTCAGCAGACTCCACACAATAGCCTGTGTCTCTGGTTTACTCTGGGTGCAAAAGAACGGTCGCATACACAGAGCAATATGTTAATGGTTTTCAAATTTTTATTGTTGCTTTTCCTAGACCAGCAGAAACAGTAGTATTAAAAGTATAAGCCTGGTAACTACCTATATTTCCTTAATTTTTACCCCTAAATTGGTGATATACAAATATAAAAGTTGTGTTGAGATTTGATGAAATACAGTAGTGAGGTGGTCTAGGTTGAGAGCATTGTTATATTTGAATGCAAGAGGAATACCAACTACAGAAAGTATATTAAAAAATTGTGAGAATGACCAATTTTGCAGAAATCATCAGCCATGCAGCTGTTTGTCAGCAATGTCGGGAAGTAAATTAATAACTGTACCAAAAATACTTACTTAATTTGGTGGTATTCAGAATAAAGTTACTTTCCTAAATTAAAAGGAATGCATGGCAGTACTTCATCATGCAATTTTGTCTTTGAAATGTACACGATTAGTGAGACTAAAAACACAGCTCTTGTGTGTGCATGTGTGAGTTTTCTTCTCTAATTGGTCATAAATGAATGCATAAGAAAACAAAACAATTATGTTTTTTACACTATAATATAATGCAACTCTGTAAAAGTATTGAGTATTCAGAATAGAAGGACTCTGATTGAAATAGTGTACAAATACATTTTAATTCTGATATTCAGTGTTCTGTAACTAAATACATTTTCAAAGTATTCTTCCCATCACTGTTTGTCAATCATTCTTAAAGGTGCACTGCACAACTTTTCAGGTGGAGGGTCCGCCACCTGCTCATCTCCATGGAGATGCCATTGCTTTGCCTGAAATGTTCCATATGACTTTAAACATTTTCATCTAGTATTTATTCATTACAGGTGTTCCTATTGCTCAAAAGTTCAATTCTGTCCTACTACTAATACTGTGGAACATTCTGGACAAAGTAATACCATTTCCATGGAGACATCAGGTGACGGACCCTCCACTGGAAATCTTACACAGTGCACCTTTAAAAATCATACACAATATTCCTAGCACCACATGATTCAACATTCTGCATTATCATAACAAAAAACAAGGAAGACGCAGCATTGATTTTCACGTTAGTTTATTGTTTAATCAGTCTTTGACTCAAGTGACAGTTGATTACTTACAGAATCTAAATATATCTCTCATGAAATAACACTGTACTTTAGAAAGAGCCTGGCCTCTGTAGGACCATTATTCACATACAATATATACACATTACTTTGTATTTTACACACATGCACCCAGCCATCACATCTGAAGGTGCGTCTGATTCTTGAGGTTTTTGAATAATAGCTTGAGGCTGGGAAGTTTTACAGTATTTCGTCGTCATTATCAACCCACTTAGAGGCGCTGGATGTAGGGCCCCATGGAAAGTAATACAAGCTGTTTTTGGTACAAGTTTCTTCATCTGGCTTCATTAGTAAATCATGGATATCGTGCAGTTCATTTGTGGGAGAAGCTTTTAATTACTGCAGCCAAAAAATATTTCAGATCTGTGGCTGCAGAAATACTATAAAAGATGGACAACTCTGAGAAGGTTAAAAGTTTCTGCGTACTTTAAACCTTAAGGATATTCCACTCAGTTATAAAGACACTAGTATAGTTTTAAGTGATTGTCCTTCAAATTTGTGTTGTATGGAATAATATAATTTCACGCATATAAATTTCCATTAAAAATCATGGGGTATTTCAGTAATTAAGTTCAGTATGAAGAATGCATTTTGAATTTTTAACAAGGATCATCAAGATTTAAAAATGCAAAGAATAATTTATTAAATGTTACAATAAATGCCTGAAATAAACACATTTTTAACAATATTTTGAACTGAAATTAATGCATTTTTACCATAACCATGTACTTTACTGGTGGCTATATAGAGTGATACGAGAGATATTTGAAGTGGGATTTTCAGCTTATATGATCAAACAGCGTCATTTCCCTCATCTAACATTTGACCTGCTGCCACTGTTTGCATTCAAATCCTAAACAAATACCAGGACTTTGAGCTGGCTCCAAGTAATAATTAACTGCCTCAAATGCACTGATTTCTGGAACAGCAAATACAGTAGGATATGACGGATGTTTAAACAAAAAATAGGAAAGGGGTCACTGTTAAAAATGTATTAAATTGATACAGGCAAAATTAGCTGGGCTAAAGATATAAATGTAAATGAGACAGCCAATCCCAATAAATATGCACAGTTCAATTTACACTTCTGAAAAGTGCTATGTTACACAAAATGGACTCTTGTGCACTTTAAGTCATGTTATAATGTTACCTCCTCAAAAACATATCTGGAGTTGTGTTTTGTTTCATTCACATGTGTCTGGGTAACCCTTCATTATTAGTCTGTCTACATTTCCACAGCTCAAAATGCTCTGTTCCACCTTGTGATATCATGAAGCGGTAGTTTCCAAATTAACTGCTACCTTTTACTATGATTTCTTCCTTCCTGAATTACCACAAGACTTCACAGGGTGGAACAGAGTGTTTTTTGTTTGAGAGAAGAACTCAGCCTAAATATGTAGGATTTGTGTGTTAAATGTGTGAATGAAAGAAAACACAACTCCATGTATGTTTGTTATGAGAAAACAACATTATAACATAGATCAGCGCAATATGGCCCCTTAAATGACAACAACCTGGAGAAGCAGTCTCTAATTCAGCCACTACCCAAGCGTGCAGTATTACTATGTTTTGGTGGGAACTTGAAAGACAGTCCTTTCATATTTGAGTGAAGCTCTGTGACAGTGTTTGAGCTGGTTGACATATTTCCACTGGACAAAACCTTCCCAAACACTTTTACAATGTGGGAAATGTACAAAATGTCTCTTCTTCTCACAGCATAGACTCCACACCACAGTTTGTAAAAGCAATGACTATGGCTGAAAAGCTTAAATACATGTAATATCTTACGAGGTATAGCAGTTATAGCTGAAAACCTGATTGAAACTATTGTTGAATGTTCATGAGTGATGGTGAGCTACCGTATTTTACAAATTAATAAAGGCCATTAAAATAGAACCTCACTGTCAATGTATTAATTTAAACACAGGTTATAATCAAAACATGAATACACCAAAATGTTTATTCAAGTGATACAGGTGTCTAGTTTGAGGGGACTTTTTCTCTAATTATTTAAAAAATCAAGCTTATGAAATGTACTTTTTATATTTATGTGATTATGAACTTCATTCTTCAAGTATTCATAATAATCCTGTAGTTGCAATAGTGCCTGGTGGCCATGCACTAGTAAACATGCAAACCTAAATGGTATACATTAGACATGCCTTCACCAGTAAGCAGATACTCTAATAGGGAGTCCTGGTTAAAAGCATGTTCCTTCATGGATAGCTGCGGTTTGTGCCTAATGCCCTCAAACTAGAGCCCTAGTGTGTTTAGCTTTAGTTGGTAACAAACATAATAGCACTTAGTGGTTTAGTTTGTGTCCTCAGAGCTGCACTGATCACATGGAGCTCTTAAAGGTGACAGGAAATTCCACAGTCGCTGTCGCTATAACACAGCCCAGAGCTGGGCTCCACAGGCTGGCAGGGGTCCAGTGGACTGCGGCTCTGAAGCAAAGATAAGTGCTGCTGGGGTCAGAGGGTCTCCCAGTGGGTGAGCTCACGTCACGACCTGCTGCACCGCAGAGCGTTCATGTGGACACGACTGGTCGGAGCAGTGTAGTCTCCGCAGCAGCCTCTGGAGCTTGTTGGAGAAGTTTTTATTCATTTGTCGGTACATGAGAGGCATGGCAAAACTGCTGGAGAAGGCCAGCAGCTTGGCCACACATCTGAGGAAGTGATAGGTGGGATAGTTGTGTCTGTTACTGAAGGAGCCTGGGCTTCCTGCTATAGTGTGCACTAAGAGAGTCATGTAGTATGGGGTCCACAGCACAAACTGCACACACACAGAGGCCAGCAGCAGTCTGTGGATAGAAGGATCCAGACGAGCAGAGTCCTGGTCCAGAGGAGTGGACTCTTTACGAATCCGTAAAATGAGCACAAAAGCATAAAGCACTGCCACAGCTGGGACCACATAACCAATAAACATCATGATAGCATCCGCTGCCTCCTTGTTCTGCATTTTGGAGCACTCAATCATCTTGGTGGAGACATGGTTGCAGACGTAGAATAGCAGAGAGGAGAAGCTGGTGAGCACAGCCCCACCCCAAATGAATCCACACACATGTTTAGTGTTGTAGACACTGGACATGTATGTTCGAGGCAGCGCCCGTTCTATGTAGTAGTCCAGGCTGAGCAGCGTGGTGGAGTACATGATGACCAGTGTGGAGATGTTGAACAGGATCAGTAGAGTGATGTACACCTCGTTATTGAAGTCCCAGACAAACCAGCGACTGAAGCTGGAGCTCAGCAGCTCCACCGGAGCGACCACGTTGAGCACCAGCCCCGCGATAGCCATGTTGACGAAGTAAACATCTGGCATTGTCATGGAGACCTTATTGGACAGGTTCACCACCACCAGCAGCACGTTGTAGCACAGCCCCAGGGGGAAGCACACCAGGAGGTAGAAGAGGGAGAGGATGGAGAGGAGGAGGCCGAGGTCCTGGCACAGCTGCTGGTCCACACTGGAGTCTGTCTCATTGTAAACTAAGCACATCCACATCGCGGGCTCTGAAACACGCTCCTTAGCACGCCAACTGCAACACACATAAGGGTCTGGTTAATACTCACATACACTTTGAATCAAACAACACAAGTGTACATTTTCTTTGTACTAAAATTCATCCAAAGAGGCCATTTTTCCCGTTACTGCAAAACGAGCCGAACATCAGTGATATAATGTGTTGTAATGGTGTTTACTGAAATAGCCCTCCCTCAGTGCAGTGTGGAGTGGGCAGTCACGTCAGACACGGCCGGGCCATTATCCCCGGGTAACTCTGTTAATTTCACTTCACTGCCTCTTACTGGCTGAATGCGAACACCTCACAATTCATTTCAGCTCCATTTGCTGGCTCCGCCCTCAACTCCAGGACCAGAGCCACACTGTCCCGAGCAAATGAGGCCCTTTAAAGAACAAGAGCGCGTTTGTTGTGACGCCTGAGCAAGTCCTTTCTCCTCCTCATCTCCTACTTTTGTTATTATTGTATTGAATGATGTGGTTTAAACTTGCGCCTTTGGTTTTCAAGTTGATTTTAGGTCCAACTATAGTCAGCATCGGGAAGAATACATTCCAAAAAACATTTATTGAATTGAACCTGCTTTAAAATGTATTTTGAGTTACTTGGTCCAATAAGACTACTGTATTCTGAATACTTTCACATTATGTTACATTATATTGTGTAAAAAATGTGACCTTGGATTAAAACAGCTTTGTGGTTATTGCAATTTGTAAGTATTTATTTATCACTGATTAGAGATGGGACAATTGCACATGTAATCTCAACAAGAACCTGTTTTATTTTTCATAATGATGCCGTCAAAATCTAAAATTGTGTGATTTCTTTGGTTTTAGGAAAGTAACTGTAGCAACTGAACTCTGATTACTACCAAGTGAAAGAGCAACCATACCAGAATATAAAAAACATGTTTTTTTTATACATATTTTCAGTACATGTATTTAATTAATTACTCAAATTTAATGACTCAACCCACACAGTCCTAGCTTAGTCCTTGGTTTGCACTATTTGATTACATCTGGTGTTTTCAGCCTCTTTTTTTACTGTAACCTTGAAACTGTATTTTTCTAACGTCTTACAGAGAGGCCTGCTGATTATTAAAGACATTCAGAGAACAGCATTGTGGGTAGTTGTCTTCTTTCATTAACACCTCCAGTACGAAGGCCACGGTCAGGGCTTTCCACATGACTGACCTGCCCGATAAGAGCTGCTCTCATCTGGGCAGACACTCGGCATAGCTCGGCCTCTCTGTTCCGGTTACAGACACTTGGGAATGTGGTGATAGACAGATTTATGGAGGGATATGAAAATGAAGCGAGCAAGGTGAGGTCAAAGTTTAGGAAAGGGTCGGTGAAAGCAACAGGAAAACACATGATGAGTGATTGGCAGCTTAGATTGAACCCTAGCCTCAACCCTGACTGAATAAGGTTGATTATAATTATTCAAAGGGCCTATATTATGCTATATTCTATCTGATCTATGTTATGTTTTCTCATCACAAACATATCTGGAGTTGTGTTTTGTTTCATTCACACGTTTAACACACAAACACTGCATATTTTGATGAGGTAATATGATTCTAACATGGCTTAAAGCTCATAAGGGGACCTTTAAGTTAATCCTATACTTTCTTCTGATTTAGTTTATGTTGAACGTTTATATTCCTATCATGACCAGAGAACTACAAACGGAATTGCTCATTTGGGATATTTTTTTGATTGAATAAAAATTAAAATGGGTGATAAAAATGAATGGACTGGAAAAGACTGCCATTACATTAACATAATTTCCTCTGCAAACAAAATATAATGTCTTACTGGATGTAAATTTGTTTCTTTAACTATTACTTTGACCTCTGCAAGCATGTTCTAAAATGAATGTTACTCTTGTATTAGTTCATGCATGAGTTTAAAAAGTGAACTACAACAAAAAAAAAAAATCACAAATATAGTTTTCCAAAACCATGCAGCCTTATTTTCATACAAAAATCAACAAAATTCCTATACATTCTAAAATAAAGAAAACACAAACACTTAGGCCTACTAAAAAGAGCTATTTTAATAACAGGTACATTTTTGGTATATTCTTCACATTCAGAAAAATCGTATTGGACTAGTTTTCAGAAGGTGAGCAACAATCCCAAAGAAGCTGGGGAAACATTCTTCCATTTACTTATGTAACTCTCCTCCACTACAAAGAGGCTGTTTTGGCTGTAAGCCCTGACACACACACACACACACACACACACACTTGGCCTTAGCTCCGCCCACGCCACATTCTGATTGGCTGTAATGACGCTACAGGAGAGAAAGAAAAGTGTAGGGTTACTCCTTTACAAAAAAACGCTGTCTAGTCCAGGACAGGAACAGTGGTCTGGCCTTTTTGTAAACATACCCTACAACAACAAGCAGCCGGTGACTCATTCACTAAACCAGAGCTTTACGGACAGGACATAATTAGCTAATGGTCCCACTAAGATTATCTAGTCTTTTGTTGTTTGCTAATGTGTTTGTGGGTTTAAGGGACAGGCTGTCAAAATAACTGCCCAGTCAGAAACCCAAAATGGACAGGCCAAGGTTTTATAATAAAACAGTATCCATGGGTTTCAATGATGAGAAATTAGGACTGTTGCTGTAGTGATTAACAATTTAAAACTTATATATTTTGAATGGGAAAAGTCCTCAAAATGTTGCATATAACAGGAAGCTGAGATCCATGAATAGTCCAGGTTTAGTGAGTCCTGATATGAGGCAAGTCCTAGTTGTTTTAGTCCTGATGTAGTTTTGGTTTAAATTTTACATTCCTACACTTTGCAGGCAATTAAAAAAAAAAAAAAATATATATATATATATATATATATATATATATAAAGTTGCAGCTTCAATGGGTAGTCTTACTCACTGACACTACCTCTCATCACCTACAGACAAAAAGACTTGAGGAGGGGTCTTTGATTATAAAAGACAGAACAGCGTTGTGGGTATCCAGTCCCCTTTCATTAGCACCTGCTTTATAAAAGGCTTATCTAGCACCCTTTCATTACCACATTGACACCCAAAGGCAGTTTCCTACAGTAATCAAGACCTAAAGAAACTCAACTACAGGGCTCCCATCTGCAGCTATTAAGCCCAATTTCAAAGCAGTCAAGTCGCGTTTTATAACTTCAGACACTAAGGCAAGTTTTTCATCAGCTAAACTATCATGTGATCAGGAAGGAAGGAAGAATGA
Source organism: Taenioides sp. WSHXM2023 (assembly GCA_029959045.1). NCBI lineage: Eukaryota > Metazoa > Chordata > Actinopteri > Gobiiformes > Gobiidae > Taenioides > Taenioides sp. WSHXM2023. The sequence goes on along the minus strand of CM057101.1, from coordinate 13,398,907 downwards.
GGTGTTCGTGGGTGAAGTATTGAGTTTCTGAGTTAACACTTAGTCAGTATTGGAAAGTCATATAAGGACACTGCTACCATTGTTTAAACATTAATATTGATTCTGAGGTTAAATTTGGGCAATTCTCAAAAACATACAAGCAAACACATTTTATGACTACATCCAATTTGGGGAACATCCTGTACCTAAAAATTACTTCAGAAATGCTAATTTTTTGAAACATGACTTGACAAATTAAACTCCCCATCAATAAGTGACCCAAATATCCTTGGTTAACCTTTAGATTGGTTGATGTCACTACATTTTAGTAACTTGTGCAATGCAGAAATCAGTATTTAAAATATATCTAGTGCGAGCTGCAACTTTGAAATGTTCTGGACCAACTTGTGAATTAAAGGTGCATTGTGTAACTTTTCTGGTAGAGGGTCCGCCAGATGTTTTTTTATCATGGATTTTATTGTTTTGTCTGGAATGTTTTTCAGAATGACATTATACCTCTCTATCTTCATAGAGACTAAACCACACCAAGTTACAAGTCAGATCTATGGAGAGGCAACCCCGCTCATTGTCAAAATGTCCAAGTATTTTTGAGCACCTGTAATTGGTAAAGTAGAGCTGTTTAATATCATACAGTGAAACATTCCAGGCAGAGTAGTTACATAGAAACAAGCAGGTGATGGATCTCCAACCAAAAAGTTACACAGTGCATCTTTAAAATACACAATAGTCATTTTTTCCTTGAAAGCTTTCGCACTATCCAATCCAATACACAACCTGACAGCGATCAAGAACAGAGACAATTGCCATGATTATTACACAACTACAGATTGTGGTGGTTTTCAATGTTCGGCTCTGGGGTCCCATAACCACGTCACTGTTTTGGCTGAGAGGAGTCCAGCACAGAGCAGCCCAAATGGAAACCTCCAGAGAACCAAAGAGTGATGGTTTTTATTAAACTTTGGAGATGTTTGAGAAAGAACAAAATCCCCCATGTTTCGTAACAAAGAAAAATGTCCTTATGAACGTCCATGTTTTGTTTTCCTGAAACTTTCATCGACCACTTTAAAAGGCAATGTAAAGATTACTTTTGAAAGATAAAAGTTAGCTAAGCATATATTTTTCTAACTGTACAGCATAAACTAGCCAATACAGTAATCTGATCTTGCCATGGCCAATAACAGACAGTTTGCAGTATTGATGTAAAAGTTTTAAATCTACAGCAAGACCCCCAAAATTAAAGTTGGGGAAAGTTGACAAAATAATATAATTTGTTGTACTTTTTAAATTGATTGTGCAAACATGCAGCCCCTTATTTGCATGTTAGCTCACTATTCAAATGACTGGCCAGCTATCGAATGGATTCTGATATACACCACAAAACTGATATTAGCACTGATATAAAGGCATGGGACAACACTGAAATTTGGCGTCACAATTATCATGGCCAAAATAATTTGCGATAAACTATTATATCAGATAATTATTAAAGTTGCTGACCATTTAAAAATGTCATGAATATGAATAATTATATTTTTATATATTTAAACAACTGTTGTATTATTGTGTTTTGTTACAAGTGAAAACAACACTGATCTAGAAGAGAAAATGGCGTTTATTTTTGTTACCGCGATTATATGAAATGTCCATGAATTATTATTGTCTACCCTTTTTATCATAATTAACAATATTATTGTTTAATGTCTCATCCCTGCCGATATATTGTCCATCCCTTCTAATGATACAGGACAGGTGCTGGGAAGATGTAGACCTAAACTAGCCAGTCCCTCCCTCTGTCAGTCCACTGTGAGGACAATCAGCCTCATTGTTGTTCATGAAAACACAGTGCTTGAGTTTTGCGCATTGTACAAGCCAGCAGACTGTGATAACAAAATATTCAGTTTTTTTTTTTTTTCTCAGCTAAAGAAAAATCAAGAGAGGTGATAGAAAAAATCTTCTCTTCAGTCAGTACACACCATTTCAGCTTTAGCATAAAAAGAAACTGCCTCATTTGTGCTGTGTTGTGTTGTGACTGGGGCAAGTGAGCACCTTGGACATCTTGAAAAAATGGGTTTCATTACAGTGAGGTAATTTTAGCCTGTCAAAGTGTCACGTAATAGTGTTGGAGATGGACTGTAATTCACAGTCATTGAACTAAAGTACACCTTGACAACGTGATTAGAAAAGACAAGAAAATAACAGACATGCAAAGTGTACTTTGTTTGAATGGACTTCTAATGCAGCCCTCTCTCTAACCACATCTAACTTAAAGAAGACATTACGTAAAATCTGATAATGGTTTCCTATCATTGTTATGCAGCAATCCTGTGTTGTCCTGCATTTGAGGCCTAAGAGTTAAAAAAATTACAATTTTTTAAGATTAACTGAAAATAAAATAAGGCCATAGACACATCAAAAATGCTGCATAGCCATCTTTAAAAAAACAGAAAACATATAGCTTTTTTCAGTAAAACGCCGCTGTGAAGAGGCCAACAGCAGATCTGCAATTTTGAACAGGAAGTCAATTGACAAGTTTCTATCAAGATAAGATCAGTATCGTGTTTCCTACTGAACAGAATGTGAAATGAGAATCTACATATGCAAGTTCATTTCTAAATACCAGAAAAAACATACATCAGGTTTTCCTACACCCAGATACAGCTGTGTGACAACTAACCTCAGGACAATGATTATCAGACTCCAAAACAACTAACATAACAGATCCTTTTTCTGAACATAATCCAGTCCCACTCAGACTGCATATGACCTTCCTCTAAATGACGCTTTAACATCTGGCATCATAAAAACCTTCCCAAAATTACGTATAACTCGCAAAAATCAGCAACAACAACAACAACGGAGCACAATTTAAGTGCGCATTGCCTAACTGTCAAATCAAATAATTCCTATATTTGCAACACGCCAACATCTCAGTATTGTTGTGACCTCTTTTCGGTGCAAAATAATAGTTTTGAGATTGTGTCAGATCCATGAGCCACGTCACCTGTCAGATCTACTGTTTGAGCCACACTTTACACACTCACAAGCATAGGATATAAGTGGTATATGTGGTAGAAAAGGTCATTCTATACATTACATAAAAAGGGGACTTGTATGTGAAGTCAGATGTGTACAGATGATAATCCATGTGGTTTGGCCCGAAATTAAAACAGTCAATAAATCACAGTTTGGAAAGTTGTAAGTTGAGAGGATAAACAATCACAATGCAATTTTTTGATGTATTCATTTTTTTTTTTTTTTATAAATAATAAAGTCAAGCGACCGCAGCATGTTTTGTGGCTAGTATGTGAATTGACATTTTTGACATTTAAAACAATAAACATGAATAACTATTACATACATTTAAGAGAACAATACATTTATTTGTTTTATTTTTTCATAATGCAAAGGGTAAAGGGTATTTGGAGGTGCTTTTGGTGGAGTAGTAAGAAAAACACTTTTTGTAACATTTTCTTGTTTTTTTTTTTTTTTTTTTGTTCAATAAAGCCCTACTTTGTGTTATGCACTACAAATTTCTTTAGCCTACCCAATAAATAAAAAATTGCAATATATTATTATTATTTTGTCAACATGAAAAAACGCACGTAAATAAGTGGCTGTGTTCTGCAGCTCACCTTATGCTGTTGTAGGGCAGTGCTGTTGCTCTCAAGTCTTTTAGCCTGGACTAGACTTTATTTTTAATAGATTCATGCGATACAGACGCTGTGTCTCAGCAGAGTTAACTCTACTACTGTGCTGTTGTTCGTCTGCCTCCTTTTGTTCGTTTGCGCTTGTGGTCCTGTGGTCGAAACCAAAATGCATCTAAAAGCAGCGGAGGACGTGACTCTGCTCTGCTTTCCAGTTCATCCATTCTCCCTTCTTCCCAAACGCCGCCATCCGCGTGCCGCTGTGTTGTTGTTGACGCGATTGTGGAATGCGTACAGTGTGCAATCCTATTGGCTCAAACAGTGGATCTGACGGGTGACGCAACGCAAAGGATCATGGTATATGTAGTCGTATTATTATTTTTTTTCGCTGACACGAACTCAAAACTTATTTTGTGTGCAAATGCATGCCGTTCAATACCAAACAGAGACCACAAAAAGACCATATCAAGGCAATTTTGATACCACAATATTGCGACATCGCTTAAGTATATTTGACTTTGTTCTTTTGCCTTCACATTGTTTCAGGCAGTGAGACCAGCTTCCCTTCATGACCTTTCTCTTGAGTTTTAGCCTAAACAGTCTGAATGCTGATGTATGTTTTGGAATAACAGCATAGATACATAGAGGTACTATTATCCTTATTTTGGGCTATTCAATTCATGTTTGGCAACTTTCACTTTCCAATCAAACTTTGGACTAAACAAGTGAACACTGTTTAGACTGTGAAGATCCGTAAACTCAGTGTATGGCCTTCAAATTGATCCCACATTTGGAGTTAACACAGAATCCACAGATTGAGCTGTCAGAAAACGAAACAAAAATCACACTCTTCTTGCACACGTCTTGGGCTGCAGTTGTGTATATGTGATTAAGCCCTATGTGAACTTTTGTGCACTACTCAATGTCAAACGTGGTTAAGTGAAATATTCCCAGAGGGAGGGAGGCCCTGTTACAGCATGCTCCAGCCTCGCCAGAAAAACACCATCTTGTATTTTGAGTGACGCACATGTGCTTGGCGTCCGAGAGTTGTGAATTCAGATCTGCCTCATGTATGCGCTGATGGGAGTAGAGTGACAGAACTGCAGCCCACACCCCTCGTATATCCTTACTGGAATTTACTGCCTTTTCTGAGAATGTACCCAGTGATGTCACGAAACCCCCCGTCTCGTACCAAAGCAGAAGTACTACAGCTGAAATGCAAACAACATTGCATGAGTCAATCTTGTTATGATTCTGTGTGGCCTTCCCATTACTGGATCTCATTCATTTAGAAGGAAACCAAAAGGAGTTGCCAGATTTCACGGCAAAAAAAGGAACTATTTATTTGAAACATGCACTGTGTAAGTTTTCTGGTGGAAGGCCTGCCATCTACTTGTCTTCCTCAAAATGTGGCACAGTATGGCAACTTATCCATCTCCATAGAAAACAAATGTGACACCACCAGCCCAAGTATCAGTTCAGCTCTGTGGAGAGGCAAGCCCACTCACAGAACAAATGCATGCTTTTCAAGGTATTTCTGAGCAATAAAAAACTGAATTGAATCAATGCAATACAAGAGATACATGACTTTACTGCCATTCTGGTCAAAGCTATAAAATATCCACGACAAATTTACACATTGCATATTTAAGTCTATGTAATTAGTATTATGGAATTAACCCTTTGGCACATTGTTAGTATTTGCATGAAACTCCCAAGTGATGGTAATGTTGCAATGATACAGCAATGTCACAAACTGCTCATTTTACAGGATCCTCTTGGGGGAAAACAAAATTGACTCATTTACAAGTTTATGTTTGCATTTAGCATGGATTTCCAAATGGCAGCGATTATCACAGCACAGTAAACCATTATTATTTCATGATTTATGTTTAAAATTTTCTGAAATTTTACCATAACAGATATATGATCAGGAGTTCGTGTTCTCATGTATTTAGTCTTTGATTTGACCACTTTCACCACCAAGCCCACAGTCTAAACTGATAGAGTATCCCTGTGTCACCATAGCGTCAATGCAATGATCATAATTACCATAACTGTTGTATGCATTCATAGTTTTTTCATAGATCTTGCGTCACCATGACAGAGTAAAGTCAGTCTATAACAGGGAGGTCCGCCACAACCAGTTTTACCAGTTCAATTTTGAAACAAAGCATTTTACTGTAACATTTCCTTTGATAAAACTTCCAGCAGGTTCCACGGGAAATTCCCAAGGGTCTGGCTCCCATTCATTGTCTCACGCTCGCAGGTGTCAAAATCAAAGTGTTTCTATTGAACCTGTCATTTTCTTTACCGTCATTGTCAAACATACAACTCTGCACAAACTTTTACTGAAAAAAACTAGAGTCAAGTTGGCAGTTGGTTTAAATCAAAGTTTTTCAAATGTCAATATTACTAAAAAGTTTGGCATTGTATAGAATCTACAGCTAGTTCCAAGAGCAAATGTGACTAACCTACTTTTTTTTAAACATAAAGCTGTAAATTTGTTGTGTGAGACCGCCAGTGATTTTCTTGGCAGTCCATTATTCCTGGAAAGCAGTATTCATAAGTGCTGTGGTTTCTGGTGCATACTAATACGGGGCATTTAACAAATTAAAATTATTCAGCTTTCACCATGGATTAGAATAACTAATTATTTGGAACACATTAACTCAAACCCAAAATACTGCTGCCCTAGAAACTGAATTCATTAAAAGAAAAGGTGCACTATTTAACTTTTCTGATGGAGGGCTTGCCACTTTTGTCTCCAGAGATTGTATTGCTTTGCCTCAAATGTTCCACAGTACGGCATTTAACTAATCGATCTCCATGGAGATCAAAGCAGCAAAGCATTTAAGTTACAGGTCAAGTCTGTGGAGAGCTGACCACGCTCACAGTATGAATGCACTTTTTTCAGTGCATTTAGAACTAATAAAATCACCTATAATTGAAAAAAATGTGTAACATTTTAGGCAAAGCAAGTTGAGTTTGTGACTTAAGTTTTGTTTAATTGTTCGACTTACACATCATTTCAACTATTTACAGTTTCTGTTTATCTGTGAATATGACTGAAAGGTTTTTACTCTGCACTCTTTTAATGTTAATTTTATGATGATTATTTATATTTTGATTTGTTTATATTGTGATTTGTAATGTCTTTCTTATTCTGTAAAGCACTTTGTAGTATTTTGTGTACAAATAAACCTGCCTCGCCTTAAATTGTTTTGATAATTTTGATACAGCTATTAGAACGTGGCTGTACCTGCCTATTTCTATCCATGTCCGCCGAGTGTCCCTATAGTATCCACTGCACAAAGCTCTTAATGCACTTACAATGTAGAGGATAGACAGTGTCATGTTTACAGTTTTTCCTCATTACCTGGTCACGTTTAGGTCAGGTCTGCCCGGTCCCTGTCTCCGCCTCCGCACTGAACTGTAAGAGCTAGACCCAATAGTCAGAGTTCATTTTGTGGCCAGCACAAAGCCAGCTTACATCCATTAAGCCCAACCACACACGCCCATGTCCACACCACTCACATGGACCCAGCAATGATAAGAGCCTCAAGCTTCACTTCAACCTTGCAACAACTTTCAGAACAAGAGACGATTTCCAATGACATTATTGCCCAAAAATCTGTACACATACTGTATGCAGGCTTGTCACGATAAATACATTTATGATAGATATAAATACTGACCACAAAAGAGTATTGCTCTCATGGGTACTTTTTCTTTGTACTAGTGGGTATTTCTTTTAATTATTTTTCTGTACTATGATCAGATTTGAGCTGTAGAATGATTAACTATGAACTTCTATTGCTCATTATAGGTAAAACTAACTACAAAAGTGTTGTATTCTGTTATATATTTATTGCAGCTCATTTTCTAACTATATTGTACATTTAGAACTGTTTTTTGGGGATAATTCTGGTTTATGGTTTGGTGTCAATATTATCGTTTATCGTCTATATTTAGTTTAGTTTAGTTGAGTAATAAATTGTGCCTCAAAATTTCACTATCAAGAGACAATTTCCAATGGCATTTACTACTCAAATATCTGTACACATATGCTGAATATGTGAAACTATTTATCACAACACAACGACGATGCTCTTGTCACATTGTGGTTTCAATACCAGTGGGTAAAGTGTGGCGAAATATGCAATTAATGTCATTTTGAGTTATAATTTTAATGATAGATTTTAAAAAGACACAACCAAGAACTGCCTATTTATTGCCCTATAGACCTGTCATGATAATCACTAATTGACTTATCGTTCAATATATGTTAGAAAGAACAATAGTTTTTAGGGGTCAGTATTTAACGTGGAGACTTTGTACTTTTTGGTATTTTTCTGTACAAAGATCAGATCTGAGCTGTAGAGGATTGAATAAATAACTTCTACGACTTATTATAGACACAGACTAATTGCTAAAGTGTTTCATTCTGCTTTTTATTTATTGCAGATCATGTTTTTAGAATAGTTTTTAGGCTATCATATCAGTGGCATAAATTAGTTTCAATATTATTGTTTACCTTCTTTATTTTCTTCACCTATACATTGCATTTTATATTGTAACAGGCCTAGTATAGACCAATGACTTCACAATAACAATCCATATGTGACAAGACTGTTTAATTATGAATACGCATAAACATAAACATATATTCCTAGTCCAATGTGATGAAGAGTGCGTGTGTGGCTGTGAAAAGAATGTTAAGTCAGCAAAACTATGCATTTGCACAACAGGGGTGTCTCCTATAGGATTTTAATGCAGACAGTGCACAATTCATCTCATGACCTTTCTCTGTATAGCCCATATTTACTGCTGATACAACTTTAACCTATTTGAAACTATGAGAAACATGGTTATTTTTCCCAGTGACAATCCTGCTGTTTTTTGAATGAGACTGCAGCTGAGCACACAGACATAATGAACCCATATCGTGGTCCCTTTATTTTTGTTCAGACCTTGTGTCTTTCCATCACACTTGACTGAGCAGATCAAAGCGTGGATAGCTGTCACGGTTCTACCATTATACGACCATTTCCACGGCTATTGTTGCCAAAACCAAAGCGGCTCACACCAGCTTACTCCAACAAGACTACTACTCCTCTAAATCATTTACAAGGCGCATCTGAAGGGAAAGAACAGCAAGAAACAGCAGATTTTGAGTAAACTTACCAGAAACGTATAGCTCTGGCTCTGTGACAGACCTACGGAGGCATTTGGTTTGGATGTAGCGTTTCCATTGGTGTTTCTCAATCGTTTCATTTGACAAACACGTCCAAAAATACGCGCTCGCACTCTCTCCGCCCTCGTAAAGCCTAAAAGCGGCCAAAAGTGTCGTTTTACTGCATTTTAGTCCCGTACAGTCCTCCCCAATCAACTTTTCAGACGAGGCTTGTTCTAGAAAGGGGCAGTCCGTCTGATGCACACTTTACTACCGCTGCTGCTCTGCCCTACGCTGTGTACACACGTGACCCTCCCCCACCGTCTCTGTGCCGCTGCGCTCCGGCTGCGCTCCGGCTGCGCGCTGGCTCCTCTGGCCGTACTGCGCGCTCATTGGTCGGCCGCTGAGGAGGTGGGACACGGCGGGGGAACTGGAGGAGCGCATACACTTCCACACACATACAACTTTACTATTGGATTTCATGTGTTTTTGAGGAATACATGAGACACAGCGTTTTGCCTTCTAACCTAACATAACCTTACACTAAAAATGCTGTAGGCGTATATCTAAGAATCTATTGGTACTTTGCAGCTGATGTCATCAATATTTCCTGGGGGTGTGACGCTAACTGTAGACACTGCTCTGTCTGAAGCCCACATTATAAGTTATATTTTAATCTGAGTTTTATTTTAACACAATCTGACCATGAAACGCTGACTTGGTTGGAACTACAACAGGCGAGCTGATTTGTGCTGTTAAACAAGTCTGTCATAACGTTCTTTAGTTAACTTAGTCGCTCTCACCTTTTTGTTGAAAAAGAAACACCCAAACAGGACCATGAACGCTTGTATTGATCCCATCTCCTGAAAATGTGTTGTTTAAATCCATCTTGTATTTTTTCTTAAGTTTTCAGCCGATCTTAAAACTTTTTTGTCAGTGTTTGCCATTGTCACACCATGGTAACTGCTATATTTCTCTAATGGTTGAACAACACCCCCACGTAATGTCATAGCAAAATATTAATAGACTAGACTAATTAATAGATTTCCAATATCTCTGCACCTGACTGCTTATGGTCTGATTGCAAGCTGAAGCAGGCAATTTTTAGCCTTTTTTTTTCTAATAAAACTTCACCGTGCAATTTAGTTACTCAATTGCTGGGTTTTTGGCCTTTCTTTCTTTGCTGTGTTAACTGAGAATTTCTCTATTGTGATATAACTTATCTATGACAGCTGATTGCCACATTGAAGGCTTAGTCAAAACATGCAGAAACTAGATAAACTATTGCCTATATTTAAGCTTACCAGACTTATAATGTTGTACCTGAAGGAAAGGCTAAAACTGTACTAAATTAAAAGTTGTGGGCGATAATATTCAGTCCCTTTCAAAAACAACCACTGACATTTATTGTGAAAAAATGTTGTTTTTCTTTTTTCTTGTTTAGGTAAAGAAACATGTGTACTCAAAACACAGACTGCACACAGAGATACACTGTTTAAACCAATGCAGTTTTTACATTCACTTTTCATTACCTAAACTTTAAACCGCACAGAATATAGCTTTGTATTTTGTTCAATAGAGCAATGCGCCAAAGAGATTACAGATTATCAGAACGATTATTCTTATTACATTTTATAATCTGGGACTATGGTGGTCTCATTTATATTTTGAATACATGGGCTATTGTCTTCAGAATACGCTGTGATTTTAGAACTTCCTTAGCACCGCCCATCAGCCCTTACCACTGATAAACTCTTTATTGTCTTGCAAAGCTCTCAGTAAATACATGCAGGCAGTTTTCCTTTGTTGAGTAGTTAATCTTGACACATGCAGAAGGACAACAAAAGGGGTTCATTAGCCCAGTACACTTCTATCATTAGTTTCCTGTTTAGCATCTGGGGCCTAATTGAAGGTGAGACAAAACAACAAAGACTTGAGCTAAAAACCTGGAAGTTGCTATTTTTAGCCAGATCCGTGATAAAAGAGGAAACACTTTGGAGAAGCTTTTAAAATAATGTTGCTCTGATGTGAGAGAAAGGCATAAGTAAAATGTCTGAAATATGTTTCCAATAATAATTCAACTATTTAAAAACTGTGAAGAAATGTTCTGATCTTTTATGACTCATAAATTGAATGTCCCAAAAAAGCCTTGTGGGTGTTAAATATGAAGTTTAAAGGTGCAGGTCTTTTCAGGTGCAGGGTCCGTCAAACGCTTTCCTCCACAGAGATGCTGTTGCTTCATCTGGAATGTTTCACTGTTTGACATTAAACCTTTCTATCTTCATGGAGACCAAACCAGACCAAGATACAGGTCAAATCTGTGGAGCGGGCAACTTTGCTCACAGTCAGAATGCTTATATTTTTGAGGTATAAAACCACCTGTAATTGAAATGTAAGGTAGAGCTGTTAAATGTCATATTGTGGAACATATGAGGCAGAGCAATGACATCTCCATAGAAACAAGCAAATAACGGACCCCTACAAAAAGTTACATTGTGCCATTTTCCCCACCGCTATATTACATTGTTTTATCTTGGTTACTTGCAAACTAAACAAACAAATATATAACTAACCTTAACTTTAACATTGAATTTGGGCTCTGTCTATTTATTTACAGGTCAGCCTCTTGTAAACATTAGCAGGCAGAGAGGAAGCCTGCCTCTAATCAATATGCAGTGTGTTTACCTATCTGATGAGACAATTTGCTTGACCAGTGAGGCAATCCTTTTTTATAATGTAACTTACTGAAAGACATTTGGTATAAAAGTAAACAAAGACGGGAAGCCACCAAAGGGAATGGCCCATATTATGCAATTTTCTGATCTATGTTATAATGTTGTTTCCTCATCAAAAGCATTCCTGGAGTTTTGTTTTGTTTAATTCACACATGTTTAACACACAAATCCTGCATATTTAGGCTGAGTTCTTCTCTCAAACAGAAAACACTCCACCTTGTGATGTCATCTGGTAGTACAGGAAGTGTTCCACTATGTTTTTAAACTCCACCTTTTACTAGAATCATTTGGATGATGAGATAACAGCATAATACATGACTTAAAGCTCACAAGAGTCAGTATTGTGTAATATAAGACCTTTAAACAATTTAACCAAAAGTTCATGGTGAAACATTGCCAGAGAAGTTTTGTCTTCCAAGTCTCATCCAAGTGACAGGCAGGGCATCTGACTTAAACTCTTTTCCTTTAAATTCAATGTGCAAATAGTTGAGGAAAAAAAGAGAGAACAACGCCTAATATGATCAATTGTAAATTTGGTTTGTAGTATATAAACTGTTATGCAGTGTTTAAACTTGCGTAGAGATACCAGAATATTTTATTGCACTGTGTATTTTCTTGTGTATTTCAAAGCTTCAGAGAAAGTGAGTGTTTATCGTTTGGGGCCAAAGGGGTTGTGGGTCTTAGGACTAAATCACACTTTATCCTCAATCAGGCTGTCAAATCTGGACGTATTCGTGGAAGCCCCCAGCACTGCATTGTACTGCTTGTATTTTTTGTTCCCAATGGACTTAAAAGACAGGATGACGACATCCTATGGCTTGTTTACAAAAGGAAGTCTGTATGCCCCAGTTCTAACAGTATAGCACCAGATGGCCTTGTGGATGTAATTCTAGTTTAATGATGATGATTAAACCCCCTGTCTGCGCTGGAGGGATATTAATAATTGTTTAATCACATAATAACTTTACCATAATGTGTATATTGTAGTGGTGGAAGAAGCACTCATTTTTGTTACTTAAGTAAAAGTACAGATATCAGAGCAAAGAAATACTCAAGTAAAAGTATCACATGAAAAAATCTACTTAAAGGTGCACTGCATAACTTTTCTGGAGGACGGTCCCCCGCCTATTTGTCTCCATGATGAATATGTTATTGCGTTGCCTAAATGTTACACAATCTGGCATTATACGTTTCTATCTCCATGGGAAGCAGGGAATGCCACCAGGCCAAGCTATGAGTGAGATCTGTGGAGAGGCTAGCTCAGCCTCAAGTAAGAATGCATGTTTCTCTAGGTTTTTTTCAGCAATAAAAACACATGTAATTGAATACATATTTGATCAGTTTAATGCCAAACTGTGGAACATTACTGGCAACCCTAACCCAGGCAAAGTGCTAACATTGCAGTAGTGTAACCTCAACCAGAAAAGTTGCACAGTGCACCTTTAAATAAAAGTATTAAAGTACCCTTTTAAAAATCTACTGTGTAATTTTGAGGAATTTTAAGATTTTGAGATCTAATAGAGCTTCGGATGTAGTGATTTTGATACAGATTTGTTCCGTGATTCAGTCAACATAAACAAATGAACTGGTCCTTTTTGTCCTAGCAGTTTTTATTTGTATATTTTAGTATATTCAAATTATAACCCTTCAGCCTTTTCAGCAGGTAATGATGAGGTAATGATACAGAAGAGCGTGCAGTGAACGTGACAGACACAACTCAAGTGCCCAGTCGAGCCTATTAGCAAAGGCTCCTGTAGGCACATGTGTTGGAGCTCAGAGGTGGACATTAAGCTCTTTATATCTGTGATGGGGATTACTGTGTCCAGCCCCCGCCTCCAGTCACCGAGAGGCCCACTCATTTACATACTGCAAAGAGGAATTGTAGCCACAAGACTCACTGTGTTTTACTGAAAGACATTTGTATGTTGTTTCAAGGGAAAATAGTTTGTTTTGGTAGAAAATTACAAGTGCTAGTTGGGCCAGAAATCCCTTTGTACTGACTGACTGTGGTATGCTTCGCTGTGTTTTGTACTGAATACTCATGTACAAATGCAATTTTCCAAGTCCCATTAAGGCTCACTTTATGTAACTTTTGGAGATGTTATTCCTTTATCTGGCATTTTTTAGGAAAATAAAAGCATGCATGGCAACACTTCTTGTCTCCATGATAAAGCAATAATATCTACCTGGAGACAAGCATCTGCAATGTTACTTAGTACACAGGTAAAGCTGAAAAATAAAAATGTTTTTAAAAGTTTGTCAACATTATGAACACTTCACATTGCCTAACAAGCTAACGAGTCATCAAAGTCATTCATTAACCTACTGCGCCTAAAACAATACAGTGAATTAAACAGAATTACCACAAAGGAGATATACAAAAGTGGAGAGTCTGTTATTTTGTCTGTTATTTTTCAAGAACACTTTAAATGCTTTTTAAAATTCCCCATCTGCGGTCTATAAATATCCCACAGACCACAGACATAAAGCATTGTGACAGTCAGTTAATAATCTACATGGACAGTGATGCCTTCAGCGTGTTGTTGTTTGTGATTTGCTCTGTCATTCTGTCAGAGCACTTCCTGGAAACGTCCGTCCCCAGGGGAAACGGGAGCCTGTGTTGCCACCAACCCACGGGACAACTGATAGTACACAGTGTTACCTTGTTTTTATTTGAGGCAGTGATGTGATTATAACCATGCTTTTGTGATGCTTTTGCTTTTGGTCAACGGTGTGAATCGTCTATTTTGTATAAACAACACTGGAGATGATGTACAGAGACTTGGCAAAGAACAAAATAAATAGCATTATTACATTACATTCAGCCAACAAGTCTCCTATTTGAGAACAATAAAGTGTTTTCTTAGACTGTTTTATGATTTATATAGTAAATCCAAAAGAAAGTCAGATTTGTGGCTTTGGTGTCCTTCAAGGTACAATATTAGGCCCAAAGAGTTTTGCTAGCTAGTAGTTTATCATGATTATTTATGTTTTGATGTGTTGTACTGTGATTTTGAACTCTTTCTTATTCTGTAAAGCACTTATTATTATTATTATTTTGTGTACAAATTGTGCTATACAAATAAACTTGCCTTGCCTTGCTTAGTTTTGTTAAGTTTTCAAAGTTGCATTTAATGTAAAAAAAAAATGCCTTATGGAGACTGTGGTATTTTGAGACTTATGATAATGAAGATAAGAATAATTTTAGCATTAAACCAAGCTTGTCTCATAACTTCTCATTAGTACACGTCATGATAATCCCAGCCATGGACATGTTTGAGATAACTCTTGCCGCACAGATTTAATTTCTATTTCACATTTTTATACTAATAAAAGCAAACTTTTTAGCCCCAACCATTCTTAAAAATTCTCTACAATTCATACCATGCAACCATCTACTTCAGAGTCAAAGATGGAGTAAGTAAACATCGAATGCTCTGTGATATTTATTGAGCTTGGCACATGGGATTTTACTTGGGCCAGGTTTGATTATAGCCTCAATGTCAGTAGCCATAAGACACAGAGAGCCGAAAACACAATGATACCAGTACACTAAATCTACAAAGCATATAAGAATCTTCCACTAAATGAGAAAGACAGTGAATGTTTTTGGAGCGGGTGTGTCCAAAGGGGGGTGCAGTGTTGTAATGGAGGTGGTGCATACTAAAAACATGCAGTCTTCCTCCCTATGTCCCAAAGCACTGGGCCTGTCCTGGTGAAAGAGAACGCTCTGACCTCACATCAACCCTGTAATGTTTACTTCAACCTCGACCGTATACTTAAACAGTAGTTTTATGGCACGTTCTTTACATTTTCTTTGTCTCTCGGGGGGAATTCATCAATGCCTTTCTGCATAAAATTAGATTCCAAATAAAGACACTGTTAAAGGTTCTATATTACGCACAATTGACTCTTGTGTATAATATTGTTACTTCCTCAAAAACATACCAGGAACTGTGTTTTGTTTCATTCACACATGTTTGAGTAAGGCTTTATTATTAGTCTGTCTACATCTCCAAAGCTCAAAATGCTCTGTTCCACCTTGTGATGTCATGTAGAGATATTATTCAAATTAACAGCTACTATACCTTTAGTTCAGTAGAGACTGGTAATTCCAGTGTTGCTTCCTATATTGTCACATGATATCACAAGGGGGAAGAGTGTTTTCTGGTTGAGAAAAAAACTCCTAAATGTGCAGGATTTATGTGTTAAACCCACCCAGACACGGGAAGAACATGCAAACTCCACACAAAAAGGCCCAGGCAACCCGGGGATCAAACCTGGAACTTTCTTGCTGTGAGGCATGAGTGCTAGCCACTCATTCACTGTGCCGTGTACTTTATAACAATGAAAGTACTGAATGCCCTAGTTAGTTAAAACATAATGTATTGTTCACTTCTGTTTCAAAAATGCCACATGGATAAGATGAGCTCAAATCCTGTGTGAACCAAGGTCACACTGAACAAAAGAGCAAAATTCAGCCTTAGCCAATCAGCTTCTTTCTTTTCACAGTATAAAACTTCTCTGCACCATCTAAGAGTTGGGCAGTGCACAGGAACTGCTTCATGTATGTCTGTCTCCTTTGATCAAAGTGTAATTCAACTTTTAAACTTTTCACTGTATGGCTGGTTGTTTTTGACTTTTATTTTATTGAATGTTAGGTTGAACTTGCTAAAACTAAAATAGACCTCTAGAATATGTGTTCTTCAAGTTCTTTCATATCATATTTCACGAGGAACAAGATGCCGTGTCTTTACATTTGTTCTTTTGTCAATGCATATAGACAGGGTATATCAAATCAAAGCCAGCTCTCACTCAGCTGTTTTCTCTTACAGCAGCCTCATACTCAGAGGAGGCAATGCAAATCCTCTTGGACCTAATCTAGTTAAGAATTTACAGAGGCTAAATGCTTAGTGAAGCCAGTTATATTTCTGCTTAGTATCCATGTTTTATACCAGTGGAGTTTCTCATATTTAGCAGTGCAGGCAAGAAATATCACAAACATCTATGGTCAACATCAAAGTTCACTGTCTTGCTGCTTTATCTTTTGACTACTTTTCTTTGAACTGAGAACTAAATTCACCAAGGTAATAATAACACCAGTTTCTTGCTTCCTCAGTCAAAGTTTCATTCTTGTTATAAATTCGTCATACTCAGAAAATGAGGTGTCAAAGGCGAGGCACCTTTATTTATAAAGCACATTTCATTCCAAAAAAGCAATTCAGTATGCTTTACAGTAGGAAGTAATTGAGAATACTTGCAATTCATAAATGTATTACAAGGTATAACTCAAAAGCATCAGTAAACAAAATATTAAAAGGTACACTGCTTTTTGCTACTGGTTGGGGGGTCCGCTACCATGGAGATGCTATTACTTTGCCAGTAATGTTCTACAATATGTTATTAAACTTATGTAACACGCATTTATTCATTTGCTCAAAAGTACCTATAAAAACATGCATTCTGACTGTGAGTGAGGTCACCTTTTCACAGATCTCACCTGTAAATTCGCCTAGTGGCATCTCCTGCTTGTTTCTGTGAAGATGGAAAAAACCTTCTTTTATCCATGGATATGCTGTTGTTTTGTCTAGAATGCTTGACAAAATGGCATAAAACCTTACACAATCATGGAGATACCAAACCAAGTATGTTTTGGCAAACAACCAGTAAACGTACACAGTGCACCTTTAATCGATCAACTAACCAAATCAAATAAAAAGTTTTTTTGTTGTTGTTGTTGTGGATCAGTGAGGTCTCTATAGCGCTGCTGCTCTGTGGGCTCCTGCTCTGTTCCATAAGCCTCTCAGATGACTGGTGAGGCAGAGGCAGCGGTGGCACTGGGCAGTACGGTGAGGCCTGGGGCAGATCTGAGGGATTAGGGCTGTTTTGGGAGGACAGAGAGCTGTGGGGGGCTAAACACACACAGCTGTGAGTTTGTGTGTTTCATAATGCTCTGGCCTCTGGCACCACTCCGGCAGCGGGCACTGACCTCAGAAACTGGAGAACACACAAGAATTCGGACATTTCTGCAGTTATAAAAACAATATTGTCCTTTAAAGACCGAATAAGTACTCGGTGACACATTGTTGGCTGCAATAGGTTTTGATTGATTCTTTTTCTTTTAAAAGTCCTATATTACGCAAAATGGATTATTGTGAACTTTAAGCCATGTTATAATGTTGTTACCTCCTCAAAAACATGCCTGGAGTTGTGTATTGTTTCATTCACACATGTTTGAGTAATCCTTTATTTTTAGTTTATCTACATCTCCAAAGCTCAAAATGCTCTGTTCCACCTTGTCATGTCATGAAGTGGTAGTATTTAAGTTAATCTTTAGTTCAGTAGAGTTTGGCAATTCTAGTGCAGAAATGATCCAAATTATTCTAGTGAAGAGATATAGAGTTTAAAAACACAGTGGAGCACTTCCTGTATTACCACATGACATCACAAGGTGAAACAGAGTGTTTTCCATTTGAGAGAAGACCCTGTATGTGCTGAGTTTGTGTGAATAAAACAAAACACAACTCCAGATATGTTATGATGTAGATTTAAAAAAAAAGTGCAATATGGGCCCTTTAAATATACGGTTTGAAAATCATGTACAGCATCTTTAAATGTACTTGTAATGTTCTTATCACTGCTCACAACAAATCCAACTCCCTTTATTCGTCTTGCCTAAAACTTGTATTGACTGCATAATTCTGGTTATAATTTGCATTCAGTTGATGATAAATACCGTCTCCTAAGCACATGTTCAGTGTAATAATCTCTTGTTTCTTCTTCTACAGTGCCTAAAGACGGTTTGAAGCAGACTCCCTGTTGTCCTGGCTGGTGCCGATAATTGCCTCTGTGCAGGTGAAGCTGCCAGCTCCTGTTTATGTCTCTGAGTGTGATCGAGTTTCGGGTCTCCATAGCAGCCACTGTTCACTGCTCACTCTCTATTTACACAAAACAATCCTGATGGACAGACACTGGGTGGAAAATGTCAGCTGAAAAATGGATCATGAAGAAGAAACAGCTTTCGAAGAGCTTTTGGCAGATGGGCTGATGCACAGTGGAAACATTGTCGGAATACCTTTTTGTTTTCAGCAGATAAATGTCAAAATCTGTGAATTGTGAGAGGAAAAAATGTTAGTTGCTTGCATACTTGTATTAAAAGTATTCAAAGATTTTAAAGGTTCTATATTATGCTAAATTGACTAATGTGAGCTTTTAGTCATGATAGAATGTTGTTACCTCATCAAAAACATACCTGGAGTTGTGTTTAGTTTAATTAGTCTGTCTACATCTCCAAAGCTCATAATACTTTTACCTTTAGTTCAGTAAAGATCAGCAATTCCAGAGCTGAGATAATCCAAATGTTTCTAGTGAAGGTGTATGAAGTTTAAAAACACAGTAGAGCACTTCCTGTATTACCACATGACATCGCAAAGTGGAACACAGAAAAGAATACAGCCTAATTAAGCAGGGTTTTTATGTTAAACAAGTGTGAATGAAACAAAACACAACTCTAGGTCTGTTTTTGATGAGGAAGAAACATTATAATATAGAGAAAATAGCATGACATAGGCCCTTTGAACACTGCACTTTACAAAATGGTCAACTTAATATTTTGGTTCCAGAAATGTACGTGAAATCCTACTAGTACCATTGCCTCTACATACTTCCCTTTTATGACGCTGAAGCATCTAAACCACCAATCTGTGTATAACTTTTGCACATCGCTGCATCTTTTCAAAGATTGTTATGTCTAACTACAAAGTGAAGTTTTCTTTGGTTGAATTAGTCATTGTGTGTAGATCTCCTGTCCTCTGTGCCTTTTGTGTGCCAATCAGCGGCTTTCTCTTAGTCACAAAATACTGTAAAGAAACACAATCTACCCCAGCAACAACAAGGATTCAAAGATGTGGGCCATGGCTTTCTTTGTTGTTGATGTGTGATTTTTTTGTTCTTTGTTTTTCCAATCTTTCAAAACACACTTGCCTTCCCCAAATAAGTTTTCAGTAAATTGTATAGTGAAAATTGTTGTCTCTCTAAGCGTTTTACTCAAGGACCTTTTTACACACACACAACAATGCTAACAACTGTTCGGATTGGGTGTCTACTCTCTCTCCCTGCCTGTGTTTGATGTCGTGGTTTTGGCTGTCCTCTAAAGCGTTCATTTCAAAGTGGTTTCTCCAAGCCTCACTCTGACTGACTGGCTCTCTGCCTACACCCTGTGGTCTGCAGGACAGCCAATGGATGTAGTCAATCTTATAATGTACAAGCTCAATAACATTGTATATCAGCTTTATTTAGATGAGACACTGCAGAAAAGTTTTGAAATACTTAAAAAAGAGAAATAGTACAATAGTACGCCTACTAAAGTGTAGCTCCACCTCAACTTGTATAGTCTTGAAGGTTGAACAAAAATGTCCCTGGATCAGAGCCAGCTTAGCTGCAGCCTCCAGTCAGCTGATGTTTTTCAGCTCATTCACCATCTTGCTGCATACATTACACAGAGGCAGGTCATAGGCTCATTACAGGAGAGGCACAGTGCCAACAGAACATGCTCATAACTTTTAAATGAGATCCATCATCTTTAATCACAGTTAAGAGTCAGGCTTATCATGTTAAAATGTTCTTTCACTTTGTCAGCTAAAGGGGCCCGTGCGTCCCTGACGTGATGCCTCACAGCATCGAACAGGCCTCAAACTTTTAGGAGAGAGCTTCACACATGATAAGAAATCTCTAGTGTAAGAACTGCACCAGCAGCAGCTTAATGCAATGCAGAACCTGATTTGAAATTCAGCTCAGGGCAAAAACGTGATATTAAAGAGAATATTGCTAATGCAGCAAACCCATGTATATTTTATACACTCCCACCAGAAGTGGATGCAAGTTTTATATATATATATATATATATATATATATATATATATATATATATATATATATATATATATATATATATATATATATATATATATATAAAGAAATTTTAAGAAATTTTAAGAAAACAAAGGTACAACATGCTGCATCTAAAGGAGCCGTTATTGTGAAACAATAGTGTCTTTTTATTGTGTGAAAAATGAAGGAAGACCATGTCTGGTGCATATGAGGCTGTGCCCAGGATGTCTCAGATACAGATACACGAATACAGAGGACATGAGATGTACATGAGGGGAATCAGAACAACGACATCATGGACCTAAAGCCTGAGGTTTGTGAGACCGGGGCATCTGACTGTGTCCAATGGAAATGTGCTGTGGATGTTTGCACAAGGGGACAGAAGACAGCAGGGAGGAAATGCTAATGATCTTTATGGCCAATAAAGACGACATATATCTTTGTTCTGATGGACGCTCATGACCTTTTGGAGTGATTTAGTTGCACTTGGAATCTGAGACAGCGACTAGAGCAGGACCATGTCAAAATGTCCCATTGAGTTCAAGTGAAGCAAAGAAAACAATGCTGCTCTTTCAGCAATCTGCCCTTTTTGGCTTTGTGTTTTGACAACATAGTGGTTTGGGGCCAGGGCCGACCCCTGGGGTACACCTTGACCACAAAAAGTTTGTCTGTTCATATTGTATAAACACCGTTTCCCTCATATTGCAATCACATTTTTCTGTTCTGTATAAACAAGTAGTAAAAGGGTCAATTGTATAAAAGTAAAATAAAAGGACAAAAACTTGCAGCTAAAATACAACACTTAATATAACCCTGTGGTAGACGTTAAAGACTATTTAATAAACCACTTAAAGTGCATCTGATAAATTACTAATGCACATTTTACTGTTCAACATCTTCTACATGGAGTGAGAAAAAAGCCATAGAGCACAGCTGAATTAATAAGTGAAGGTCACCCATTTGTTTAGCACTTGAGTTTTACTTTGTGACTAAGGAAAAGGAACCAGGGAGACGCGTGTGGAGACATCTTGTGAGTCCAGTCTCTTAATGGTGCTGTGTGACTCTGTAGTTTGTCTCCTCCACCTCCCACAATGCTCTCCTGCCTCTGTCATCTGATAACACTGCTGATAACCAGGTCTGCTGTCTGTCTGAGAGAGGCTGTCTTCAGTGCACAAGAATATACACTATAGACTTCATATTATAGCCTGGGCTTAAAATTAAACTTTTTTAGAAAACAATGTCAAAGGTGTCAAAGATTGCGGCAAGACTACAAACAAGATTGCCAAATAAATGTGCCCATGTTGTGATTAGTGTTGTCATGACCTGCTTGCTTCCAGGTGAATTGGCCCATATTACCTTAAGCAGTACTTTTTACAGCTAATATAGTAAAATAAGCTAAAAAATAAATAAATACATACAAAATAAAATAATAATATTAATAGTAATAATAAAATTACCAATCTTCCCAAAGAAAACTGCATACCAAATTACATTTTAGTTTTGGGGTAAATGCTCTCTCACCCCATTGTCCCATGACAGGTTTTTTTTTTTCTTTTTAATGTGAGTGAATTCAGTGTGCTGTACTTGCCCCATGCTGATACCACTTTGTCTGACTAAACACTATGGCATATTCCCTTTAATCCCTTCATTTGTAGTTCAGTTCCAGTACATCTAAGCACACATGTAGTCTAATCTAAAAATGCATACCTTTTTGTTGTGGCTAAATGCATGCATGTTAGCTGTGCCGCCCCATCGCACAAAACCACATTTTCTACAAGATTTATCTTTCTTCGCCGTTGTGGTGAACCAAATGGCAGCCAGTAGGAGATCTAACCAGGCACATAAGGACCACATGTCTCACAGCAATGTATGTTGGCTTGCAAATGTGAATAAACTGCAATAGATCAAATTATGGTTTCTCAATGGGTCAGCTACAGCGTGTGTATTATTGCAGAGAGATCTGTCAACTGCTCGCACATTTAGGCCACAGGATCTACCACAACTGACCTGATTTCTGCGACTGTAAAGGAAGTTTAATAGTGTTGTTATAGGGGATTCAAAATATGAAATTGCTCTTGCACACTCTAACTTGGCCATTCCTCTTGTGAAACAAAGTTCAAACAACCCTAAATGTTTTCATTGCGTAACACTTGTTGATTTCATAAAAATAGGGATGGATCTGAACAATGTTACTCAACCTAAAATTAAAACCTTTCAGCAGCTGACATTGTGTGTTTACTTATCCTATTATTTTGAAATGGAAGACACACTTTTAAAGGTCCTATATTACACAAAATTGACTTGTGGGCTGTCTGCATCTCCAAAGCTCAAAATGCTCTGTTCCACCTTGTGATGTCATGAAGTGGTATTTCGCTGTAGTTGGTAGTTTTCAAATTAACAGCTACCTTTTACCTTTAGTTCAGTAGAGATGGCCAATTCCAGGGCTGAAAGCATCCAAATGATTCTAGTGAAGGTGCATGGAGTTTAAAAACACAGTGGAACACTTGTATTATCACATGAAATCACAAGGTGTAATAGAGTTTTCTGTCTGAGAGAAGAACCTAAATATGCAGGGTTTGTGTGTTAAACAAAACACAACTCCAGGTATGTTTTTCATAAGGAAACAACATTATAACATAGATTAGAAAATAGCGTAAATAAAAAAATGTCTAAACAAGATCATTTATCAGAAAATTATAATAATAACTTATAATGCAATAGGCTTTTGTAAAACCTGTAAATTTTACTTGGATAATTTCCTTATCTTGCCATAGTCTTTCTTTTCCTTTGCACCATATACACCAACCCCCTCTCTCTCTGCCTCCTCCAAACTGTGGCTTTGAGTCGCCCCTGTTCTGGGCCTCATTCCCCTTTGCAGAGCCCTCCAACTCCCCATTGTTCCTGTATTCTGTCTTATCAGCCAACCAACTATATAAATAGCCCCAGTAGGTTTACTCCCTGCAAAAGGCCTAAATCGACAACCATACAATTACACATACATCTTACAAATCTACGTCTATCACCAAGTTCTCTTCTCTCCTGGAGCAGTCACAACTCGGCTTTCCTGCCAGCCAGCCCTGTTTATTGGTGTTTTTAGTGCATTGCATTATGGGATACTTGTGTGCAGAGGTAGAGCTGAGGTGGCCTCCCTTGTCTAGCAGGCTTGTTTTATGGGAGGGGAGACTTCACTCCCATACAGAGCTGAAATTAAGTTAAGAAATGTTACAGCAAAGTTTAATGAAAATGTATCAACATGTGGATTAATGCAAATACTCTCTATAACATCTCTATGATTACAAGCAGATTTCTTTCTATCATCACAGAGACCAAACCAGGCCAAGTTACGGGTCAGATCTGTGAAGAGGCACAATCAGAATGCTTGTTTCTCTAGGTATAATTGAACCACCTGTAATTGATTTAATGCCATATTGTGGAACATTTGAAGCAGAGCAATGACATTCATAGAAACAAGATGGTGACGGACCCCCAACCAAAAACTTACACAATGCACCATTAATAAAGAATACCATTATATCTGAAAATGCCTAATGCACCACATTAACTGCCATTTCCACGCCCTACATTGTTTTCACAGTTCTATGTATTCTGTATAGAAAGACAGGGAGGTCACACAGAGGTGTGTTTATAGGCAACGCATGCAGAACCTTGGGAGCCACAAGGGTGTCATTACACAGTTTTTCTTACATCAACCACATTTCCTCACACTCGAAAACACACAAGGAGTGTGCAAAGAAACTCAAATATGGTAGTGTAGTCCAAAGTTCATTTGGAATAAGCTGGAAATTGTATGAGGAAAAAATGAGTGATGAATAAAAGTGTGGGCCCCCTTCAATCAGATAAGCCCAGGAAGCATGCCAGGACTGCCCTGGGCATTCTTAGCTATCAACAGAATCAATAAATAATTAAAGCAAATCCAAGGAACATTTTTCAGATATAGAATGGACGTCGAAGTACCGGAGTAGCTGCAAGATTTGCATGCTTTGCTAGTTTTAAAGGTGCACCATGTAGCTTTTCTTTCTATAAATATATCATTGCTCTGCCTGGAATATTCCACAGTATAACATTAAACAGATCTTCCTTATATTTATTAAATTACAGGTGGGTTTATAGCCTAGAAAAACAAGCATTCTTATTGTGAGTGGGGTTGCCTCGCCACAGATCTGAAAGCAATAACATCTCCAGGGTCTCCATGGATCCTCCACTAGAAAAGTTACACAGTGCACCTTTTTATTGATGGAGGAAACCAAAAATACATAAAGAAAAAAAATCCTCAAACTAAAAAAGCACCAAAAAAGGAATCAAATTACTATGCCACAACTGTTATGTAATAGATAACCTAATGCAATGTTAAAGCCACCATTTCCTCTTTGCATTGCATCTCCTTATCAAACTCAAATATAGTTATGTTTCCAAATACTAAGACAGATTGCCTGCATGAAAACCACATAATCCAAAGTTCATCTGGAACAAGCTGGAGATTGTATGAGAAAAAAAAAAATGAGTGATGAATAAAAGAGTGGGCCCCTTTCAATCAGATAAGTCCAGGAAGCATGCTAGGACTACCCTGGGCATTCTTAGCTACACAAGGCGGCTTTGTGTGCCCGATATGCTGCTGTATTTCCACTGGCCCTGTAGAAACCTATAGATGCAATTATTTGTTTATTAAATACAAAAGCCTTTAGTGACTTTCATCTAATGGGCTCAAAGAGAAAGATGAAGTGATTATGGTTGGACCGGACCGGGCAGAGGAGGCATCAGATACAGAGGTAGTACAAAGGCTTTGGCTGTGAGATAAGCCGCAGATATGGAAGTGGAAACTGAAACAATTCCAACAGACTCATTATTTTAGGGGTTACAAAGGTGAAAGAAAGTTAAAGCAGAAGAGAGGAGTTTGTAGTTTGAAAACACAAATAGACTAACTTACTGAGCTGGAACACAGACGCGGAATAACCCAAATAGGAAATATAATTACGTGTATTTCAAACATAGGGAACATGTATGTATTGAGTGTCCAAAAAAGGTCAACTGAGGGAGAGTTCACAATTTTCATCCTTTGCTTTCTGTTCATACTTTACAACGACATTACACTGGGGGTGTTCTACATGTATCTGATGGAATGTTCAGCTGTTACCATGGTGACACAATGCAAACACTACCAAATCAGTTTTAAGATTGTTTGAAAACTGAATAATAAATCTAAAATGGATTTAAAAATGGATTTAAGCATGCCTGCGACAAAAATGGTGAGTGTGATAATTGAAAAACTGCTGGCTAATGTTCACTAGCTTGTGACTGTAATTTTATGTATGAGAGATTTGTTTGACAGCACAAATCCTCTCACTTGTTGTGGTTCCTGCTAAGCCAACTCCTCTTGATCAGATTGTGTTAAAACAAAACTAAAGTTAAACTCTAACAGAGCTTCAGACAGAGCAGTCCCTTAGTTTGCATCACACCCACAGGGAATGTTGATGACATCAGCGGCAAAGTATCAATACACATCTGTACTGTATAATTGTACCTTATTTTACATGTTATTTCCTATTTTTGCTACTTACCACTTACTTTTTATCTTCATTGTTATAGCGCATTCTAATTTATGAGCTAATGTCCAAGGAATTTCCCTTGTGGATCAATACGTTTTATTCAACTTACACACAAAACATACACATGGCAAAGGTGTACAATTATATGTGGAAGCCTCTGGGACATTCTCGTTGGTACAGCCTGTTACACTCTATTCAGAGCTTTATAATTATAACCCTGTGACACAAACAAAAGTGATTTATGCTGTTGCGTCTCGTAGATAATAATTTCTAGATCTCACACTCGTCTGAATTTCCACAAACATTTGATTTATGTGAACTACAGGGAAGCTGAATTGCACTAGCGTTGTGTTTTATCATGCCCCCAATGAAATAAAGTTGAATGAGTTAACAAGGCAAAACAGACAAGATTGAGCATGACCAATAATCTGCTTAAAGGGAAATGTTGTGGTCTTGAAAAGTGTTGAAAACCATGAGTGTTTTTCCAGTTAGAATTGTGTAAATTAGATAGTGATGATAGTGATGATAAATGGCAAAGTTGCATCTGTAATGATTCCTGTTTTCATACAAATAAAGGATAAAATATTTGGCTTTTCCAAGTTTTTAAACCAGGTTTAAAATAGGTCTTGTTTCCATAGAGATGTTATTGCTTTGCCTGGAATGTTCCACAATAAGGTACTATTTTGTATTTATTGAATTACAGGTGAAATTAGTATTAATATTAGTATTAGTATAGCTCAAAAGTACCTTAAGAAACATGTATTCTTACTACGAGCGGAGTTGCCTCTCCACAGATCTGAACTGCAACTTGGCCTGGTCTTGTGATTGTTTTTTTCCTTGAGCATTTATTCAATTACAGGTGAGATGCTATAGCTCAAAAGTACCTTTAAAAAGGCCTCTCTACAGATCTGACCTGTAACTTGGTCTGGTGTTGTAATTTGCTTGTCTCCATAGCGATAGATAAGCTTACTGTGGAACATTCAGGGCAAAGCAATATCATCTGATTTGAGACAGTGCACCTTTAAGGACAAGGACAAAAGATTGGTGGTTCAATGCCATCTCAGACTAGTGCATTCTGGTGTGTCCTTGAGCATGACACTTCATTTGCCTTGCCTATTTAAGAATGTGGGGTGTGAAGGACAGATTGATGGTGACTGGAGAGGTTGTTGGCACCGATTGGCGACCATGTTTCTGTCAGTCTGCCCTTACTGTCAGGGCAACTGTTGCTATGGAAAAAAAGCCCTGCCTCACCAGCTGTCTGCATGCTACTTTTATACTACTGCACATACTTGTTGAGACATCGGCTTGACCCATTTTGAAATAAGCTATTGTTTTTTGAGGAATCGAATGGGGTTAAGGTAGATGAAAACACAGGAACACTCAGCGGGTGGTGCCGTGGGGGTCCTTCCCTCGGAGACGCTGCACACATCTCATTCCCACTTCAAAGAGAGCAGTGCATTCTGGGCTTGTGCATTCTGGGCTTTGTCTGTTGTGTAAGAGTCCGAGGAGGTTTCCAGGATTTGGGAGTAAAAAGAGGGAAGGGGCGGGAGGGTGCGGGGGCGACTGAGTGCACTTGATCTGATCCTGTACGCTGATGATATCCGCAGTGTTTTGGAAGCTTTTAGTCAAATGTAGGATCTGCTCAGCTTCTAAAAGTGTACATGTAAAACCTTTAAACAGCCCTATTACCATAAATTGCAAGCCAGCCTCCATATAGACTCATTACATGTAAAGTAGTGTTCAAACTTTCAGCAAGTTGTTTTAAGTTGTGGTATGTTTTATTGTTTGGGGTCATTCTTCAGCAATGGTAAGGTCCTACATTATGCAAAATTGACTCTTGTGAGCTTTAAGTGATGTTTTACCTCATCAAAAATATACCTGGAGTTGTGTTTTGTTTCATTCACACATGTTTGAGTAACCTTTTATTATTAGTCTACATCTCCAAAGCTCAAAATGCTCTGTTCCAACTTGTGATGTCACAAAGCGGTACTTTTCAACAGCTAACTTTTTATCTTTAGTTCAGTAGAGAGTGGCAATTCCAGGGCTCCATCTGGAATCGTCCAGATGATTCTAGTGAAGGTGTATGGAGTTTAAAAACATAGTGGAGCGCTTCCTGTATTACCACATGACATCACAAGGGGGAACAGAGTGTTTTCAATTTGCGAGAAAACTCAGCCTAAATATGCAGGGTTTGTGTGTTTAACATGTGTGAATGAAACAAAACACAAATCCAGGTATGTTTATGATGAAGAAACAACATTATAACATAAATTTTAAAAAATAGCGTGATATTAACTTTTATTAAACATGTCCTACCACCTTTCTAGGCTGTTTTAAAGGTAAAACATCATGTCAAAGCATTCATGCAATCAGCAAAGATCACTGTGGCCTGGTTTTTAAGGTAACTATAGAAACCATTGTGATTTTAACATGACATGAAAAGCAGCTATTCTAATAATGTACACACAATATTAAGTTTAGGAATTGTCACTATTTTCATTAACTCACACTGGTATTTCTCTCAAGAAAAAACAAACTATTATATCATGACTAAAGTAATCAAAACAACATTATTTTTTCTTAAGTCGTGGATGTAAATTAAATATGGAAGTGAAAGCTCAGAGAATGCTTAACAGTTTAACACCTTTAGTTTTCCTCTCTTTTCCAGTCGTGGGCTCAGTACATGGGGCCAGTAGGGTCACCTTTCATGTTCCTCTATGGGAAAAATACTTTTAAAATGTTTTTAATTATAAAATACAACATACCTACATTAAAATGTATTTTGTAATATATTCTGATACATGGTCCAATCAGAGTACTGTATTCTAAATACTTTTACATCAAGTTGTATTTAAATTATAGTGTCAAAACACAACATAGGATTAAAACCTATTCATGTTCTGAAAGGGCTGTTAATCTGACTTTCCTCTGTGTAGAGCTTGTTCCCAAATAAAATGAGAGTACAGTGACAGTTAGTGGACAGCAGAGGCCAAAACTACAGAGCGTCAGCTTCACAAAAAGTCCATCCACATGCACTCACAACAAGAGCAGTGTTTTGTGTTTTTCTTACTAATTTTGTGCAGTTTGAAGCCTAAATTGTGTGCTCAAGTATCTCCATGTATTCCTTTGATTTTGGAAAAGTAAATGTATTCTGAATACTACCAAATAAAATAGTAACTGTACCAGAATACATTTACTCACAATTAATACTCTGAATTCGTATTTTTGGTACATGGTACACCAACACTGTCCTTTAATAATGAGCCCATCTTAGTTAGTTGGCTCCAGTTCTTTTTATGCATGACACCACAATACAAGAAAACAGCTTTTGGCACTTTTGGTTATATTTTAGTTGTTTGTTTTTTTGTTGCTAAACCGCACATGCTTGTCATCAACCCACTGTAGCTGAAAAACACCCAGCTGTAATTTTCTTTGAGAGAACGGTTGTTCTCAT
This sequence comes from Taenioides sp. WSHXM2023, assembly GCA_029959045.1. Lineage (NCBI taxonomy): Eukaryota > Metazoa > Chordata > Actinopteri > Gobiiformes > Gobiidae > Taenioides > Taenioides sp. WSHXM2023. The sequence continues at coordinate 13,369,445 of CM057101.1, read as the reverse complement.
TGTATTGTATTACTCTATCAGCTAATGAAGTTTGACTACTCCGAGATATCAGAGACGTGACGGACAGTTAAGTTAAGTAGTAAAATACTTAAAGGTGCACTGTGTAACTTTAATGGTGGAGGGCCTCCATGGAGATGTTATTGCTTTGTCTTTCTCAGTATGGTATTAAACCTTTCTATCTTCATGGAGACCAAACCAGACCAAGGTCAGATCTGTGGAGAGGCAACCCTGCTCATAGTCACAATGCCTGTTTTCTAGGTATTTTTGAGTTATAAAATCACCTGTAATTGAATAAATGTAAAGTAGAGCTGTTTAATGTCATACTGTGGAAAATACTAAACAAGGCAATAACATCTCCATGGACCCTCTATCAGAAAAGTTACGTAATACACCTTTAAGTTGATTTTTTCATGTGATACTTTCACTTGAGTAACTTTTTGCCTTTGTATCTGTACTTTTACTTAAGTAACAAAACAGAGTACTTCATCCAACAGTGGTGAGGAGTACAGAGACGCAGAGGGAGAGGTCCTGGGACATTTGTGGGCTTTCCGAGAGGCAGGCATCTGGATTGCGTTTCACCCGCTGGGGCCCTGTCCTGAGCAGATGTTCCTGACCAAACAAGCAACAAAACACTGATTAGAAGCAGAGGGGGACGGTCTTTACACATGTGCCCATTTCTACGTTCTTGTCACCGGGCCAGGTTTAATAACATCTGCAGGGAGGAGAGCCTTCCTTAGAGTTCTGCGGTCCAGGCAGGCGAGGCTTCATTTGTTATGCAGAGGAGAGATGATTGATCAGCGTACAGCCCGTCGTCCCGTTAGCTTCGGGGGGGGGGAAAGTGCTGGGGTTGAAACTTGTAATCTAGATTTTGTGGGCAGGATTTGCAGCTCAAAACAAACAATTTGCTGGACGGATTTGGGGCAGATGGTTATGTGTAAACACTTTTAGTTAATCCTCTGTGTGCTAACTTTTGCAATCTACATTCTGAACATGTTTGAATCCAGATTATCAGAATACTATTGTTTTTATATATAATTCATGTTGGGACAATACAAAGGTAAACTGCTATCATATTTGTTAGCCTATAAATATTGCTATGAAAATAATATTTAGGTAAATGAATGAAATTGCGTATGTTTTCTATTCCACCCAAAGATTTTGTGCTTTGTAGAAAATATGACCAAAATACTACTTCCACCCACAAAAGACTAGTATTAGGGATCCACTGATCTGATAAGACTATTTACTGGCTGTAACTGCCTCAGAAAGTCTCGTAATGTTTGATTTTTTATTTATACAAAGTTAGTTACTTGAGAGATAAATAAGTTGCACAACACATTTGGATCAGTTTTGTCTTATTTTATTTTTATATGAAGAAAATAAATTAGATTTTCAGTCTCTGCACTGGTATCGGTTTATACTGGTAATGGGCAGATAAAGCAGTATCGGAATTGAAAAAGCTGAATCGGCGCATCTTTAGTTGGTATAGAAAAATAACTTACTTAACTTATTAGCATTAATTTGAAGCACTTTGCATTATGGGAGTATGTCTTCTATCAGTGCATTTAATCCATAGTATTCACATTATCAGCATAAACAGAATCTTTGTACAAGTCTAAGTAATAGAGAAATACTGTATTGTGAACGTTAGTACAAATATTTGGATTTTTGTCAGTAATTTCACTGTTTTGTATGTGCTGGGCTTACACAGTATTAACTTCTGAATCCTTTACCAAAAAAGGGAGGTGTTTCTGAGCAGGCTGCTGTTGTGCTGTTATACACGATGGCAGGTCCTTTTAAAAAGCTCACCACATGGTGTCCGCATGATACAAAAACACCACTGGACCAGTCCAGAGTGCCCAAAGACTTCACACAGCTGAGGACGAGAGATTTGGCAGCCATGATGGTGGTCTGTGAAACTCAACAGGGACATCCATCAGGTTTATAATCCAACAAAAAGACTGAATATGGGGCTAGATCCTGACTGAAAATATCTTTGTTTTGTCACTTAAAAAGTTAGGATAAGTAGAAAAATGTCTAATACTTTTTCTGATTTTTGCATGTTTTTTTGCCAGTGTTTTGTTATCTGTCAACTGTTTATTTATACACACAATATTAAGCTTAGGAATGTTCACTCTTTTGATGAACACTGACATTTTTCTCAAGGAATAACTCATTTCATAGCTTGACTAAAGTAATCAACACAACATTATTTTTTCATAAGGTGTAAATGTAAATTGAACATGAAAGTGAAAGCTCAGAGAATGCTCAACAGTTTAACACTTTTAGTTTTCCTTTATGTTCCAGTGGTAGGTTCAGTACTTGGTAGGTTCAGTACTTGGGGTCACTTTACATAGTCAAAAGAAGAACAAACTCTGTGGACTCCATGATATGCAAATTTGCCCTCATACTGCAGATGGGTCACGAAACAACTTAGACTGGCATTGTTATTAAAGGTGTCTGTCATCTCCATGTTTCCATAGAGAAGTTATTGAATCCTTGGAATTATTCACAGTATGGCAATAAACATATTTAACACTGATTCAATTACAAGTGTGTTACTGACAGAAAATACCTTAAATAGATCATGCATTCTCAGTATAAGTGGACTCACCTCTCCACAAATCTAACCTGTAATTTGGCCTGAAGGTGTCACTTGCTTATCGCCATTGAAATAGATACGTTTAATACCATATGGTGGAACATTCGGGAGAAAGAATTAAATTAACATCTAAAGACAAGACGACAGAACCTCCACCAGAAAAGTTATATGGTTAACCTTTAGACTTACAGTATAATCCTTATGGCTGCCATGTGCTTCGGTTTAGCTTGTATTGCCCAGTGAAGATGAGTGAGTTCAAAGTCAAAGGCGAGCTCACGTGCCCCCCACAGAGGTCCGGACATAGGAACAGCTGGGACAGTTGTTATGACCCAGTGTATTGGGACAACATCAGGATAACATTTTAACAGCTGATTCTGTCCTGAACAAACACCACATGAAAGTACCAACACCTCTTTACGACCACCCCCCGCCTCCTATGAAGTACTTACAGAGTACTTCAGTGTATTGCAGTTTCTGGTTGAACAGCGCCAGTGTTATGGGTCTGTTCTGAGGGCATGGGAGAGTGATGTACTGCCCACGGCCTTGGAGTCGCTACAAAACGAGGCTTTCTTTAGATTTGTGTTTCTCGCCTTGGTTCTCCTCTGGGACAGTGGTCACAGATCATTCCCACAGCCTTCATGTGAGAGTCCAGTCGGGACACATGCGGACAGCTGGAGAACCCACCCTCCAGATCCTGACTCAGGGGGATTTCAGCAACCTTTTAAGGGACTGTCAAATGCTCAGCTACTCAAAACAAGGCTCCACTCAGATTTTTTGAATGCTTTGATACATACTAGTAGATATTTCATTATTACAAAGCTCCTATATCCTATATTACACAAAAATGATTCTTGCGAGCTTTAAAACACATTGTAATGCCGTTACCTCCTCAAAAACATACCTGGAGTTATGTTTTGTTTCATTCACACATGTTTGGGTAATCCTTTATTATTAGTCTTTCTGTATCTCCAAAGCTCAAAATGCTCTGTTCCACCTTGTGATGTCATGTAATGGTAGTTTTCAAGTTAACAGCTACCTTTATTTCAGTAGCTGGCAATGCCAGGGCTGAAATTATCTAAATGAGGAGTTTCGAAACACTTCCTGTATTATCACATAACATCACAAGATGGAACAGAGAGTTTTCTGTTTGAGAGCCTGAATATGAAACATTTGTATGTTAAATGTGTGTGAAGGAAACAAAGGTATGTTTTTGATGAGGAAACATCATTATAATGTATATCCAAAAATAGCGTAATATGGGCCCTTTAAACACACTATACACAGTATATCCTACAAGATGAATAACGTGCTCTTGTTATTTCTGGTAGAGCCTTAGCCATAGATGGCTTGTCTCCATAGAGATGTTTTGCTTTGCCTGGAATGTTTCACAATATGGAATTAAACATGCTTATCTCCATGAAGACAAGCAGATGGCGCCACTAGGCCAAGTTACAGGTCAGATCTGTGAAGAGTCAGCATAACATAACTAAGTAATAATTCATGTTTTTCAAGTTCTTTTAGAGCATATAAAACACCTGTAATGGAATCAGTGCAAGAGAGATTAGTTTAATGTTAGATATAGATAGATAGATAGATAGATAGATAGATAGATAGATAGATAGATAGATAGATAGATAAATGAAATACTGTGCAAACACCATAGAAAGTCCCCCATGCATGCCTGTCTAGATCTATTGACAAAGAGAGGAAGAGGAAACACACACTTCCTGAATGTTCTGTACAGATCATAGGACTATAGCCTTTCTTGTCCAGTTTGCGTGCACAAGTGTGAAAAGTCTGCTGACCTCCCAGTGAACCAAAGATTACCATCTCCGGTCACATTCTCCTCCCTGTAGGAACAGTGGCCATGGATACAGTGGTTAGCGCTTTTGAAAGACTTCAAAGAGGCTCTTGTGAAAACTTCGGCTTTGCAACTGGCCACTTGACCCTTGGCTTGCTCTTTCTGTTTAGTCTTAATGGGGAATGAACTCAAGATTAGTCCAGTAATAATGAGTCTGAGAATAAAAAGCAAAGCATATATGACCTTTGTGGTAAGAGAAGAGATTGCCCTATAAATTCAATTAGGCTGGCTTTGGGTGGTACAACTGGCTGCAGCTTTGAAGGGGTTTGTCGATGATATTTTCTCAAAAAGGGCAGAGAGGACAAATAAAACATGGAGTAAATAGCTGTGGTCAAAATGTCATCTTGAATGTCACAGAGGCCAGATATGGTGGAGAGCACGCCATCTCCTCTTGCATGACTCACTGTCCACTGAGTGCAATTAAAGAGAACACAGTTTGGGTGTTTGAAACTGATACAGATAGTTGTGGATCTGGCAGTATATGAAAGTGCTGTTAGATATTTTCATCATTAAAGGTCCTATATTATACAAAATGGATTCTTGTGAGATTAAAGCTATGTTATAATGTTGTTACCTCGTCAAAAACATATCTGGAGTTATGTTTTGTTTCTTTCACACATGTTTGTTTACATCTCCAAACCACAAAATGCTCTGTTCCACCTTGTGATGTCATCTTTTACCTATAGTTCAGTAGAGATGGGCAATTCCAGAGCTGAAATATCCGAGTGATTCTAGTGAAGGTGTGTGGAGTTTTAAAACACAGTGGAGCACTTCATGTATTACCACATGTTTTAATTTGAGAGAAGAACTGCAGGATTTGTGTGTTAAACATGTGGAGTGGGACAAAACACAACATTATAGGGGTACCTGAGCCACAGTTTGAGAAACATTGGTCTAGAGAATAGTTTATTAATTACAGAGCAGAGATACACTTTCATTTTATAGTAACTACTGTTATTACTGTTTTCTTCTCTATCCTAAATGGTAATCCAAAGAGCCCTTATTAACTTGAGTCATGGCCCTACAGAATCACTGATGCTTTTACCAGATAACATTCATCTTAATCTTTCTAGTACAAGGGAAAGTACTGAATGACTTTGCTTATTTGTACAGGGTTAGCAGAGGATGTGCACAATTTGTTCTCATATTTACAGCTGCCAACAACAGAATCATTGGAAAGCACACAAGCACTTTCTCCTGGCAATTTATAATTTTTCACAAATAATGTTTTCTTTCTATCTAGTAATTAACATTTGAGAATTCAATAAAAAGATCCAATGCAAACATCATCTGAACATCTTCTAATTTATAACCTTATAGCACTGTGTAACTTTTCTGGAGGAGGGTCCGTCAGTTGCTTTTCTCTGTGGAGATGTTATGTGCTTTGTTTGGAATGCTTCACAGTATATTAAACATTTCTATCTTCCCAAGCCAGATCTGTGAAGAGGTAACCCCGCACACAGTCACAGTTCTTTTTTTTTTTTTTTTTTTTTTTTTAGGTATTTTTGAGCTATAAAACCTCCTGTAATTGCATGAATATAAAGTAGAACAGTTTAATGTCATACTGTGGAACATTCCAGGCAGAGCAATGACATATCCATAGAAACAAGCATGTGATGGAACCCCAACCAATATGCACATGAGGATTTGTTATATAGAGAGATGTGGATGTGGGAGGGTTTTCATTTTTGTTTAAGTTTTGTTCTTTTTTTATATAATGTTAAATGAGCACTATGTAACTTTTTTGTTGGAGGGTCCACCACCTGCTTGTCTCCACGGTGATGATACTGCTTTGCCTTGAATGTTCCACAGTATGGCTTTAAACATCTTTACAATTGTAGGTGTTACTGCTACATGCATTCTTACTGTAAGCAAGGTCACATCTCCATAGATCTGACCTGTAATTTGGCCTGGTGGCGTTAATTGCCTGTTACCAAGGAAATGGGTACGTTTAATGACATACTGTGGAACATACCAGGCAAAGCAGCAACTTCTTCATGGACAGAAGCAGGTGGTGAACGCTCCATCGCATTTTTAAAAGTATGATGATTTGTGATTGGTGGTTGTCATAGCTGCCGAGGCCGAGGGCTAATGAATATTGCATATAGACCTCACAGGATGCATAGAATCAGCTGCTGTTCATGTGATAGGAAACTCACATGAATTCAGACCACTAAAATGTAATCTGGGTTTTAACATAGTGTAGACAGAATTCATAGAAAGCACAGTCTCTTCTAAGAGACGTGAGTGGAAAGTGCGGGCTGAAAGGGGGCTGTGGAGAATTACAGTGAATGATATAATAAGACAGGTCACTATGGGAAGTTTCTCTTAAAACTTATTCATCATGTTACTGGCAGCTACAATCTACAGCAAAAACCCTACATACACTCTGAATAGGCAGATTTTGTTGTATACATCTTAAAGCCTGTGTAACTTTTCTTGTGGGAGATCAGCCACCTATTTGTCTCCACAGTATGGCATTAAAAAGGATCTTGCATTTATTCAAATACCTTGAAAGGATGAGCAGGTGGCAGACCCTCCACCACAAAATTTAGAAATAGAGCACCTTTAAGCTTGTGGATGATTCTTTGCAATTAAACTATGTAGAAACAGTCCAGTACGCGTGTGATCACAAAATATATAGACTTGTATATGCAATGTTTGTAGTAGTATAATATATTCAGTGATGGGAAGAATACTTTGAAAATGTATTTAGTTACAGAATACTGAATAACTGGATTGAAATGTATTTTGTAACATGTTCTGATACATTATAAGGTGCAATATAGGATTAACAACAACTTTATATGTTTCACTGTTTCTGCTTTTCCTGCCAATAAGAGAAGAAAAAAAATCACACACCATAAGAGCGATGTTTTCTATTTTTCTCACTGATTCTGTGCAGTTTGAAGCCTAAATTGTGTGATAAGGTACCACCATGTATTCCTTTGATTTTAGAAAAGTAACTGTATCGGAATACAGGTATTATTCTCAGCACATGTATTCAGTTACTTCCCAACACTAAATATATTATACATTCTTTTAAAGTTTTCAATTCAAATATCACCTTGTAGACAGAGTGGCTCCCCTCTTAGAATGGCAATGGGCCTCGTGGTTGAATGGTTTACATAAATGTGGCAGCTGAACTTTTGGCTCGGTGGAGTAATTATAAAGTCAAATAGTGTGAGGAGCCGAGGTGGAGCGGGCTCTCAGCTGACGCAGCGCTGAGATGATGAAGGCCTGACTTTATTTGATGGGACCTGTTAAAAGCCTGGATGGAATCACTGGCTCCAAACCAAAACGAGTCCCATTTGCATTCCTGGGAGCGAGCTGTCCAATTTTATCTGCTCTTGCTCCGCCTGAGACCCCCAGAGCCACAAAGGGCCCCCTGTGTGGGCCCCTCCTCGCCCGGGCCCCAGTGCTGGCTGCAGGCCTCACATGGGCCTCATTACAGAGTATGCACCTGCACTCAACAGGTGTCTGAAGTCTGTGTGAACACTTAACCATGGAAACCCCTTTGGCAGTAGCACATATTTATTACACAGAGTATCATCTATTAAATATCACAGGCATATTTTAACCAATGTGTCATTTTCTACCCAAACATCACCTGAAGACATTTTGAATAATTTACTCACTTTCACACTCACAAAGCCAGAGCAAAAGCTATAGATCAATAGTTTATTAAAAAAACAAACAAACTACTTTTTAATAACGGTGGTAAACTAATTCTGTTCTGCTAATTCTAACCAGTTGAAATGTGACTGCCAGTCTGTGGGAGAGAGGGGTGCAGAGTTTTCTTTGTTTCTTTTTCTTTTTCTATTTTTTTTTTGTTTTTGTTTGCTAAATGTCAAAATTGGAAAACAAAAAAGAACTGTGACTGGCAATCTGCACCAATGGCTCACTCACAACATTCAAAATTTAAACAAAAGGTGGATAAAATGTCTTTTCCAAGGACACAACAACACTTGAATTGTTAAAGTGATGGCAGATCAGGAAGGTAGCCCATAACATACTCGCAGGGGTTCTGGTGAAGTATTTGTAGATTATACTTTGAAGTGGGGAATAATTGTATCAGACACTTTTTAATATAAAGTTCAAACAAATGTAGTAACACAGTATCTCTCACTATCTCCCTCAAAACAAGTGAGCACACGTCGCCCCCCTGGTCGTTCTCAGATGTGAGTGAATCAGGTGCTGTGTCAGGCGCTGTGCAGGTGTGTAATCTGAAATCTAACTGAGATGAAAGCAGAGGGCACGTCTCCCTCTCTCTTTCTCCCCTGCCTTTCTCACCCCCTTTACTACCTCCTACTCCCTTCCTCTCTCTGCCTCAGATCCTCTGCTTCTCTCTCCTGCCCCCATCAGTCTCTCTCCTCACCTTACTCTTTGCACCTCCCTCCCATCCCAGCTCTCTCCCTTCTCTCTCCTTTCCTCTCTCCCTCATCATTATCTCCCTTCCTGTCTCTCTCCCTCCCTCACTATCTCTCTTGCCCTGTCTCTCCTCCTCCCTCCCTCTCTCTCCCTTCATCTCTCTCCCTCTCTCAGCCCCCACCACCCTCTTTCTTTGTGTGGTGGATGTGTGGGGGGTACCATTTTGTTGTAGGGGATTAGACTTGTCTGAGGAGAGATAAGACAGTACAGGATCACAGTCATGTTAAACGTGGGAGCATGAGCCAGGACTGAGACGTCAACAGCAGCTAACCACTCTGCCAGCATTCCTCCAGCTATTCCTACAGCCAAGAAGTATAAAGGAACTAAAGGGCCCAAACGACGCTATTTTCTGATCTGTTATAATGTTGTTTCCTCATCAAAAACATACCCAGAGTTGTGTTTTGTTTCATTCACACGTTTAACACACAAACCCATATTTGAGTTCTTCTCTCAAACAGAAAACACTGTTACACTTTGTGATGTCATGTGGTAATAAGTGCTCCACACACCTTCACTAGGATCATTTGGATGAGTTCAGCCCTGGAAATGCCAATCTCTACTGAACTGACAGGTAAAATGTAGCTGTTAACTTGAAAACTACTGCTACATGACAACACAAGGTGGAACAGAGCAGTTTGAGATTTGGAGATGTAGACAGACTAATAATAAAATATTACATGTGAAGAGGTATCAGCATTATAACATGGCTTAAAGCTCATTTAAGACAGGCAATTTTGCTTAGTATGGGACCTTTAAATAGAAGGAATAACAAGAACAAGGTAGTTATGGAAATATAATAAAGCCTGAATAAATGTTATAAATTGCTACTAAATCAGGAATTTTTTTAGGATGATAAATGAAACTGGAACAAGAAACTGCCTCCATCTCTGTAAACACTGGGCTAATGGGACCTACCCAGCGCACACTGGCAATAACATTTATAGGTTGAGTGTTTATGTTAATTAATCCCAACTGGAGTCCAAGAATACGTGTTTCCTAGAAGTTTCTGCTTTTGACCAAATAAACACAGACACTTTCCTCCCATGTGGCGCAGGCTGAGAATAGTACAAAACAAACTTCAAATCACAGAGGTTTGATGCAGTTCTGCTTCGTGCAGTGTTCTTGTTTAGTTTTAAAAGTTGAGATCAGGTCATTTATTTTCTCATCCACTTTTCTCTTTACCACACAGTTACAATATAATAGCTGTCTCTAATAGCTACTCAACAGGCCAAAATTAATCTGCATTAGTGGGGTGATGGCCACACCTGTTAATGTTTTTCATGTAAAAAGTGAATGTGCAAATATATTTATGACTGTCTGTTTAAGGGTAAATCTATAGAAAGGGCGCCCTTTCACCTCCTCAGCCTGAGCTCCTCTCCTCAGTGCAAAATTGAACCAAAACCAAAATCCCCCCCATTTTAATTTCTGTAGCTTAAAACAACAAACAATTTAACTGAGGCTTTTATTTAGAATCAAATGTGTTATTCCCTGTGGTAGAAAAGTAACAGAATCTAGCCATGGAAGGACTGAGCCATGAATCTACAAAGCAAATGTTGCGAGTGGATTTGTTACTCTACGAGGACATCTAGTGGCAGATATGATACTACACCCGGTCAATCTTGACACAACATTCATCTATTTTTTATTTTTTTTTTTCTACGTGCGTGATAACAACGTCCAGCCGCTGCCCGCCCGAATAACGAAGGACAGCATTACCCATGGGCCTTAGGGCGGATCAAAGATGTTGTGTGCGGACAGATGCAGTGCTCTCAGCGGGGACTAGAGGGCATGATCTCTGCACCGTGTGACTCCTCACCACACCTGAGCCACATCCAGCTCTCTGTACCTCTCCCTCTCCATCATTAACACCAGGCTTCTTTAAAACAGGCCTATAGGTAATGGGCTGTAGCATGGATCCATATTAACTATGATACAAATCTACAATGGCTTTAAATGTGCACTATGTCACTTTTCTAATGGGTGTTTAGCCACCTGCTTGTCTCCATGGAGATATAGCCTATTGTCCTGTCTGGAATGTTCCACAGTATTAAACTTGTCTATCTCCATGGATACAAAAAAGAAGCACCACCAGACTAGAGAGAAAAAAGGCACAGAGCTCACAGTGACAATGTTTTTCAGGATATACAACTTAAAAGCAAAGAAATAAATCGACACGTTTTGTTGCTGGCTCGCAGTGTTTACAGTTGCTGTAAATGAGTAGAAGCAGCACAGCAACTGTTAGCCTCCTTATATAAATATCAATTATTAGGAGCACTCGAGTAGTTAATACAAGTATGAATCATATGATGATTAATGTAAGGGTCTTATTTCTCCACTAAGATGAACGTTGAAATTAGTAATAAAACTAGGCTGGCACACATATTGGGCCTAGGCTATAGGTCTATAAAAACATAAATAAAATCAAAATATTGTGAAAGCACGTGAAGAGCCAGTGCAAATTTTAATAAATCTTTATTCAAGGTCATAGACAGCTCTCAGAGATAATCCATGTAATAAACATTAACACAGGCGGTACGGTGAGCCTAAAGGACAATATTCCACTGGTACAATAACAAATAATTATTTTCACCTCTCAAAGCTACTTGTTACTAGCGTATATATATATATATATATATATATATATATATATATATATATATATATATATATATATATATATAAAATATATATATATATATATAATATAATATATATAAAATATATATATATATATAATATAATATAATATAATATAATATAATATAATATAATATATATATATATATATATATATATATATGCATTGTAATTCACAGTCTGTTAACTTTTGTTTACTTTTATCATGGTTTTCTATTTTATTTTACAATGCAGTATAATAAAACAATACTTTACCATAACTTCACTTAACTTACACCAATAATAGGCAATAAATACATATTGTTTCCTTGTGCAATCAAATTAAATCAGGACCAGACTGTATTTTTTGCTTGCATATGTAAAGAAGATAAATTAATTTTGCTTAGATTTGACCACATTTGCACTAATACTACTTTCGGCCAATCTGAGAGATATCTGTTTGGACTTTGCAGAATCCAATCATCAGACAGGAGCCAGTGATTATTAAAGTCAAAATATTTTGTGGTAGGGTTTTCTAGATGAATTAGCAATGGTGCAAAGCCACTGCTCAATGTGCATATCACAATGCTGAATTGAAACCACTGAAGTAAACTGTTTTTTTTCCACAATTGCAAACAAAGTCCCACAAATATTAAATTGAGTGAGTCTGTAAGGACAAACCTGAAGTGACCCCATTTGCAGCACGCTCCTCAGGCATAGATATGTGTTTTGAGTGCTTCATCCTCACAACTTCACACAGTAATGACAAAGCACGGCACAAGCAGCTACTGTAAAATACATCACGATCAAAACGCTGTCGGTGACAGTTTGGTGCTATGTAGAAATGTCTGCACTTGCTACAGTGTTGTCGTCTTCACACATCTGTTACTATTGTGCGGTTTTCTACAAAGAGTGTGCCAAGTCGGCAGCAGGTGGTAAATCCTCTTATAAATGCTTTTTGTATCTTGCAATATTCATATAACGGATTTTATTCAGTAGAAACGAAAGATGACATCTACAACAGGAAAACCTGAAGCTACATTTGTGACAGCAGAGTAGAAGCTAAGCTCAACCTTTATCTTTTACACATAAATAAATGAACCAGTTTTAAATAATGCATAATCACGGCTATGCATGAAATACTGGGATTTAAGTCTGTATCAAGGTTAAAGTTGCTCTGTGTAACTTTTCTAGTGGAAGGTCCGCACCTTTCTTGTCACCACAGAGATGCCTATGCCTTTGCCTAGAACAACCTGTAGCTTGGGAGCTACCAGTAGCTCTCCACCTCCTTCCAAGTAGCTTGCCAAGGGATTTCTGAATTATACACATTGCGCTGAACATGTAAATGAAATGCCTATTACCATAGTAAAGGTTAGAAACCTATGATTATGTTTCATACGCATCTAACTGTTCCCAAGCTAAGGCTTGCTCTTACATATACTCAATTTTTTGTGACTGTTAAATTAGTAGCTCTGTGGCATTTTCGTTTTGTAACGACAGCTCACTGGAGGAAAAAGGTTGGAGACCACTGGCCTAGAAAAATGTTCCACACTATGGAATTAAACATATCTATCTCCACTGGGAAAAGCAGGTGACACTATGAGGCCAAGTTACAGGTCAGTGATGTGACCCTGCTTACAGTACGAATGGCTGTTTATCAAGGCATTTTAGAGCAATAAAAACACCCCTAAAGAAATAAATGCTAGATTATATTTTATACTAGATTTTAATGGCATACTGTGGAACATTACAGGCAAAGAAATAACATCTCCATGGAAACGAACAGAGAAGTTGCAGAGTGCACCCTTAAAGTCCTATAAAACATGACCAGACAATCAATAAAAACAACTGCAACTGAATATAGAAGTCCACAATAACCTGGGTTGCATGTTTTTGTGCTGCAGTGGCCTTTAGAGGATTATGTGGTATATTAACACTTTTGCAAGTTTCTCGAAGTGGTTCAACTTTTAAGCACGACAACACACTTGAGTCATAGTGATGTGGCCTGCAACTTTTTCAAATTTATAAAAATGAAAAACAGTTAATATTATTGCAGAGCAGATAGCGGCTAAAGCTCAGAGACGGTAATATTACTACTAATAATACTATGAAGAACAGAGCCTTGTGTGTGCACTGTTCAATTGTATTTTTTAATAAAACATTTTTCTGTGTTTGAAATGGTGATATTGCTATTAATATTAAATTAAACATTTAAAGTTCATCCTTGTTTATAAATTATCTTTTGAACTATATTTTACTACATTAAAGTATGTTCTGATATACAACAAAGTTATCAGTACAATATTTTTGACAACAATTTCACTTGGTACAACAGGTGAAGCTATAATTATCTAAAGTGTGCTTTTACTCTCCATGGCTGTTCTGACACTAACTGACTAAGAATTAAGGCTATCCTTGAATGTTTGTCCCAGAGCCAGAAGGTATTGTTGGTGTGGCATTCAGACAGAGGACCCCCTTTCCCTTAAGTTTCCATAATTATATCAGCCTCATTAGACTCCTCTTTTGTCTTTAAAGGCCGAAAACATTAGAGGCCATTTGAAAACTTTTCTTACTGTGGCAAGCTCATTAGTCATATCAAACGTGTTTCTCCAAATAAAGGTTTTGATGCTCGGGCAAAGGAATCCCACTGCGCAGAATATTGTCCTTTGTGCATGCCAGGTTTTAATTAACTCTGAGACTTAAGCTACATCTTCCTGTAAAGTACACTAAGAAAGAAAAGGTTACCAGAAACATGTAATAATAATATAAAATTGTAAAGTTAAATTGTGTGTTTGAGTAGACTGAGAGCGAATAGGGTGGCTGAGAGATTAGCTTTCTCGACATTCCAGGTTTGATTCGCCCTGGTCTGTGTGGCCTTCGCAAATTTCTGTGCCCAAGTTGGTTTCTTTTCCCATCAACACCAAAAACATGCACCATAGCGAAAACCCCTCCAGCTACAGTAGTCGTGACCACACCTAGCAGTAAGATCAGGGAGATGGGTCCCTGTGGTGCACACTGCTCCTGACAGGTTACCCCAGTGGCATTGAGAGATGGGTCAAATGCAGAGGACACATTTCCCTATGGACACAAAATCTTTACCTTAAGTTTAAGGCTTTACATCGATTGACTACTTTAGAATGTGAAGGGCTGATAATTAATGAAAAAATGTCAAATAACTGATTGGTATATTGTGACATACTGACTAGATTTCAATACCTGAAAACCACAATGATAGAGGAGCCGGGACTCATCATTTCAAGATCAAGCAAAACAGAAAGAAAACACTTTAAAATCTAAACCTAAGAAAATGCTCTGTCTGCTTATGCCACATTATCATTTTGATTTTATAAAGCTGGTCACATACTAGAGGGATAGTAATTTATTAGACAATTTGAATGAAAATGAAGTAAGGGTTTCACTGTTATTGATACCTAGTGTCAATAATTGTGGATCATCATATAATTGTGATATTTATTCTCAGAATAACTGTAACACTGAACATTCCTAGTTAAAATATAAACAATGTACTGGAGCTATATAATATTATGTGTTGAAACCAAATACTTTTTCCAATATCATTTTGTGTTTTCTCAGTGTGATTTCTGTAAAAATCCCTTTTTCTTTGAAGCCTCAACTCAGCAACTGGTAACAAAGAGGGGAATGGAGTTAAGAGAATTGCTCGCACAGTTTTGGCCTTTACCAATCGACCTGTTGAACCAAGTGAAGAGCAATCTGAGAAACTGAATGAACCTGAACCTGTTCTCATCCTCTGGGGAAGGTGCGGCGCTCCTCTGTCTGTCTGATATTAAAAAACACCAACTTTCTCACGCTCTACCTCCTTCCAGACTTCTGTGTTGTCTTTTGGATTTCCAGGTGAAATTTATGAGCTTCATAGAGACTTTTCATGCATTAGCTCTACATAAACGTTTGTATTCTGCAACTAATCTGAGGTATCGAGTCTAAATGAATACTATATGTACGCTACTTTCACAAAATAGTTCTATCATATCAAAGATTATACAACAAAGATAACAATACAAAAAATAGAAACAGATAACAATTAGCTTAATTTATAAACCTGTAAAATATAGTAGTTAGACAGTTTGCACAGTGGCAGGATGTAAGAGGAAAAAGCTCTGTTTTTTTTTTTTTTTTTAGTTTTGGTAAAGATACTGAACAAACAACATTGAAAAAGTGTGAAATACTGTAAACAGGATACCAGTACAAAAGCACATGTGTTGAGACGGGTCTGGAAACATTGTGTCAGATGCTCACTCTTCGTTCTCCATTGATTTCTCGATCTCCTTCAGCCTGCGGACAAACTCCTGGGCTTCTCTATCTCCGATGCGTGCGTCCAGCATCCTCATGATTGGCTTCTCTGGGAAGAGCAAACAGATGAGACCAGTCACAGCCCCTGACACAAATAAAGCACGATTGAAAGGCTGTCTATGTTGTATTACAGGGAGAAAAATATAGGACCAAGGTCTATGCCCTGTGGTACTCCGAGACAATATTGAAAATGAGAGAAAACAGCAGCTTTAGCTCAAGGTGATTTGTAACAGTCTAGTGTGAGATGGATTGAGAATTATTACATTTACTCAGTGTTTTAAAGGCACATATAAAAATTGTAGTTATGGAACTTTTCTTTAAAGTAACACTAACTTTCTGGAGGCTAAAACCATACTTCAGAACATTTTCTAAAACTTTGGTAGCATATTGAGTAACATGCTATCTTTGCAATTAGAGGACCAGTGATTTAAGAGCAAAGTACATGTCAATATTGTTATTTTATTATACTTATTTACTTGTATTTTATTATTCTTATCCTAAACATGTTTTTGTGGGCATTTCCAGGTTGTCATGTTCCTCTATTTTTCATATGGCTTGATTTTCAACTTTTTCTTTTTTTTCCATGCAAAACTATAACTAGCAAACCAACAACATTTGAAAGGCATTGCCTGCTCCTTGTGGTACACCATGCAGTTAACATTAGTTTCATGTACCGCTGGGTTTACTGCGGGACAGATGCAGGATGATGGGCTGCACATTCTTGCCCTGCGCTGAGGCATTGGGTCGGCCCGGCCAGCAGAAGTCACTCAGAGGAGCCACAGCCTCGCCAGCAAAGTCATTAGTGGACAGCCAGTCATAGTCCATCACAGTGAAGGTTAGACAGGCAAATCTGTGTCGGTACTGCTCCGGACTGACGTGGCTAGAAATAAAGACAGATTCAATGATTCATGTTACAGAAATTTCAAGCTCTATTTTAATACTAAGGAAAAGGCTCAGTACTGATTTTGATACCACTCATTTTTATAGACAATACAGTGGCATTTTCAGCACAAAAAGGTGTTACCTCCTGTTTTATTTCAGTCATACATGTTTGAGTAATCCTGGATAATTAGTCCGTCTACATCTCAAGAGATCAGAATTCTCTGTTCCAATTTGTGATGTCATGAAGTGAAGTTTTCATGTTAACAGCCACCTTTTATTTTTTTTTCAGTAGAGATTCCAGGGCTGAAATTATCCAAATGATTCTAGTGAAGGTGTATTGAGTTTAAAAACACAGTGGAGCACTTCCTGTATTACCAGATGACATCACTAGGTGGAACAGGGTGTTTTCACTTTGAGAGAAGAACACATCTTAAATATTCAGTGTTGTGTATTAAAAAGTTGTGTGTTATATGTTAATGAAACAAAACACAACTCTGGGTATGTTTTTGATGAGGAAACATTATAACAGAACAGAAAATAGCTTTATATTTGCCATTTAATGTTATTATGTGGTCTTATATTTTTGTAGATGAAGTCTATTCTAAAACTACTCTACTCCACTACTCTAGAAGTAAAGATATGATGTCCTATTATTTGATTATGTAGATTCAATAGGTTAAATATTGATTAGGGTTCATTTTTATATGATATCCAGTAAAAACAACCCAGTTCGGAGAGGAAGGAGTAAACAGCTAGACTTACAAGTAAAATAGCTCATCAAAAACAGGATGTAGTGTTTTGAGTTTGACTTGTGTGCGCTGACTCTTGGCCAAAGGGAAAAGATGGTGAGGGCAGAGCTCCACGATAACAAACGGATCACTCAAACCTAAAACACAAATATATATAATAAACTTAATATTTAGCCATATAAATATGAAAAAATAACTCTGCAGATATGTTAAAATTACAGATGAGTCTTTACCATTGGCGTCTAATGCAAGAATATCAGCAGCATGAAGAATCTCCACTGTCAGTCTCTGCTCCGAAGCATCGTAGTAGCACTTGACACTGATGCGTCCAAATCGAGTGTGCTTGAGTGTTTTCTGAAATAGACTAAACCTGGTTAAAAACTAAAACAATACAGTATTTCACATATCCTTTGGTAGGTATAGGCTACTGAATTGTACAACTGATTAGCCCAAATCAGTTGCTTTTAGCTAATTTAGATGAAATACAATGGAAGCATTTAATAAGTGACCTGAGCCCAATCTTAGTGATGGCGTGACAAACATTCATTCAAATCTAAACTGTAACACTTCACAGCTATAAAGAAAAAATGTAAGTTAAAATACGATATTTCCTGGTGGGTAAAGTAGTCAGAAATTGTACTCAACTAAGCATTTACTCAAGCAAGAGTAACTTAAAAAGGGAAACATCTGATTTATCATTTAATGTATCTGCAAAAACAAGATAGTAAATAATACACAAAATCTGGTAATTTCAAAGGATAGACCCAAACATGAGAAACTAAATAATATCAGAAGGAGCAGTACAAGAAATACAAAGTTCAAATCATGTGGGAAAAGGAAGCACTACTCAAGTAGAGTACTGTTACTTCAATAAAAATTTTACTCAAGTAGGAGTAAAAGTATGCTGCTAGAAAGGTACTTTGGAAAGTACAATTTCTTGTATCTAACCCACCTCTGGATATTTCAAAGATTTCACATCTAATTAGCCCTAATTGGTTGCTTTTAGCTAAATTACATGAAATACAATGGACGCATTTAATAAGTGACTTGGCCAGCCTTATGTTCTCATGAATCAGGTCATATTATCTTTGATGCTGATGCTCTAATGCATCCGCTGTTTGCACAGAAATGTCACATACATACATAACTAGTTCAGTTTTCAGTTCAGTTCATTTATTTGAGCAACATGAAATATTACGATATCAACATTAAATCTCACTCCTCTCACATTCTAGATGCTGACAGCTGTGACTCGCCTTTGTACACTGAACTTTATCCTATGTACTATGTAATCTGAAGTTTGTTTTGTCTTTTAATAGCTGAATACCAAAACAACTGGTCAGGAGACATTCCTTTGGAGAGATGAAAAAAAAAAAAAAGTCATAGCACTGAATTGTCCAACTGCAGCTTAGACAATAGAAGAAAACAGATGTGTCCAGATCAATATTTGCCTGTGGATCCAAACTCACCTGATGAGATATCTTCTCCAAATAGTACTGTTCGATCAGCTCAAAAGACGAGCACTTGTTCAGCTTCAGCTCCTCCTCAAGAGCCTACAACAACAACAAGTACACTTATTATTATTATTACTTATTATATGGGCCAATATAAGACATAACATTATGAGCATCTGCTTATTTAAGGTACTTTAAGATACACTTGTAATCTGTAGGGCTGGGCCAAAAATACACTGGGAACTGAAAATCGAATTTGAGGTCTTTTCCATAATAGTGATTTTCATTGTGATACATTTCCTCCATTGACCAATATTGTTGATAAATATTACCAGTCCTACAATACAACATTTCTACAGCCTGATAAGATTTCATACATTGTTAAGCATTATCTGTTCACAACAACTACCTCTCAGCAAATGAACTAAATTTAAACACTAAGGTAAAAAGTTGCGGTTCTCTTTTCATAGTTTTTCAAATATTTGGAATTTTTATTTTTGGGGCAAATAATATTTTAAAATTAAATAAATGTTACTTTTTAGACCAAATAATACTGTCAACCTCAGTGCAGTGCTAAGGTCCCCTTTCCAGATCGAGTTCTAGGTTCATAGTAAGAAATAAATTGTGTTCTTTTAGGTTTTGGGTTGATATGAAAAAAACAAATTAAATTTTAAAAACCCAACCAGGCACAAGAAAAACATGCAAACTCCACAGAGAAAGGAATTGGTAATCATTCTATTAGTAATAATACCTATTAATAATACTTTTTTTCTATTCACGTTACTAAAATATTAAAGTGAAAAGGAATAAGGCCAAAACAACCTCTTGTATATAGCTGAGATATATTTGTATTACTATATTTCTATATTTTATTTTTACTTGTACATACACATTTATATAATTATGCCTTATTTGACACCAGTCTCTTGCTATTTTTGCTCTACATTTTGAATTTATTATTACTATTTATATTTTTGCTCTTTGTCATTATAATATATTGTGATGTGTGAGCTACTGTGTCCAAATAATTTCCCTTGTGGATCAATAAAGTTTGTCTAAGTCTAAGTCTAGAGAAGAAAGATGGGGTTTTAAAAGCTTTAAATCTCATGAAACAAGCTTAAGAACCAAAAAAACAAACAAACAAAAAAAAAACACGCTTGTTCTTTAATTAATCTAAGCTCTAACAGCTGCCACAATAATATAGAGTAAATATATTTCTCAATACACAGCCCTCATATTTAATCATTATAATGTTACTCTTGATCTGCAGATGACACAGTTAAATTGCCAGCTTGTATAGCAGCTGTACCTTGAAATCTCCGCTCTTCATATCGTCCACAGTGAGACCTTCTCCATTGGCGTGAAAGAACTGCAGCAGAGTCTAATCATTTGAGGGAATAGTAAAAGAAAAAAAGAAAAAGGATCAATACATTTTCACACAAACAGCAGGAACTCAAGTCTGCCTCAAGGTCGCTTTCATACACGGCCCACACATTTAGCATGGCTTGACTTTTTCCTGAAAATCTGCCACCATCTTGTCCAGCTGGTCGATATACAAGCATTAGCATATACAGAAGACTTTTATAGTACATTGTTATTCACGAGGTGTGCTTCCTAGTTGCTTCATAAATATCTGATGTATGCTAACAACTTGAACAGCAGCAACGCTCATTCTGCGCTAATTAATGGTGATGGCAACAGTAGTGATGACGGCGTGACATGCATTCATTCAAATCTAAACTCTACCACTTCAGAGCTATGAAAAAAAACATATGTTAATGTAGGATATTTCCAGAGGTGGGTAAAGTAGAAGTACAAAGTAGAAAATCTTTGTAGAAGTGCATTTGTAGAAGTACAAATGCACAAAATCTAAGAATATACAATCTAATCTAAAGTCTATACATAAAATATACATAAAAATGAGACAAACTCATCATATCAGAAGGAGCATTACAGGAAACACAAATCGAATCATGAGGGACTCAAGTAAGAGTCACTACTAACCTCAACAGTGTATTGAAAGCGGTTGTAAAACTCTATTTGGACCCCTCTGTTTTCAGTCACTGCATCCAGGATCATTCTCAGCAGCAGCTCCCACATGCCTTGAAGCACCCTGTAAGACCAAACTGAGGGTTAAAGTCTAGCACCTGGTTATATCCAGGGAGATATGTTAGGGAGATTACTTTTCTTGAAATGTACCACACTATGGCATTAAACTTGCTTATTGTTTAATTGTTTAATTATAGGTTTGTTTTTTTTACAATAAAACAATAACTTAAAAAAAAAAAAATGCATTCTACTGTAAGCAGGCCCACCTCTCCACAAATCGGACTTGTAAATTGGCTCAGTGCTTGTCTCCATGGAAATAGATTAATTTAATATCATACTGTGAAAAATTCCAGGCAAAGCAACAACATCTCCATGGTGGCAGACCCTCCTCCCAGAAAGTTACACAATGCATCTTTAAATTAACAAGAATGAGATCTCAGAATAGTTCTCAGATAATGCCTTAATCTATGGAACATTATATACAGGAAATTGTTCTGGACATCTTAAATTTGAAATAGCTCTTTCCTTGGCAGGAAAAAGTTCCCATGAGGATGTTTATTTATACTCATTTTCATCATGAGGACAAAATGTGTGAAGGAAGTTATTCATTAGCACCTATACACCAAGTACAAACAAATCTCAAGGATATATTTAAATAACAACCTGTGAAAAAAGAGCATATGCAATGATAAATTACACATTATGCAATATAAACATGAAGCCGTATAAATGGACACAGCTAACCCACTAGCAACCGTGTTAAAAATAGGAAATGTCCATGGGAGCGCTTCAGGCTCTATCGACTCTGTGTCTAATTGACTTTACTTTAGAAAATTGTCACCCCTCTGTCCGTAACTGCTGCAGTGAGCGTCGTCATTTTGGTCATAAAATGTTTGTCTTAACCCGCTCTATGTGATCCTAGTGTTTTTATTTCGCTATTTTGTCCTTAAATTAATTGCTATTCCTAAAATGGAACTGGTTCCACATTCGCTCCTGTAAGCATTGTGAACTTCATTTCACTGGAGCTGAACGCTATGGGTGACGTTCTTTATACAGTCTATGAGCTCAACAGTGACTGCTCGCTCCGCTTCTATTAGTAAATTTTCCATAAATTTTTCCCATAAACTATTCAAAAATTTCAAATATTAAAGAGTTCATAGACATCGCAGAGGCTAACCGGCTATGTAACTAATGCTCATAAAGCACATTTAAAACACAATATTCAGTGAAATGCTTTCATAACTTTGTGGTTTATAAAGTTTCAGAAACATATTCTAAATAAAATGATAGGTCTTGTGCTTATTAGTCACTATGTAGCTGTTTATGCCTGAGCAAGCATTCAAACTTTTAATATTATTTTTTCTATAAGTCTATGGGAAACATGAATGAGAAATTTAGTTTACTTCCAGAAGTGGGGTGTGGGCGGTCACTGTTGAGCTCCACTGCAAGACCAGGAAGCACGAAGTGTTAAAATAAAACAAAAAGTTGCTGAAATAATGATGGAGTGGAGTGGGCGGAAAAATGTGAAATCCACCAAAGCTTTTTATGTACCTTGGGAAACAAGAATACTGTATATAATAACAAGTTCACAATGTATTAATAACTATAATACAATAAGGCCTTAAAGGTGCTATATTACAAAAAATTGACTTTTGAGCTTTAAGCCATGTAAGAATGTTGTTACCTCCTCAGAAACATACCTTGATTTGTGTTTTATTTCATTCACACATGTTTGAGAAATCTTTTATTTTTACTCTGTCTACATCTCCAAAGGCTCTGTTCCACCTTGTGATGTCATTAATTGGTATTTTTCAAGTTAACAGCTACCTTGAACCTTTAGTTTAGTAGGAATGTGCAATTCCAGGGCTAAAATTATCCAAATTATTCTGTAGAGGATGTATGGAGTTTAAAAACACAGTGAAGCACTTCCTGTATTACCACATGACATCACAAGGTGGAACTGAGTGTTTTCAGTTTGAGAGAAGAACTAAATATGCCGGGTTTGTGTGTTAAACATGTGTAAATGAAACAAAACTCCAGGTATGCTTGTAATAGATCAGAAAACAGCATAATATGAGTCCTTTAAACATTTCTGTTTACATTTTGTTGACATATCACAAATAAATCTAGACTAGATTACATTACCTTGTCAGATTCTCCTTAACCAGGTTGTCAGTCAGGATGCTCATAGTGTCCTGTAGATACTTCATAAGAGGAGACACGGCCTAGAAAAATCATTACCACACGTCAAAACTCTGATGGCAGGTATTGATCGGATGAACGACTTTAACAGATAAACCCATGAGTGGTCTCGGGGTCTCACCTCGTCATTGTTGATGGAATCTGGAGACAGGCTTATGTGCTGGATGTACCTCCGCAGCTCAGGCAGCATCTGAAAAGAAAGAGTTCAGTCACTCAGATTAGTTACTGTTTAGCTGTGTACTCAGAAAATTATGATATGATATATATTGAAAATGTGAATAAAAAGTATAACTATCCTACATATAATAACAAATAAGCAAATAAGCATAAGGGCCATATGGTTGCACTTTAAACTATTTTAAAACCAAATAGTAATGAAAGTAAAAAACACCTATGGTTCGCACTGAGGTACATGCACAGTAAAGAATGATAGGGTAAAAAACAAAAAAAACAACTCTATTCTGATACTTAAGAAAAGGCTTGATGCTCAATACATATAGCAATAACAACAATAATAGCAAAAAGCTTTCAATAATATTACAACATGGCCTTATACTGAGATCAAGGCCATTTTAAAACTATTGATCAAAAAGCTCAAAGTTTGACCTAAGTAATTATTTGATTTCTCCAGTTTTGTTGCTAATTCAAGTACAGTATAGTTTAACCTTGTCAGTTAGCACAGAGATGAGTCTTTTGGCCTCCCTCTGCAGGTCCAGGTCCATGTTGTAGAGCTGTCCGTTCAGAGCCTTATAGACCTGCTCCTTCCCCTCTGCCCCACAGCTCTCCTCCATGGCTCTCTCCACCCCGCTCCAGTCCAGGTCCCGCGGCAGGTGGCCCAGAAACACCCTGACGTGCTCCATGCTGTTCAGGGCGATGCAGAGCTGAGCAGAAAGCCGAGAGCAAGAGCAGAAACAAAGGAGAAGATGGAGAGGTGGAAGAGGAAAAGCAGTAGGGCTACAGAAGCAGGAATGGATGCTCTGAGTTAAATGTATGTAGGCCAGTCATGATAATTACAATATAGACTTCAATATGTGGTAGCTGGAACAATATTTTTGGGGCCAGTAGTTATCTGTATCTGTATCTGTATCTGTATCTGTATCTGTATCTTTTCTTTGCAACACTGGAAGATTACTGGTTATTTTTTGGGTATACAATAAGATTTAAAGCAT
The DNA here is from genome assembly GCA_029959045.1 of Taenioides sp. WSHXM2023. Lineage (NCBI taxonomy): Eukaryota > Metazoa > Chordata > Actinopteri > Gobiiformes > Gobiidae > Taenioides > Taenioides sp. WSHXM2023. Next base: position 13,345,101 of record CM057101.1, on the reverse strand, counting down.
AAAAGGTATAATGAATAACTTCTATGACTCATTACAGATGCAAACAAACTACTGAAGTGTTTCATTCTGCTGTTTATTTATAGCAGTTCATGTTTTTTTAAACAATATTGTACATTTGCAATAGTTTTTGTGGTTCTGCTCTTTGGTTATTGTGTTAGTGGAATAAATTAGTTTCAGTATTATTGTTTATCTATATTTACTTCGGCACCATATCACACTTCAAAATTTGTCATTGTGACAGGCCTACATGTATGTATCCTGCCAAATATACTGTACATATGAGTATAACAGTCTCTTAATACAGCTTTCTTTTGTGATTTCTCCTAGTAGATGCATCAGTAGAGCAAAACTAAACTGATAAATTATGTGTGTAATTTTAAGTGTCATTTTCTTACTGCACTGCCAAATAATTTATCTTGGAATAAGTGACATCAGGTAGGAAAAAACAATATGGTAGCTCCAGCTGTTTCACTCAAATTGTATTTATTAAATAAACAAAGAAACAAACAGTTTCCATGTTATGTTACTGTACTTCCCTTTCATTCAGGATAAGGGTCTGATAATAGCAGAGGTCAGGATTTGTGACTAGTGACTAGCTCCCATACATGCAGGCACAACTGTATTGTAATTATGTTTATTCATTTACTGAGCATAACAGATTTGAAAGGAGATGATCAAATACAACCTATGCAATCTATCTGACTGTTGAGATTTTATCTGACACAAAAGTCAGAAGAGACTTTTCTTCTTTATTATTTGGTTTTTGGTCCAGCTTACCAATCAGGGTTTTAGAATTCCAGTAAACCATATCTAAGCATGTAAAGGTGCATTGTGTAACTTTTGTGGTGGAGGATCTGCCACCTGCTTGTCGCTGTGGATACAATACATTATGTCTGTGGAGAGGCGACCCTGCTCATAATTAAAATGCATGGTTTTTTTTAGCATTAACAACACCTGTAAAAAAAATACTAAATAAGTTTAATACTGTGGAACAGCTCCACAGCCTCAAGCATAGGGCAGACCTTCCATCAGTTACACAATGCACCTTTAAATTATTATTATTTTTTAACAAACCTAAGGGTAGATCAGTCGGCTTGCTTTATTCTCCTTTATTCCCAATGAGTAACTTAACATAAATAGCCATTCATGACATCTTTAATGCCTTTTATCTCCCTATTTCCAGCTCAGAGAAGCACTTCTCCTCCCACTGTGTGCTAACAAGCCCTGTTTCTGTTTTGTTTGTTTGTTTGCACCTATCATCTCTCGCCCATCGCCTGCTGTGGACTCTGTGTTGCCTGGGAGGACACTCGCTGACATTTATGTTTGGGCGTCATCATGCTCGCCCCCCTCCTCCCGGCGCCGCTTTGGCTAAAGGCGTTACCTGCACCGTGAAGCTCTTGTGGTCCCGGCCCAGCTGGCTCCTTTCAATCTTACGGGTCATCATCTCAGAGTAACACACAGCCTCGCTGCAGAAATTCTGTAAAGAATATATATATATATATATATATATACACACACACACACACACACAAGAGTATGTTTGTGGTGGTTCTATGCTAGTGTGAGTGAAATGACTAAAAAGTTATAGTAACAATAACTCAGTTTAGGTTCTTTAATTTATTTACTCCAAACTTGATAAGCCTCTCAAAGTTCAAATATACAGACAGCCATTTCTCAATCATTCCTCCTGCTGATGGTAAGTTAGTATTTATTATTATTTTTGTATATATACTTTTATTTTATCGGGAAGTCCCATTGGGATTCAGAAACTCCTTCACACAAAAAAAAGAAAACAGCATACTAACAAAAGGTTTCCAAGGTAGTCATGTTGACAATGTTTTAAACTTTCTGTTCTCAACCAAATGTAGCCACAGTTGCCCTGGGTCTGACTGATGGTAATGTGGCAGCCAACTAACTCTTTAACAGCCATCAATCATTAACACACCACGAACAAACTGATCTGCCAGTGTTCTAAGTTAATATCTCTAAATTCTACGACGTGAGTGTAGCATCTGTCATCTGTATTTTTCAAGCCATGTGTGTTTACTGTAATATACAGGAGAAATCTATAAGCACTTTTCACAGCTCTCAGTGTTGAGAGCTGAGTTTTGCCATGACGGTAAAGCTAACAGCTAAGATTCTAACACACACTTCCTGCTTATCAGACAATAAAATGCTTTCTAATTAAATGCAGACAGCATGCAGTGGATATTGCAGATATTCCTTCTTCAATAGTTGCTTATATAATATAGCTATACGGGTACATGTGAAAAAACTGGTACAGGCCCTTTAGCCTTTGTTGAGCCCCTAAGGACCCTTTTAACTCCCAGTTGCTAATATTGTATTGACATATTATCTCATAGCTGGATAATAGCAGGAATCACAGGGTGTTTGGTCAGTCCCAGAGGTGAGGACACTTAATCTGTGGTGCAATGATGATGATGATGTGAGGAGGTTACTCACGTCTGTCAGTCTGGTGATGAAGATGAAGGCCCCAGCGGAGTCAGGCCAGGACAGCTGCTGCCACATCTCTCTGACCTGTGCGAAGCAGAGAGACACCTCCACGGCCGATGAGCTGTGCTTAGCCTGTCCCAATGGCTCCAGCTGCAACAAGAGGAGGAATATAATGGAATAATGGCTCACCCTCTTGACCCACTGATGCACTCATTCTGTTGTTTTCATAATGGTATAATACTCGAACATGTTTGGCTTAAACTTTTTTGTAGCCTTATTATGTGAAATCAGTAGAAACTCATTTCTACCCTCCGTAAACACAGAGCTGAATTAGTCAAGGCCAATCTAAATAGTACTCAGCATTCCACATACTGTATCTTTATCTGGTTAGAGTTCAGTCTAATCTAGTGCAGTCCAGTCTGGCTATGCTTCCATTGTAGGGAGTATTATACCTCTGATGACAACAAAAATTGAGACCAAAATGAAATTTCTCTAACAAATTCAGTGTTCAGTACTATATAGTAATTAGGATTGAAATAAATGCAATGCTCACATTAACTCTAGAAGTAAATAAGTACCCCAAAATTCTGTCACAATTGTATGTATTCATGAGTTTCAACTAATTTCCTATAATTTGCAACCTTTTGAGGACTGGAAGGAGGACCCAGGGAAGACCCAGGACATGCTGGAGGGACTATATCTCTAGGCTTGGGCCATGGGAGGAGCTGGAGGAAGTGTCTGGGGTGAGGGAAGTCTGGGAGTCCCTGCTTAGACTGCTCCCCCCGCTGCCTGGCCCCAAATAAGCGGAAGAAAATGGATGAATGGATGGATTGAAGACGTTTGCGTCATTCAAAAGATATAATATTTGGTTTTAAATAGCAAATCACTATGGCAAAGGTCCTAATTTTTCATCATTTTCATGGATAGTAGTTATTGTGTATGCATATTTCTCAATCATACATTATGGATTATCATTTACATCTACACATGTAAAGTTCTGATTTTACTGAAAAGCAGTCCTAAAACATATATAATGTTTGTGTCTCACCTTGTCTGTGTCCACAGCCTTGCAGATCCTGTCACATGACCTGTCGTGAACTATCTGCAGCCACTTGTGAATGGACGATTTAAACCAGTTGTGAAATCCAGTCAGGGCCAACATCTTTGCGTCCCTGTGAAAGAAAAGCACAAGACTTTTTTCAATCAAACTCCAAACTTTATCTTCAATATCCTCATATCCTGTCTGACATTTCGCACAAATAACAACGACTGCAGATAACTTTTGAAACTGCAGTGATTAAAGGTGCAGAGGGAGGGACCCACTTGAGAGGCAAGAACTCGCGAAAGCCTTTGAGGATCTTTAATGATGTGAAGAGTTCAAAGATGGTCTCTCCCATGGTCTGGGACAGTCTGGAGGTCTCCTGTTCCAGAGACCCACACACACGCTCCATGGCCACGTTCACATCATCTGCTACCTGCGAGAAAGCGGGATGGAAATGGTATGGTAACTATAGTGTTATTAAGGTAATTACAGGGTGATTACTCATGGAAACAAGATGCATGTAATATTCTACTTAAAGAGCCTATTTTACGCTATATTCTGATTTATATTATAATGTTTCCACATCAGAAACATACCTGGTGTTGAGTTTTGTTTCATTCACACCTGTTTAACATACACAGCCTGCATATTTAGGCTGATATATTCTAGGGTCTCAAACAGAAAACACTGTTCCACCTTGTGATGTCATGTAGTAAATAAAGGAAGTGCTCCACTGTGTTTTTAAAATCCATACACCTTCACTAGAATCATTTGGATGATTTCAGCCTTGGAATTGCCAGTCTCTACTGAACTAAATGTAAAAGGTAGCTGTTAACTTGAAAACTACTGCGTCATGAAATCTCAAGGTGGAACAGAGCATTTTGACCTTTGGAGATGCAGACAGACTAATAAAGGATTATTCAAACATGTGTGAATGAAACAATACACAACTGCAGTTATGTTTTTGAGGAGGAAACAATTATAACATGACTTAAAGAGTCAGTGTTTAGTATTTTATGATTAGTATTTTAATGATAATATTATGGAAATGGAAGAGCAGTTATGATGCAATTACTGTGCTAGAAAAGTAGTACCAATATTTCGTTACAAACACTGAAAAATTACAAGTAAAAATATTTTAGGGTATTCTGTAACATTTTAACATATATAAAAATAACATATATACAATTAAAAACTAGAAAAAAACCCCAAAAAACATACAAGTTTCTCCAGTTGCCTGTATGTAATACTGAAGAAATCCACTTTGACTGCACTGAAGGGACACAATAAAAACATCAGGATTAGATAAATAATCATTTTCTTATAACCTTTTTATTGCTGTTACTTTTTACCTGTAAAAAAGTTTGTTGTAGATATTCTGTGCTCTTTGTACATCTACACACACTGCATCTACAATGTGGATCAACTTCTTCAACTGCTCCTCCAGTGTCTGTTCAAAAACAGTTTGTACATTTTTATTATCAGAATAAAAAAAATAGAATAGAATAATAACTGATTATTGTTGTGTTTTTACATGTCCATGAAAAACCTGATTAGCAAAAACACTAGGTAATGCTGCATCAGTTAATTAGTAGATTTTAATTCAAAGTACAACGAGTTTTAAAGTAACTCTTTCATTTCTGTTCTGTTTTTACAAGTCAGATAATGATAACATCTTTTGTGCTTCCAGCTCCATCGACTCTGTTTCCAATTGACTTTATATTGAAAAATTGTCACCCCTCTCTCTGTAACTGCTGCTGTGAGACTTGTCATTTTGGTCTGAAAATGTTCATATTAACCCGCTCTACATGATCCTGGTGTTTTCATTTAGCTACAAAGAGAGGAGGAATATAATGGAACAATGGATCACCCTCTTAATTCGCTGATGCACTCATTTTGTTTTTCATAATGACACAATGCTTGGACACGTTTGTCTTAATCTTTTTTGTCTTATTACGGAAAATCAATAAAAGCTCGCTCCTATCACCTCTAAAATGGTGAGCCATGTAAGGTGATATATTTGAATATACTCACCCCATCTTCTGGTTTGTGTCTCATGATTAGGCTCTCATACCATTCAGCTGTTCCTTTCTGCAGATAGAATAATGACATAGATTAGAAGAGGTCCATGCTCAGATTAGTGCTAAAATGAGCCCAGTTTTTGCTCTTTTCCTGTTGATCTTAACCCCAGCCGTGCCAGGTAAGAAGGCAGAGGAGTACAGAAACTTAATAGCACTAAAGAAACATAGTGGGTGTATTAAATTGTATTATAGTGCTGTGAGGACTATCTAATGACTCTTTAATGAACTGAAGAATAATTAAAATGTTGGGAAATATTGTTTACACCACCAAAGGCTTTTTAAAAATGCATATCAGTTTAGATATTATTATTATTATTATTATTATTATTATTATTATTATTATTATTATTATTATTATTATTATTATTATATCTTGTATCCTTCTAAGGTCCAGTCTAATCTATATACACTATCCCAATTGTTCAAGCCCAAATCCACTTAACTTACATTATTAAGGTTATTCATTTATGGTTGTAAAATAGATAAATCTTTATTGTAAATGGTCAATGGTCACATTTTATATAACGCTTTTCCAGCTTCAAGGCTTAACATCAAGGAACCACTCACCCATTCGCCCACACCAGTGTATGCAAACACTGAGGATGAGGTGAGTTAAGTGTCTTGCCCAAGAACACAACAACAGCATTCATCAGTGGGAGCTGGAATTGTACCGCCAGGATCAGTGGACAAACATTCTAGCAACTGAGCTACTTTACTTGCCTTTACTAGCAGTACTACTACCAGCAGCAATACAATTTCCACCACAACTTCTAGGCCCTGGTATTTCTTTCATATTTATTGACTTTTATCATTGTTTACTGTTGCTTCTTATCCGAGCACTGTTAAGTTTGAGTTAAGTTTTGAGAAATGTCATTTTGAAATCCTTTAAGACAGAAAGTTGTCCACCCAAAGGACAATACTGTGATACTGTGAATCCTTACAAACTGCCATAACAATAAGCAATAACATCTTTATGAAGACAATGAGATGGCAGAATTCTAATCAGAAAAGTAACACCGAGTGCCTTTAATGTACGTTTTTTATTATAATAAAAAGCTAGAGTATCAAACTAGAGGTTACCTTAATTGCTGTGGTGATGTCCAGATGGAGCTCATTTCGAAGAGGGCACACAGTCTTAAAGGCACGCATGTTCTGCATATAACCAATCCCCCTGGTATCCAGAATTACAAAAGGAATATTAACATGCATATACAAATGAATGCACCTTCATTACACTAATTATTACATAGGTGTCCTTCAGAGTGTAAGGAGATATAGAGATACTTTATATAAACATCATATAAATTAGTCTGACGCATGAACTTTGATAATTAGCTCATTTTTGCTTCGTGACATTTATTAGAAACAGGCTACTTAAATTAACTTCAGCAGCTTCCCACACACTTCATGATATCCAGTTTGTAATCTTATTTTCTGAGACAAATCTTTTATGATCTTTGGAGCGCGTTGGATGACATGTGGCATCTTTCACAGTAACAAAACAACACTCGGTCTATTTCAAAAAGTCAATTTCTTTAATATTGAAAAAGTCAAGATTGAAACTAATTATTGTCTGCTTAGTAGATTATTTTTGAAGGAGTAATATGAATTATGGTGCTTGTTTTCAGAGAGTGTTCAGAGACAGTGAAAAGTGTGAGGACTTGTAGGGGTCACTGCAGCTGGCCTGAATAGAAAGTATCATATACTTTGCTAGGCCTATAAAATGTCCATACAGTGAAAGTACTTTGAGCCAGTCTCATGTCTGGCTTTACATAACCTGTTGAGAATATTAAAGTGGTAGGAGGCGAGAGGTGCATGTCTGTGTGTGATCGCTCTCAAACTCAGTAACACCTTCTTTCTAACAGTATACAACTGCAAAACCAAGTGTGAGCTCCAAATAAAACTGTAGTAGGATATTTAACTGAGCCATATGTGTGGATTCATGCATTTCTTTGGAGTGTGGATTAATTGGATTTCTGATTAAAAGCTCCATAGTTTGCCTTTAATCGCTGAGCCATGGTGATGAGATGAGAGGGGTCTCTATCTTCTCCCTGTGTGCAGTGGGAGCAGTGAGGCTGAAGCAGTGAGGATGAGAACTTTACCTGAGCATGAGCTCGTAGCGTGTGATGGCGGCGGCACTGGAGCAGGGGAACACCTGCCTCATGTTCTTCATCAGACACAGACAGTGCTCAGTGTACAGCCTGAAGCTGTCTGACAGCTGCCTCTCCTGGACAGAGAGCACCTGGCTCAGCACATTTTTGGATGAACCAAAAACCATCATGAATGTCAGGGAGGGCTAATGACAGGTGCTTCCTAATGATGGGGGTAAAGAGCATGTCCAAACGTGTAGGACCTACCAGGTCTCCGCGCACAGCGGGGGCATCCCACTCTGCATCGATGCTCCTCAGGAGGCGCAGCAGCAGGGAGTAGCACACCCTCTGAGTGCGGTGATGGGCACTGTAACACTGCCAGCGGCTGCTCACACATAGACACACACACAGATAGAAACACACAAACACAAACACAGAGCTTCACATAAACCATAACCACACTATCAGATCGATGCTGCGCTGATCAGCACTCACATAATGGCCTGTTGCACCGGGGAGAGGTCCGTCTGCACTGCGTGGTGAGTCAGGATTGTCCAGGCCGGAGGACTCACCTGCCCGGTCCAGTTGTATGGTTCACGCTAAACAAGATTGTTTTAATCAAATAAAGTAGAAAAGCACTCAGAGAGCGGAGACCTCCGCCAAGCAGCTCAGTTTTCAAAGTGATCCAGAATCCAGGATTTCTTCTGGATCATCACCAAAATTTAATCATCTGTTGTTACCATTCGGAACATTTCCTGAAAATTTCATCAAGATCCGTCCATAACTTTTTGAGTTATCTTGCTAACTAACAAACAAACAAACTAACTAACTAACTAACAAACAAACAAACAAACAAACAAACAGACAGACAGACTCAGGCGAAAACATAACCTCCTTGGCGGAGGTAAAAATCCATTGCTTTCCATACATTGTATGGAAAGTTTGGTATATATTATAAAAAAGTTTAAATAGAGTCTGAAGTAACAGACCTTGATGTGAGCGTGTTCATACTCCACAATCTGACTCAGTAGCTTCCTGTGAATGGAGACGTTGGTGTCCTTCTTGGACAGAGTAGTGTCTCTCTATAGAAGAAAAAACCCATCATATTTGTTACATTCAGTGGAGCAGACAGATTCAGTGAGAATAAAGGTGTTTGTGCAGCTTTATCTGACCTGATTGGTGAAGAGCTTTAAGATCAGATGACACTCTCCCTGAACTTTGGACGCACTCGAACGTGGCTCCAATTTGAACCAGGTGTCATATCCGGATACTGGCATCTCCTGCTCAACATAACAAATGTAAAAAAAAAAACATATTTTATTTAGTGCAGACAGCTTATTCAGACATGTTTTCAAATCCCCATTGCAGTTTGGCACTTCTCAGAGTATATTTTTCACTCACATTCAAAGGGATGTTGATGCAGCCGAGAAAGTCATCTGCATTCTCCTCAGATCCTGAAGACGCAGATCCGTTGGCGCGCACTGATTTAGCTATCTGCTTAAAATACCTGTCACAAAAGCAACTCAAATTATAGGCAGCATCTTCCTTCTTATTACTTACTTAATTAGACAATATGCCATCTCTTCTAGTTATAGCCACAGATGGTAAATAGTAGGCTATTCAAAATCTGCTCTCAACTCTAACTGCAAAAACAATAATACTAAAATTGAGAATTATCGGTTAGCTAGTGAATATAAGAACTAACATAACAATAATTACTTGGAATAGCCTATTTCATGAATATTATGGTGATTATTATGTACAACTATATAAAATTGTGAAAAGAGCAGGTAATGGGCTCTGTGCACAATATCGCCTGGCAACCTCGCTGTTAGCGTCACTACTTCCTGTCCAGTTTTGTCTCTATGATGTTTTTGCCAAGTTGAGCTAGCAATAAATATTTAAAGATAAGGCAGTGAACAGGGAGCTACGGGTTTGTTAAAAAGTACACAAATAAAACGAATACTTCAGCAGAGGATACTTCTGCGTTCAGAATGAGAGGTGTTTGTGTCTCCATGCTAACGCTAATGCTAATTTTGAGGTATAATTAATATTACAACAACGCCACAAACTGAAGTACTCTACAAATTCAAATAATTGGGATGGTTTTTTACGATTTTAATACAAGTAACATATACATATATTAGCTTTGAGACAGTGAGCTAGCTAGCATGCTGAAAATATATTCAACTCCTTAATGTTGACAGGTATAAAATTGATCTTAAATCTGGATAACTGGAACATATGTTGGATAAAACAGGGACAGATCAATTGATACATTGCAGAGACATCACGCTGGGAGTGTTCTACATGTATCTCTATTGGTGGAATGTTCAGCAGTTGCCATGGTGAAACAATGCACTCATTAGCCAAACACGGGCAACAAAGTTTTAAGATTGTCTGAAAGCTCAAGAAAAAAGAGCCTGCACGATGAATTTACTAATTCTACTAATTGTAATTCTCAGGAGCTGTTGATGAATACGAGTGTTCATGGTCCTGAAGGTGTTTAATTTCCAACAAAAAAGGAGGGAGTGACTAACTTAAAAAAACTCTTGACTAATGCCAGCTAACTTGTGATTGTAATTTTATATGTGAGAGACGTTTTAAGCGCACAAATCATCTCAGTTCTTGTAGTTCCAACCAAATCACCTCTTTCTGGCCAGATTGTGTTAAAATAAAATAGCTCAGATTAAGTCTAACTCGAGTAACACATCTTCTAACAGAAAAAGTAGTGCTTTCGGTTAGCGCCACACCCCCAGGGAAAGTTGACGACATCAGCTGCAAAGTGTCAGTACTTTTGGATTCATCTACTGGGACTTGGGACACAAATCTCCAAAGTGAGTGAAATAGGAACATCTGGTCACTCTATATTAATACCTCTCTATGTAATATCTGTCTGATTTTGACCACTAGTACTGAAGGCCCATCCCCATTGCAGTAACTAGTCTTTGCTTTTCATCTTTGTTTTCACTGGCCCTCCCTCGCCCTGGCTCAGCTGCTGTCCTGTGTGTACATGACTTTATTGCTAATAGACTCCTATAAGACCATCTCTCAGTCAGGAGAAAGGACTTTGTGGACAGTGTTTTTATTCAGTTTCAATCTCAGGCAAATGACTCACTCTACTCTCCCTCTCAAACAGACTAAGGCAATAAATCACTAATGAGAAACTCCAAGAAAGACAAGAGGTCAATTTAATAAACGTTTCAGACATTTAAGAACATTTCATGAAATCTTTATTAGGATTATAATTAAAATTGATTAGACATACATACCTGCCCATTCCCCGGAGACCACTGATTTCATTCAGCTTTTTACACGCTTCAGCCACAGACACATCGTCGTCATGATCCCTGAACACAGATGACTATTAGAATAAAACCAATAAAGATTTTTGCTATTAGATGGGTCCCACAATATTGCCATCACACTTTTTATCAGACTAAAAATATATTACTTTAAAGAGTCCATATTATGCTATTTTCTGATCAAAGTTACAATATTGTTTCCTCATCACAAAAATACCTGGAGCTGGAGTGAAGCTGAGCATTTCAAGCTTCTGAGATGTGAAAAGACTAATAATAAAGGGTTACACAAACATGTCTGAATGAAACAAAACACTCCAGGGCTGTTTTTGATGAGGTAACAACATTCTAACATGGCTAAAAGCTCCCAAGAGACAATTCTGTGTAATACAGGAGCTTTAAGGGTGCACTATGTAACTTTTGTGAAGGAGGGTTTGTCATCTGCTTATCTTCACAGTGATGTTATTGCTTTGTATAGCATGTTCCACAGTGTGGTATTACAGTTCGCTATGGAGACAAGCAGCTTGCACCACCAAGCGGTTATAGGTCAGATTTGTGGAGAGGCAAACCTAGTTTCTAAAAATAATGATCAAAACAATAATGAAGCCAAAAAGCAGGAATGTATAATATTGATATTGAAGACATTTGGTGGTTGGCGTTTAGCACAGTCATCGTACCATATGTCCAGATGTAGGAGATCATTGTGGACGTCATCAATTTCACTAAAAACAGAAAATATTTTCAACAATTTACTATTTAAAAACACACTGACACTGCAAACCATTTAAAAGGAAATTTAAGTTTTTTGTTTATACTTTTTAATTCAGTAAAAATCAGGTATGGCACATTTAAAACTCAAAATGTCTCATATAACAGGAAGCTAAAACCAATGACTATAGAGATTTAAGACTTTATACTTACAAAACAAAGTGCTCGTCCCACACGGGGTTGAGAGTTTCCGGTTTTACTTCGGTCACCTGAATGCATCGCGCTGGTAATGCCTCCTTTGTGCTTAAACGCTTCTCCAGTTTCTCCTTCCTTTTTCTGAAGCTGAACTTTCTCTCTTTCTTCTCCTCCATGTCATGTGGGCTTTGACCCTCAAGAATTCCCAGCATGCAATAGGGGTCACTGTAACCTGGAAAAACACATTTGGGCTGTTTTTTGTATATGTGAAAGGTTCTTTTTTTTTTTTTTTACCAACTGAAAGATTCCTAACAATCCCAGAGTGCTGTATTTGTTGTCTTTCAAGTGGTGACATTTTACTTAGTATTGGATAGATTTATTGAGCACTTTAAATCCCTCACCATTGGCGTCCTTGGCCATGAGATTCTTTGCTTTCAGCACAGATACTCGCAAAGAAAAGCTGGCGCGCTGTAATGACAAGAAAAAGATAACAACTGTTAAAGAACTGAGATTGAGGAATTATCGCAAACAGGTTTAATGGGTTTATTTAATTAAAGGTGGCAAAACACAACTGACAAAACACAACTGAGACTTGGGATCATTTTAGCCATAGGTAAGACAGTTTAACAGTAACTGGTACCAAAATATTATTTAATCTACTTTTACCTCCACCACTACTAGTACTACTAGGCACAAAGTGTAGTGTACACCCATAACTGCTCTTCTTTTTATTTTAATGTTGTCGTAACTTAGTACTTACTGCTAAATCATACATTTAAGCAGTACATAATACCCATATATGTATAATTTCTACTAAAGAGTCTACCTGCTTCCAATAAATAAATAAAACATGCAGAGAAATTTGACTTGTAAGCTACAAATAACATTTTGGTTCAGCTTTGGACTTGAGTGTGTTTGCAGGTCATAATTTGGAGAAATGATTTTGGAGATTGTAGCTCTGCAGGCTTCTCATTGACTTTATTACTGCAGCAGACACTGGACAAACTGTCAGAGCCGCACTCAGACCCCAGCTGTGCCGAGCCCCTCACAAGAACATTTAACACACAATACCGCTATGTGCCCACTCTGCAAAATAACCTTTTGCTACCCGTACAAAAGTACATCTCAAAACAACAGTTAATAACATAGTGGGAAACTAGAGCGAAAAGAAACTTGTTTATCCTGTCAAAACTGTACTCCTTAAGTGGCTTATTTGTGAAGATTTGGGTATATAAGTCTTCAGCAAATCATTCACTGTTATGCCAAATTATATTATACCATGGCACAACATATTACATAACCACTGTGTAAACTTGGGGTTCAAATGACAACACAACATTCTATAGGCTAATATGATTTAATATATTTTATTACAAATGAGGGGCTAAAATTCATATTGTGAAAATGCAGATTGTTTTTAAGGTCCTATACTGCACTAAATTGACTCTTGTCAGCTTTTAGCCATGTAATAATGTTGCTGCCTCCTCAAAAACATATCTGGAATTGTGTTTTGTTTCATTCGCACATGTTAAGTAATCCTTTAACTGTTTTTAAAACTCGGTTCTTGTAATGTCAAGTAGTGGCAGTTTTTAAGTTAACAGCTACCTTTTACATTTTGTTCAGTAAAGATTAGAAACTCCAGAGCTGAAATCAAGTGATTATAGTAAAAGGTGTATAGAGTTAAAAAAACACAATGGAGCACTTTCTGTATTACCACATGACATCACAAGATGGAACAGAGTGTTTTCTGTTTGAGAGAAGAACTCAGCCCAAATATGCCGGGTCTGTGTTTTAAACATGTGCGAATGAAACAAAACACAACTCCAGGTATGTTTTTGATGAGGAAACAGCATAATAATTATAAAATAGGTCAGAAAATAGCGTAATATGGGCCCTTTACAATATACAATGAGTTTGTGAGTCTACCCAATATTAGAAATTAACAGGTTAATACATTTTGTATTTTATTTTTGAATATTTCATGACAAAGTGAAATGTTATCAACAGAAAAAAAATTGACTCTTGCCCCCCCGGAGACCATGACATTATCAAATTCTATAAGTGGAAAACCACCAATAACATTTTGTTTTAATGTTTAACTTTAAGTGTGTCCAATATTAGTGAATTATTGTTACCACATGTCTATGTAGTTTAGTGAACAGTTTAGTTTTCATTGAGTCATGCAGTTTGATGAGTTCATATTTTATTTCATATAGAGCAGCAACCTTTTTCATTGGGTGAGCAACCTTTACAAAACAAAAATGCCAGACAGCGGTTGCAAGAATATGAGTATATATAAGAGCCACAGCAAGTCTTAGATGGGGTTAGATTCCTATAAAACATAAACCATTATACATTTATTATTGCACTTTTACAATGGTAATTAATCAAATATGAGTTATTCAGCACAATACGTATAATTCAGAAATCCCTTGGCTAACTACTTGGAAGGAGGTGGAGAGCTACAGTTTGGAGACCCCTGATCATGACATGTATTACAAGTACAATTTACTATGAATCTGACCTTAGATTCTTGGACTTTCTGTAGAATGATCTCGTGCTCCTCTTCACCCATGTCAAACACCTAAAAATAAAGCTAATATTAGAATTATACTTTTATGTAAATGTACAAACCCAGTGCAAAACATGTCTACTAGCAGAAAAGGGCTTAGATGTTTCTGTGGTGTTTCCAAACAGCAGGACGGAGGCTGCAGTGAACAGATGTAACAAAGCTTAATATTAATACTGCAAGTGTGACTCCAGTGTTTAATCCTCACAGTGTCAGGAAAGCAAACAGCAGTCTAATAACACACAGTGACGGTGTCAGAGCAGAGCCAGTGGATCAGACTTACCTTCAGCAGATATGCAAACAGCTCCTCATCACTTTTCACATGCTCAGGAGGTGCCACGCCCACTCGGTTCACCACTGTGTACACCGTCTCCTCGTAAAGTAGGTCCAGCTGAAACAAAAAAACCTTTTGTTACAACATGGATGGAAGAAATGACTTGCTTCACGTTAATAACACTGGCCATTAGTATTGACATTAAAAGACTCATATTATCTCATATTTTCTGGTCTGTGTTTTAATGTCGTTTCCACATCGCAAACATACCTGGAGTTGTGTTTTGTTTCATTCACACAGGTTTACCACACAAACCTTGCATATTCTGGCAGATGTCTCAAACAGAAAATACCCTGTTCCACCTTTTGATGTCATGTGGCAATGCAGGAAGTGATCTACTGTGTTTTTAAACTCCATACACCTTCACAATCTCTACTGAACAATATTAAAAGGTAGCTGTTAACATAGGTGTGAAAACTACTGCTTCATGACATCACAAGGTGGAAAAGGGCATTTTGAGCTTTGGAGATGTAGACAGACTAACAGGAAAAGGTTACTCAAACATGTGTGAACAAAACAAAACACAATTCCAGGTATGTTTTTGCTGAGGTAACAACATTATAACACGGCTTAAAGCTTACCAGAGTCAGTTTTCATAATATAGGACCTTTAAAGCTTTTTTTTTAATCACGTATTTCCCCCCAGAAAATATACTGTAAAAATAGAACATTGTGCCAAAAAATCCGACCAATAAACACTGTCTTTTTCATCTCATTAGAAAACATACAGTATTAGCTGTTACAAACTTGTAAGAAAGGGGCATTTGAGTCATTGTTTGATGCTTTGTGATAAGATGATAATAGAGCTGGTAATTTGATTTTAATACTACAAAGAAATATTACGATAAAACGCACGTCTTAAATAGAAAGTATCATTCAAAGGCCTGAGCTGCAACAAATAAACAGCAGAATTAACCAATAATTAGCCGTAGAAGTTATTTATTCAACCCTCAAATCTTATCATATTACAACAAAAATAACAACACTAATAAATTAAAATGTACAAATGATAAATACTGAGACTCAAAATATATAGTTTCAGCTTTGATATATTGATTGATATAGTACTTATCATGACGGGCCAATTATTTTCCATTTCCATTTTTTCCCTCTTTCGATTGGGCAGCTACAGATAGTCTCAGCAGTGATGTGAAAATTGTAAGATATCTACATGAAAGTCAAATGAGGTGAAGTCTAAGCTTGAGTCACAACCCATTCTTAGACTCTTATTCAATTACAGTGCACACTCATGAACTGTAATTTGTCTATTGTAATAACATCGATTCAAATAATGTTAGAAAATCACCTCTGTTCGGCTGATGCGCTCGGGGATGAAGGCCTGATCCACTTGTTCCTGAGGTGGAGGCACTGTGCACGGGCCTCTCTGACTCTGGACAAAAATAAAATAATAAAAATAAATACAAACTTAAGCTCTAAAGGTCAGGCGAGGTGAGAAACTGGGCTTACACAATGTATTGAAGGTGACAATCAATAAGTGAAACCTGCACAAAGAAACTACGCTAGACTTATTCTGTGGCATTTAGCAAGAGTGGCACTCAAACCACAGAAACACTTCAAGTCACAAAAAGGGTTCAGAATAATTGTTCTGCTCACACCAGACAGGAAAGTACCTTCTCCTTTTATGCTCAGAATCAGACCAGGTTTTTATGCCAGATGCCCTGCCTGGTGCCATCTGCGGTGACAGTGGGTGGGTGGCTGAGGAACTCAATATTATTGCTAAAGGAAATGTAATGCATGCTATTGATACTTTGCAGATGATATCATCAACATTCCCTGAGGGTGTGATGCTAACTGGAAGCACTGCTCTGTTAGACTTTATTCTAACACAATCTGACTTTATTTTAACACAATCTAACAAGAACAGATGAGCTGATTTGTCCTGTTAAACAAGTCTCTCCCGCATCAAATTACAGTCACAAACTGCCTAGCATTAGCCAATAGTTTTTCAGTTAGTCTTTCTCAACTTTTTTTTTTAGAAATCAAACACCTAAACAGGACCACGAACACTCGTACTGATCCTGAAAATGTGCAGTTTATATCCATTTTGTATTTTTTCTCATCCAGACTATTTTAAAACTTTTTTGGCTTGTTTGCTAATGTGTGCATTGTGTCTCCGTGGTAACTGTTGAACATTCAGTCAACAGAGATACATATAGAACACCCCCAGCATGATGTCACTGCAAAGTATCAATAGGTTGCTGTGGCTACATTATTACCTAATCTAACTACCTTAAACAAAAAAGATGAGGATTTCTGGTGTGAATTGTGATTTTAACAAAAGATGATTTAACTGCGTATTTGTTTACTGTATGTAAATATGTCTGTCAAGCTTAAGTCAAAGTTAAATATACATGGCATTTTACTCAAATAAAGTTCAATGAGCTGGTGTGATCCCTCATTCGTCCATGAGTGGTCCAATGTAGAAAAGGTTTAAAAGGTAGTCATCTGGACACTGTTATTGAAATCTAGGCAGCTGTCTGCAGAAATATACCCACGCCTTGGACGAGATCACGCCAATCAAATGCTAATCAGGTACTTAACAGCAGTGAAGGTGAGTCAGCCAAATTACAATAGAGGTAAAATTCCCACAGTGAAAATAGGCAGGACTGTTTTAATATAAAACTCGTTCGGGGGCAGGACTTCTCACAGTGCAGTAAAAATGCCTGTGTCTCAGACCAGTGCCGTCAAATTAAAAATGGTTTCTGGATAGAAGCTGAAATATCTTGACTTCAAAAGCAGGGTCCAGATGACTACCTCTGCTATCTCTGAAACATTTTCTACTCTGTCATCATAAATAAAAATAAATGTTAAAAATATTAAAATATGTATTACTATTATTATCTATGTTATAATGTTGTTTTCTCATCAAAAACATACCTGGAGTTCTTTTCTCAAATTGAAAACACTCTCTTCCACCTTGTGATGTCATGTGGTAATACAGGACGTGCTCCACACACCTTCACTAGAATCATTTAGATAATTTCATCCCTGGAATTGCCAATCTCGACTGAACACTACTTGAAACTACTGCTTCATGACTTCACCGCATTTTAAGCTTTGGAGATGTAGACAGACTAATAATGCATTGCTCAAACATGTGTGAACAAAACACAACTCCAGGTATGTTTTTGAGGTAACAACATTCTAACATGTCTTAAAGCTCACAAGAGTGAATTTGGTGTAATATCTGACCTTTAAATAAACATTGTGAACTGTATTCAGATCAAGTAATATTTTGTGCACTTTTAATATACTATTTTGCAGTGCAGTGACTCTCATACATGTCCAGCACACTGTATATGCATAACACAATATGACTTCATGGTTATTACTTGTTATTTGCATCACCATCAGCTCTGATCTAAATGAATACTGCAGTCTGGTACACTGAAGATAGCACTGGCAGCAGGGAGAGCCCAAGTTAACCGCGGACAGCAGCTTGTCACAGCTGAGCCCGACGCCTGTCACCGCCCCGCACAACTCGACCCGCACAACCTGACCCTTCTGTCAAAACACGTCACACAGTCAAATATGGCCGCCTTTACCCTCGCCATAACTGCATACAAGAGGGGGAACAGGGTAGAGAGTGGAAGTTGGTTTGGTGGGTTACCTCGGCCTGGGCAGAGCGCAGCATGTTCTCCTGTTTCTGCATGATGCCATTGACGTGTTCAAAGAATTCAGCGCTCTCCTCTGAAACCCTGCCAGAGAAGAAGAGCAGATGAAACAGGTCCAGAAATAGCATATAAAGAAGCAAGTATCACGCAGAGAAAATATTAACTATATGAGGATGGTCTGACAACACTGTATGTTTGCAGACGTGTCAGGGAACCATCTGCTAGTGAAGATGACAGTTTCAACTCTCTATTAGCAACGTAAACAAAGTCTAATTTACTGTGCATGGCGGTGTTTTGATTAGCAGGTGTATTCAACATGACGGCTTTTCTCTTTCGTCTCAGGTGTGTGAATCCCCGGCCTCCCGTTGACTCCAGTTGTCATGGAGACAGCAGAGGGACTAACTGCATGGATACCTCGGGAAACCCCTCACCCCTCTCCACCAAATACACCACATACCCTTTTCTATTGACGTTAACTTGTATGATAATAAGATAAAAGAGACTGATTTGCTTTTTAAAACCTTTCCAGGCCACACAGGGCATTGAAATAATAAGATTTTGACCAGTTGATTAAATACATCTATTTCAGAGTGCCTAAGGTGTTCCCTGTCAGTACAAATATATGAAATGTATGTTAGTGTGAAATTTTAAGCTGTTGTAAAGGTCTGATATATGTCCTTGTTAGTTGAAAAGACTTTATGCACTATGTGACTTTTGTGCTGGAAAATCCCTTTGTTTCTGTTATTTATCTCCACAGACACAAGCCAGTGCCACCATCAAGCTAAGTTACAGGTCATATTTTATTTTATTTATTATTTATTTTTTTATTTCAGGGACAGTGCATATTAATCAACATTTGCATGTAAATATGCCAGAGTTAGCCAGACGGCTATTTTTCATCTGTAGTCCCTCGACAGATGTTAGGTGTCACTTCTACATAACAGAAAATCACATTACAAAGTTAAAATTCATCATACTAAAAAGTACATTACTTCAGACAACTCAATTACAAGCATTCACCCGCAATCAATAACCAGTCAATTACAGATATTCACTCTCACTCATTAACTTAAAAATAATAATAACAGCTTACAGTCAATAGGCCAGTGTCCAGCAGGGGGCAGCGAGAGGTGGATGTCTTAATGTTGACAGCTTTGTCTATGAGCCATTGTTTTAACTGTACTTTAAATGAAGTGTATGTGTTGAGGTTTCTGATGGTTGTGGGGGTGGCATTCCAGTATTGAGCAGCTCTAACAGAAAAGGTAGTTTGACCAAACAGACTTTTCCGGAGGGGGATGATACAGTCCCCTCTCGCTGCTCCTCTGGTTCTGCTGTGTTCAGAGGTCCGAATGTTAATAAACTGTTTGAGTGGAGGAGAAGACAAACCATGGATGACTTTATACAACAGACATAGATGAGCATATTTAATCATGTTTTACCAACTGAGTAGGTTGTGTTTTTGTAGTATTGGACAGTAGTGGTATGAATGGGGTTTACAGTCCAGAGTTTTTAAGGTGCATTTGTACAGAGTGTGAATAGGTTTGAGGGCTGTGGTAGTAGTGTGAGACCAGACAGTTAGACAGTATGTGATATGGGATAGAATCATGGAATACATAAACATTTTAGCGGCTCTGATAGATATTTGGTGTCTGATGTGTCTAAAGTTGCTGAGGTTGAATTTAATACGGTTACTGATGGTTTTGACATGGGACTTGAATGAAAGTTTGGATCAAGAATAACACCAAGATATTTGTATTCTCTCACCACCTGAAGCCGTTCGCCTGACACAAAGACATCAGGATCAACAGCAGATTTACAGGGGGACTTGGTGAAGAACATAGCAACAGTTTTGGATGTGTTTAACTGTAAACATGGATGTTGTAACCAATCAGTGATATGGGCCATGGCTTGTGTGAGTTTTTCGGCGACATGTGTGATGTTGTTGCCATGAACATAAAGCACAGTATCATCAGCATACATCTGAACTGAAATATCAAAACAAGCAGTCGGAAGGTCGTTTATATAGAGAGAAAATAATAATGGACCTAGTATTGATCCTTGTGGCACACCGGTGGAAATACTGAGGGCGGAGGATTGATGTGACTGGATTCTAACATGCTGAGTGCGGCCAGTTAAATATGCCTGAATCCACTTTATTGTGTTAACGGAGAAATTGAAATGTTGTAACTTGTTTAACAGGATGTTATGATTAACTGTGTCGAATGCTTTTCTCAGATACAGGAAGACTGCCCCTACAACACCACCCTTGTCCAACAACTGATGGATATTCTCTGTGAAAAAACAGGTGGCTGTTTCTGTAGAGTGGTTGGCTCTAAAGCTAAACTGCATTGGGTGCAAAGCAAATGAAATGGTGTTGAGGTAGCTGATGATCTGTTCTGATACCAGTTTTTCAGCAACTTTAGACACTATGGGCAATATACTTATTGGTCTATAATTGGTCAGTGAGTAGGGATCACCATTTTTAAATATAGGGACAACAACAGCAGACTTCCACATGCTTGGAAACTCGCTTGGAAACTCTCCTTGTGATATAGACAAGTTAATTATCTTTGCAACTGGTTGCATGAGTGACATACAAAGGTCTTTAAGCATCAGAGTCCATACCAAAGATATCTTTAGCTGTAGATGGTCTTATTGAGTTAATAGCCCGCAGTACATCCTGTTCAGATACATTCATTAAACTAAGAGCAGGTGCATGTGAATTCACAGAGCACGTATTTAAAATCTCAAATGAAAAACACTTGGAAATGGTAGCCACAGAGTCAATGAAATATTGATTAAAGGTTTGTGCCACTTCTACTGGATTAGTAACAAGACGTTTTTCTATTTTTAATTCTAGGGTTTTCTGTGCTTTTGGATGATCACCAGTCATTTTCTTACTCTGATCCCATATTATTTTACAATTTCCATTAGCCTTTCCAATTAATGTCAGAAAAAAGTCTGCCTTTGCTTTCCTTAGAGTCCTAACTCCTTTGTTTCGTAGCATGGTGAAACGTTCCCTGTCATGAGAAGATTTGGTCTTGATGGCTAGTTTTAGAAGACTATCTCTTTCCTTCATAAGTTTTATTATGCCCTCATTTATCCATGGAACCTTGTTTTTATGCTGCTTGCACCTAATTTTCTGTGAGAAATCTTTAATAGTCTTTTCAAGTTTTTCATGTAAAATTTCAGAGACCTTTTCACATTCCATTGCAGTTAAATGGCTGTTCCAGTCTATTTCTTGTACTGCAGCAAGAAAGTTTTGATATTTATATTTAGGAATGCCCTCAAGTTCTTCTCTTTTGTATGTACTGAAGCGTTTTTTACTAAGTTTTCTATTCAGAAGGATAAGGTTGTGGTCAGATAAGCCTGACAACATGTTAAATGACTTAACTATTCTCTCTGGCCTATTACTGAAAATTAGATCAATTTGTGTTCTTGTTGTGTTAGTTATTCTTGTAGGCCCTTTTATGATTTGTGCAAGATTAAACTTGTCTGAGATTTGCTTGAGTTTCTGCCTTGAAGATTTGTCTTCCCAGTTAATATTAAAGTCCCCCATAATGATGATTTCCTTGTCAAAGTTACACTCTTTTAATAAGCTCTCAAAGTTTTCATAGAAACTGAGGTCAGTAGATGGAGGCCTGTAAATTACAATGACAACAAAAGACATTTGAGGAGACAGGGAAATATTGAGGCCTAAACATTCTAACTGCTTGCAGTTATTCCATTGAATTTGTTGGCATTTAATTGTGTTTTTTACATAAGCCATTACCCCCCCTCCCTTTTTGGAACCTTCTCTGTCTCTCCTATACATACTGTAACCAGGGATATTTAGGGCTGCTGAAGGGGAATTGCGATTAAGCCAAGTCTCTGATAGGCACAGAAAGTCTAGATTTGAATCACTTAATAAATGATGTATTTGTTCACTCTTGGACAAGATACTTCTAATGTTTATATGTATCTTGTCTATGGAGAGTTGACCCTCTCACAGTACCATACCAACTTTATTTATTTAAAGCACTTTAAAAAACTTTATTTTACTATATATGAGATGATTCCTGGCCAAAGTGCCATACACAGTGAGAAAACATGTTTTTCAAGGTAGTTTTTGGCAAACACATGTAAATGAATAAATCCAAGATAGATACATTTAATGCCATACTGAGCAACATTCTAGGCACAGCAATAAATATAATAAATCTCCTTGGAGACAAGCAGATTGTGGACCCTCTACCAGAAATGGTGCATAGTTTGTGGAAAGTAACAACAAAATGACCTTTTATTCTAATGACCACGCTAAAAAGTGTTTTCTTTTTGTTTACTTCTTTCTGAGTGTCTCCTGCTTCTAACCACAAACAATAAATTGGCCTCACCAAACGATAAACAGTAACAGTATCATCAGTTAGTTTTAATTTTTGGCGTCATTAAATTACATAACAGGAATGCATCTTACGAAAAACTTCTGAGATACAAATCACATGCTCCAGCCAATTGAATTAAGTGTGCCAAGATGAAAACTCAAATAGAATCATTACATAACACAGCCCCAATCCTCATTTTTACAGACGCCCCCTTCACCACCTCTCTCTCTCTGTGGGGCATCTCTGTCAGACTGTATGCAAATGAGCGGTCAGGCCCATAGCTAAACCTCAGGGGTCTGCCAAGCTGTCTGTTTCCCTCCCTCCACTGGCCCCCTGCATGCGCCATAGCTTCCATCACATTATGCAAAAGAGGGCAGAGTCCACGGAGACCCCCCTTTAATAGCGACAGTATACAGTAGTGGGACAGGTATAGCAATAAAATGCACTCTAGACACTGCAGTAGGGTGCGAGGTAGACCCCTATGGTACAGACCAAGACTAATGGTGGTCACGCAGCAGAGACCGGTTAGGATTCTAATAATACCGGATCTAAGCTAATATACCACAGCGTACATCTCCTCACAAACAAAATGATTTTAGGAATTCAATTTGGTCTCTCGGATATTATTCCAGAAATGTGTTTGCGAATTTTTATTTTTTATTTTTTTACTTTGATCAGAGGAAAGGGTTTGCCAAATAAAAGAAAGCTGGATCTGCGTCTTGCACAGATACTGTTGCTATGCTTGTTAGCTCTGCCCACAATATGTCAATGAGACTTATGTATGAAGTCAATAGACAGAGTAGCTATTGCAGTCTTTGAGCTCATTGGATACAACCAGTTTTAAAGGTCCTATATTACGCAAAATTGACTCTTTGTGAGCTTTTAGCCATGCTAAAATGTTGTTACTTCCTCAAAAAGATACCTGGAGTTTTGTTACATTCATACATGTTTGAGTAACCATTTATTATTAGCCTGTTTACATTTACAAAGCCCAAAAAGCTCTGTTTCGCCTCATGATATCATGAAGCGGTAGTTTTCAAGTTTACAGCAACCTTTCATCTTTAGTTTGGTAGAGATTGATTGATTCTAGTGAAAGTGCATAGAGTTTCAAAACACAGTGGAGCACTTCCCAACATCATAAGGTGGAAACACGTTCCTTTTGAGGGAAGAACTTAGCCTAAATATGCAGGATTTGTGTGTTAAACATGTGTGAATCAAACAAAACACAATTTCAGATATGTTTTGATGAGGAAACAATATTATAACCAAGATTAGAAAATAGAGTAATATGGGCTCTTTAAAGTTTGTTTGTGTTCTTTACTGAAATGTCATTCCTGTATAAACAAATTATGATATTGACGTAGCACAGCAGGTGTTCCATTGTTAATTGTTTTAGAAGGCCATGGATGTCTCATAGAATAGACTTGTATTGTGCGGGTGCCAATTAAAACCATTAAATTAAAGTGTTGCATTTAGGGCTGAACAGAAATGGATTTGGAAGCAAGTCAAAAAGATTTTAATTAAATATTTCTTCAGGAGGGGATTTTTAACAGTCCAATGTTGCCATATTTCACACATATTGACATTTCCTACAAATATGAGATGATGCTGGTATATCTATATCCATTAGAAGTGTCATTAAGTGGGAGGGGCTAGTCACCTACAATCACAGAGTTATTGTAAGCAAGTCTATTTTGCATTCATTTTTCACAGACTTTTCGAAAATTCAGATAATATAAACGAGTTAAACAAAAAAAACTGAGCTTAATTACAAAATTTGCATCAAAAATTCAAAAGTTTTATAAAGTTTAAAGGCATGGCAGAGGGTAACCATCTATGTGGTAACTAATGTCTAATGTAACCCAGTTGTTTTCGGATGAAAAAAACACTTTAAACTTTTGGCAAAATGTTTGATAACTTAGCGGTTTATTTTAAAGTTTCAGAAACAGATTTTAAATAAAATTAAAAGTTTTGTCTTATTTATCATTAGTTACCACATAGTTAATTAGCCCCAGCAAGCTTTCAAACCTTTATTTTTTTCAGAAAGTCTATCGCCAAAATGAGTGTGAAGTTTACTTCCGGAACCTTGTGGTGGGTTGTTGCAATGAATTAGATATGCATAATATAATATAATTCATAATCAGGATTTAGTTCACTGTGCATATTTTAAACATGTCTATGAATGAATGAGAACTTCACACATTAATTTCTTGAAACAAATGCACTGGAGGAGGGGGAGCAGCCCATTCTGATGTTCTAATAAAATTCACAATTTGCAAGTAAGACAGCTTGCAAGATTTCTCTCTATTAAACATGTTTATGAGAATTAATAACTATGAGGAGACTGAAATGCAAACCGCTAAACTAATACAAGAATCCCATGAATTCCACAATAGTTTGTAGAGGTTTAAAGGTGCACTGTGTAACTTGTCTGGTGGTGGGTCCAGCAAATGCAGCAGAGTAATGACATATCCATAGAAACAAGCAGGTGATGGACCTTCAAAAAAAGTTACACAGTGCACCCTTAAACTTCAGGGTAAGTCGTTAGGACATTCTAACCGAAAATATAATATTTGGATAGGGAGATTATTTGGAGCTGGGTCCCACGGAGGGAACCACCTGCGCAGGTGAGAAGGCAGCTGGAGAAAGTTCACCAAAACAAGTCTCCTGGACCAGACCAAGTCAGCCCCCGCGTGCTGAGGAGATGTGCAGCACAGCTCACTGGGATCCTGCACTCTCTCTTCACAGTCTGAAGCTTGAAAGGATACCGGTGCTATGGAAGACCTCCTGCATTGTGCCAGTGCCCAAGAAGCTCCGCTCAGACCCCTGGTGGCACCATCCCTGGATCCTCTACAGTTTGCCTATCAGGTCCACATTAGTGTGGATGATGCTTTAATCTATCTTCTGCAGCGGGCTCACTCTCACCTAGATAGTGTTAAGGGGCCTGTGAGGATATTATTTTTCAAGTTCTCCAGTGCCTTTAACACAATCCAGCCCTTTCTGATGAGTGAGAAGCTGCTCAGGATGGGTGTCAGCGCCTCCATTGTCTCCTGGATTACTGACTACCTGTCAGGCAGGCCTCAGGATGTGCGACTGGGGACCGCCCTGTCTGACACTGGTCAGTAATGTAGGAGCCCCCCAGGGTACAGTCCTGTCTCCGTTCCTGTTCACTCAATGATGTGTATCAGGGATGGACAGGAGCTGGAGTACAGGACACTGATTGCAAACTTTGTGGAGTGGTCCCAGGCAAACCATCTGCTCCTGAACGTTGACAAGACCAAGGAACTGGTAGACTGACTTCAGGAGAAAAAGGACACCAGTGGAGCCCCTAATCATCGAGGGCCATGACGTGGAAATAGTGGACTGCTACAAGTACCTTGGCGTCCATGTGAACAACAGGCTGGACTGGAGGGACAACTGTAATGCTGTGTACAAGAAGAGCATGAGCAGACTATTTTTCCTGAGAAAGCTCAGGTCTTTCAATGTGTGCAGCAAGTTACTGGGGATCTGCTACCAGCGCTAGCGGCCAGCACCCTGCACTTCGCTGTGGTCTGCTGGGGGAGCGGCACCAGTAAAAGGGACATTGGGCGGATTGACAAACAGATCCATAGAGCTGGTTACGTGATCGGCTGTGAGCAGGAGACATTTGTTACAGTGAGGGACAGGAGGACTCTGGACAAACTGCTCTCCATCATGGACACTCCTGCTCACCCACTGCACCAGACTATAGAGGGACAGAGGAGATAATACTCCTTACAACTGTACAACTCACCCACTGCACCAGACTATAGAGGGACAGAGGAGATAATACTCCCTACAACTGTACAACAACTCACCCACTGCACCAGACTACAGAGGGACAGAGGAGCTCATTCTCCAGCAGGCTCCTACAGCTCTGCTCAAACAGTGAGAGATTCAGGACTACATTCATACCATACCCCATACAGTTGTACAACAACTCACCCTTATGTAACAGATAATACTCCCTGTACCACCACTGTACAACAACTTAATCTTAAGTAACAGATAACCTTATGCCCTGTCAATCAGCATATCATTGCACTGTCATTCTTGTCTCTTGTATATAGCTGTGATTTTATATTTTATTTTATATTTTATTACTTATTTTTCTATTGTATTTTGACTTGGAAATATACATTTATTTTTATAATTATGTCGCATTTGATACCTGTCTCTTGCTATCTTTTTTTATCTCTTGTTACATCTATTTTTGTTACTCTCTGTTATTATATTATAGTGTGATGAGTGAGCTACTGTATCCAAATAATTTCCCTTGTGGATCAATAAAGGCAATAAAAATACTGTAACTATTTTGTTGTATTATATTGTAACTAACTAACTGTACATTTTTGATTCAATTTTGACATATTGTGCAGCCCTAAGGTTCATTATATTTCCAAGCGCTAAGCTGGATTCATTTTTAAACGGTTGTTCCCTTTTTTACTCAGTGAATATAGTTACTGGAGACGGCCAGCTCCTCTGACGTAACTTGGATGGCTTTTTGTCTCTCATGTGTGAGTCACGAGTAAGAATTAGACCAGTAAGCTCCCATTTGATTGTACAAACTTCACATCTCTCCATGTCTTCCTGCCACATTTTCACTCATCTTGTGTTTTCTCACGATGTGTCACTCAAACAGCTTGCGGATTTGTACAGACAGTCTGCTGCCTTTTGTTTGGGGCTTTGGGGAACGGTGTGTTCATGAGCAGAAATAAAGTCCGACCCATTACAGCCCCACCTCGCAATGATCCAGCATCTCCAAACTGATTATGTCTGTACCTTTGTATTTTCCAGCTTTCAGCGCGCTCACGTTGTCGTAATAACAATCTGATTTGATGTTGCTAGGGAACAAGTCTATTTTTTACCTGAAAGTTATTTGCTGAAATGCGTTTAAATGCAGCAAATAAGATTATTATTTTAATTTAGATTTTCATTTCCTTGTATGGCACAATAAATAAAATGCAAAACCCCATGAACTCATTTGTTAAGTGTTTAAACAGAGCTAATTGATGGAGAGTGATGGGGAAGCCTAGCGTCAAAAGAGATTACAAACACAAGGGTACTGTAAGAGCTCAGTAATTAACAGAAATTTAAATTAAATCAAAATCCGATTATTTCCAGACCACAGTTATTGACTCACTGTTTTTAAATGACAGAGTTAACAGCCAGTCGTCTGTCAGTAACAGCGTGTGGTTTGGAGCAAAGTTGAGACTTAGGTAAATGATTTTGTGTGTTAAATACATGGCTATAAAGATTAAGTCAACCAAGTCTTCGCATATACATTTATATATATAATAATAATAATAAAAAACTCATTAATAAAAGTCATATAATTTTTTGTTTCAGGATTGATCAATTGTGGTTAATTTTGTAAACACAAATACTCTCCAGTGGTCAAAGTTAACCAGCATTTAGCATAAATGTTGCACACGTTCCACTTGAGTATGGTATAGTTTTATATTTATTTATTTTTTCATGTAGTTTGCATGAATAGCCTATTATAATTTACCTAAATCTGTCTAAATAAAAGGTTATTCTACCTTTACACTATACAATATCTAAAGTCAATGAAGATATAAGGATAAACAGAACTACTTTTGTTTCCCAGTAATGAGCAGTACTGCATTTAAAACAGGGTGTGCAGTGACTGGCAGAAGTGAAATGGTCAGATCTCATTATAATGTCTCTGTGCAGTAATTATTATAAGAACCCAGAGGTCTCAGGGAACAGTAATGACATTTATGTTAGATGAGGTCAAGGGCCAGCGTTTCATGGGTGTCGTGTGGCAATGAAGAGGAGTGAATCTTTCACCTAGTAATTCAGAATACATTAACACTGGAAAATATACACTAAAACTACTATGAAAATATGTGCTTAATACCTTCTGTGATGTTTGAAGGTCCTATATTACGCAAAATTGACTCTTGTGAGCTTTATGTCATGTTAGAATGTTGTTACCTCATCAAAACATACCCGGAGTTGTGTTTTCTTTCATTCACACGTTTGAATAACTTTTTTATTATTAGTTTGTCTACATCTCTAAAGCTCAAACTGCTCTGTTCCACCTTGTGATGTCATGAAGCTGTAGTTTTCAAATTAACAGCTGCCTTTTACCTTTTGTTCAGTAGAGATTGGCAGTTCCAGGGTTGAAATGATCCAAATGATTCCAGTGAAGGTGTATGGAGTTTAAAACACAGTGGAGCACGTCCTGTATTATCACATGACATCACAAGGTGAAACGATGCGTTTTCTGAAGAACTCAGCCTAAATATTGGTTTGTGTGTTAACCATGTGTGAATGAAGCAAAACACAACTCCAAGTATGTTTTTGATGAAAAAACAACATTATAAGATCAGAAAACAGTATAATTTTATTTAATGTTGACGATTAATGAGCTAAACTAAATGTGATGATTGATACAACCAGATAGATAACATTGGATTATATGAAGGAATCTCTGTGTTTTTCTGTTAACAAAAGTGGTATTAAAGACATTTCAAGTGCTATATGGGCCCTATCTTGCCCCTGATCTTAGCGCTAGTGCAAGTGTGGGGCGTGGAGCTCTAAACAAGAGGTGTGCCGTGCCTGAATATCGGGTGGAGTGGAGCAGACTGAGGGTGTGGTGTGGTGCATTCAGTGAATTGCCAGAATCGTAAAAATAAATATCAAACTAGTCCACTGAAAAACATGTAACATGCTCAAGGCTTCTTTTATTTAAAAAAAATATTAGAATGATAAATGCTTAACATTAATAACATGTTCGTGTGCCATCCAGATGCCCTCCCGCAGCAGAGCACAGCCCCTCGCCCACTTCTTGTATCGGCTTAGCACTGCTCTATAGTTTGGTTTGATCTGGATCTGTACAAAAGCTGCTAATTCACATGAGGCCGTTTACAGTGTTGTCCTAAAGTGTGTTTTCTTACCCTGTCTGTGGTCCTAATGCTGTGATGTTGGATTTCCTCACGTCCTCGTACCCTTCCTGTCATTAGCTCCATTTAATTTCGTGACCAAATTATTTCCATTGTGCCTCTTTGGTTAGTTTATAAAGTTAGTCGCCAGTAGGTAGGCTATCATCAGAACCATAGAAAACTGTGCACAGAGCCGTGGAGCGGCTGGACTCTGACAGAGATCAGCGCGCACATTCATTGACAGCTCGGGGCTGTAATAATGCACAGGAGTACTGCTCTGTACAGACCTACACATCCTGCTCTGTGCACTCATGGCGCATATCAGTCACTTGTGCGGGGCAAATGCAGGTCGTGCAGTCATCCTCCCCGTGTGTTAATGATTTAATACATGTCTGTGCGCAAAGCGGTAAAATCAGAAACATTTATAAGACAATAAACGTATTTCATAATCCGCGAGACATCCACCTGTGTGGGAACAAATGCAGTGGAAACCCGTGAGACAAGAATGTGAGCGGTCAACAGCAGCAGTGGAAACTCGTACCTCAGGTGAGAGACACGGTAGTGGACTGCTGGGACAGGCGGGAGGGGGTGCAACCAGGGGGAGCGCAGCGGTCAGCGGGTCTGATGTGGGATGGGGAAAGCATGAGATTGACACTGGTCTGTTGCGTAATGGGAGACAAATAAAAGGAGGAACACAGAGAAAAAAGTAAAAACGTTGACGCATACAGGGTTGCATGTGCACACGGGGTGTTTGGAACACAAACCCAGCCCTTTCTGTCATGGCCCATTCAAAATTCTATATTCTTGGCACCTTTACTGGTGCATCGTGGGGGTCTGGAGCAGTTTTATTGTACCCATATATAACTTTTCCCCACACTCCTCTTTGCTGCCTGGTAATGGAGCAAAGATTGCAGACATTACCCACACTGGAAGTGCTTTTAAATGCCACAGCGGTCACAGATTGGTTGAGATGTCATCAACACATATGTACGTGTCCCACTCCAGCCTCCAGCAGCAAAGTACAGCCCAACCTGGACACGCCCCCTCTTTAATGCTAGCGCTAGTGCTAAGATCAGGGGCAAGGTAGAGCCCATAATCTACAAAGGCTCAATATATAAAAGTATATTGTCCAGTGTTGGGCATTTTACTTGAAAAAAGTAATTAGTTACCGTTACAAATTACTTCCCCCTTAAAGTGCTCAACAAGTAATTAATTACTCAGCAAAGTAATTATCCAGTTATTTTTCATGTTATGTACTATTGTGTCAAAGAAGTTTATAGTAACGGAATGAAGAATGAAAACAGTATATTTCAGCATGTATTTATTCAAACTGAACAGACTGCAACTGGCCATATCTTAGAAATAAAACAAAAAATAAAATGTAAATACTGAAAATATAAATAATCACAAACTTTGCATTTAAGTGTATATCTAAAGCACACAAATATAAACTTAGAAATAAACATAGGGAAAACCATTTAATGCAGTGGCTCATGCTCATTGCACCGGGGCAGGTGTGTTAGCATGTGACGATGTGAGGTGCTTCATTAGATTCGAGTTACTTGAGGCAGACGCAGACAGCATTTGTCTCCCGGGCCACAGTGTACACTTAACATACACATTCTTGACCTTTATTTCAATGAGGGAGAAATAGTGTTGGTATTTCCAGTTTGAAAACGCTACCTTTGAATGGCTCTGGCTCGTCGTTGCCATTGTCGAATTCTCGAAGAGTTTGTTTCATTTAGCTGGAAGTGTGTGGAAAAAGAAACGTCAAGGCAGCGTGAAGAGAGACTCTGCCCACCCAACTTCTTAGCCAATCATCATCAGCCCTGCTCTCTCGTGTGCTCTCCCCCCTCCTGTTGATGATGTGCGGCTGTCCGCTGCATGAAGCCGGACACCGCGGCACCTCATTCAACCCAATTGTAACGTGCCACTTTGCTTTCCTGGTAACGATAACGGCGTTGTAACGATGGGGAGTGTAATTAATTAGATTACTTACTTACTGAAAAAGTAGTGCCATTAGTAGCGCTGTTATACTTAAACGCCGTTATTCCCAACACTGATATTGTCCCACAGGGTGTCTGAAGCAACAGTCTTTTAATGTCCTTAAATATTCCCAGTAATGACCAGATAACATTTTTGAATCTCATGTTTTTAGTCACCATCTTTTATTTTGTGTTTGTTTAATGTATCTAGATGACACTGTTGATTATTTATATTATTTGAAAGGTTGTCAGGGTTTATTTCCATAAATTTGACATGAAAACACAAAAGAATACATTTGAATATGCATCAGCAGTGTGTTTCTAATCATTGTATGCAAATGAGAGAGAGTTATTTTGCTCTTAATTAAAAGTCATGACATAAACGACACACAGGAGTCCCGTTCATTAATGAGACTAAGAAGCGTCTCAGTACAGTACTGAAACACACTTGACTATACTGCCTAATCTTGGAGATGACAACTCAGATATTAAATTATATTAAAATCATTCAAATTAGCAGGTGGTCCGGACTGTATTAAGAAGCTGACCTCATTAAATATTAGTGTTATGATTACTGTGAGAAGAATTAGGATTTAAACGGCCCATATTACGCTATTTTTTAAAATCTATGTTATAATGTTTAATGTAATGTTTTTTCATCAAAAATATTTACAGATGTTTAACACACAAGGCTGAGTTCTTCTCTCAAACTGAAAACACTGTTCCACCTCATGATGTCAGTCACTACTGAACAAAAGATAAAAGGTAGCTGTTAACTTGAAAACTACCGCTTCATGAAATCATAAGTTGGAATGGAGCATTTTGAGCTTTGGAGACATAGACAGACTAATAATAAAGGGTTACTCAAACAAGTGTGTGAATGAAGAAAAAAAAAAAACAAGCAAACAAAAAAAAAAACTTAAGTTTGCTTGTTGCTTATTTGTTTGCCTGCTGTCCCTCTCTGCTTGGAGACCCCAGTGATGGTTGAAGACTGGGACGGGAGCTACCGAAATACACTGGCTCTGATTTGCAAAACCTCAATAAGAAAGGCATCCATTCATAACTGGCAGCATATAATGGTAAGGGCACAGTAAGTGTCACAACCACGGCTACAGCCCAGCAGGAAGCACTGGGGAGTATAGGAAGTGAAAAAGGTGTGAATGTGGTGATAATAAAACACATCAGAAACTCAACTGCTCAGAGATAACAATATGAACATTGATAGGTTAAAGTTATAACAGATTTTTTTGTATTTATTACTTTCTTATAGCTATGTGGGTGATGTAGCTTGCCCAAGGACACAACAACAACATGTGAATCACCACAGGAAATTGAAAGTAAATGGTGGTCCTTGTGGTGATTAAAATGGTCAGGATCCATCGATAAACATGATTATACATGTAATTGTAGAATTTAAAAAAATCTATATTAATCATGAGAATTATAGAAGCAAAAATAAGTAATTTCAATTCAAACCATTCTAGAAGAACCTCAAAATAGACTGAAATGTACTCCTTAAAGGTCTTATATTACACAAAATTGACTTCATCAAAAACATACCTTGTGTTGTGTTTCATTTCATTCACACATGTTGAGTAATGAGTAATCCTTCATTATAAGGCTGTTTACATCTCCAGTGCTCAATATGCTCTGTTCCACCTTGTGATGTCATCGAGAGGTAGTTTTCAAGTTAAGAGTTATCTTTTACCTTTTGTTCTGTAGAGATTAGAAATTACAGGGCTAAAATTAACCAAATGATTCCAGACGTGTATGGCGTTTAAAAACACAGTGGAGCACTTTCTGTTACCACATGACATCACAATGTGGTTTTCAGTTTGAGTCTAAAGTGAGTGAAACAAAACACAATTTCGGGTATGTTTTTGATAAGAAAACAACATAAAACAGAGCAGAAAATAATGCCACATGGGCCCTTTAATTATTTGGCTTTATGTACATTAATGTTTTATTCAGAAAATAAAGTTCACCAAGCTAGTCACACACAGGAAACGTGATAAAAAATGTGAGCTATATGGTATACGGTGGAATTATAGTGACCTTACCTATTCATACCATCTATGTATATTTCATCTATGCTGTTTGGTCATGGTATAAGAATTGTAAATCATAAAATCATGATGTTTCTTCTCACAAATTGTAACACTCAAATTTAATACTGTGACCTAATTAAGACTCGTATGTAAAAGATGAACCACTGAATCTCATATTGATGAAGCTAACGGTTCTGTACACATATCTGGACAGGCATCAGACAGATGATCAATACCCAGTGGCTTTATCGGTGTATCTAAACAGCAAACTCAAGCTAGAGTCAAGAGGTGACACATAACACAATCATCTCAACTCTGAAACTGATCCCATCTGAGGTTATCCTCCACGTTAAAAATAGCCGGCGTCGTCATTGTGAGTATATGTTTGCATCAGCAGCCGTGTTAAGGTTGCTATAGAAACCTCCAGGTTCATACTATTACTTTTGGCTTCAAAACAAGACACAGATAGAAAAAAGTCAAGGGCTGATTTAACCTACACTACCTCATTTGTTGCTACCTCACAGGAGCAGAGAACAGAGAACCGCATTGGCAAGAAGAAAAACGACAAACAAAAACTCAGATTAATCTGAATACTCCTCTAAAAAGACAGTTTACAATAGCCACTCAACTGTGCTTTTGGTAGCATGGTAATGATTTGGTTTGAAAATTTTATATATAATGCAATTTAACAGAACTGGGTAAAGTACGTAAATAATTGCTTCTGGTTCTGTGCATGGACAGTATAAAGAAGAGGATAAAGGGAGTGTGGTGTCACCCACAGCGTTGGCTCTAGCCGAGTTCCATATTAGGAATACAAATTTATTTATGTACAAAAGAGCAAAATAAAAACACCAGGATCATGTAGAGCAGGTTAATACAAACAATTTAAGATGACAAGGCTCACAGCAGCAGTTACAGAGAGAGGGGTTTCAGTGTAAAGTCAACTGGAACCAGAGTTGATTGAGCCCATTTGGAACGCAGTGGCCATCGGGGTAGCTTTGTCCATTTATATATACTTTCTATGGTTCAGTCAGGATTTTAGGTCATTTTTGACAGTGCGCTTTTCGGGAACTATTACTTGATACAAGAAAGTAGCATTTGAAAGTAGCATTCGAGTTTGTTGCACTGTGTTTGGAGTGACCTTGGTGAACACAACAAATCTAGTACACTCAACTTAAGAAGTGTTTTAAGGCACACTGCACTTCTGCTTGGGCACTTCACTGTATTCATGATCTTTTAAGTCAGTCCAGTGAGTAGTGGCACTGTTCTATGGAGACTTCATTAAGGCACTTACTATCTCTTTGCAGACTGCGCTAGACCACTGTGTACTAATTATTCAATTTCCTCCTCGTGTCCGAATGTATATATACGTATAATGCACTTCAACTACCCCACAATACACAAAACTACCACGTCATGAGATCACAAGGTGGAACAGAGCATTTTTGCTTTGGAGATGTAGACAGATTAATAATAAAGGATTACTCAAACATGTGTGCTTGAAACAAAACACAACTCCAGGTATGTTTTTGAGGAGATAACAGCATTATAACATGGTTTAAAGCTATTCATTTTGTGCTATACAGGACCTTAGTTATATAGGATTACTGCGTGCATCATGAAAACCGGATATAATTACTTTTTTATTTTTGACTCTGTGGGCGTATACCTGTCTGGTGAAAAGGGGTGGGACTTACCTGCGTGACAGAGGCTCAGGGTAGTGCGTGAGGGGGCTGCTAGGGGTGGGAGGGGGCAGGTCCCGTCTGCTCCTCAGGGACTGGCTCCTCTGCACCTGCCGCAGCACACTGCTCTTCAGGTCCAGCAGTGTTGTCATGGTGTTGCCCTGGGAAACAGCCACAGTTAAAATTGTGAGGACCCATGCACTGTAATGTGGTCAGTAAAATTAGGGCCTGAAGGAGGACATCTGATCTTAAATCAATATCAAACCAGCTAGTGATGCTAATAGCAAGGAAGTAGGTTACAGAAACAGGGAAATCATAGCCTGTGGTTAAAGGGCCCATATCACGCTATTTTCTGATTGTTTCGTCATCACAAACAAACCAGGAGTTGTGATCTGTTTCATTCACACAACACACAAACCCTACATATTTAGGCTGAGCTCTTCTCTCAAATGTAAAACATTCTGTTCGACCTTGTGATGTCATGTGGTAATACAGGAAGAGCTCCACTCTGTTTTTAAACTCCATACACCTTCACGAGGATCATTTGGATAATTTCAGCCCTGGAATGAAACAAAATTCCAGGTATGTTTTTGATGAGGTCACAACATTGTAACATGGTTTAAAGCTCACAAGAGTCAATTTGGCGTAATATAGGACCTATAAAACCTATAAGCACTGCGTAACTAATGGGGGAGGATATTTTGGCTTGATCCACAGTATAGCATTTAAACTAACATAATTACATTAGGATATTTGCCAATTGAGGACAGTAGTAACTGAACATTTTCAATCAAGTTCAACAGAAGCTTATCAGAAACAGGGTATGACATTTGTATAAATATTTCTCCAAAAATGATTTTGGCTGCCTGCCTCAAAAACGTGATTTAGTTTGACAGCCAAAAACGTCAATGAAATAATCAACAAGATATCCCCAGAATAAACATTGGTTCCATGAAAGGCAAGAGAAAAATACAAAATACATGAAAATCACAGCTAACTAGGTGGTTGAAATCTAACTAAGAAAATGCCTGGTTTGTTCCTAGTTTGATCCCAGTTTAGTCCTTGGTTTGGTCCAGCTCTAGTCCTGGGTAGATACAGGTTTAGTCCCAGCTTTGATCTGGTGTGTGTGCAAGTGTGCACCCTTAAACATTTACGCTGAAAAGACAAAAGCAGATTTTTCTTAAAACAATCACATCAACAAAGACAAATAAACAACCAAACCCCAAACCAAACACCCCTTGGTACTCTCTTTACTCCTGAAAATGAAAGACAAAAAACAAAAAACAAAAACACTAAAACGTAGGCAGCAGTACCTCTCTCTTTCTCCCATTGTTTCTTGCATATCTTGTTCTATAATGAGCAAATGAATGGCTTTTTGTATTAGTCTAGACAGAGGTGAGCTGGGCTGTCTGATGGTAGCTGTGGGGCCATATTTATGAAGGTGGGGAATACATTAAATTTGAGGGACTCTTTTAGAATAATCAGCCACATAATGATCCCCCCTGACTCTTAACATAATTACAGTCTTCCTCCACTGCAAAAGGTGTGTGCTATTTCTGTCTGACTCTCTATTTATCCTCAGACTTCATGTTTTTGCCACTGGAGTCAAAGAGCTTTATTCTAGGAGTGCTATAAAATATGTAATTGGGGCAGAACACAGAACACAGTCAGAAAGCCAAGTCTAATAAACAAATCCATGTAGAACAATATTATACAGTTAACATCACAGGGGTATTAATAAGAGTAGCAGTCTGGACATAACATCTGATTTGTAATTTGAGGTTAATGTAAAGGGAAGGACAAACACTAGATAATGTATTTTCTACGGAAAAGACAACAAAACAGGAAACTGTCATTTACTATTATCGTAAAGCTGCAAAATTATATGATTCACATAGGAGTAAAAGTACTGTGCCTGAAGTACAATGTCTTTAAAACGTTCATGTACTCTTTAAGTACATGAACATTTAAAGGCGTATTGTGCTTGAGCTTGCTACATAGTTATAATCGATGGCACCTGTGAATCATTATGTTATAATTTGCATATTTTAATTGCAGTATTAATCTAAAACAACTTAATAAAAGAAACAAGACTGCTGACCTCTGCGTTAGAAAACTGCGGTGCCCAATGGGAGCCGACATCACTATAAACGTCATCACAACGAGCCATGCAGCTGTCGGCACCTCATATGGATACCTGCACACTTTTTTAAAATTTTTACCAAAATGCCTACATGATACTGCCAAATCCTACATATACCTCCAATTAAGAAAATAATATTGGAGAACGAAGTAAGTATAGAGCAGTGGGCGGATGCCGCCGGTGGGGGTGAAAACAGGTCTTGATCAGCAATATGGTGTCTTGAAAAGTGATTAAAGATTGCTCAAACATGCACAAATCATTCCAAATACAACTTCGGGTTAGTAAATGAAAAGAGGAAACAACTATAACATGTTAACACATTAAAAGTCAATTTTGTGTAATAGGTCTGCTATTAGTAAATAGAAGTACATAGTTTGCATAGACTGAATGAATAATGCAATGCCTGAAGAACATTCCATGCATTGCAATGACATCTCCATAGAGTCAAGCAGGTGGCGGTCAAAATAAAAGTTACACAATGCACCTTTAAAGTTGGTTCAGTTCTGATTAAGACCTGATAAGGACCTAGTTCTTGTTAATATTTTGCCTGTTTGAGATGAGTCCAGAAAAAGGATCTTTTCCTAAACTAAAAATAAATAAGATATCAGTGTTTGTAATAATGAAACCTAATTTCTATCCAGTGTCAACAATGTTATCGCAACATGAAGTCTATTAAATTTCTAATATGTTGCCATCACAGCAAAGCTCAGAAAGCTACATAAGGTCTAATGAAGTTGTTTTGCTAAGGACCTACCTGTTCAACCTCAAAGGATGAGCACAGTGTTGCTATAGCAATTAACCCAGACAGACACAAGAGGTGTTTTTTCAAAAGCTCTTCTCTATAAGTGACCACTCCACAGTGTACAGTCTCTTTAAAGTATTAGGGAAAATGAGGCGATAAATAGTGTGAGCTGCTGCAGCCTTTGGGGGGACACCTCCGAGTCAGAGAGGGGAGAGGAGAGGTGTTTTATGA
This sequence comes from Taenioides sp. WSHXM2023, assembly GCA_029959045.1. Lineage (NCBI taxonomy): Eukaryota > Metazoa > Chordata > Actinopteri > Gobiiformes > Gobiidae > Taenioides > Taenioides sp. WSHXM2023. The sequence continues at coordinate 13,306,571 of CM057101.1, read as the reverse complement.
ACGATGATTTAAAGACAGAGTTAAATCTGCCAGGGCTTGGTTTGATCCCTGTGTGATGACTGGTCATGATTTTGCTGTCTGGATAGTCACAATACATTACTGTTTTTCTTGTACTTGTTGAGTATTAAAATTTCAAATGTGTGATTCTGGCTTGGTGACTACTTAATTAAGGGGTTGGAGATAAGGCATTAGGGTATTAATTAAGTAGTTACTAACCCAAAATTATTCTTATTAATGTATTTGTTCATTATAAATTATATTTATGTTTTATTAAGGCAAATTACAAAAGTGTAGTTATTATTATATTGAAACGTGTTACCAATATATAAAAAGTTACATTGGCTTTATATAGCGTGAATATAACTGTATTTCCCACCTTATCCACCTGCAATCAGCCAATTACAGCGGACTACTTTTACCTCTCAGCCAATCACATCGGAGGTGGTTCAGACAAATGATCTGTCTCTCCCTCTGCTCTTTCAGCTGTTTACCAACTGGCTCTTCCCACATGTAATCAATTTCCTCCATCAACCTCAAATAATGAAAGCAGATCTAATTTATTATGCCCCTCTTCAGTGCAGTTGCTGAGGTCTGCTGGGTCCAAGCACCAAAGTTAAACCAAGAAACTAGCAACTCACTCACTTAAAGGGCCTATATTACGCAAAATTGATTCTTGTGAACTTTAAGCCATGTTAGAATGTTGTTACCTCCTCAAAAACATACCTGCAGTTGTGTTTTGCTTCTTTCACGTTTGAGTAATCTTGGTTTATTAGTCTGTCTACAGCTCCGAAGCTGAAAATGCTCTGTTCCACCTTGTGATGTCATGAAGCAGTAATTTTTAACTTAAAACCTACTTTTTTACTTCAACTTCAGTAAAGATTGGCAAATCTATGGCTAAAATGATCCAAATGATTTTAGTCATGGTGTATGGGGTTTAAAAACACAGTGGGGCATTTGTACCTCTATTACCACATGACATCACAAGGTGGAACAGAGTATTTTCTGTTTGCCTAAATATGCAGGATTTGTGTGTTAAACATGTGTGAATGAAACAAAACACAATTCGACTTATGTTTTTGATGAGGAAACAACATTATAACAGATCAGAAAATAGCATTATATGGGTTTTTTGTTGCAACAACATTTTGAATTGTCTGCTGATCTTTAAAGGTTAATTATAAATAAACAAAACTAGACACAAATTGAAGTATATTTCCTGTTCTTTACTTTCCCACATGTGCAGCAGGTCTACTTTTTATTAGGAGTTAATCCCTGTAATCTGAACAGAAGGTTGGATGTCTATAAATACACACAGTTCAATACTGAAGTCGGGGAACAATCCTCACAGGAACAAGATCCACATTGGCGGCAACATTTTTCGAGAGACTGTAATAGGAAGCAGGCGATGTCTCTAGAAAACCATGCAGAGGAAAAAGGATGTAGAAGAAGCTTTCATGCAGAGTCATGGTGGACTGCAAACATGGACTTTAGTCAAATTTTTTAAAAAAGGTAGCAAGATATTTCATGATATTAAAACTAGTCTAAAGAAATTAATATTCTGCCTTTAATGTTGTATGTTCTATAACAGGGGGCATGATTTTGTTCTGTCCAAAGTAACCAGGGGCCCAGTCTCATATTTAATGTATTTTATTCTCTGGCCATATGATTAAAGCAACACTATTATGCAAAATCAAACTTTTAAACATGTTATAGTTGTTTCCCCACCCAAAGTTGCATTTGGAGATTGATTTGTGCATGTTTGAACAATTTTTAACTCTGTACTAAAATTGTCCAATTTTATTTTCTTAATGGGCGACAAGTGTAGGATTCAGCATCTTTGTATAGTCTTGGTTTAAAAAATTCGCTGCTTGTTAGCGTGATCTGCAGCCATCCATCGGGGATGTTTGTTGTGATGACTTTACACTAATGTTAGCTCCCACTGGGCACAGCAGTTTTCACACGTAAAAGTCAGCAGATTTGTTTCTTTTATTAAGTCGTTTTAGATTAATATTGTGATTTTTATTTCTTCATTTTTACTGAAAATATAGCATTTTGACATAATATTTCAAAACAAAGCCAGAGAGACTTTAACTTGGTACATGTTGACAATAGTTGTCTCTGTGGATATGACATTTCAGTGAATAGACTCATATAGTCAAGTTTATAAATGATTTTTCTGTTTTGCTTTTTTCCAAAGTGGGGCTAATGCTTCTTTTGTGTATTAAAACAAAGGTGAACACCCATGACTGAACACATGTTCATGAAGCTATTGTTTCATTCATTCATTTGTAACATTTTGACCAAAATAAACTGTTTTGAGAGTTTGGCTTTTGAACTCAAAGGGGCGTCATCAAACAACTGGGAGATTAGTAATGTGCCAATAGTGCTTGAGTCATCACATGGGGCTGCAAAATAGCTGTAATAGGACAGTAAAAAGCAGGCCATCTGCTGCTAACAGGGTATGTTTATTTTATTAACCCCCACACACAGATTCAATTCAGGGCGCTACGTGAAATCAGTCTGAGTGTCTCCCCTATGGTACAGGCTGCTGATATAGAAAGTATGGCTGTTAAAAAATATACCCAGATACTAACTGATACAAAAACTAAAAACAAAAAAAAACAAAACACATAAATACCAGTGACATTAAAGAGGGGGTATTTTACTATGGGGTATTGCTTGAACAGATAACATACAGTATTTAGATCACCATTTTACCTTTTATTGTCTTGAAAATGTTGTATTCGCTGAAAACAATGTAATGTTTAATGCGCTTCAATTTCTCTGAGTCTCCCCTCCCTTTGCTCCCCACAGTCACTCCCCCTTCAGAGCACTATCTCAACACAATCAGCATGCATCCCCTTAATGAAATTCTTACACATCAGGTTTGTGAATTGTAGTGTATGGTTTTGTATCACACTTTTGTATATTTGTTATAATATTTAAAATTGCTATGCAGGAACATGGGTGATGTAGACTTGAAGGCTTCTGGACAGGATCGTAGTGCTAACCATAAAAAGGGTTCGAATGGGGCTCAGGAGAGATCACAAGAACGCTCAAACATGCATGGATCACATCTAAAACCTCTTCAGGCATGTTTTTGATGAAGAAACATCATGGTAAAAAGCTAAAAAAAAAGTTTATAATTTGACCTTCACATAATGGCTGCTCTTGAGACCCATGTGCAGTTTCCTATTGTCACTTTTGCAACATTATTCAGTGCACTTTTTTAGAGCGTGATTGACAGCCGCGTGAGAACAAGTCACGATCCTCCAGCAGACATGAAAAGGGGCTTTCTCTGGTCCCCTGTTTCAGCTGTGACGTTCAAAACAAGCAGAAAAAGGCTGCCATCACAGAGCAGGAGAAACTATACGAATGCAATGGTTTATAATGCCATAAAGTGTGATATGTCATTGTAGAAACATGTAGTTTGTATGTGACATGGAGAACACTGTATAACAATTATCCAAAGCATTTTAAGCTGGACACAATGAAAATGAGTGACAGGTAGGATTGTGTAATACACTGCATTTTAATCAAGATCAAGATTTAGTTATTTCTAAGAATTGCTTGGGTATTCTCTCTGTTAAATAGCAATTATTACATGCTGTTTTGGAGTTTGTTTTAGAAAATAATATTGAATGCTATTTTGATTTGAGACAAAATAGAGGGAAAAAAAATTGATTTTTCACCCAGCAGGTAAGGAGAATGGGCACTTTCTATAATAAAAACCACGGTTAAAGCCATACTAATTTGTTTTCAATGGGAAAAAAAATTGAATCGATCAATTTTTATTACATTTTGATTGTGATCAATCAATACAAGGACAAAACTTATGACCTGCTAAATTGCTCCGTCTTTTATTGAACTGGCTCGTTTCCAGTTAAGAGGAAACTGCTGGACAGAACTGCAGAAACTCTGGGCCAGTAGTGGGTAGTGGGGTTGCATCATTTCAAAATAGCCAATATGTCCTTAAACTGCCTTACGCTGCGCTCAGACTGCAGCGTCAGGGATGTTGGGTTTACATGCAAAGTCTATGGGAGATGCGCGCCTAGGCTAGTACAACATTTCCACGGCGTATTTCAAGTACCACAGACTGCAGATGCCAGAGTTCAAAAATTTTAACTTTCTCGAAATTCACCAAGCGTCAATGAATTTCAAGCATCTGCCCTCAAATGCAAAGGCGTCCAACTAGAAGCGTTTGGTGTGCTTTTTTTGTTAGACTGACAGACCATTCAATCACAGTAGCTCTCAATAGGGACAATTAACATTAACCTGCACGCAGCTTGGATGGTGAGAGGAAGCTGTTTTTCTTTTCATCTCAAGTGGTGAATATGTGTCACTTTTATCCCGTGATCACTTTGAACCGTCATGTGTGACAGGGACGAAGCATGTGCACTTGAGTCTAATAGAGTAAAGAGCAGATAACAGATGTGGATCGATGACCTACTGTCTCAGGGCTGTAAGTGCCATCAATGTCTGTATTTCTGGTCCCCATCCGACCATTTACAATAATAAAGGTTGTGATGGGACAAATGGGACTCAACAGTGACCGCTCGCTAAGGTTCTGGAAGTACATTTCTCCTGCTGATGAAACTACTACTGCACATCACATCAGGTTTGTGAATTGTAGTGTATTGTTTGGTATCACGCTTTTGTACATTTATAGAAAATTGCTGGAAATGGAAAGGTTATAGGAAGTAATTTTTTACAATGTAGCTTATTATCCCCAAGCAAGCTTTCAAACTTTTATTTATTTCTTTTTTTTTATGAGAAAAAATGAATGGGAAATTTAGTTCGGGAACAGGGAGGTGGGCGATCACTGTTGAGCTCCATTAAGTGTAAATAAAAAAAATATATATATATGAGACAATGATTTGTTTGAGGAAGTTAAAAAGATATTAAAAATACATTATTGTGAGATGTGCTGCTCCTCACGGCATCATAAAAAGTGTCTCACGTAATCATCCTTGCCTTCTCCTTACCTCCTCACCTCTCCTTAGAAAACTGTATATTTGTGCCTTACTTGACAGAAAACTGCAATTTTTTCCTACTAAAGTTCATCTAAGTTACATCAACACCATATAGCACTAGACATATATTCAGGCAGTGATTTTGAAAAACAGGAAAAGCAGGGGATTCAGCCACCAATCTTCAGGTTAGTGGGCAAACATTTCTACCAACTGTGCCAACCCAGGATACACTTTTATTAAAAACTATATTTTTATTCAAATTCATATTTTATTACATAAACTTCTAATGCATCTTTTTCAGAATAGGCAGAACAGCCAAAATACTATCTTACGCAAGCAGCAGAACATATTTTCCATATCTATTGTACTGTAAAACATTGTCTGGTTTAGATAGTAACATAAGCTGAGAATCTCTTTGCACCAGCACAAAGAGCTAATTGTCTTCCATTATCAACACTTAATGACAGGGGCTATTCAGGCTTTTGTTGGGAAAAGTCAGTACAATAGTTTTTTTCATAGAGACTTTAGCTGTTTGAAAAGCCTGTCTGACTGTGGAATAGGAAAACCTCACTGTCAATCAACAACTTTGTCTCGCAGCAATCACGTTTTCAAAAAGGAGGATTTGACTAGTGGAAAAGATCCTTCAGGCCAAACACAAGTCGATATGGGCTCGGAATAAGAGTTATTTTAACGCTAAGGTTTGGCTACTTCAGTCCAAAGACCTTGTGTGACTGTCATGTCCACAGAGCTGCATGAGTCACTTCTTGGTAAGATATTTAGGGAATGCGCGCATGTACACAGTAAGACGGTGCAAGTTAAAAATTTAAAATATAAAGTTATAACTATATAGCAACAGTAATGTAAGTCAATTTTAGAATGAATTGTGATAATATATGTTGACCCCAGTAACAGAAACAGAGGCTGGTATTGACAAGAAGTGCATTTAGCAGTACCACTTCATATATTTTAATTAGCCATAATAAAGAATAAATAAAGACTTAATTCATAACAAAAAGGGTTGGGTTAAATTATTGATTAAAGGTCCCATGTTACGTAAAATTGACTCTTGTGAGCTTGACGTTATAATGTTGTTACCACCACAAAAACCTGGAGTTGTGTTTTGTTTCATTCACACATGTTTGAGTAACGGTTTATTTTTAGTCTGTCTACATCTCAAAAGCTCAAAATGCTCTATTCCACATTGTGATGTCATGTAGTGGTAGTTTTCAAGTAGTTTACCTTTTGTTCAGTAGAGACAGACAATTCCAAGGCTGAAATTATCCAAATCATTCCAGTGAAGGTGTATGGAGTTTAAAAACAGAGCACTTCCTGTATTATCACGTGACATCACAAGGTGGAACAGTTTTTGTTTTGTTTGCAAAAAGAACTAAATAGCCTAAAGCCTAAATATGCATGATTTATGTGTTAAATATGTGTGAATGACACAAAGCACAAATCCGGGTATGTTTTTGATGATGAAACAATACTATAACATAGATCAGAAAACAGCATAATATGGGCCCTTTAAGATTATATAGGTTATATAAGGTTGTGTCCTTCCTATAATTGTGTGATGGCATAAACTCCAAGGCCTCTGATGTGACACATGTACGGCTGTTTTTGCGCTCTGGAACCGTTTTCTACTTTAACTGCCACTCCATGTCCCGTGACTTTCACATACATGGAATATAGCCACGTTAGTAGGCCTGTCATGGTAATTACTATATTGTCTTATCATTCAATACATGACCGATGGAACAATAATTTTTGGGAGTCAGTATTTATCGTGGTACTTTCTTTCCACTAGTGGGGAACGTTTTGTTATTTTTCTGTTCCAAGATTTGATCTGAGCTGCAGAGGGTTGAATAAATCATGTCTATGACTCATAATAGATACAAACTAAGTACTTAAGTGTTTTATTCTGCAGTTTATTTATTGCAGTTTGTGTTTTTAACCATGTTGTACATTTAGAATTGTTTTTTGGGATAATTCTGCTTTAAAGGTGCACTGTGTAACTTTTGTGGTGGAAGGCCTGTCAGATGCTTTTCTTATGTCATTGCTTTGGTGGTTTTATAGCTCAAAACTACTTAGAAAACAGGCATTCTGACTGTGGGCAAGGTTGCCTCTCCACAGATCTGACCTGTAACTTGGTCTGGCTTGGTCTTCATGAAAATAGAAAGGTTTAATACCATACCGTGAAACACTCCAGACAAAGAAATAACATCTCCAGAAAGAAAAGCAATTGACGGACCCTCCGCCATAAATTTGTTTCAGTATTATCGTTTATTGTCTTTATTTACTTCAGTCATATACCTCACTTCAAAATTTGTTATCCTGACTGGACCTAGCTGTTAGCAATGCCACCTTTGAACAACACCTAACTATATTGTGCTAAAAACAATCTTGAGCGGTAGCGAGTAGTTGTCAGGCTGTCTCCCAGGTGGCCCCATTTCAATTACACCTGTGGATCTCTCCCAATTGGATTTTCACTGTCACACACGTCAGAAATAAGTGACAAAAAAGTGCTTGTACGATGGGAACCAGGGAGACGTGGACAGAGCCAGTGATGCTGGGGCTGCATCGTGTCAATGGCGTGCCAGAGAAACACGCCGCTTTACCGGTGCGGCCATCTCCACAGAGACTCGTGAAGCAAAGAAGAGGAAAGAGGGGACTTGCTGTTAGGGATGGAGTGTCTCTATGGTAACCACAGACACGATAGGGCTGGTAAATACAGGTAAATGATATTGGACAAGAAGAGATTATCATTACCGGAGAGCCATAGAGAAACAGTGTAATCATGGCAAGCATTGTGCAATGATTTCACATGGTTTATAAGACATGACAGAAGAAGCACCAATTTAATCAATTTTCAACATAACGGTCCCTAAAGTCTGTAAGAATCAAAAGACACATTTGTCAGACCCCCAAGAAGTCAAATTAAATCTCAAAGAGAAATCACGGATGGCTAGATAGATCCTATCCCTGGACACACAATGACGACATCAAATCAAAACTTATGCAATACTCAATTTCAGACATTCTTTTTTTGGATGTGTTGTGTGGCAGAAAACTGTTGGGATAGTATTTGTTGACCATCCACCATTGAAATAAATAAAAAGATAAAAATAAAAAAGATAAATATAAAACATTAAATACATAAAAATAAATACAATATATATACAAAAAATTATAAATAATGACTGATATTTGGATATTGTTAGACTTCTGCTGAAACTAACCACTCTGTTAGCATACATCAACATACAGCAACATAAAGACAATGTGAGATTTCAAATGTCAGCTAATTTCATGGCTCTTTGTATTTGGTCACTGCTTGTCAAAATATATATTCAATATGAGACCCCCTTCTCTTCTCATCCCATACAATCCCTGTATTCTTTATCAAAATCTTGCCCACTTAAATGCTTGGACTTGTCAGAAAGGCAAATGAGCGTAATATTGTGGGGGTCAATAGAGAAGCAGCGGATCCACATTAGCAGCCTTCAAACAAACAGCACCATTATCCTCAGATTAGTCCTTCTGAGACGCTCAATAACATCCTTCCCAAGTCATTAGGCTTTTGTTGTCAAAGTGTCTGTTTGAGCGTGATGCTTCCAAGGAGCTGAGGTTACGACTTCAATTAGGTATCTGTAGATTACACCAAATAATGAGAATTCTGAAAGAGGACATATTATGGTTTTTCAGTGTAACTACAACATAGATCATTATTTTGTTCATTGTAAACAACATTACTGATCTAAAATTACTGTCATAGAATAGTAAAGGTAAATGGTCAGATTTTTATACTGATCTTTTCCACAAGGCACTCAAAGTGCGTTACATTAAGGAGTTACTCACCCATACACTCATACACCAGTGTACACAGACACAGGGGGTGAGGTGGGTTAAGCGTCTTGCCCTAGGACACAACAACAGCTGTGGGAGCTGGATTCACACCACCCACCTGTGGGTCAGTGGTTCTGACCGCTGAACCAATGATGACGTTGACGTCTAGAGTAGTGCTGCCACTAACGACTAATTTTCTAACGATTAATCTCTCGACTAATTTTTCGATTAGTCGACTAATCTAAACGACTAATTTTCAAAAAAAAAAAAAAAAAAAAAAAAAGCAGTTGCAATTTTCATGTGTTCATTTTATTTTATTTTTTTACTATGTAGGCGTAATGCTTAATGCTACGTGGGCAAATTGATTTGCTTTCACGGCTGATGAGACACGTGGTACACGCGATAAAATGATGAGGGAACACAGAAGCAGACGCATTTTTGGTTCGCTGCGGGTGGATAATTTAAGTTTGGCTTTTTATTTCCTACGAGGAGGACTCAAATAATAATGTGTTTAATGCAGCTTTGCGCACATTTGTTTACGTTATACAGAAGCGAAACTTAAAACCACATGGCTCATTTGCATAAACTAGAAGCAAACAGCTCGCTCCTTGTGCCGCTGATGCGGTCAGCTTATGTCGGACTAAAGGGCAGGACTCAGTGGAATATGCGTGTTCTTTCTGTGACTGAGGGATGTTCTGCCTATGGTGAGTCTGTTCTGTGCTTCTATCGCGTTGGAGATGGTTCATGTTAAACTTTTCAGAGATTATACGTGTGCAGGTCGTACGTGTGCAGCGCAGTTCTTTATTTCACTCATGCACTTTATTTATGTTGCTACTGTTGTGATGAAAAGACTGAAAGGTGTAAATAATTCTCTTAAGACTTGCGCTTATGAGCTGTAGTGGAGGATGATGCGCTTGTTGTAGTCCGTTTTCTGGGAGTTGTAGTTTTGCCTGTAGTTCCCCTGGTTAGCGCTGGTTTAGAGTCAAAAGGGTTTTGTGGCTCCGGGTGTTTTCTTTTCTGTGGGAGACGCTCCAAATGGCTCTTTGAGTATTTAAGGTTGCCGTTTGAGACCAAAAATAAATAGGCGAATATTCGACCACAAAAATTGTGTTCGACTAATTTTCATATTCGATTATGTCGACTATGTCGAACAGCCAACCTCCAGATCAGTGGACAATCACCAACTGAGCTATTGTCACCCCTAACAGAAATAGGTCCCTTGACTTCATTTTAAAAACTACATTAAGTACAGAGCAGTGGGCAGAGACACGGGGGTAGATAAAATGCAGGACAATGCAGGACTACACGAACATGCACAAATCATGTGAAATACAACTCTGAGTAAACAAATGCTGCAAAAACACATTATAAAATTGTGAAAAGATTGACGTAATAAGTCTCCTGTAAGAACAGACACTCAATGTAATGGTTTTAAAATGTCACAGCAAAACGTATCTGAACATTTCTGATGTAACAAGAAAATGTTCAACATGCAAATCAGGTTATATTTGTTTAAAAGGTTTAGCTTTCTTGACTGCTTATGTGTATGTTGGGGGCCACAGTTTATTTATTACATTTTTAGCTATATTATCTATTATGCCAAATGCCATTACATTAATATGCACTTCATATGAAGATGTAAACTGTTAACGTACTAAACTGGCACACTTACTGAATGTCATGTTGGAAATGATTGACTGATTTGGATCACATAGATAAAGTGGCCTGTCAATATTTATCAGTCAATGCTTTTACTTGTGTCAAAGCTCAAACACCCCTTTGTCCCCCTCTGTCTACTGCCTTGTGTCAGACTAAGAGAGATACCTCAACAATAACTGTGCAATTAATATATACCCTGTACCAGTCTTTATGATAAGACTATGGTGGCACAAACAATCCATGTTTGAATAATTTTATATAAGACGATTAATGCAGTAAAAATGTCAGTTATTGCCCCCATTGATCAAAAAAACACTGATTACAAATGAGGTACTTCAGTATTATGACAATACAGGAAGCATAAAGGAGCATTTGTATCCCCAATTTGTGTTCAGCCTCTTTTTGCACAATAGGGGCAAAAATTAGACTAATGGGAAACACTGCTGTACAATCAGTTATGTTAGGTAGGTCTGAGTAACATTACAGATAGTAGGAAAAAAAGTTAAGGTACAGACACCCCCAAAAAATTGTCATCATAAACTGGTGGAGATTTTTTATTTTCATTTTTACCTTGAGTTTTGATTCCTGGGTTCTGGTTGAGCACTATAGAAACTAGACACTGTCACCACAAATTCTCAATTTATTTTAATAGAATTTATAACATTAGGCTATTATTTTGTTCTGTCATTCTAGATAATGATTAACACAGTTTACACCACGGTCAGTGAGAATTCTAATGCTAATTAACAGCTGTGCGTTATTTTTCAATAACTGCACACATAGTTCAGTTTCTGTGAGCAACTAAACTCCTGTTCAGTTGATGGGACCATGGCATAAGATTCATAACTCCTCCTCATTGTTTAATCTTTACAGAGGAACCCAAAAAGTAACAGTAGCAAAATACAAGCATCCATATAAGTACCCAGCCCTAATGTTTAGTGAAAATCGTGCTGATAAAATGTAAGCTTTTATGTGAAACTGTGATAGCTGACAATGAAATCATTCCTGTTTTACTGTAGTTTGGTTTCCTGATTATTCTGTTAACAAAGAGACCTGTAAAAACTGCTATAATTTACATAATCTGAACAGCAATAGTTGCTGTTGCTTGTTAATGTACAACTAGCGACTTATTACCTGAGCTATTGGCTTTTCATCAATGTTGTATGACCAGACTTCAACAAAAAACAATAAATCAAAGAGCCATTTCCATTTCAGATCTTTAGCCAGCGTTTCCAGTGGATTGCTGTGGAGACTGCTGTGTGTGAACTCGGTGCTTTCTGCAGATAACACATAATCCATTTCCCAGCATGCATTTGGCCCCTAAAGAAACTCCAGCTGTCTACTTCCATACGCTCCCACTGATGGAGGATCTGATTTTTCAACAGTATAGAAGGGGAATCTTTCTAGACATCTTTCCTTGTTAAATAGGTGATCTTAAAGGAGTACTATGTAACTTTTCCAGAGACCTGTTTGCGTCCATGGAGATGTCAATGGAAATGACAGTGAGTGGGGTTGCCTCTCCACAGATCTGACCTGTAACTTGGCCTACAGTGGCATCACCTGCTTGTTTCCATGGAGATGGATAAGCCGTATGCCTCAACTACTGCCGTCACCAGATAATTAATGTGAATACATTTTCCAGTATGGGGCATGGATAACTGCAGTGTGACTCAACAACTGCGGGCCTCTTTGCATGGGACCGCCCAGCTTGACAGGAAATAAGTTCAATATAAACTATCAGAGAATCTTCTTCATACCATGCCAAATTCACCATTAAAATGTAGGGATCCCTGTTTAACTGGCATTACCACCACAAGACAGCGCTGTTTAGGAGCATTTAGAGACAAAAGTGGGTGGGGTGGAATAAAGTGAACAAGTGATGCAGAAGTTACAGAGAACATCAGAAAAATACACAGCCATGCATTAAGGCATTATATGGATGATTTTTGTGGGTGGACCTGACCAAACTGTGCCAACTGCTCTTCCAGTGTATCTCTAAGTTGTGTCCTCTTACACACATTAATCCTAACGTAAACAAATCATATTCGGAAGACACCACTGAAAACTGAACACAACATTTTGCAGGAAATTAGACATTTTACAGGCAAAATATATGTAATTTATGGTTAATTTAATATGAAATGGTTCTGAAACGTAAAGATGCACTGTGTAACTTTTTGGAAGTGGCTCAGTCACCTTCTTGTTTCTGTGATTGCTTGCTTGGAACGTTCCACGGTATGACATTAAATGGATCTACCTTACAGTTATTCAATTACAGGTGGTTTTACTGCTCAAAAATACTAAATAAAGTAAAAACAGGCATTCTAATTATGAGTGGGGTTGTTGCCATTCCACAGATCCGACCTGTAACTTGGCCTGGTTTGGTCTCCATGATGATAGAAAGACTTAATACCATACTGTGAAACATTCCAACAAAAACATCTCCTCGAAGAAAAACATTTGACAGATCCTCCACCAGAAAAGTTACACAATGCACATTTAAGTAGTTATTTTATTTTTACTAGTATGTATACACATTTTTATAATTATACCATATTTGACACCAGACTCTTACTATTTTTGCTACTTATTTCGAAATGTATTATTACCATTTATATTGATGTTCTTTGTTATTATAATATATATTGTGATGTGTGAGCTACTGTGTCCAAATAATTTACCTTGTGGCTCAATAAAGTCTAAGTTTATTTTAGCAACAACAATAAAAGATGTGATGCTTCTGTCCGAAACAGAGAATCATATAATGCAAAACAATAATACAGAATAACCCTGTGAAGTGACTTTTTATCGCCCACTTTGCAACCATTGTGATCCTGCCACTGGAAATTGCAGCCATTGAAAATTGATGCAGACAATTACACCTCCTCCAGACTTTACATTGATACAACACTCTGCAATTAATGCCTACAACTTTAAAGTCCTTTTTGTCCAACATTAACATAACCATTGTGGATAACTGCAGGTCAGAGCTTAGAACAAGACTTGGGGGTAATTATTGCTACATATAAAAAGGCAAAACCATAAAATTAACTTGAGCTGTTACCATTGAGTGGAGCTAAATGGGTAAACTGGTTTCTAACAGAAAGCAACAGAACAAAAAGAAGACTGAGGCAAAGCGAGCCCAGTGCTGTTTCATAATAAATACAGCTTTTCATTTCAGTCATAATTGTTTTCACTTAGGACGAAGGCTCATTTGTGTAAAAGGAAGCAACAGCAGAGAATACTGGCTCTACAAAGCACCCACAGACAGCCTCAATGTAGTTTACAGTTGGAACTTAATAAAAAAAAATTGACAATTTAATTTTTTTCATATGCTAGAAACAGCTTGAGAATGCCCAAATCAATATGACCAAAATGGCAATATCCAGCGATGTTTACATTAAGCAAACCAATCAAAACTGCAAGAAATACATGACACGAAATGACCAAATTGAAATCAACAGAAACAATAAAAGTAATTTATATATATATATATATGCAGTCCAGTTACATTCTAATTATACCAAAACAACTTTTACGCATGGACGTATTCAAATCAACAGGTGTCTATTTCCCAACACGAGAATCTGAAGAATCTGAAGTAGCTATGGCTGAATATACTCGTGTGTGAAGGTGTAAGGTGCAGCCTGGTGTCGACAGAGCCCCTTACCTGTGTCTCTACAGTTGGCCAGTGCACAGTGGTCGCTGGTGCGCCTTGTCAGAGTTGGAGCGGATTAAAAGCAGTGGTCAGAGCAGCCGTGGCTCACGGCACTCGCGTCCTCGTCACAAACTTGGACCAAAACAAGCTTCCTGTGATTTTCTTATGATGCACGGAGGACTTAAGAGCATTTTAGACCCTTTCCAAATGCCTTTCCCCCCAGCTCACGCGCGCCACCACCACCGACGCTCCGCCAAATATGGACATAGGAAGTGCATGCGCGCTTCAGGGTGCCAGTACTGGGTGGGGAAACGCAATACTATTCAGATTAGAAGATGATCAAGGAAATTAGTGGTTTAGAATGTAAACGAAACACGAAACAAAGAAATACAGTGTAATACAATACTTTTTTGATATGTGCGTAATAGGTTATAGGTTTGGTTACGTTTCGAACTGATAAGAAGATAAATAATGACTAATTATAATGCATCGCAGTAGGCGAAACGGAACGTATCAATTTGTTAAGAACTGACTTTATTTAATTTACCGAAAAGTGGCGGTCTGAAAGTAACTTGTGATTTACGCAGGGTACCTGAACACATCTCCTAGCTGTTGCTGAGGGATGTCGCCGAGAAAAATCCAGTGCATCGCAGTAGAGCAGAGCTGTCAATCACTTTGTCATTAACGCGCTTCTACTCCGTTGATTAAGAGCGCAGTATCTCAAACCAGGCGTTTCTGGGTTTCCCCCGAAGATGTCTGGCTTTTTATAGCACCTGTTGAAAGTTAAAATGTGACATAACGTTTGACGTGGTTGTTTGTTATAACACGAGAGTTAGTGTATTAGAGCAGAGTGTATTATTATTTACAATGTTATGTTTAGATATGTCAAAACCAAAAGCCACTATAGTCTAATGATGAAAGTAAAGTTATTTTAAAATCTGTTTCTTTCAGGAAGACTGTGGTGTCTAACCCTAACCCTAACCCTATGGTATTACGTATCTTCATTGATCTGGGCTACAAGGTGAAAGTACACTTATTTATTTTATTTTATTTTTTGTTTTTACAAATGAATGTGATGACATGTGATGAAGGATTAACATAAAGGATGTGTTGTAGAAGACGGGGGACTTTGGTATAAAAAGTAAAGAAGTAGAGTGCCATCTGGTGTTGAGAAAAGTCAAAAGTCTCAGCAGTTAATTCTAGGGGGCTGAATTACCCATAACTCCGGGTGCACGTGTAGGACTCTTGCCAAAACCTGTAGAACAATACCAGCCTCTTGCCCCTCTAATTGTAAACGACTAAACCCGCACTGATGAGCAGCTCTCCAGGCGTTTTCTCACTCGTTTGCGCAATAAGCCACGTGTGGAAGGAAGGCCAGTGCACAGGCTTTAAATAGGCTCAGGGACATTAATTATACGGCTGTCGAGAAGAGGTGCGCGTAATCTCAGAAATGATTTCACACGTCGCCACAACAGCAGCAGCCTCCACCGTGCGCGCTCCTCTTTATAAGTCTCTGTGTCACTTTATACGAGAGGAACCTCCATCAGAGCTACACCTCAACATCCACGCGTCATTACTGATCATCTCATACGCGTTAACTTCTAAGAAATGAGCAGGGAGAGCCACTTTTACAGACACAAAGAAAAGGCAATGCTGCAAACAAAGGTCTAAACTGTGTGACCTAAGAAAAAATTTGGGTGCGTATGTTTTAAGGTTAAGTACAGCTGTATTTTTTCAGTAAGCGACATCCAACAATTCTATATTCCTTAGTGCTGTTGAGTCAAAGCAACAACGTGCAATTTTCTAGAGAAATCTAAAGTTAAAACTGTACTTTGGAACATTCTCCATGGAGATGTAGAAGTTTTATGCCAAATAGTTTGTGGAGATGCAAGCCCACTCACTGTAAGGAAGTCGGATTTCCTGTGCTTTCAGTGCAGTAAAAACACACAAAACCATACTTTTTTATTGCTTGTATTGTAAAAAGTTACACTGAGAAAAATTCAACGATTCACGTAACTGAAGTGCAGGATACAGTGATAACCATTGATACCCAACTGTTTGTGTAAAGAAGACTACGCCGAGACTCGTACCTAACCGAACAAAATGAAATATTAAATCCTCCAAGCAATCTCAGCCTTTTCATTATTTGTTGTACGGTCTGTGTTTCAATATTTCATGGATCACCAGGCAAACAAAGAAAAAAAAAAACAGCTGTCACCTCAGAAGACCTCTGTTTCGCCAATCACTGATACTATATTGTGAGATGTGATGAGTTGTGACACTGTTCCTAAAATCTGGAGCGATAGAAGGATGACATACGGCTCTTCCTGCAGTGAGGAGACACATGTGACCCTTCGCCTTGTTTCCATGGACACATCATTAGAGAACTTCCCCATCTGGCTCCGACTGCTCTGAGCGTCTGTAGAGAATAACAAGAGAAGCATTTAGCCCCGCCATGCAACAAAACGCACTTTTATCTCCCATATCAAACACATTCAAGTGATAGACATGGCACATACACGAAACTATGAACTTGCGACATGCATACTAAGGCCTGGCAAAACAATGCTTTACTGATAATGATTGTAAACAAAACATTGAAAAGTAATTAATTAATAGAATAATAATATGAAAAATATTTCTAATCATTAAAAAATGACAACAATGTGTGACATAATACCATCATACTCTTTCCAAGCATATATTGTGTAAATTAACTTTGCAGTGAGGATTTTGTCATGCAGTCCCTCAGCCTGGAGTAGAGACAAATTTGAAGCAGTCTCCAACATATTTATAGACTGAAGTGGTTTGCCATCAGCATGGCCAGTGTTCAGAGTCCAGTCCTCTTCATCAGAGGGAACACAGTGCTCCCAGCCCCACTTATCAGCTGTCACTCAAAATCACATCCTCTCTGCTACATACATGAGACAGGGCAGAAAAGAGCTGGGATCTCTCATGTTATCATAGTCTAAAGGTGTTTGTATATTTTACTCTTTATTTATGAGTCGACCTCAGAGATAGATATTATATTAAGGACATGTCTCTGAATAAAAATAGACTAGTTGAAATAGAAAAAAAAAGCTTGAATTTAACAAATTTATTTATTCATTCTTTATCTCTACCACAAGACACTCCTTATAATTGTACATGTGTTTTGCTTCGATCTTGTGGGGTTGCTGTGCCGCTCCCAGGCAGTACAGGAAAATGCCAGTGTATTAAAGTAGGTTAGATATATTTTAAACCCATAATGACACAACAATGACATACTTAGGTTAGATTACACTTTTCAAATAAGATTACAATGTTTTGATCAAGTCATTGGAATAAACAGTAGTAGTTGATTATTTGAATCCTTTTGTAGGCCTATTTTGAAGGTGTACTATGTAACCCTAACTTTTCTGGAGGATGGTCTGCTTTGTTCCATGAAGATATTACTGCTTTACTTGGAATGTTACACAATAAGACATTTAATTTATCTATCTCCATGGAGATAAGCAGGTGATGCTATCAGGCCAAGTTACAGGTCAGATTTGTGAATATGCAAGCCCACACACAGGGAGAATGCATGTTTTGCCATATGCATTAAAACATCTGAATGAATGCATGAAAGATATATTCATTCATCCATCCACTTTCTTCTGCTTATCCGGGGCTCTCAGACTTACTTCACCCTGGACACTTCCTCCAACTCTTCCAAGGCGTTCCCAGGCCAGCCGAGAGACATAGTCCCTCCAGCATGTCCTGGGTCTTCCTCGGGGTCTCCTTCCGGTGGGACATGCCCGGAACACCTCCCCAGGGAAGCAGCCAGGAGACAACCAGAACAGATGCCTCGACGTGGAGAAGCAGCGGCTCTTCCGAGAAGCAGTGGCTCTTCCAAAGCCCCTGTGATGAGAAATGCAGCAAGGCCAGTTACGTCACCCGGATTGGAGTTACCGGGGCCCCACCCTGGAGCCAGGCCTGGGGTGGGTGGTTGACAGTGAGTGTTTGGTGGCCGGGCCTTCCCCCATGGGGTCTGGCCAGGCACAGCCCGAAGGAGTGATGTGGGGCCGTTCTCCTGTGGACCCACCACCTGCAGGAAGATCCATAGGGGGCTGGTACAGGGAGATCTGCCTGGCAGTTGAAGGCAGGGGCCTCGACGACCGGATCTCCGGACATGGAGACTAGCTCTGGGGACATGGAATGTATATGTACAAGTAAAAATTAAATATAGAAATATAGTTCTACAAAATATATCTCAGCTACAGTATATACAAAATGTAGGCAAGGGCAAAAGAAGATGGAATATTGATTGACATGTTTAATGGCATATTGTGGAATGTATAAAGTATGGTTTTGTAAAACAATAACATTTGAAGATAAACAAGTGGTATATATATATATATATATATATATATATATATATATATATATATATATATATATATATATATATATATATATATATATATACACACCCTCCACCAGAAAAGTTACATAATGCACATTTAAAGAAGGGAGAAGAGATCCGCCCCAGTCCAGCAGGCGTCAGTAATGCGCCTGTGAAGAGTGTGACCGCTGCCAACTCAAATCATGAAAAGAAAAAGAAAGTGCACCGATGCTGCTGTTTTTTTTTTTTTTTTTTTTTAGCTTTAGCCCTGAAATGTGCCTCCAAAAATGCAGGAACCAACGCGCGGGGTCACACGGATTTAAGTTTAATTTCACAGATCTAAGGCAGTGAGACAAACACGATGGCGGACTTTGATCGTGGCTCGGAGGTGGGTTTGTCGCGGATACTGGACTGTCTGCGTTTCTGCCGCGGATCGGGTTGTTATTGTAGCTAGCGTTAGCGTGAAATTAGCTTACCCCGCTGCCTGTCTTCCCTCGGAGCAAAACCAGCCCATGTTGATTCATTCCTGTGGGCAGGGAAACCACAAACCAAGCTAACTCCAGAGAAAGTTGTGGATTTGACGAAAACACCCCGGTACTCCCTTTGCGTGGTGCTAATTTTGCCATCTAGACCTCCTTTGGTGATCTTTGACAAGGTTGCAGACTTGCATAGTAATATGGGTGTATTATTATCTGACAAGCACGCACACGTCCCTCGTATTGAAATGTCACGATCACCTTTAAGGCTTTCAACCTAAAATGTAAGAAGATGG
This sequence comes from Taenioides sp. WSHXM2023, assembly GCA_029959045.1. Taxonomy (NCBI): domain Eukaryota; kingdom Metazoa; phylum Chordata; class Actinopteri; order Gobiiformes; family Gobiidae; genus Taenioides; species Taenioides sp. WSHXM2023. The sequence goes on along the minus strand of CM057101.1, from coordinate 13,287,297 downwards.
GGCAACAACAACAACTTTTGCAAGGCGTGCGTTGTGGTTTTTGACAAGATGGAGAGACGAGAAGAGGACCGCTGAAGTGAGTGTCATCTATCGCCTGCAAAAGTCAAAAACATGTCTTGCAAAGCCGCAACCAAGGACAAGAAAACCAGCTTTAGTAAGAAGCTGTTCAGGCGAGGCTCGGTCAGATCTGTGGGTAGTTTTATGAGTAGATTTCTCCGGACGCTTACAGCTTTGTCCCACTTTGGATCAGAAGTACAACCAGAGGACGACAAGGATGATGGGGGCTTTTCCACGTTTAAATCTGGGAATAAGGATGTCCCGATGGAGGACGGGGATCTGTTCTTTTCTGGGGACAAGATTCCGGGAGTTTCAGGGCTCAAGAACCACGGGAATACCTGCTTCATGAATGCAATACTACAGTGCTTGAGCAATACAGATCTGTTTGCAGAGTACCTAGTTTTGGAGCACTATAAAGAAGAGGAGCAAAATGAGGAGAAACCGAAGACGAACGGGGTTCATCTGCAGAGGAAAGGACCATTGGCCAAAGGGGAGGTGACCGAGCAGCTGTCCGGCCTGGTGAGGGCGTTGTGGACGTTTGAGTATACTCCGCAGCATAGCAGGGATTTCAAGGTAAGTGGGGCATTAATTATTCAAGCCTCTGTCATTTGATTTAGCAGACACAAAGAATGGCTTACACAGGGCTTCTACTCCTCTGGGGACTTTATATAGGCAGATATGCATTGCTTGAAAATGTGTAAAAATGTACTATTTCATATTTGAGCTTCTGTTGTAAGGTTAGAGGTTATATTTACTATTTTGACATATCAGTGAGTCAATACTATGTCACAAATGATAAAAAGCAAATTAAAGCATCAGGCAAACTTTATTCACGTGGACGCAGTACCTAAAATACAATCTAAAACTAATCTTCAAAAACACATTTCAAATAGAATAATAATAACTTTTAATCTGGACTTTTACTGTTCTATGTTATGTCTCTTTGTAACTGTTTTGTATTTTGTAATTGTTGTCACCTGCCTAGGGACAACAGATGGGAATTTGCATTTTTGCCACTTTTGCATCTTTGCCATCTGTCATATTTACACTGTAATTACAGATGTTAATTAATGTGCATTGCCCCTATCAAATAAATAAATAAATAAATGAAATCTGATTGTATGAAAAGATGTGTTGGAAAAAGTTTGTAAAATAGACACAATATTGTCAGTGTCAACCTAATTTATCTTCCGATCTCACTAGAAATTTAAGATCAGAATCAGAAATGGAAAAAATGAAAATCATAATTAGATGGCGTAATCAGCCCTATTTTATACATCATTTCTTTAGACATGACTTTACATTTTCCTTATATTACAACTTGTATAATGTTTTAACACCAAACATAAGCTGTGTCCCTGTTTGTTTTGCAGAGTGTAGTGTCTAAAAACGCCACTCAGTTCAAAGGTAACGCTCAACATGATGCTCAGGAGTTTCTGTTATGGCTGCTGGACCGAGTACACGAAGACCTCAACACTGTAAACCCAAACAGCCGGCCAGCAATAAAGGTAACCAGCTTTTTTTCCCTTAAATTTAAAGGTGCACTATGTAACTTTTCGTTTTGTGATCTGTCACCTTCTTGTTTCAATTGAGATGTCATTCCTTTACTTTAAATGTTCCATAATATGACATTAAACAGATCTACCTTAAATTTATTCAATTACACGTGGTTTTATTGCTCAAAAACATCTAGAAAAAAGGCATTCTGACTGTGAGCAGGGTTGCCTCTCCACAGATCTGACCTGTAACTTGGCCTGATTTGGTCTCCATGATGATAGAAAGCTTTAATGCCATACTGTCATATATTTCAAACAAAGCAATAATATTTCCATGAAGTAAAGCATTTGACGGACCCTCCACCAGAAAAGTTACGCAGTGCACCTTAAAGTTTTCCTTCCCTGCTACAGTAACAGAGCAATGATTGATGACTGACTTGCGTAATGTCTTTAAAGCCTGATGGTCTGGTTGTTTTTATGAGTGCATTTTTCAAACTCTTGCTTTTCTCAACAGCCTCCAATAGAAGAGGACGACCAGAGTGTAGAGGGACCGTCTCCTCCCCTTTCCGCTGGGTCGTTTGTGCAAGAACTGTTTCAGGCTCAGTACAAGTAAGATGACACCCCTGTGATGACGTGTGCTAAAAACCAGATTTGAATTCTTACATTTTGTTTTGCATTTTCCCGTCAGATCGTCTCTCACTTGCCCCCACTGTCAAAAACAGAGCAACACCTTTGATCCGTTCCTGTGCATTTCCTTGCCCATCCCACTGCCCCACACACGGTGAGTGCTCAGCAGTGCAGCTACTGTGGGCGTATAAGAGTTTAAATGTTTCTTCACAGGTTGGAACATGTTCAGTGATAATGCTTTATATCATTACTGGTGTTAAGAGTCGTTAATGAACTTCTGAAGTTGTTAATGATGCCAATTCAAATGTAAAAGCACAAGAGGATTGATTTGTCTATACTCTGCTCACTAGAACAGTAATTATTATGTTTTTCTGCATTGGTAAACAATTGTGTTTCAACTGCAAAGTAATAAAGAGCAGAATAAATACATAAAAGAAATGTCAAAAATGGTTACATTAAAATTTAAAACAGACCTATTATGCAAACTCGACTTTTCAGAGCTTTTAGCCATGTTATAGTTGTTTCTCCTTTTCATTTTTATGCATTTTTAGCCTGGTGCAACCAGGTGCACCAACCCCATTAAGAATTGGGACTATTGGTTCAGTAGCTAATGCGGAGCTAAATAAAAACAAAAACAAACAGATGTACCTAGTCTAAGCCTGAGTGTGGGATATGTGTGAATGATTGGCGGTGGTGGTGATGGTTGAAATGGCCATTAACACAGTCTTGTTTCAGTCTATCCCAGTACAGCTCAGGGCCTGTTTTTACTTTGTTGCAATATCTTTTATTTTATGAAAGCTGGAAGTATGTAAGGAGTACTACAACATTTACTATTTCCTTTGTCATAGGACACCTGCAGTGGCTTCAAAGCTTAAGTTACTTTAAAATATCTTATTACTTTTGAATGTTCATCTGGTTACATTTATATAATAAAGATGTCTATGTCTCTGTCCTCTCCCTCAGCCCCCTGTATGTCACTGTGGTGTACCAGGGGAAGTACTCTCACTGCATGAGGATCGGAGTGGCCGTGCCCCTTAACAGTACAGTGTACCAGCTCCGAGAGGCTGTGTCACGTGAGACCAAGATCCCCATGGACCAGGTGCTATTCCAGTCTCTCATTACTGTAGTCTCTGTCCCACACTCAGGAAGATCAGCTCTAGGCCTTATTTCAAACTGTAGGTTAAAGATACACTATGTAACTTTTCTTACATGCTGATTATTCAGGGAGATATTGCTTTGCCCAGAATGGTCCACAGTATGGCATTAAACAGCTGTCTCACAATTACATGCATTTCTATTGCCCAGCATTCCTTTAAAAACATGCATTCTTACTATGAGTGGGGTCGCCTCTACACAGACCTGACCTGCAACTTGGGCCTAGTGGCATCACCTGAGACAATCTCAAGCCAAAAAGTTACATAGTGCACTTTTTAAGCAATAGTATCCAGCAAATGCATAGTGAGCATTACTAATAACAGTTGTAATTTCTGATAAATATATTAATCTAAACCTGAAAAGGAGTTCCTGACTGTATATTTTGCTTTTCCAGTTCGTTTTGACTGAGATGTACTATGACGGCTTCCACCGCTCATTTTGTGATGACGAGCACGATCTTAACATCATCCAAGAAAGTGATTCTATCTTTGCTTTTGAAACACCGGAGACCTTCAAGCTGGAAAACATCCGTCACAAAAGAGGTAACAAACCAGTGGAATATATTTAAATCACAATACAGTATTAATTGGATTGGACAAAATACGTATTCCTCTTTGTGTTCTTTTTCAGGGAGTCTTTTGGCAAACTTGAATCATAATAACTTTAAGTATGGGACAGAGATGAGCAGGACTCCATCGTTTATGCAGGGGGCTATGACTCCTCTAACGGGATCTCCAAACAAAAACCTCGGACCAGAGAAAATGATCCTATTGGTGTGTAACAGAGCCTGCACTGGACATCAAGGAAAGAGGTAAAGTCCCAGAACAATTAAGTGCATCTAAAATGTTTAATCTTGAATTTTTGGGTACATTTCAATAGTTAAATATGCACTATGTAACTTTCTGGGGAAGGGATTAAACTTTTTTTTCTTTGCTACATAATTCCATGTATCTTGCTTTATATATTTGATGTCTTCTGCATACATCTAAAATCTAGAAAGTTGTAAACATTAGGGCCCAACTGATATATTGCTTGGCCGATATTATCAGCTGATATGGGCACTTGGAGACATATCTGCTTTTGGCCTAAATCTTGCTGATATGGGCTGATAGTCCATGTCGGCATGTTATACCTTATTATAAAGCTTTGACTCTCTATAGTGAGTCCATTTAATCTAATTTACAGAGAGATAAATGTCCCAATATGTGGCTCCGCATCAGTATTTATTTGTAGAGTCATTTGTTTGTGTCTGTGACGCAGCCCCAGAGTTACGTCACGTGACTCATGTACGCTTGTTTACACCAGTGCACCACCATAGGTCTATGTACGCAACACTGAAGCGATGGCTTTAAATGCTCTTGTGTCAGATCCATGATCCACTGACTATAAATAAAAAAAAGTTAACTTCAGCGCAGTTTAGGCCAGCAACAAAACTATTGCTTGTTTTTATCAAAGTGCGAGTATGGAGCGAGGACATAGGCCGAGGACAAACACAGCTGCTGTCAGCATGCTGGATTATATTCTTTTTATGCACGATCGGTTTGAGTCGGGATTAAAAGGACACTTATTTGTCAAGACTTGTGATTTAAGAGGTGCCTGCGTGAGCAGTGAGTGTTGCAAATGTGACAGTTTTAGAGCTACTTCTCATTCTTTCTCATTGGTTAACGCTTAGCTGCTGTAAGCTCCCACACACCAGCCTGTTTTCTTACATTGGCGTACTGTAAAGTGACTATAGTGGTTGTATACATGCATTACTGGCCATGCATTGATATGTAGATGAGCTCTGAATAGAGATGTGAATGGTCTGCATTTACGCAAATAATTACCACGGTGCACACACTTTTACTGCTAAAGGCTAATAGCGGTAGTTTACTTAGTTTCTTTACTAGCTAGAATGCAAAAATGCCGTTAGTCCTACCTACTGCCTTTAAATAGCTATGACTGCAATGAGGCAGAATAACAATAAATGTGGTCTAAATAAACCCAATTTAAAATCCAATAGAGCTAAACCTATAATCAGTTGAAGATTCACAGTGAAATTTTATATCACTAAATATATCAGCAGTTATATCGGCTGTCAGCACCTCCAACTCCCATTTTATCAGTATCTTAACGGCCGCAGAAAAATCCACATCGGTCGAGCCCTAGTAAACATAAAGAAAAAAAATTCTTTGAGAAGTTCTGTTCAAACTTTTGACTGGTAGTGTATATTGAAAATGTATCTATATATTCCTTATAAAATTCTGGCTGTAACGATTCAGATTTGGTTTGCCATTTGTGCTGTACTTGGAGCGCACTGTGACCTGGGACACGCTGCAGAAAGAGATTTTAGAGAAAATGCGACATCTTCTGAGGCCCGGGGTTTATATTCAGGTAGGAGGTGGATTACTTCATTTATGGAAACCTAAAAATATCTTGTGTCAGGATTATAATTTCAGGTCACGCTGTTTCTTGCACAGGTGGGACCGTTCAGTCTCAGGGTGGTTGGCGTCGTTGGAATCACCTACCTCCTTCCTCAAGATGAGAGGCCACTGTGTCACCCAACTGTGGATAGGTAAGTCTCTTATACACAGCATTGTCAAAGACTGTATACAGTAGGGATGGGACAAGAACTCATGGCACAAGATTTTGCGAGACAATTCCCACAAGATTGTGCACACAAGAGAAAAATTAAAAAGGGGTTAAGTGTTGGTGAGTTACATCTCTTATAGTTCCAAAAAGCAGTACTAAAATGGCAACAAAATAATAAACAAAAACTACAATATTGGAAAATTTGGAAACCGCAAAATGTATATATAAGGATTTATGTTAAAATCTCGTCTTGCCCTCGTTCTTATAAACTGAATCTTGTGTCTCTTCCCATCCCTAGAATACAGACATCAGGGAATATATTCTGAAAAAAAAATCAGGCTAAAAAGATGAATGAATGTTTTTATCATAATATTCACTGTTCAAACAATTATTATGGGAATCCTTCAGAAATAAAATTAAACAACCTTGTAAATGTTGTATTCTGAATGGACTGTAAAATTAACCACAAATGTGCACTTTACCCTTATTCGAAAGATTAGAATAGCTTTTTTAATAAACCTGTTATACACAATATACTCAATGGTCTTCATTGTGCAAATTTCTCCAAACAACAATAGTGATATTATTTATGTTTTTAAATATACCCCACCTAGATACCAAGTTTAAGTACCGTACTTGTTTAACTAAGTAAAATGTGTTTTCTTGTTTAGTATGATTATTTTTGAATCCACTTTGAATGATTTGAATGAAATTATTTTCTGTCAGTCAGTGCGCAGTGCTTGCAAAACATTTGATCCCAGAAGCAGAAATAAGATATTAAGATATAAGATAGTATGTGGTGTAAATGAAATGGTAAGAGTGTGGCATTTTATAGTGAGTAACTATTGTATTGTAGGTTATTTTATGTATTTGCTCTATGTAAACAGTAGCTTGACAGGTGAGAGTTCAACAGGCAAAATCCAAGTAAAAAAAATGTTGAGTCATTACAAGGAAGGTCTACATTACATCAGTGTTGGCTTTAATCTTCCCTTTAAACCAACCTCTGCATTAGTTCCTGCATTTGTAAAGAAACGTGTTCAGACATGACCCTGTCTGTTTGTAGAAATGCCAGTTTAACATGCTTCACTCCAGCAGCTCATGTTTCCTAAAACAAGTTACAACACTCTTTTACTTTTCAAAACAATAAGAAATGTTTCTTATATGTTGCATAACTTCTCAATAAATGAATGTTGGTCTCATCTTTTTGCAGAGCGTATAAGTCCTGTGGGCAGGGGGGACCCCCACACGTGAAGATTGTCGTAGAGTGGGACAAAGAAACCAAGGAGTAGTGAGTTTATCATGATACTATATTCAAATCTATAATTATGTCATTGTATGGAACAGATGTTTACATCAAAAAGGGTTCATAGGATCATTGGCCAGATTAAAAAAAAGCTGTCAACTTTTAATAACTCGATTTTAAATGATTTAATAATTATAATCGAAAAACAAAATGAAATTAATGCCTGTGGCAGTAACACATGGCTTTGTAAAACCAGTGAAGTAAACACACTTAATTGACTATCAAACATTTGTAAACAGCTGTGCAGATTTTAAAAAGCCACAAGCAACAATCTTGTGTTTCTCTGTTAACCATAAATGGTTAAATCCACACTGTGTGGTTTCTAAGTTAATGTATTTTCTGCAGTGGCGTGCATACGATTTCCTAATCAGTTTTCTGGTCATGCAGAAATAATCATACACTTGTACAGACACAGAGAGTGGTTCAGGCAGGTCCTGTGATGGTCACATGACCCAGAGCCCAATGGAGGTTTGTGTTGATGTTCCCACAGTTTGTTTGGACACACAGAGGACGAGTACATCCCTGATGCAGAGAGTGTGTACCTGCACCGCGAGCAGCACCACCAGCCTCAGGCCTGCACCCTCGCACAATGCTTCCAACTCTACACCAAAGAGGAGCAGGTATTTACACAGTAACACACCAGACAAGGCAGTATCATATTATAACATATAACAATTTAAACAGATTTACATTTGTGGCAGTAACATTGTAGAAGTAAAGAGATTATTATTAAAAATACACTTGCTGCTGCTAAAACCAGGTAAATAATAATTCTGTCAAAACACATTTTGTATGTAAAACACGTTTTACATACATACACATGGCATGAAATGAAATCATAAATGAAGCAGTTTAGAGCAGATATAAAATAAATATTCATGTGTATTTTACTTTTCTCTCTGGTCGACTTTATTATTGCTCTGCTTTAATTTAGTTTTGTAGTCGTCATGTGTGTATCTGGAGTATATTTTTCTCCTGATGCTGTGTTTGGAAGCTGTATAAATTCTGAGAAAAGCCCACTATATACAGTGTGGTTGTGTTGGCCGGGCACAGAGCTGAGTGAGTGAGGACTGAGGAAAGTTTCCCATGTGAGGTTTTGTGATGAGTGGAGCTGTGGCCTGTGTTTCAGCTGGCCCCGGATGACGCCTGGCGCTGCCCTCACTGCAAGCAGCTGCAGCAGGGACGCATCAAACTGAGTCTGTGGACCTTGCCCGATGTGCTCATCCTGCATCTCAAGAGGTTCAGACAGGTACGGACCTGCACACTCTTGGATATTTACAGTATTTTGTGCCATTAATAGATTTTCATGCCGCTAGTAAATTGTACTCATCAAGTTCAAAGTTTATTGTCAATTCTTCATACAAAAATCATACAAACAATCGAAATTATGATTCTCACTATCCCATGCGTAATAAATAAATAAATAAATAATAGTAAATAGTGCAAAAGGCATATAGTGCAAGGCACAAGACAGTCTTTTTTGGGGAGAGTCGGGAGAGTTCTGTTCTTGGGGAGTTGCAGAGTCTTAGCTTCCTGGCAGCCTGGTGGGTAGAAAGGGGAGAGAGTTCAGCCTGGTGGATGAAGCTGCTAGTGAGTTTGGTGGTGCGGGAACAGAGGCTCCTGTACCTCCTCCCAGAGGGCAGGAGGCCGAACAGATTGTGTGCGGGGTGGCTTGCATCACTCACGATTGTGATCGCTTTGCGGGTGAGGCGGATGGTGTATATATCTTACAGGGAGGGGAGTGGTACACTAATGATCTTTCTGGCTGTGTTCACTATGCGCTGCACACTGATGCAGCTGAAAGGGATGTGCTCAATGGTTCCTCTGTAGAATATAGTCATGATGGGTGGTGAGGCACTTGCCCTCTTGAGTTTTCGCAGGAAGGAGGCGTTGCTGGGCTTTCGTCACCAGTAATGCAGTGTTAGTGGTCCAGGAGAGGTCCTCACTGATGTGCACCCCCAGGAATTTTGTGCTGCTCACTCTCTACACAGAAGCACCGTCGATGGTCAGTGGCGGGTGTTGGGTGTGGCCTCTCTGGAAGTTGACAACAATCTCCTTTATCTTGCTGACATTCAGCTGGAGGTTACTGTCTCTGCACCACGTGGTCAGAAGGTCTACCTCTTTCCTGTAGTGAGTCTCGTCGACCTTGGTGATGAGACTCACCACAGTTGTTTTGTCCGTGAACTTTATAAGGTGGTTGGTGCTGTAGGATGTTGTGCAGTCATGTATCAGCAGGATGAAGAGCAGAGTACTGAGCACGCAGCCTTGGGGAGCCCCTGTGCTCAGAGTGATGGTGCTTGAGGTATTGTTGCCAACTGAGATGTTGTCTGGACCTGCTGCTTTGCGTGGGTTGATGGTGGTGTGTGTTCTCTTCACGCTGGTGGCAGACAGGCATATATCATATGCCTCATATTTCATCATATTATCTCAGTAATTTATTTTTGACTGAGACATTGACTGGTACAAATTTTTTTCTGCATTCTTTTGTCATATTTACCAGAAGTTCAAATATTTCTTAAGAGTTCTCTTTTTGTATCTAAGCTAAAGTTTCTTTTAAACATTTCTCTTTAGGCAAGTATAAGATCTTTAACAGAATATTTTCTGTTTTAGGAGGGAGACAGGAGGGTGAAGATGCAAAACATGGTACGGTTTCCTCTGATCGGCATGGACATGGCGCCCCATGTGGTGAAAAGGAGTCAGAGCAGCTGGAGTTTACCCTCACACTGGTCACCATGGAGACGACCTTACGGCCTGGGGAGAAACCCTGATGACTACCTGTACGACCTCTATGCTGTGTGCAACCATCACGGGAACATGCACGGAGGACACTATACTGGTAACCAAGTTTAGAATATGAAGTTAATGATATTTATTTAACCTTAATGTAACCAGTAAAATCCCACTGAGATTAAAAACATGCAACAGTTAAAATTACACCATATATACACACAACAATAAAATAACATAATACAGCGCCGATTAAGAAAGCCAAGCGCACATTATTGAGGCAGTCTGTACCTTCAATTTTAAAGGCATTTAAAATCTTGCAGTGGGGAAAATTCAAGGCAGCTGTTGGTACACAATGTAACAGAAATCCATCATATAGGACGGAATTACTTTTAAGATGTAAAACATGACATACCAATTCTCAACTATCGAAACTTGTAAACAGGCATTGTCCTATAGTTTGAATTTTGTAATTTCTGATTTTGATTCTGATTTCAGAAACAAAAAAATACATACTATAGAACGTCAGTATATGCATCTGAATTGGTGGAGCTGTGTTAACTTAATTTTTTTCCCAGCTTATTGTAAGAATTCAGTGGATGGCCAGTGGTACTGCTTTGACGACAGTGAAGTGACCCCTGTAGCAGATGACGATGTGTGTCAACAGACGGCCTATATTCTGTTTTACCAGCGAAGAACCGCCATCCCGTCCTGGTCGGCCAACAGCTCTGTAGCAGGTCTGTGACTCTAGGCCCTATTTTGCCAACAGTCTTTGCCTGAGCGCAAGTGTTACTGAGGGGGCGTGTCCAGGTCGGGCTGTACTTGAGTGGGACGGTACAGGTACATATATGGTTCCACTGCTGCTAGTGCTGACCACTCACATTCTCGTCTCACGGGTGTGTCCATTGCATTTGGTCCCAAAGAGGTCTGCGAATTATGGAATATGTTTATTGTCATATAAATGTTTCTGATTTTGGTGGATTAAACCATTAACACATGGGGAGGGGACTGCATGACCTGCGCTTGTAGAAGGAGTTGCCACGCCATGAGCAGTACCCTGCAGACAGGGTAAGAAAACACTAGGATAGCTCTGTAAATGGCCTCATGTGAATTAGCAGCTTTTGTTCAGTGCACGAACATCCCGGACAGCACACATGTGAATGTTATGCATTTATATTTGATATGATATATTTAAAAATAAAAGAATGCTTTTCATGCCTTGAATATGTTACACGTAAAGTTTTTTCTGTGGACTAGTTTGATTATTTATTTTTTACTATTCTGGCAATTCACTGCACCTGATATTCAAGCACGCCACACCTCTTGTTTAGAGCTCTACGCCCCACGATTGCACTCGTGCAAAGACCGTAGACAAGACACGACTCTCTCTTTTTATTATGCAATAAATAATTCTAAATATGATACTGCAAACAGGAAGGGGCAGTAGATAAAATGTGTTGTGGAAGTAATTATTATGTCTTCACCTCCTCCTTTTTAATTAGCCTGTGCTTTGAGCCATGGAAAACATTTTGACACAGTATAAACCGCCTTATTTATTTATCTTACACTGTGAATGCTGGTATTTTTGTAATTGACTGACACTATAACGCTGACCAGTACTTTTATAATACATTATGCTAAGTGATTTTTCACACTTTTCAGGCTCTACCAGCTCCTCTCTGTGTGACCACTGGATCAACAGACTTCCAGGGAGCAGACCAGCCAGCCTTGCCTCCGGAGCCTCCTCCAGACGCACATCTCTGGCCTCTCTCGCTGAGTCGGTCGAGTTTCCAGGAGAGAGAAGTGAAGACGACGGTGAGGCCCATAATCACAGCATAATTGCCATGTTTACATGAGAGCTTTAATTCCGATTAAAAGTTTAATTTCGAATAAAAATTAATTCAGTTTTAAAAAGCCCACGTAAACACTTAATTCCTAATGAAAATGATTATTCGGAATGAAACTTAATTCCAAATTAAGTGGGTGGTTTATTCCGATTTTAAATTAAGTGGCCAATGTCATATAATTTCTAGATTAGAATCGTTTTAGTATAAAAATATTCAAATATTTTAGCTACCTCTTTAATTGGCCTTAATAAATGAATGCATGAACAAAGAAAAACAAATAATTTATTAAGAATAATTCAGGGTTAATTAGGGGAGTAGAAGTTGGGGTGAGAGAATTAAGTAGTTACTAAACCTGAATCTTAAAGTTGCACTATGTAACTTTTTGGTTGGGGGTCCATCACCTGCTTGTTTCTATGGATATGTCATTGCCCTGTCTAGAATGTGCCATAGTATGACATTAAACGGCTCTATCTTACATTTATTATATTAAATGTGGTTTTGAAACATTCCAGACAAAGCAATAACATCTTCATGGAGAAAAGCATTTGACTAGAAAAGTTACACAATACACCATTTATAAACTAACTGAATTAAGACTTTGTTCATGCTTTATTAAGGCTAATTAAGGTGCTTTTATTATAAAGTCTTACTGTATTTTAGTCCTAGTACAAAAGTAATTCAAAGTGGTTCAAAAGGTGGTATGTAATTGGCAGATACAGTAGTTTTGTTGATATATTAATGTGATGTTTGTTTTGTAGGGGGCTTCTCTGTGCGTCCGTTTGTACGCAGTATCCAGCGGCAGAGCATCTCCTCTCGCTCATCCATTGCCAGTCCGTTGGCCCTGAGTGACAGTGGGATAAAGCCCTCGTGGTCCCTCTCAGCCAAACTCCACATGAGGTCCAACTCCCCCTCACGCTTCTCCCTGGACTCGCGCTGCTCTCCTCCTCTGGAGAGGATTGGAGAGGTCTACGACGACAAAGTGTCCACCTCCTGTTTTGGCAGCTACAGTCGTCATGAGCGTTACTTTGGCAACAGGAGTCCTCTGTCCATGATTGAGAGTAACGTGAGTGAGCAGGACAACAAGCGCTTCCTGGACCTGATGCACTGCAGAGCCCCTACCCCAGTGGACAAGAAAGGCCCCAAAAATGAGTCTATGGAAAACAACAATCAGATTTCAGCTGTTGACCAAAACTTGATCCCTCCTCCGGCCACTCCCGCTAAAGAGCAGAAACGCAAGAGCAGCATCGGGGGCTTCATGTCAAAGAGTGAAGGCACGAGCACCTCCAAAGGAAGTAAAGACAGTAAGGCCGAACCAGAGAAAAGCTCCAAGAAACGTTTGTGTGCATCTCATAAGTGTGTAACAGAGACCCCTCCCATCACTCCTGTCAAGGGGAAAAAGGTGACCAGTACAAAAGAGAGAAGTGTCACTAAGAAGAGCCCCTCCACACCCTGCAGCACACCTGCGAAGACCAAAGAGTCTAAGAGCACAGAGGTAATGCCGCAGAATAGGGCGTGTCTGCACTCTCCGCCCCAGTCCTCCGCCTCTCCCTCTCCAACTGTAAAGAAGTGCTCCATCAGTGCTAGCAGCACCCGCAGGAGCCTGGTGGAGAGGAGTTTCAGCAGAGACTCCATGCACACCAGCCCCCTGGTGGACAATGTGCGTAACAGCCCCACACCGCGCTCCTCTCCCTCTAAGACCACAGAGGCCCGTCCAGAGAGGAGGTTTGTGTGCAGCTCCAGCAGTAGCTCCTCTGTCACGAGCCTGCGCTCGCCCAGTGTATCCACAAGGGACCTGCAGCGTAGCAGTAAGTCTGAGGAGAAGGGCCTGTCCTTCTTCAAGAGCGCCCTGAGGCAGAGGGAGAGTCGGCGCTCGGCAGATTTGGGCAAAAGCAGCGTGCTCGCTAAAAAGGCCTCTGAGAGGACATGCAAGCAAAACGGACACGTCAAAGATGTGAGCGCTGATGGGAAGAAGGGAGAGACCTCTGTAGACAGTTCCACAGCAGAGACAAAGTCTGACTCCAAGTCCGAGTCCAAGTCTGAGAGCAAGGAGTCTTCCAAAGCCCCGAGCTCACTGAGCCGCAGCCTGCTCTATGTGGGCCGCTCCAAGTCTTCCACTTCTGACGTCATTGTCAAGTCTCCCACAAACGGGAAGAAGCCTCTGGAGAAAAAGGCGTCTTCCAGAAAACTGGCCTCAAATGTCCAGTCTCCTGCTCGCACAACACACAGGCCTCAGTAATACAGCCCATTTCGAATATAAAGCAGCTATTTTCTTTGTGCCTACGTTTCAATGAGAGCAGCAGAGATGTCAGACATGTTCTGATCTGTAATCGGTTTTGACCCCATACATAAATACTGGCATCAAAGCATTTTATAACTATGTTCAAGATGATGGTAGAAAACAAAAGGTTACACATGACATTTAATACTCAGAATTCTGGTGTAAAAACACCATCAATTCCCCAGAAAGTAATGGTGCTAACCCCAATGAAATGGTATTTCTCAAAACATGTCTGACATGTCTTTGTTGTTTTCTAAGAATCAGAGTTTCATTCTGAAATCTGTGATCTGTTCTTGGTCCTTTTCAGGATTGTTTTAAACTGGTATTTTCACGCATCTGTCCACACCTCATGGTTTTCCAGTTTCTGTTTTGGCTCTGTACAGCTGTGTGGTGTGTCCAGAGGTTTTATCAGAGCTAAAAAATTATTCATAACTAATGAGCAATACACACAAACTGTTCAAGGACAGACAACAGAAGGCTGTAATATAGGGATCTGAAAGATTTTAGTATTTTATTTTCTTGTTTACGATGTCGTTTTACTATAGAAATGTATTTTTATTAACAGCCTCTTGAAGGCTATGCTTTTTCCTCATAAAAGATGCTGGGTTTTGGAATGAGACACTTTTGAAATATCAGACTGTAATTATATATTTAAATGTACATATAAAGTATATACATAACAATATCTGTCAAAACAAATCTTATCAAAGCGCCTTTAAGTACACATGGAAACAGAGTAGTACTACTGTATGCATCATGAGTAGAAACATTAATTGCACTTTGTAGTCATAGTAGTTTTTCAAGAAGCAAGAAAAGATACTCAGATAGTTAATGTAAAGTTAGGAGGGTTTTTCCTGTAATAGGGTACACTTCTCTGTCAGTTTGACCTGGTGTTGGACATGTTCTCCCCCATCTGCTGCATTACTAATACTACTTTACTTGTACTTGTATCCACCGTGCAGTTGTATACAAGCTGTCACATACCATTAACGCAATAACGCATTAACGCAGACCATTCATTGAATACTTTGTCATTATGAGGAATGACAAGAGCAGTATTCAAAATCCTTTACATACCAGCAGAGTATGCTTCATAAACAAATCAGTGAATGTGTCAAATATGTTTTCTTCTGAATGAATGAACTTCCTTGTAGCAGACAGGTTTGCCATAGTCTCAGATGGTTTAAGGACCTCCCTGTCTCAAAGTCCTCAGTATGTTACAGAGCTTGGTGTTGGAGTGCAGGGGTCCTGTAGTTGCTGTTTTCATTCTTTACTCAGAGCATGGCACTTTGATTGACAACACTTCTGTTTTCTTTCACCTTGTTTGCCTGTGTGGTAGTACCTAATATGTGTTAGACCTTGTCAGAATGATATCAAACACTACATTTATTATATATGGGATTGTGCATACCTGTAGCCAAATGCAGTGCTGTACTTTTTGTTATCGCACTGGTTGTCAGATTGTGATCTTTGCGCGGGAGAGATTGTAAAAAAGACTTATTATATTCCCCAGATGCATACTTGTCATGAAATGTAGCTGAACATATTCCAAGCTTATTTTTTCTATCAAAGTAAAATCTACAGATGGTATTAGATTTTGAGTTGCATACATCCAATAGTGTGTATTCACCGTATTGCCTACAGTATTCATTGTCCTTGTGTTGTAAGAGCAGTCATACTGGTGCTGGACCATTAGCTTCCTGCTGCTGCAGTGGAGGCTCATAAAGAGCTGTCTCAAATCTGTAGTTTTGTCAAAACAAGCATTTAGCAATAAAACCTCCATCTCAAATCTTAGTTTTGAAGTCGCTGAAACCAAATGTGCTGCATTCATGTAAGATCCAGGTCAATCATTCAATAGAAAATGTGAGATAAAACAATGGTTTATAATGCCATACAATCAGCCCTCTAACTCCTGTAGTCGTGTGTCCGTTGTACAGAGGAGAGAGTGCAGTGTTGCATGTAGTGCTAATGCATGACTTCATTAACTATGCAAGAGCCTATGCTGTGTACAGAAGAGCGCATGCATGACAGGTTTAGACTATGTCTACTTTGCACATCATTACAAAAGAAACTGTAAAGTGAAATACAAACTTTAGAATCTGAAGTTATTCCTAATGTAAAATCTATGACATTTTTTACTGTTTGTTTTGCCATTCCTCGTGCATTCTGGGTGCTCCTGCCAAACTGGTAGATTATTTCCACAGTCGGTATCCACCAGCAAAGTCGATTCATCCAATCAACTTACATCATAACTACATTTAATGTTTGTATTATAGAAAATGCAAATCAATATTGGACAAAATTGTGACATGTAGCCTCTGTTAAGTGTGTCTAGTTCACTCTGCAGTTCTTTGTTAAACAATGGCAATAACATCAAATAGTTTTTTAATCCTCAATGAAAATATTACAACTTTGACAGACATTGCACAAATGTTTAATTTTATGGAGTTTCAGTGGTTTCCAAATGGGATTAAAGCAAGCTATTCAAATGTATAAAGGCATCATTTGAATACAGGAAGGTTTATTTTTATTGTTGAGAGATGTTTTTTTGCCCATGCCCTGACCAGTTGTACTCTTACTTTGTTTACTAATCACATCTTTATGACAGCATTCCTGTTTTCTGGTTGTCACATCTAACCACTAAGACCAAAATACTCATATTGTTGCTCCCACATTCATGAAAATTATTCATGATCTTGATAACGGGCAGTTTAACCCCATTCACTTTGCTGCTGTTTGTTATTTGCAGTCAACTGGGTTACAACATTGTTTAGAAAAAAGAGTTTGCTGATTTTGCATTTTATGTTTTTTTGGTTTTTTTTGTATTTTATGTTGGTAAACATTTTATATTGTGTTATTTCATGCTTTTTTATATTTTTTTTTAGTTCTAGTGCTAAAGACACATCAGACTCACTGTCTTCATGTTAATTTATTTTTTTATGTCTTTGTCATGTATGCACTTTTAAGGTTTTTTATGTTTCCTAAAGGACATTGTGTATATAGTACTTTGTTGGAAAACCATTATTAAAAATGTACACATTGAAAAGTTATCGTTTCTTATTAGGTTCAAGGGTCCAATCTTTTTCTCAACACTAGAGGGAGCTTTACTACAACAAAACGCTTTTTATTCTCCATTGTAGTGAAGGGACTGACTTAATGACCTGATGCTTTCCCTCACTAAAATTTTTCATTTTAGTTTTAGTGTTTGTGATACAGCGAATCCACTAATTCTTATTTTCAGCAGGGCAGCAGTGGATGTAGTGCATACTGTTGTTGTGTCCTTGGCAAGACACTTCACCCAGCAGACTAGTGCTATTTATTTGCATCTAGTTCCAGTACTGGTTTTGGTATTGATTACTTTCTGGGTATTGATTTTTATTTTTTATTTTTTTTACATCAACCCCACTGCTGAAGGATTCATATTTTGTAAATGTTATGGGCAAAATACATGGACAAGTCTTATATTTTGTTTTGCAAGTGTCTTTGAGTGTCCCAAAAAGCTCCATAGAAATAACTATTATAATTATTAGCCTATAAAATGCTTCACATCCAAGCAATAGTCCTGCTTCCAAATGCCTGAACAATCTGAATTCAAATTTTTCATACAATATTTTGGTCACTTTTCTGATTGACCATTATTTGCCTATACCCCAACAACTGTACAGTGAGCTGAACATGTCAATCATTCTCTATTCCCCATTGATTTTAGATGTATCAGTTACTGGTGATACAGTAGAGCTGCTTGAGCACTTTGCCTGAGGTTTTTATCTCCTTTGTCCCCGTTTTTGAATCCACCCCAGACTGAGCTGACAAATCAATAACAAATTGATTTTCGAGGCAGGAAAGAGGTTAGGATTCAAGGAAGAAGCTGCGCTAAGACAGAGACAGAGAACAGAATACTATAAGCCTTAAGCAGAATGTGTATGCGCCACAGAAGGTCAACAATATGGACTTGTCTGTTACGCTTTAGAAACAGTTATACAAAACTCATCTACTACTAGCGTACTGTGCTTGCAACAACAGACAATGAAGAAGAGGACTAAGGGAGTGTGAAGTCACCCACAGCGTTCAGATCCAGTCAAATGAAGCTCACAGAGGCTTGCAGTTTATAGGAGTGAATTTGGAGCCAGGTCCATACTAGGAATACAAATAGAATAGAAATAGGAATTTATGTATAAAATAGCAAAATGAAAACACCAGGATCATGTAGAGTGAGACCAAAATGACGAGGCTCATTGCAGCAATTATAGAAAGGGCGGCTAGCGGGTTAGCGGGTTAGTTATGTCCATATATATATATGGATATTCCCTTTGCCTAAGTCCAATACAGGCGATCATGGTACATTATTTACAGTACCTGTCATGTTCTATCCCATAGCAACAAACAGAAGCACTCATACATTTTGACATTTTCTTCAGGAGACAACTTGTACCATACTAGTCAAAAAATTAGAATATCATGAAAGAGCTGACTAATTTTTGTCACTCCTTACAGAAAGTTAAATACATATATTATTATATAGATTCACTACACATAGCGTGAAGCTTTCAAGTCTTTATTTTTTGAAATTTTCATAAATATGTCTTAAAGATAATGAAAACTGAAAATTCAGTGTCTCAGATTTTTTTTTTCTGAGATGGACAAGTAGCTCAACAAGTTTGCTTTATTTACTTTTGTCTTCAGTGTAGTCCTACACTATACAATTGTGAGACTTGGACCCAGGACATTTAGGACACAAACCAGCTCAAGATCTGGGGATGGGCACTGTACTGTGGTCGCTCACTACTCCTGACGGGTCCCTAAAGGAACAAAGATATCCCTATTTATGGGTTTCAGTTGAAATAATGATAGTGGGGGATAATAAACATGACCCAAACTACTAATGTAAAGGACTATTGTATAAGGAATATTGCTTTGTATAATTCTCATCAAAATACAATTCATTTATAGAAAATACCACTTTTTTATTATTTATTTATTCATTTATTTATTTATAAAATTCTACTTCATGTCCTGGGTTTGAAATTGTGACATTATCACTTCTGACATATTCAGTTCAAGTCTGCTCAACTCAACATTCAGAGAGAAAATGTCAGATTGAGAAAAATACCATATTCTGTGGCAGTGTCCATGGAAAAGCCAAACTGTTGCTTGGGTGTGAGGACAACCAAAAAAAGGGTCTGTAAAGTGGACAGCAGGCGTTTCAGTAAGTCCTATGGGAGGAAGCCTGTGGCCAAAAGGACTTTAGTCCAACAGCGCCACCACCAGGAGATAGAGGAGATGGAATACTGAGTGGCTCACGTCTCCAGAAACTGATCCAAAGTCTGCTCTGATCAGCAATAAAACCTTCAATTTTAAAAGTCTTTATGAGTGTCAGTAGTTTTATTAGTAACCAAAGGGACATTTTGGTTGCTGCAGACATAAAGTAAACATACAATACAATAATAGACTTGATCACAGTCAGTGCTTTTTCTACATATGAGAGGCAAAAACTAACCACCAGATAATGTTTTAATTATCACAGTACCTTTAAATGTAACATATAACTCTTCTTTTAAAAAAGTTCCTGTTGACTTCCTCTCTCCTTTATCAGCTTAATCGCATATTCACTTTAGCACATCTCGCTTGGTGCTGCTTTTTACCCCGACCGTTCCCTCAGTCAAGCTTCACAGACAGATTTTCAAAGGGGCAGCAGCAGCAGCCGCCCCCCGCAGAGGGGAGGAAGAGGCGTTTGATTTCTACAGCGGGACGGTCCGAGGTCTGGCAGGGGTCACTGCGACTGACAGCTCACAGACTGATCGCAGAGACATTTCTCAGCCCCAACTGTGTCCAATAACAAGAAGACCAGTGATCCAAAGCAGCGAGAGGAGGGAGAGACGAGCTGTTATTCCCAAGTGATGTGATCTTTCAACTTTTCACAAGCACTACTCCAGAAAAGAGGTTTAAATATCAGGATTAAACCAGGACTAACTCAATTCAACCTTTATTTGCAGTGGACCATGGGATTATCAAGGAGATGGTAGGTATTGCTTTACCAGGAATGTTCCACAGTATGGTAATAAACATATCTATGTCCATGGTTACAAGTTAGAACTATGGATACCCCGCTCACAGTAATAAGCATGTTTTTCAAGGTATTCAAAGTATTCTAGGTGTAATGCAGTGGAGACGCAGGTACAAGCAGTGAGGAGCTCAGGCACACGGGAGGAGCTTGGACTAGAGCCGCTCCATGTTGAGAGGAGCCAGCTGAGATGACAGGAGGCCTTGGGGAAGACCCAGGAAACGCTGGTGGGACAATGACTCTCTGCTGGCCAGGGTACGCCTTGTGGTCCCACCAGAGGAACTGGAGGAAGTTTCTGGGGTGAGGGAAGTCTGGGAGTCCCTGCTTAGACTACTCCCACATGACCTGGCCCCAGAGAAGTGGAAGAAAATGGATGGATGGATGCAGTCGAATGTTCCACATAAAGCATCTCCACAGAGACAAGCTGACGCTCCAGCGCACCTTTAAACCAGCAAAAAGGGAACTTATCCAAGCCTACTTAACCAGGCCTACTATCAAAAATGAACATCGAAATTGAATTTAAAAAATGAAGATGTCTCAAAATAAGGGGAAAAATTACCATCAAAACTAAATTTTAAAACACCAGTTGATGAGCTACCTGTAATACTGTTTGAACTTCTGAGCAAAACACAATGTAGACTGAAGAACACAACTTGATCTGTTGTACATTTTCCCAAAACATTAGTATTGAAAATGTTCCCCTCACAATTCTCCCCTTGTCATTTCCTCACAATCTTTATCTAGAGCCTTCAGACAAAGCAAACACACCAAGATTAGCATAGAGACAAATTGTCATTCTTCCTGATTCTGATCAAAACTATCCGAGCAGTGAGGTGATTTTAATATAGATGCCAACACACATGGCTGCCAACTGACAAAGATCCAACACACATTTTTTTTTTGTCTCCTATTCACCACAATTTAGAATATTATATGACAGTTTTTAGTGAATGGGTCTTTCTTTGTGGTGCAGGTTGTGAAATGAAAGGATTTCTTACAAGTAAAGTTTCAAAAATACCACTTACACGACTAGATTCAAGTCAAATTGTCACTGGCAAATTGATAGCACACAGCCTATTCTTCCCAGTTACCATGGTATCGCTGGTTTGAATATATGAGAGGAATTCAGTCACACTTAAATATGTAACTGGACACTGACAGTAGACAGATGTAAAACTATTTATTTTTCAATCTTAGACATAGGCTTGTCACAATAACGTTTTTTTTAAGCATGATGTCTTGGTGCAGAGAAATATAATATAAAGTAATACTGAAATTACTTTATGCCACTGACACAAAGCAAAATAATTAAATATAGTGTATCATTAAAAGGCCTGAGCTGCAACAAATTAATGGCAGAATGAACCAATATTTAGGTATACAAGTTATTTATTCAACCAGAGCAGATCTAACCTTCATGGGGCCCTAAGTGAAATTTGACATGGGGCCCTTTGCCACTTCACTGCCACTCGGTTTCAAGTGATTATTCACATGATGCACAGCTGTCAACATTTGTACTAAATATATCTGTAATGCTTACATGAGAAAACTTTGAATATAACAGGCATTTTTCCTGTTTTTAATGCATTTTAATGTATTCCAATGATTAATTATTCCAGTTGGCTAAAATGTGATAACATATATGGATACTGCATGTTATAAAATGTTTTGATTTGACTTTGATTTAAGTCTATACCCAGTAACCCTCTACAGCTCAAATCTGATTGTATTATATAAAAATGGCTACCCACTAAGTCGATATTGAAATTATCGTGTCAAGCCTACTTGCACGTGATTGAAAAATGTCTCTATATTTTGGCTGCTCATACACTAGCGCCCCCTAATGATTAAAACGCCACTGCGCAAGTCTTAGTCATCAGTATGCATGTAGCATACAGCTGCCTATCAGCATGTTTTCAGTCATAGCTGTAGCCAGAAGGCATTTAAATGTAAATGTGCTCTGTTGTTGAGATATAAAATGATCTCGCGGGTGTAATGACATTCTGCTCATTATTGGCCAACACATTAAGCGTGTGTCCATTTATTTTACTGTCACCTGTCACATCAAAGAGAGATAAAATATGACTAAACATATTCCTCTGCAAGTCAATAGTACTTTTTCTGTTATTTCAGCCGGAATCATGTTTGAATACAGCCTCTGATAACTCTATATTTTGGAACAAAATACTGTTATATAACCAAAATAATCATCAACAGCTTATGTGCTTTGTCTTCTATACACACACACACACACGCACGCACACACGCACGCACACACACACACACACACACACACACACAAATAATTAAAAAAAGAAAATGACACCTTTTAGCTGTGAGTGGAGTTGCCTTTCCACAGATCTGACCTGTGACTTGACCCAGTGGAATTACCTCCTTGTATCCATGGTGACTGATACATTTTATTTTTTCAGGACCCCCTTGAAATAGAGAAGATGCATCTGAAGGGGCAGTCCAAAATAAAGAAATACATAATGGCAGACTGCGGCATTATTAAAGGGCTCATATTACACTATTTTCTGATCTATGTTTTAATGTTGTTTCCTCATCACAAACAGACCTCGAGTTGTGTTTTGTTTCATTCACACATGTTTAACACACAAACCCTGCAGATTTAGGTTGAGTTCTCTCAAACAGAAAAAACTCTGTGCCACCTTGTGATGTCATATGGTAATACAGGAAGTGCTAAACGCCATACACCTTATTGAGAATGATTTGGATAATTTCAAACCTGGAATTGACAATCTTTAATGAACAACAGATGAAATGTAGCTGTTAACTTGAAAACTACCACTTCATGACATCACAAGGTGAAACAGAGCATTTTGAGCATTGGAGACAAACGTGAATGAAACAAAACATAACTCCAGGTGTGTTTTTGAGAAGGTGACAACAGTTAATTGTGAGTTAATTGTGTGTAATATATGACCTTTAATGAAGCACACATTGCATCACCTTTCTTGTTTATATCATTTTAGTTCCTAAGTCATCCAGTCATCTGTTAATAACATACGATGTATTTAAAGCATGAAATCAAAATGAGTCCTACTGGAGTTTCAAAGGGGTTTTTCTAAAAGCTTGCACCAGCAGAATATTCAGTGTTTAAAGGGTGAACAAAAAGTATGTTTATGTATTTTTCTCAATGTCAACTATCACGGACAAAAACATGAGCAAATTGCCTCCCGAGTGAGGGGGAGCTGCTTGTGTATTCTGTTTGGGAGTTGTGCCGCATCCTTGAAACATCTTTGTTAATGTGCAAGCCGAATCTAAAAGACTGCTCCACGTACCTTACCTTTCAGTGAAAATGTTGTTAATTTTACTGCAAATAATAAGATCTGAGTTATTGTAGTAAATAAGTAAGTGTGGAGTTTCTGATTACAACTTCTTTTTGTAAAAGTTTGTAATTCAAAATATGTCCACAGTTTCACAGATGCCTTACCAAGTATAGCTTTTTGTGTAGTTAAAAAGGTGAAAAATAGGTAGCCTATAAAATGATTGTAGCTGTTTGACAGTGCACAGTGTAACTTGGTCACAATGGGGGGTCAGTTCCCTGTTTATGTACAAGGAGTTGTTATTGCTTTGACTGAATGTACAGGGGCAGCGGTAGCTCAATTGGGTTGTGTGTTTCTCCACTGATCTGAAGGTTGGCAGTTTGAATCCCACTCTCGGCATAAGCATCACTGGTAGAGTAGTCAGATCAGGTTTGACTCTAGATCCCACAGGTGAATGCTGTGTCCTTGGGCAAGACACTTAGCCCACCTCATCCCCAGTGTCTGCGTACATTGATGCATGAATGTGTGTTTGAATAGGCGAGTGGTTCCTTAATGCGTTTTGAGTGCCTTGAAGGTGGAAAAGGACTATATAAAATGTGACCATTTACCATTGATCATGTACCACAGTATGGCATTAAATATAACTCATTAGATTCATTCATTTATTATTGCTCCATACCATATGCTGAGGAATATTCCAGGACAGCAATGGCATCTCCATAGAAACAAAAAGGTGGCAAACCCTCCACCACAAAGTGCACATTATGCAAATACCAGTTCAAAACAACTTGCAAGCAGCATCTTTAGAGGCAGAATTGAAAAAAGTAGACCCCCAAAATAGAAATGGACACCCTTTTTATTAAAGTATTTAGTGTTAAGAGTCATGAATAGTTCATTTCACAGCTCTGATGAAGCCCTGAAGACATATGAACATTGGGCTGCTCTGGAGAAAATGTCACCCATGACTCTGAGGCAGTCTACCTCAATAATTACACTGTATGGACAAAAAAAAAAAAAAAAAGAAGTATGGATTATTAAATATCACATAGTGCCGTGAGTATATAAACTCCCAACCCCAGCAACAATGCACAGGGACCTTACACCCCTTATTTTCATGGATTTTAATTGGTCACAGAATACAAGTGTGAATAAAAAAAATCTTTACATGTAATGCGGAGGCAATTTACACCAATTTACTGTGGCAAGAATCCAGCAGACAAGTCCTTTGGCACCCCTTTATTTTCATAGCAGACTCAGTGACAGTAATGAATCATAGTTAAAGTCGGAGTGCAGTGTAAGCTCCAGTTTTATTAAACCGTCAGCACCTCATTGCTTTTGATCCTAAGACCCCTTCATTGCAATAGATTACAATTTTGCACGTTGATTGATTGGGCAAATTGTACAGCAGCAAGTATTTCAAAATGTTACCAAATACAGGAAAATTATTTATTTTATTTTATTTTGGGATGTGTTATTTTGTAACAGAACTTTACTTTTTTGGCACTCGAGCAGATCTGAATTGTAATGTAGCATAGTGGTGGCATATAGGTTTAGTCAATATTTCTTGAACATTCTAGACAGAGCAAGAATATTTCCATGCAGAGAAGCTGGTGGCGGACCCTCCACATTTAATTGTTACACAGTGCACCTTTAAATTTGAGCCTTTCCTTTAGTCAATTTGCCAACAACTGTTCATAGTTGTTTACCCAGCCTACCATTTGTATTTGAAAACTACAACTGTTAATACAAAGACTTACATGAAAGTGGAATAAACCTTGCTGTGGCTACACTTAAATGGCCTATATTCCGCAAAATTGACTCATGTGAGTTTTAAAATGTGTTAGAATATTGTTACCTAATCAAAAACCTGGAGTTGAGTTTTGTTTTATTCACACATGTTGCATTATTAGTCTGTCTACATCTCCAAAGCTCAAAATGCTTGTGATGTCATACAGTGGTAGTTTGCAACTTAACAGCGACCTTTTACCTTTTATTTCATAGATATCTGCAATTCCACTGCTCTATTCCACGATCCAAATGATTCTACCGAAGGTGTATGGAGTTTAAAAAGACAGTGGACCACGTGACATCACAAGGTGGAACAAAATGTTTTTACGTTTGCGAAAAGAACTGCTCGATTTGTGCATTAAACGTGTTGACACAAAATGACACAACTGACACAACTCTAGATATGTTTGTGATGAGGAAACAACATTATAACATAGATTAGAGAATAGTGTAATATGAACCCTTTAAGTTTTACTCTCAACATTTACGCCCCTGGAGACTGACAGACTTTCCTCTATGACCATCCATAATGTTGATCCAGGACTCAAGAGGGCTCATTGTCACAAATCTCAGCGATGGCAGCCACTAATCAACAGGCTGCCAGGCTTCAGAATTAAGAGGAATGGCCCGTGTCGGCACCAGATATATGTAACAATCTGCTGGTGATGAATGATCCTTCTGTAGAAAACTGAGAGGCGGCTGGATTGGACCTGATAACACTCCAAACAGATTTTGTCCTTCAGTGTAATGTCAGAATAAAAACGGTTTCCAAGACAAAATGCACCGAATTATTATATTCCTGCCTTCAGCCGTAGAAGCTCAGCTCAGAGAGGGCAGCACCACTCAAGGTCACGCCGGCCACGACCAAAGAGAATCTCCACGTGTTTTTATTTTGTCTCCAAGCAGCAAAATGGTTAGAAATATGTATGTGAAGGAAGGACAGAGTGGAATGATTAACTGTGTAGGTGAAAATGTTCGTTTCATATTAGACATAAGCAAAGTTTTTTTTAAGAGGATCATCACTTGGGCACAGTAAAAAACAAAAAAAAGCAAAAAGATGTATATTAAAATTATAATAAAGGTAGAAAAACTATAGTTACCGATTTTTGGATAGATTTATATATATAACAAGTAAAATGTAATATTGATACTTTGCAGCTGAAGTTATCAATATTGCCTGGGCTGTGATGCTAACTGCAGGCACTACTCTGAGGTTTTGTTAGAATTTTTTACCATAGTCTACCATAAAGAACTGCCTTAGCTGGAACTACAACAGGTGAAATTCTTTGTGCTGTTAAACAAGTCTCTCACACATAAAATTACAGTCACAACCTAACTATAGTTTTTCAGTTAGTCACTCTTACCTTTTTGTTGAAAATCACCTAAAAAAACACCTAAACAGGACCATGAACACTCGCATTGATCACAGGCTTCTGAAAAATTGTTTTTTAAATCAATTTTTTATTTTTTCTTGTTTTCAGACAATATTAAAACTGTTTTTTTTGGCAGTCTTTGCTAATATGTGCCTTGCGTCACCATGGTGAGGTCATACTGGGGGTGCTCTGTATAAATGGTCATAGCTAATTCCAAATAGGAAGTGAACATGGGCACGCAACCAGCTCCATGGACTCTGGGTCTAATTCACTTCACAATGAAAACACGTTGCCCCCTCTCTGTAGCTGCTGCTGTCAGAGTCCTCATTTTGGTCTTAAAATGCAAGTATTAACCTGCTCTACATGATCCTGATTTAAAAAAATGTGTATAATAGTATTTCATTTATGAGTAATCCTGAATGCAAAATACAACAGTTTTTCCAGGACTATCTAATATAGTCTATTAAATATTAACAATGAATAAAGAAGAAGCACCTCAGAAGAATCCCTATTACCTGCTGCTTTATGGCACTGTGCTGTGTTTGACATACACCTGTTCACTTCCAGATGCTGTAGTGACAAAGTGTCTGTTGTGTCAGTCATGAAGCAGCTCACTGTAACTGTGAGAGGGACTCACCTGGAACCTTCTGTCTCCATCATGACAGACTTGTGACTGATGCTATACAGCTCTTACTCTATTCAAACATCTGGGAACTGCTCAAGTACAGACAATGGGACTACAAAACAAAACATTTCTAATTAAACCTTTGACTTAATTATGTTACTACTATATCTAGTAATAATGCATTGGATTTGTACATCACTTTTTTCCTAATACTCTGAGACTTTTTACGCACTCGCACTTGGTGGTGGTAAGTAAAGTGGCAGGGCTGACATGATTGCCAATCTGTAACAACAGCCTCTCTGACCACAACAAATCTCACACCACATCATGCACACACAAGCTGAATGTCACATGACACACATAAAAAATGTGGTTGCTACTACAGGGATTGAACCGCCAACTGTCTGGTTGTAAGGCAATCACTACCTGAACATACATTGCCACTAGGTGTTACTGCCCCAACAATGTCAATTATTTTTTGAAAACTAAAAGAAAAGTTTTAAATAGATAGACCCAGATACATTTTAAATAGTTGTATGTTGTGTGAGTTGGAGAGATTAATAAACAAAGGAGGACTCAGTGGTTCAGTGGTTATAGCCCGTTCGCCCAATAACCAGATTCCAGGGTATGTGTAAAATCCCTCAGTGGTCCAGGTAGAATCCATGGCAAAAGGAGAAATTCAATTTGTCAACTGGACAAAAGTTTATTTGGTCGAATATGTTTCACAGCTCATCCAAGCTGCTTCTTCAGTTCTGTTCAGCTTGGATAAGATGAGAAACGTATTCGACCAAATAAACTTTTGTCCAGTTGACAAACTGAATTTCTCCTTTTGCCATGGATTCCACGGTACACAATATGGTATTGTGACTGTGTGATTCGTCGTAGTCGATGGGGCTGGTGGAAAAGCAAGAGAAAAGTTTTAAACAATATATATAACGTAGGCTTTGCTTTGGAAATGTTTCTTGCAAAAATATTTAAGTAAAAGTATGTTATTACTCTGCACCACTGCCTTTTTGACATCCCATTCCTCACCTTCAAAGCTGAAGCTAAAATATGAGCGTAATATAAAAGTTCCATAAGCAAAGTGAGACAGAGCATCATCTGTGCCACTGGTCTATAGGGCTATCATTCCCTAATGTAGCGCAGTGTTGTCCTGCTTTGTAATGAATCTTAATTTGGGAGCGCCGTGGTAGGGGACTGTGTTATATGGCATTAGAGCTTGGTGCAGCTGTCAGATCCAGACCCCAAAGTGAACCTTTTAATGAAGAAGAAGAAGAATATCCCACAAATGGCTGTCATCACCTAAAAATGCTTTATAAATAGGAGCTTTGGGGGATGATTTCTTAGTGTACGGCAAAGTTGGAAGTTAGTTTAAATATTTCACTCTTGGCGTCTCGTCTTATAAGCTATCTGTCTCACGCAAACCCACCTTTAGTCTACTCTCCCACTGCCTTATTATGTCATAAATCACCTCTGCTTTTATTATGTTGTTTCCCCGAAGAAAACAAAGGAATAATTCAGAAAAAAAGTAGTGTATATTTGTTTTTTTATGATGATCACCATAACAAAAGGGTGCTATAGAGTTCTCCACATTCATTATCATACATAACAAGAATGAATGATGTGGAGGTGACAGAGAAATGTTTCTATATGTTTTTTATTCATAGCAAAAGCATGAGAATATATGCCCCACTGTTTGTCATAATTTTTCTTGAGATGTCTACTGAAAGGTGCACTGTGTAACTTTAAGCAACAGGAAAATCAGGCATAACATCATGGTTACTATGTTTTAGCAATTGTTTTTCCAATATTATAATGACAGTATTTATTTTTAGTGGTTTTTAAGACAATCTTAAAACTTTTTTGGAAGTATTTGGTAATGTGTGCATCGTGTCCCCATAGTAACTATCAGTAGTAACCGTCAAACTGAAGGTGCTCTAACCCAGTGGCCCTGATACAATTGTTATACTACTCAAACATACTCAAACGGGTGTCAGTTGATAACGGTTGACTTCATCTGTCATCCGATTAGTGTATTCAGTACGTCATTGATCAAAATGGTTGTTGAAATAAACATGTAAGTACACAGGGACATTTGTATGCATTGTTGGCCCGATGTAATTGCTGTGCTGAGACCATGTGGGCCACTTATGTTAATGCAATATCTATTTTCTGTTTGCACAATGGATGAGCCTATAAAATATGTCCGCGCTCTGGGGCTAAACGCACATGGGGCTTTGTTTCTAATTGCAGCAATTTATTTATTTAAAGGTTTATGAGAAAACAGGACACACATGCTTCTAATGCCATTCCACTGCTATTTATGGTTTCAGCTTCCATGTAAAGGCACCATTTTGAGGTCTCTTCACCTTTCAGAAGATAAGTTTTGTTTTAAATTGTTAATTCCTGTGGCAACGGTCATAATACTCAACCCGTGAATATGAAAACAAACAAACAAACAAGATTTAATGGTGCTTTGTGTAACTTTTCTCAGTACCAGGTTTGTAGTGAATGAAAAATGAATTGTAAAGCATATTTTTTCCACAGATCTCAACAGTAATTTGTCAGATATGTTTAATGCCATACTGTGGGACTTTCTTGACAAAGCAATAACATCTAAGAAATAGTCTCTAACAATTTCAATCATATAAATGAATTTGAAATAATATTGAAATACATCATAAAAATGTTATCCTCTACACTATAGTGAGCGGTCTCTACCTCCACTAGCATTATGATTCATAAAAGAAACCAACCTTGCAAGGCCCTATCCACAGATATATCTAACAGTTACCCTGTAACAGAGCTTTCAAATGGCAAATCCTTATTCTTCTACAACAGTGAAGGCACACACATCTCTCTACCGCTTTTTGTTTGTCCAATCACTGCAGAGACACTTCATATTGATTGTTTATTGGATCCTGCAGAGCTGCTTTACACACGCTGGCCTGGGGTTATTAGTTTGAATCTCCTGACAGAGCTGACAGAGGAGAAAATGTGTGGTTTTCTGATCTTTAGTTTAATCAAAACAATGCAAATTAAATGTATTCTAATTTTATAAGAGTGGAAAGGCAATTCTTCACTGAAAGTTGTTGCTATAATGTTTGATATTGTAATGTTATAGAGAGACAGTTTGAAGAGCTGTGTGCAGAGGAAGGATAGTTAATTAATATATATATATATGATTCTGTGCCTATAGATGCATGGGCCTATGGATGACCTATTTGTAGTGATAGTGTAAAAAAGTATAACAAAGAGGATACAAATGCAGGACCAAAGCCAGTGTATTTGCTGTATAGATTAGTGACCCCTATGGCTTAAAGAAGAGACTGTGTGACGGTTGGGATTTAAGAAGAAGAACTGTCCTGGTGTAGTTCTGGGTTATAGGGGCTGCAATCAATAATTAATCTGCATTGTCATGGCTAATCACTGCTAAAATAATTGTTGACTATTTTAATATATGTTTTCTATGGGCTCTAAAACACATGCAAAAAGAGCTTTTAACACAGCTTCATAGACCTATGCCTGTTTAGTGGTCTGATGCTGTCCTTTTCCACTACAGTCAGTCTGGCCCGAGCTGTCAGACTGCTCCTGACATCTTTGATCAGTCAGGAAGTTTTAAAGTCCAGTTTGGAGTTCAGTCCACTCAGCTTGTAGAATATGCATTTGTTGAGCGAGGTCACCTCTCCACAGATGATCTTACCAAGGTGGTCTCACCTGCCAGCTTGGACAACTTTGCCATTGTGCATGGAGCATTGCAGGCATAGCAATGATACTATCATCACGAGTAACAGACCCTTGCCTGACCAGCCAGTCCCTTCTACATTCTGTTCAAATCCAGAAGGACAGTAGAGGGTGAAAATCCTCCGTCCAAACATGAGACGGTCCAACCACAGATGCTAATTTGTAGCATGTGTCCATCAATGCGGAAGACATCTCCTCTTGAAAGTCCTTCTTTTACCTGAGATAAGTAATAGTTTGGTGCGTTGATTGTTGATTCTGAAAAAATCCATACTGTTTCTGAGTCCTTTATGTTGTTTTTTCTCCTTTTTTATTGTAAGCAGCCATGTTTGTCTTTGATGTGAACAGACCATGCATTTCTCTGATTGGTTAATCTACCTGTCAATCACACCCACTGAAAGCTGGAAGACAGAATACGGCTCCAGATCCACTCATCTTTGTAAAGTTTTGTCAAAGTGTGGTTCTGGCTGGTCAGGTAAACCAGAGCCCCCACCAGAAAAGTTAGTTCACCTTGAAATATTGACTGTTGGACTGACATTTGGCGCAGAAGGTTAAGTGGGCCAGTTTGTGCTATGACCACTCATGTTGTGCTCTTTGGCAAGACACTACACACACACAGACCTTGAATTGTTGGCACGTCAGAGCTTGTTGCATCCTTTTCCCTGATAGGTCCTTTTTTGGTAATTTCCTCTTGAACTCAGACCACATGGAGAGATCAGCCCCCCAAAAAGGACCAGAGACCCTGCCCCCTTCTCAACAGGAGAGGCGCCAATCACCGGTGAGGACACAACTCTTAAAGATTCAAGTATCAGGCCAGTGTCAGCAGCAGCCTCAGCTCTCAGCAATCAGAGTGAAGCAAGTGCAAATGAGCAGCATGTGTGTGGAGCTGATGGAGAACTGCCATCCTCAGATCTGGGCCTGTGATTGTTCCTCTGTACACATAAATATGCAGTCACATTCACACTGCATCTGCCACCGGCACTACTCTGTTATTTAAGACCAATCAACACCGAGGCTCAAGATAGGGATTTTTGAGCGTATCACAGGTCTCAATGAAAATTTCAATATTTGAGCAAATTTCAGATTTACAGAACTCTCAAATGCACGATAAAGAATTGCTGATCAGTTGCTTTTGCATTTTAGATATATTGTGAATGAAATAAATAATTTACTTCTAGAACCAGGGGGTAGGTGGTCACTGTTCTATAGTGCAAATGTCTATAATCACTGCCCTGAGGCTGACTGACAAAAACATGTCTGAAAATCTGTGCCTCCTTTTGATCAGACCTCCACCAGTCACACAGCACCTCTTCCACTGAGCCTCTGTCCCACAGGTTTTTCCACATATTATTATATTACCACAAGTAATACTTCTACGAATCCTACTAAAAGAGCAAAGGTGAGAATGAAGTTTCTTTGTGTTATTTCTTCACTTCAAATAGCACATCTAGTTGCGATCTTCACCCCCCTCTCCCCACGCCTTTTGTTTTCGCACAAAACTTAATGAGACACTTCTAAGATCATAATTTATGCAAGAGGCAACATTATGTCATTCATTGATTTTAAAATGATCTTGGATTTTTTTTTTTTTTTTTTTTTAACTAATTTGCTATTGGTGCATGCTCAAATAAAGGACTAATCTCATTCAATAAATATAATGGTATATGTGGTGACTTTTATGGGTCGGCAAGGGGACATGGGGTGGACATTAATACTTATTCGATAACAATTTAATAATGACACTTTTTATACATACTACATTGCAAATTAATGTATTCATTTTACTGACATATTAAATGCATATATACTGAGCAATTTTGGAGTCAAATTAGAGAGACTGAGACCTACATAGTTTATTAATATTTGTATATAGTGCACTGTATTTGACACCCTGTTTGTGGGCCATTTGTTTATTCAGCTGAGCCTTCAGTACTATTGTTGCTATGTAATTATTATTATGCATCTAGAAACCATATGAGAGATATATGACAGCTCTACACATGTGTAATGCACTTACTACACAAAATGTGTAGTGGCCATACCATCTTGTCAAAGCCTGATCCCGTCAGATCTCAGAAACTAAGCAAGGCCAGGCTTAGGTAGTACTTGGATATTAACGATTTATTTTTAGACACTTGTGTTTAAAGTTAGCGCTGCTGTTGTCGTGTCCTGCTGCACATGTGCGCTCATTTGGATTCGCCCCACATGTCCCATTCTCATGGATGATGATATGGGTTTATTCAGCGCTGTTGAGCCGGCTGTGGTCCTCAGTGCTCATGCACAAACCTCTAAAACAACCGGCTGGCCTCAGCGGTTGTAAGAGCGCATTAGAAAGCTGCGCTCTCAACATGTGCCTCCAGGTTTCTGTAGAAGGGCAAAACAACACAAGTTAATGGGACGTTCGGAACCACAGTTGCTGCACTCTGACTACAACTATGTTTCCAGCAGACAGAAGTATAGGGAAAACAGGATTATTTGGAGATAATTTGAAACTATTTAATTATACTTTTGACACACGATGATTTTAGATTTTATTGGGCACTGCTTGATTGCCCTGACCGCACGCCACTACTGTATATTGCCTAGAATGTACCACAGAATGGGATTAAATAAGGAAGTAAGACCACTAGGCTAGGTTACGGTTCAGATCTGTGTACACTGGTCACAGTAAAAATATGTTTTGCAAGATACATTATTGCAATAAAATCCAAATTCACCCCCATAACAGCTAGTCTCGATTATCTTAATTTGAGTGGAACAGGACGGATGGTTGATGTCACACTCCCATAGTCCACTTCTTTATACAGCCTATGGTACAACCCTACATCCAAATCATCGGCTATTTTGGATAAGGCTGCTTCGAACCACGTCACGACTGTACAAAAACACTCCTGTATCCTTCAGATACTGTACTGTAAACCTGGAGGAGCTTGTTTATTTGCATTTGACTTGATATTAAAATCACACACTTCACGGACTGTTATTAGAAATGCTGCAGAGTGTAGCCTGGAGCGTAAATCTGCTTTGAACACTAAAGATCAATTGTCTGAGATGATCAAATAGTACAGTGTGGAGAGGATTCTGTTTGAAGACTGCTGATTGCAGACTCTGCTGATTCAGTGACATTTGGTAACCCCAGCTGTGCATAACCACGCTCTGATCTGGTTTAAATGATACACAGAGACGCGCACACTGTACTTGTACCATGACAGTTTATTCAGTGGTGGTGATCATTTAGTGTTGCTGTAAATATTCATAAACTAAATTCTGCAAGAAGACAATTGAGAATAACATGGTTTGGCTTTATTGATAGTTTGCAGCTGATGTCATCCACATTCCCTGGGGGTGTGAAGCTAACTGAAAGCACTGCACTGTTAGAAGCTCTGTTACACAAGTTAGACTCTATTTTAACACAATCTGACCAGAAAGAACTGACTTGGTTGCAGACTTGGTTTGCATGTGCTTTTTCTCACATGTAAAATTGCAGCTAGCTAGCAGTTTTTCAGTTAGTCACTCTCACCTTTTTTGTTGAAAATCAAACACCTAAACAGGACCATGAACGCTCACAGGCTCCTGAAAATGTGTAGTTTAAATCAATTTAGTTTAGAGTTTTCAGACTATTACAACACTTTTGGTAGTTTTTGCTAATGTGTATATTTTGAACATTCATACATGTAGAACACTGCCAGGGAGATGTCACTGCAAAGTATCAATAGAATCAACCATAAGTGGTGGTCCATCATTATACATAATGGGAAAGAGGCCAAGCTGTATGCCGAAAGTGTTAGGTTGTTTCATTTTATAACTATAGCAACATATAGTTAAGATGTTATGTTTTTTAACCAAGAATGTCCACATACCTTCATTACAAACATCACAGCATAAGTACTTTGTACTTTGGTGTGGATCTGGTAATTATGACTAGACCAGTCGGTATCAAGCCAAGGGATAAAAACTGCTATTGCGTTCAAAATGCTAAGATTTGTATAGCAGTGGAAAGTTGAGCTCTGAAATAATGCAAAATTATGAAAACAACTATGATATTGTAGATGTGAATATGGACTTTAAAAATATGGAGGAGTTTTATGGAATACCATTTCCTTGAAACCAATGCTTGCTGTGAAGAGCAAGTATTTGGGGCTTTGGAGAGAGATGCTAAATGAATTTAATTTTTTTTTGAATGAAACAAAACACAAGTCCAAGATTTTTCATGAGAATACAACATTAGATGGCTAAGCTTAAAAGTCCATATTACACAAAATTAACTGGTGCGAGCTGTATGCTATGTTATATTATTACCTTATCAAAAACATACCTGGATTGTGTTTTGTTTAAAAAAGAGAGCACTTCCTGTATTACCACATTACATCACAATGTGGAATAGAGTGTTTTCTGGTTGAGAAATAACTCAGCCTAAATATGTAGGGTTTGTGTGTTAAACATGTGAATGAAACAGAACACAACTCTGTTTTGGATATGGATCAGAAAATAGTATAATATGGGCCCTTTAAATTAGCCTCATACAGGACTTTAAAAAAGCATTTCAATCACTATAATGAATGAACAGCACTACCACTGACATCCACATCACCTGGACTTGTATCATAGTTCACAGTGTTTTTCTAAAACATTGTCCATACTGGGGAAGTGAAGTATGTAGAGAAAATCCTTAGCAGGACTTACTCTATGGGCTCAGTCAGTCTGGTTGGCGTGTCATCAGGTCCTCCAGCTGCAGTCTGTGTGACCTTTACATGATAAACTGAGCCCAGCCACTCTCCTGACACGTGCGTTTGTCTTTGGAGTATTTGGCAAAAGAGCTTCAACTTCCCCTCAGTGCAGAAACCATGACTGAGACCAGGGTCATTCCAAAGGCTACTGTACACTTTCTGAACATTTAACAAGGCACAAAGACTATCTGAGCTGTATTCATCATGGAAGGCTAATGCTAGTACTAATAATGTAGTAATATACCATCCATAAGCAGAGGCGGGTATGACTCAATTTAACCAAATACACTTTATTTATATACCACTATTCCTTGTTAAGACAAAAAAGCTATTCAAATCAAATAAGAGCAAAAATACCAATAAATAAAAAAGTTTTAAAAAATGAAAAAATAAATAAAAGACACATTGGACACAGGGGACTCTTTACTTAAATTGTAATTTTCCAGCAGGATATTTTTACTCCTACTTGAGTAATATTTTTATTGAAGTAACAGTACTCTACTTGGGTAAAGACTTTTGTTACTCTCTCACTGTGAGTAAGTCTAGTGACAAAAACTTTATGTTGACAGTATTACATTTCATTTGTGTTTCTCGCTCCTTCAGATATTATTAGACTTTGTGCATGATTTAATGTTTTTATTTTTCCAATTACAATACAATACACTTCAAATTATAGATCAGATGTTATGTCCCAACAGTTACTCTTACTTGAGTAGTACTTTTCCCAAATACTTTTTTTTTATTCTTACTTGAGTAATTCCTTGGACCACTACTTTGTACTTCTACTTGAGTAATATTATATTGAAGTAACTGTTACTCAAGTACAGTGTTTGGCTACTCTACCCACCTCTGTCCACAAGTGATCTGATGGGTCACTAAAATTAAAGGTGCATTGTGTAACTTTTCTGGTGTAGGGTCCGCTAAATGCTTTTGTCCATGGAGATGTTATTGCTTTGTCTAGAATGTTTCACAGTACAGTATTAAACCTTTCTATCTTCATGGAGACCAAACCAGACAAAGTTACAGGTCAGATCTGTGGAGAGGCAACCCCACTCACAGTCAGAATGCCTGTTTATCTAGGGATTTTTGAGCTATAAAAGCATCTGTAATTTAATATTAGTTATGTCATACTGTGGAACATTCCAGACAAAGTAATAACATCTCCACGAAGAAAAGTATTTGACGGACCCTCCACCAGAAAAGTTACACAATAGACCTTTAACTCATTGATTGTTTGTGCCAAGTTTACCAGCTACATTACATTACTACATTTTTATAATTTAGTGTTAGTAAAAGTGTAAATCAAAGTTTCACACATTCTACTTTACAAACATCTTTCAGAATGAAACTAAAACCACTGTAATTGGAGTGTTATGGAGTTCAACAAAAACACATTTTTAATATAAATTACATTGGCATAATGGGGTGGAAAAACCATTTCAAAGTTGAGCAACGATTTTGAATGTGGCAAAACAAACAGAATTACAAGTACTAGTTTGACACTTCATCACACTAACACTGAATGTGAGAATATATTTAAAATCAACACAACGCTCGAAAAATCTAGGGCAACATTACAGCACTGCAACTATTTATGTCTATATATATATATATATATATCTTTTGTTTGTGAAACAGTTTGGGACCAATGTCTGAGAAAAGTGCTATATAAATAAACTTAACTTACTTACTTACTTACTTACTATATTATCGAGTTCAAACACTTTTGTGGCTTATTTTAGATTATGAAAGAAAAGTCTATATGTCTATCTCAATCTATCAAAAAATATCTTGTGAATTTACAAACCTCACAACACACAACTGGCCCAATATGAAAAGGACTAAAATAGTCTAAAGAAATCCCGTTGATGAAATGAAAACAGCACTTGAAAAGCACTTTGTGACATTGGCAGTGGAATTGGAGCTTGATGTAAAAGTCCTAGTTTTGTCTGCAAACATTTATAATATTTTTCAACTTGAAAATTGTCAAACTCTTCAGATGGCTGCTTTTGTTGTCTTTGTATTGCGCTGACACGTATCTACCATTACCGTCTCTTCCACTAAAAACTATATTTTTCTTGAATTTTGAAGTCTTCGTCTGAGTTGAACTTTTTGTGGCTTATTTCGTCTAATTTACCCAAAAGATGACAAGTGGAGGAGTGCTTGTTTGTCTGCTGCAGGCTTTACCCAAACTGAGTATGTCTAAAAATATGTGTCTACCAATTCAGGAAAACATACACTGTAAAACAAAGAACACTTTTGGAGGCTTTTTCACAGTGACTCACTTCACAAATGTACCTTCACTATGATTAAAGGGACTGTACCTGATTTTCATATAATTTAAGGTTGTGTATTACACACAATTGACTCTTGTGAGCTTTTAGCCATGTTATAATGTCCCTTCCTCATCAAAAACATACCTGGAGTTGTGTTTTGCTTCATTCACACATGTTTGAGTAACCCTTTATTATCTACATCTCTAAAGATCTAAATCCTCTGTTCCACCTTGTGATCTCAACAAGTGGTAGTTTTCAAGTTAACAGCTACTTTTTATCCTTTGTTCAGTATAATTTGGCAATTCCAGGGCTGAAATAAGTTGAATGATTCTGGTGAAGGTGTATGGAATTTAAAAACATTGGATTTGTAATACCACAAGACATCATGTGGAACAGAGTGTTTTCTGTTTGAGAAAAGAACTCAACCTAAATATGCAGGGTTTGTGTGTTAAATGGCTGAATGAAACTAAACATAACTCCAGGTATGTTTGTGATGGGGAAACGTTATAACAGAAAAGAAAATAGCGTAACTGTAAAAGCAGCTCTTGAGCCAGATGCCTGCTGTCTGCATCTAAAAATGTGGAGTGTTTTACTCTTTTGAAATAGGAAGTGCGATACCATGCTAGGATGGTAAACTCCACACTGGCCTTTGAAAGCTGAAAAAAGCTCTCATTGTGGTGAATAATTAAGATACACGGAATGCATTAGGTAAGCTAACAACATATTTGGACTGCTGCAAACTGTTTAAAATGAACTATTGTGTTTTTTACATTTTAAGACATTAAAAATTAGCCTCAGCACCTTTAAGATGTAATTATTTAAAAATATGTTTAACAATTTGTGGCAACGTGTTTCTTTAATTGGAGACTGTACCCCAGAACTACAAAGCTGTACTTTAGGTCATTGGACATTAAAGGGCCCATATTACGCTCTTCTGATCTGTTATAACGTTGTTTCTTCATCAAAAATATAGTAGGAGTTTTTGTTTTGTTTCATTCACACATGTTTAACACATTAATCCTGCACATTTAGGTTGTGTTCTTTTCTCAAATTTCACCTTGTGATGTCATGTAATACAAGAAGAGCTCCACTGTGTTTTTAACTGGGACTGGGACGAAAACCACACTGCTCTTCCTGAATCCGAGGTTCGACCATTGGTCAGATTCTCCTCTCCAGTACCCTGGAATAGACCTTACTGGGGAGGCTGAGGAGTATGATTCCCTGGTAGTTGGAACACACCCTCCGGTCCCCCTTCTTAAACAGAGGGACCACCACACTGGTCTGCCAGTCCAGAGGTACTGTCCCCGACCGCCACACAACCGAAAGGACAAGATCACGGATACAAACGGCTGAGAGGAGCCAGCTGAGGTGGCTCGGGCATCTGTTCCGCCAGGCCTCCTGGACGCCTCCCTCGAGAGGTGCTCTGGGCATGTCCCACCGTGAGGAAGCCCCGGGGAAGACCCAAGACACACTGGAGGGCCTATGTCTCTCGACTGGCCTGGGAACACCTCGGGGTCCCCCTGGAGGAGCTGGAGGAAGTGTCCGGGGTGAAGGAAGTGTGGG
This sequence comes from Taenioides sp. WSHXM2023, assembly GCA_029959045.1. NCBI lineage: Eukaryota > Metazoa > Chordata > Actinopteri > Gobiiformes > Gobiidae > Taenioides > Taenioides sp. WSHXM2023. Next base: position 13,247,792 of record CM057101.1, on the reverse strand, counting down.
AGTCCCTGCTTAGACTGTTGCTCCCGCAACCAGGCCCTGGATAAGCTGAAGAAAATGGATGGATGGATGGATGGATGGATAAACCATTGCATGTTACTACCAAAGTGCTTGGTATTCTTACACTTCAGTCTAATCATGTCAAGTTTTGTTTTCCTTTTGTATATAGCAACATGAGAAACAACAATTACAATAGAAGTCCAATATATGAATGCTTTGATTAAGGCTTCACTTTGTTCTTATTGATAAAACATAATACTCCATGATGAGAAATCTATTAAAAATCTAATATATTGAGCTGTGTATTATCTCCCTAATCTGGTGTACTGTAGGGTGAGATAAGAGATATTGATACCGAGTGCATGAGCCCGTATTCAGTGAAAGTGTTGATGTAATGACAATGGGAATGCTCTGATAAGCCATATTACACAAAAGCAGTGCTGAGCAATTGTAAAGCTCCAATACAATCTATGATAATTTTCTTTGCAGACAGGCACAAGCAATCTCAGCAGCTTTGCATTTGCACTCATCATCATCTCCCAGTCTGAGGGGAGGCCATTAGCTGCACAATTACACTGTTTGATTCTGTGTGGTTTACCAGCACATTAAGGAGCACTGTTGGCAATGACTCTACATCAACGCTGTGGGGGTTATTTGTTGACTTTTAGGTCGCAGCGGCAATCGTTACAAATAATGAACATGCTTTAGTTGATATACTGCAGATAGACTAATACACCCATTTACTTCTATTCAATAAGGCCTAAAGTAAAGGTCCTATATTACGCTTTAAGTCATGTTATAATGTTGTTACCTCCTCAAAAACATACCTAGAGTTCTGTTTTGTTTCATTTACACATGCTTTAGTAAACCTGCGTAATTGGGCTATCCCCAAACTCAAAATACTCTGCTCCACCGTGTGACGTCATGAAGCACTAGTTTTCAAGTTTGCAGTTACCTTTTACCTTTAAATCAAGTAGAGACTGGCAATTCCAGGGCTGAAATGATCAAAATTATTCTAGTGAAGGTGTATGGAGTTTAAAAACACAGTGGAGCACTTGGTGTATTACCACAAGACATCACAAGTTAGAACAAAGTGTTTTCAGTTTGAGAGAAGAACTCCAAGCCTAAATATGCAGAATATGTGTGTTAAACCTGTGTGAATGAAACAAACACAAAACTCAAAGTATGTTTTTGATAAAGAAACAACATTTAATTACATAGGCCCTTTAATCAGGCCTATAGGATTATGTAGGTGCACCACCACCCAGTTCTTTCCATGGATAGGTTATATATTAGTCTGGAATGTTCCACAGTATGGCATTACACTTATCCATCTCCATAGAAACAGGCCAGCGGCGCCACCAGGCCAAGTTAAGGTCAGATCTGTGGAGAGGTGAATCCAACCTTGCAAGTTGTTCAAAGTAATAGCAATACACATTGTAACTGGTGAATAGATCCAAGCTAAATAAGTATAATGCCATACTGTGGAACATTCCAGACAACTTGCTCACAGATAAGTTCCATGGTGTTAAATAGTTAGCCACCTTTAATAATAGCTACTTAAAAAAAAAAAAAAAAAAAAAAAATAGAAACAGACAACTATAAAAAACATATATTTTTTGTCAAGTGAAACAACCTTGAATTTCCATCAAGTTGTAAACAAAATCTTCACCTGCAGCCAGTATTGAGTATCACACTCAGATGCTATGAAGACGTCTTGTTTTCTTGTTTTTCGCCTCACTTTCATAATGCTATGCCTGATTTGTGTACCTATATACATTCCCTCACAGAGTAAACATTTTTCTATCCACAAGCGGTTTAAAGTTTGTGCCCATAAATCAAGCTTAAATGAGTCTTTGTGCTATTAAAATTCAACTCCCACCACACTACAATATGACACGCTGTTTATTTTTTTTCATCATTTGGGAATTTAAATTCACAAACTGCTTCTTCTGTCTGCATTTGGCGAGCACTGGGGTTTGGATGAATGACAAAAGTGTAGTAAGTTTGCGTGGTCATTGCAGTGCTTGGGGCCAGACTTCCTGAGTTGAGTGGGAACTTAATTATTGGCGGTATAGACTTGGCCTGAGTTAGTTTATCAGCTCTCTTCCTGGACAAGGTGCTGTTATCGCAGAGAATGTGCCTTTACCTCCAGGATTCCCTTAGGCCCAGTCTCTGCTCCCCTGTCCTGTTCTAAAGTCAGATACATGCGCCAGTGTTTTGTATGCCAGTGTCTGCTGGTCCACTGGGAGGCTGTGCACGGTGTATTTTCAACAATGTGAAGGTAATGCCAAAGATATGCAGTATTCTTCGCATAGAAAGCAAAACAGTCCCTATCTTGTCTCTTGAGCTGTAGTTTAGTATTTGCAGGCAGTATTTGCAGGTAGTCTTAAATTGTAACTAAAATGAATCTTTTTAATGTTAAAGGCACATAATGTAACTTTTCTAGTGGAGGGTATGCCACATGCTTGTTACCATATGGTATTGCTTTGCCTTGAATGTTCCACAATATGATCAAACCTAATCTATAGAGACAAGCAAAAGAGGCTCCAGGCCAAGTTACATGTCAGATCTGTGTAGTGGTGACAACACTGATATGATATGATATAATATGTTTTTCAATGTACATGTTGCATGCAAAACACCTGTAATTTAATAAATGCAAGCTAATTTAAATCCCTACTGTGGAACATTCCAGAAAAAGCAGTAACATCTCTTTGGTCATATTATTAGATATACCTGGTCAGATGGTATTTTAGATTCCTCCTCCACTCTGCAAGTCTTGCCAAGAGCATTGTAATGACCAACAAAAAAATACAATTTTGTCATTCATCCAAGTTCCAGGGCTTGCCAAATACAGCCCAAAGAGGCGATTTGTGAATTTAAATTGCAGAACAGTGACCAAAATAAACAGTGTCTGTCCACTGGTGTTTGTAATGCTCTAAAATACCTTAAAATACAATTTTTACTATGAGCTGGATTGTGTCTCCACAGATCTGAGCTGTAACTTGGCCTGGTGGTGTCGCATCTCCATGGAGACAAGCAGGTTTTGGACACAGAGAAGTTACATAGTGCACCATTGATTGAAGCTGGTTTGTCAGTACATGGCTGACACATCCTGTGCAAACATGATCTGTGCTTTACTGTATTGAAGACCCACTATCTGATTCTTCGTCTGAGCATCAGCAGCGCGCGGCTCAGCTGACAGGGTTATCGGTTCATCCAATATTTGCTTCAGTCAATTCTGAGAGTAGTTTTATTCCTCAGGTGTTTTGCTTCTCAGAGATGAAACGATACATGAGAAAATACATAGGCCTATGTGAAATATTATTGAAAAGAAATGTTTTTGAAAATAAAATTTCACCGCATTCCAAATTATTATGCAAATTGTGTTTAAGTGTCATAAAGGTAAAATGTTTAGTTTTCCAGTGAAACTCATGGATGGTCTTGTGTCTCAGTGAAATCAATCTCACACCCCTGAGCCAATGAGTTTGCCCAGTGTGTCCAACTAAAGAAAAAACGACTGAAGAAGAACGTTCCACATTATTAAGCAGAGCAACATTTTCAAGCAATATGGAAAAGAAAAAGGATCTCTCTAGTGCTGAAAAGTGTCAAATAGTTGAATACCTTGGACAAGGTATAAAAACTTTAAATATTTCATGAAAATTTAAGCGTGATCATCGTACTAATAAGAGGTTTGTAGCTGATTCAGAGCACACACGGATTCATGCAGATAAAGGCACAATGAGGAAGGTTTCTCCCAGACAAATACATCGGATTAAGAGAGCAGCTGCTAACAGGTATTTGAAGCTGCTGGTGCCTCTGGAGTCCCGCAAACATCAAGGTGTAGGATCCTCCAGAGTCTTGCAGTTATGCATAAACCTTCTATTCGGCCACTCTTAAACAAAGCTCACAAGCAGAAACGGCTCCAGTGGGCGCAGAAATACATGAAGACTCATTTTCAAACAGTTTTGTTCACTGATGAGTGCCGTGCAACCCTGGATGGTCCAGATGGATGGAGTGGTGGATGGTTGGTGGACGGCCACCATGTCCCAACAAAGCAAGGAGGTGGCGGTGTTATGTTTTGGGCTGGACTCATGGGGAGAGAGCTGGTCGGCTCCTTTAGGGTCCCTGAAGGTATGAAAAAGAAATCTGTAAAGTATGTGGAGTTTTTGACTGACCACTTTCTTCCATGGTACAAAAAGAAGAACTATGCTTTCCATAGCAAAATCATCTTATTGCATGACAATGCTCCATCTCATGCTGCCAGGAACACCTCTGCATCATCGGCTACTATGGGCATAAAAGAAGAGAAACTCATGGTGTGGCCCCCATCCTCCCCTGACCTCAACCCTATTGCGAAAATTTGGAGCTCCTCAAGCGAAAGATCTGTGAGGGCAGGAGGCAGTTCACACCCAAACAGCAGCTCTGGGAGGCTGTTGTGACATCCTGCAAAGAAATTCAAGCAGAAGCTCTCCACAAACTCACAAGTTCAATGGATGCAAGAATTGTGAAGCTCCTATCAAATAAGGGGTCCTATGTTAAAATGTAACTTGACCTGTTAAGATGTTTTGATTGAAATGGCTTTTGATTTCAGTAATATGCTAATGCTTCTACTTGAAAAATAAAGATATGACCATTTTCAGTTCTTTACAACAATAACATTTTGAAACTCTGTTGTGCATAATAATTTGGAACAGTGCATTTTAAGTTTTTATTTTTGAAAAAAATAGTGTTATCACTGGGAGGTTTGTTCAGTAACATTAGAATCGTACTCTAAAGGTTGATGACTTGAAAATTATGATGACATTTATATTGACAATTTGGCAAAAATCAGAGAAAATACCATTTGCATAATGATGGCACCTGGAATTCCCAGTGGTCTCCCATCCAAGTATTACCCAAACCTGGCCTTGTTTCTGAGATCTGAGTATGGCCACAATACATATGTGCTGTACCTGTCTTAAAAAGGTAAAAAATTAAAAATGAATTCCTATAGCATCCTAATTTTAGCAAAGTTTTGCCATCACAGTAATGCTATCACAGACAGTGGACAACTAGCCTTCGGCTCCAGCCAGATAAAGCTTATCAAGGCTATCGGTTAGAGGAGCAAATTTGGAGCTGATAAAAACACCAGGATCATGTAGAGTGGGTTAATACAAACATTTTAAGACCAAAACGATGAGCCTGACAGAAGCAGTTACAAACAGAGGATCAACGGTTTTTCAGTAGAATGTGAAGCCATGCGCCCATGCTCACTTCCTATTTGGAATGCAATGGCTAGCAGGTTAGCTATGTCCATTTACATATACAGTCTATGTTCTAATAACAACTAGCATGCTAACAATGCACCAGCTCTACTTCCTGGTTTGTAGACAATATCAAAATTTTTCTAATTAGATGCACACAGTGGTCTCATTTTAAGGGCATATATTAGCCAAAAGATTGCATTTGCAATCCTCCATTGAATCCCTCTTGTCCTCCCTGATGTTATGAGTCCTGACTTCGCTTTACATTGCACAGAGGAGCAGTGGAGCCCTGGGGTGATAGTGCTGTAGTATCCCAAGAGGGGCAGTGTATCTTCCACAGTTCTGTCTAATTACCACTGTGAGCCTGGAGACCTGCCCTACACTTGACCTTTGAGAAGGGAACAAGCACGTGCTCACCGGAAGAAGGTGAGGCAGCAGAGGCCAACATAATGTATATGCTAATCTTAGTAATTAGGATTTTAATATGGATGTTTTTCAATTAGCAGTTTGAGTTCAAATTAGGTTCACACAACAGTAAAACAAGAGTAAAAGTAAGAACTGATTAATTTACACTACATAAACACATTTGCAGTGGTCCAAAGTTATTTTTCACTGTCTGAACACACTCCTAGCATCTTACTTATTCATGAGTTATAAGTGGTTTCCAAACTTTCAGAGACCACAAAGTTTTGCCATCACGCCATGCTAACAATAACTAGCATGCAAGCAGCACACTATCTGGTTCACGGACAATAAATCTACTTTATATTTAGACACACATGGCGTTCTCATTGTGACTTTAAGAGTTACATTTACAATATATCTGCAGCTTCAGGTTCAAATCGACCATTTTGGACATAACTCACAGGCTGTAATAATAATGTTTTGTTTTAATTCACTGATACAGGTAGAGGGAATCATTTTAGTTTTTAATGAGTGATCCTTCTAGCACCAAACTGCCATGTTTCAAACTCTTCCAAGACGAGTGTGGTGCTCTCTGTCCACAGTAACTGGGACATGCTCATTATCCTCCACAGATTTATCTCATTAGAAACGACATGTAGGTGTATAGATACTTAGAGCTGTCAGAAATTCAACTTGTCATTGTGGAAGTTTCTCAAACACTTTTTAAACCTATGGTAGTTTGTTTGTGTCTGCACAGCTTTCTGTTTCCACACAACCAAAGTAAACAAACTTTTAAAGCATGTTAAAGGGCCTGTATACCTTACCTTTATTTTTTCTTGTTCATATTTCTAAAGGTTTTCTTTAAGAAGAACCATAAAGAAGCAACTGCTTGGGACAGATAATATTTCCAAAGATGTTGGTGGGAACAACTATATGTGACTATACCAGGTCATGGTTCAACATAAGAGTGAGCAAAGTTATTGTGCTGTTTTTAAAATTATTTTATTTTTTTAGTTTGACCATATTCTGTATAAAGAAGTGGACTAAGGGAATGTTACGTCACCCATAGCGTTCAGCTTCAGTCAGTAATTACCCCTGTAATTACAGGGGTGAATTTTCGAGCCGAGTTCTTTATTAGGAATAAGAATTGATTTATTGACAAAATAGTGAAATAAAAATCAGGATTATGTAGAACAAGTTGATATGAACATTTAAGATCAAAATGAGGAGTCTGACAGCAGCAGTTAAGGAGAAGGGGGCGACGTTTTTTCAATACAAAGTCAATTGGAACCAGAGTAGATGGAGCCGAAAGCGTGTCCATGGTCACTTATTTGGAACGCGGTGGGTAGTGGATTAGCCATGTCCATTTATGTCTATGCTTTGGACTGTTCTTCTCTTGGTTTGGGCTCCCTTTAGTCCTGATTTCAGACCTGGTTTAATCCTGCACATTTAAAACCTCTAACAGCCCTGTTTTTTGTACTGGTTTCGACAAGATAATTTCAGTTCATTAAATACCATAGTTAAAAAGCTGATTTTTTTCTGATCATTCCTCTATGGTACTGAGTTTGAAAAGTTTGCGAGTGCATTTGGACTTAGTGCAAAACATCTCAGGGCTGGTTTAACATTCCCTTTTAATAAAGCTGCAGATTAAAGCAGTGGATTCTTTAATGATTCATCTCAGTTTGTATTGTAGCTGCTGCTAATGAGAGACAGACGTAGATTTCACCTCGGTCGGCAAAAGTTCATGACATTTGGACCATCTTCTTTGGTATTTGCTTTTGAAGGTTACAATGGTCAGCCAGACAGTTTGTGGTGAAGGCAGTGTCCTTTTGCTAACAAACCGTAGCTACATTACAGACATAAATAAACAGCTTTCATTCCAGGAGTGCCAGGAGTCGAAATGCAATGCATACAAATCATCTGGCCCGGTTTAGCAGAATTCAAACACATTTTCACATTAATGAATCAGAATAAAGGTGAACGCACTAAGTAATGAATCTTTTCAGCCAGTTACAAGTCAGGAGAAATACACAGAGTTGTGCCAGAGAGAGCATCTTATCATTTTTAAAAGGCCTTAATTGCGCTATTTTCTGACTTAGGTTATTATGTTGTTTCCTCATCAAAAACATATCTGGAGTTGTGTTTTGTGTCATTAAAACATGTTTAACACAGAAACCCTGCATATTTAGGCTGAGTTCTTGTCTTTAAAAACACTCTGCTTATAGTCACTGAGATGGGGGCACGTAAAGTTGTATTTGTTCACTTTATTTTGCATTGCTTTTTCACACCGCAAAGCAATTTTAACTCCTTATTGAAAATAAGCTATTATGTTCCAATAGTGTTGACATATCCTGTGCACAGTGATAGTGGCGGTGGCAGTGGTATGAGGAGTTTAGTGTCAGCACTGTGTCATCCAGCCCTAAGCGTTCTCCAAGGAAAGTTATAATTAAGTGAGCACAGATAAAGTTGAGCTTATTGCTAAACCGGCTCGTCACTGTGTAGCAGACAGCAGCAGACACCGCTGGCAGCTTAATCAAAAATTAATGGGCGATATCACAAAAAGACAGTTTGAATGCACCAGCGGTCGGTACATGTTTACAAGAAGGACTCAACAAGAAGACTATATAGTTTTAGGTTCACTGAAGGTTTATATGTTCCTTATGTAAACCTAATTAATAATAATGATGATGACTTGAATTTAACTTGGACTTTACAAACTTTTACAAACTACAGGCTTCTTAATAAAATACAGTACCCAGTTTCAACTCCCCACACCTTAGCCAAACTGCCCTGGGGGTCTCTGATGAAAAAAGTGCCTTGCTGAAGTTCACAGTGGGAGTATGAGCAGAAAAGACCTGGAGCCACTAACCTTCAGATGACTATAACTTAAAGGGCCCATATTACGCTATTTTATGTCATAATGTTGTTACTGTTACTCATCAGAAACATACCAAGATTTGCGTTTTGTTTCATTCACACATGTTTAACCCTGCATATACTTCTCTCAAAACAAACAAACAAAAAAACAAACAAACAAACAAACCACAACACTCTGTTCCACCTTCTGATGGCATGTGGTGATACAGGAGGTGTTCCATTGTGTTGTTAAACTCCGTACACCTTCAGTAGAATCAATTCAGTGACTTCAACCTTAGAATTGCCAGTCTCTACAGAACAAAAGGTAAAAGGTAGCTGTTAACTACCTGAAAATGACCACGACAACACAAGGTGGAACAAAGCATTTGAGCTTTGGAGATGTAGACAGCCTAATAATGCAGGATTACTCAAGCATGTGTGAATGAAACAACACACAACTCCAGGTATGGTTTTTGATGAAGTAACAACATTATAACATGGCTTAAAGCTCACAAGAATCTATTTTGTGTAATATAAGACCTTTAATAAGATACAATACCCAGTTTTATATCTACTCCCTGCACCTTAGCCAAACTACCCTGGGGTTTCTGAAGGAAAAAGTGTCTTGCTGAAGTTCACAGTAGGAGTATGAGCAGAAAAGAGCTGGAACCACTAACCTTCAGAGGATTATACATAACTTAAATAATACACAATTCTGGGTGCATGAGGTAACATTTCTTTCTTCTCTCCATTTCATAGTATGGCATTTATTTATTTATTTACAAAAGCAAGCCGGCAACACCACCAGGTCAACTTACAGGTCAGATCTGTGAAGAGGTGACCCTGCATACAGTGAGAATTCAAGGTATATTTTAGCAGGGGTGCGGTGTAATTTTAGCAATAATTTTAGCAACACCTGTAACTGAATAAATGGAGTATAAGTTTAATACCATACAGGGGAACAATCCAGACAAAGCAACATCTCAATGGAGACACCCCTCACCAGAAAAGTTACATAGTGCCTTTAAAATGTCATGTGCTTAAAAGTTTGTTTAAGAGTCACTATTGATTCTTTACAGCTGATGTCCTCAACATTCCCTGGGGTTGTGATGCTAATTGGAGGCACTTCTTTAGCTAAAGCACTATTACTCAAGTTCAGACCATAATGACCTAACTTAGCTAAACTATAACAGTCCCTCTCAAATAACATTACAGTCACAAGGTAGATAGCATTAGCAGTTTTTCAGTTAGTCTCTCTTACATTTTTGTTGAAAAAAGAACGCTTGTATTGATCATAGGCTCCTGAAAATGTGTTGTTTGAATCCATTTCATAATTTTATTTTTTGACATTCTGTCTGAGTTTGCTAATGTGTGCATTGTGTCTCCATGGTAACTGCTGAAAATTCCACCATAGAGATACACGTAGAACACCCTCAGCATAAAAGTATCAATAGCAAAGTATCAATAGCACTCCTCGTGTAAATTTCTCAAAATAATGGAAGGGCATCTGATGAACATGACAAATCAAAATGGCAAGAATAAATCCCTGAGGAGACCATATGAGGGAAAAGAGTGGAGTAAAGCTACAGTGGAGTAAAGGTACATGTACTATATACTTTGTCAGTTATGTGGTCTTTTAATGTTCTATACAAAGGACCTTCCATTCTAGTTTTTAATGAGTGATCCATCTCCAGTGGTGCCAAGCTGCCATGTTTCAAACCCTTCCAAGGTGAGTGTGGCGGTCTCATTGTCCACAGCAGTAACAGGGACGTGCTCATTATCCTCCACAGATTTACCCAGAGTTCAATTTTAAATGATGCATTGGCTCTGAAAGCGCAACGGCAGAGAGCACAATGTGAGGACAGTGGGGCGGGACCGTTCTGGGTTACATAACAGTGAAGCCCATGTCAAAGGTCAACCAAATTCACTTTAACAGTCACACATGTCATTATTTTGCTCTGGCTTGAGTTCTGTTTAATCTGATGTAGATTTGGTTTTGTCCTGGTCTAGTTCAGGTTTAGTTTGGGATTTAGTCCCAGTTTCCATGCAGTTTATGTGTAAATGGAACTTGTCGGAACTGGTTTAGACTCCTAAAATGTTGTATTTTTGTATACTTTCAAACAACATCACGCTGGGGTTATTCTACATGAATCTGTATTGGAGGAATGTTCAGCAGTTACCATAGTGTCACAAAGCACACATTAGCAAACACAGACCTGAATCTTGTGAGCTTTAAGCCATATTATAATTCTGTCACCTCTTCAAAAACATACTTGCAGTTGTTTTGTTTCATTCACACATGTCTGAGTAACTTTTTATTATTAATCTGTCTACATCTTCAAAGCTCAAAATGCTCTGTTCCACCTTGTGATGTCATGTAGTGGTCATTTTCAAATTAACAGCTACCTTTTACCTTTAGTTCAATGGAAATGGGCAATTCCAGGGCTGAAATTATCTAAATAATTCAGGTGAACGTGTATGGAGTTTAAAAACACAGTGGAGCTCTTCCTGTACTACCACATGACATCACAAGTGTTTTCTGTCTGAGAGAAGAACTCAGCCTAAATAAACAGGATTTGTGTGTTAAAAATGTGTGAAAGAAACAAAACACAACTTCAGGTATGTTTGTGATGAGGAAACAGAATTATAAATCATAATCTATAGTGCATTATGGGCACCTTTAAGCACAACTGAAGACTGAACAGAGGCTTTTGAGACCATGTTAACTTGAAACGATGTGCAAAATTGACATGCACGTCACAGATTCATAAAATTAACATTCACTCGCCCATGTCTTTTATGTTGAAGACTTGAGTGGAAATTATTAATGATATCTTTGGTTGGCTTTAGGCTGCAATCTGGAGAGGTTAATCTTGTTCTTAGTGTGGAGACACGTTCAGATGAAAACCGTGGTGTAATTCCTCTGTAAAGGTGTTTCAGAAAGTAATGAGATCAGTGCTCAGATAGGTGAAAAGAATGGATTTAGCCTTCAGCATTCAACCAGGCTGTTTGTTTTGAGATTTGATGTTTTATTCCTTTTTATTAGCCCTCACACTCAATTGAAAGCAATGTGTGTTTTTCTTCTAAAAATGTTGTACTTGCACAGGGTTACTCAAATATTTTACTTACTCAAAATACACACAGATATTGGAACAGTCTGGAAACTACACTTGTAGATTGAATGCTACATCAAAGTAACAGGCCGAAAGCAGCAATGAGTCAAAAATCTTTATTTCTTTAACCATTTGTATGTTTTTCACATTTATTGAGTAACTAAAATGGTATTTCTCAGTTATATATTTTACCACATAACAGTACTCTTAACCTTTGGTTACTTTTCCCACTGTAAGTCTATTATAAAGGCTTTATGTTGACAATATTAAATAATTTAAAGGTGCACTGCACATCTTTTCTAGTGGAGGATCTGCCACCTTGTCTCCATGGAGATTTTATTGCTTAACCTGGAATGTTCCATGGTATGACATTAAACATATATATAATACATTAATTAATTCTGTAAGTAGGGAGACTTTCCACAGATCTGAATTGTACAGTAGTGTAGTGTAGTGCTGTAACCTGCTTTTCTTGTGATGGATAGGTTTAATCTATACTGTGAAACATTCTAGGCAAAGCAATAACATTTCCATGGAGACAAGCAGGTGGCGGACCCTCCACTAGAAATGTTATGCAGTGCACCTTTAAACAGTAGTTTTTCTTATACCACTCCTTTACTGATTTAGTTTTTTCCCCTCATTTTTTTAGTCTTACCTTAAACATATCTGAATCTGTGCATTATCTAAGGTGTGTTCCAATTAATCTTACTGAAGGAATAGTTCCCTTTAATATATATTTTGTTACTCTTATTGGAGTCATTTCTTGGGCCACTTCTTGAGTAGTACTATTTGATGATTCACACATCCCATCTTCATCACATTTATGCAGTTTTTTTGTGCTTCCATTGACAATGTGCAAAAAATAATACTCCCATTCCCATTGGGTAATTGACAGGTAGATTTTAATATTCATTTGACTTGCTGTGGTTTGTTTCAACAGTAAAGCCAGTGGATCCTTTTGAGGAGGAATCATGAATAAATAAGCAATCTCCTCAATAAACATTTAGACTTTGTTGACGTTAAGTGACAGGCGGAGGATGTGACTGGAGTGAAATATTAGCATTATACACATTAATGTCGGAGGGGTAGTCAGAAGATGGATGCAAAAGTAAATGCTAGAACAACAAAGCTGTCAAATGATGAATAATTGTACTTTGTGGAAAAAACTGAAGCCAATATCCAACCACTTTGTAAATTCTACTTCCAGCCAGTAAGGAGATGCACTTACTAATGTTCCAGTGCATTCCAGCTGTCCATGAAAGTTGGATTTTCCGAGTTACGACTAAACATGATCTGAAACACCCTTCCACATAGAATTCCTACTTGGAAATTCTGGGAACATTTCATAATCAGAGATAGGAAATCCTGCCCCCCTGCCTTTAGTGAAATCCTGCCCCCTGCCTTTAGTGAAAGAAATGCAACAGTTATTATATATATATACTTATATTGATTATACTTATTTTCTTTTTAATTCCCCCCTACTGTCCATCTGCAGTGAACCTGCCTCATGCTACTACTGATCCTCTGTAGTAGTGCTGTTATGTTAAAGGTGCACTGCACAACTTTTCTGGTGGAAGGTCCACTACTTGTCTCCATGGAGATGTTATTACTTTGCCTGGAATGTTCCATGGTGTGGAATAAAACATATCCATCTCGCATTTATTCATTACAGGTGTTTCTATTGCTCAAAAGTACATGAATTCCTTCTGTGAATAGGGCGACTCTCCACAGATCTGAATTGTAATGTAGCATAGTGCTGTTACCGGCTTGTCTCCCTTGTGATAGATAGGTTTAAGTTATACTGTTATACTGTGGAACATTCTATCCACAGGAATAACATTTCCATGGAGACAGCTGGTGGACCCTCCACTAGCAATGTTACACAGTGCACCTTTAATATTGCAAACATGTCAATGTTTGCTGCTAATGTCAACAAAAGCAAACTTGTATTTTGGCTGATTTGAACACTATATCTCTTGTTGGTTTATATATTACAGTGCATTGCTCATTGTTTGTGAGCCTCTTAATGAGTTTCCAACTCTGAGGACAACTGGAACACATCATCAACTTAGAACTTTGGTGCAATACTAAATAAATGTAAATGGTGACATTTTTATAGTACTTTTCCACCTTAAAGGCACTCAAAGTGCTTTTTATCACCCATTCATACACCAGTGTAAGAGGACACTGGGAGCAAGGCTGGTTAAGTGTCTTGCTCAAGGACACAGTGATAGCATTCATCTGAGGGAGCTGGAATCACACCGGCAATCTTCAGATGAGTGGACACGCACTCTATCAACTGAGCTACTGTCACCTGTACAAGTAATACAACACAATATTTGTCAAGCTGATAAAAATATGAACGGAACTTCTGCCATAATACATCAAATTACTCCTTTACAATGAAGAAATTTGACATAGTTATTTGGCAACTGTTGAATACAGTAGTCTTGTCTGCAGCACTTAGATTCACATGTTGATTGTAATAACACAAATAGAAGTTGAATGAAGTGGCACTTAAGATTTAGAATGGCCAGTTCGATATATCTTTATTCTTCACATATCTCTCTCTCATATTCTATTACACCATTGTTTTCATATAATCTAAATAGTTTTTACTTTTGCTAAGGTCCATGAGGTGGTCTGTGTGATATGGCCTTTAATCCCATTTGAAATCTTGTCCCACAGTCTCATAAAACTTTATATTAAATGGTCTATAGAAGTCCTGGAGTTGCTCGATGACTTCCTGGTCTATCTGAACATGAGTCCTGCCCTTTGATTTTCCCAGACACCTCGGCTGGCTGCTACTCTCTGGCTTCTTAAGACATGGGAATCCTTTGGTACGATTAAAATAGAAATGTTTATCTGAAATGATCCTTTTCAGTCCCAAAAAGTCCTGGACACGCCCCATTTCTCCGGCCGGATCTGTGATTAGTCGCTCCCCGCTCACAAAGTGCATCTGAGAGGGCCGGAAATACTGCAGCCAGTTTTCCAAATGGATAATGTACATCCCAATCCGAATGGCGTTCCAGGTTGTGTCGACGATTCCCAGGCTCCTGTTTTTGAAGGCGAGCTCTTCGAATGTGGGGAGGTTGGGTTTTTTGGACAGGGTCTGGGTGTAGTCCGAGATGGCTCTGGTGACCGGGTTTCTGACCACGACAATGAGCTTGGTCTGGTGGGACATACTGGAGATTCTTCTTGGAGCTTCCCTGGTGACGAAGTAGCTGGGAGTTTTCTCTAGTGTGATCTGGCTGTCCAGCGTTCTCGGCATTAGGCCCCTGGGGTAGAGAGACAGAGAGAGAGTCAGTAAAATAACACAACTTTGCGAGAAAAGTTTGAATTTCCAGAATAACAGATGTGACTCAAATGTGATGAATAACTTATAGATGAACTTAGGTGGTATTACCCTACGTTTTAGTGGTATAAAATGATGATTTGCAGTTAGCCGAAAATAGTTTCAAGAAGACTCCCGCACACTGTCTCACTCTTGGTTCATTTTTATTAGTACATTTCAGTCCCTACTGCTCCCCTTATATAAGTTAAGAGACTGCCCCTTGAGAGTAAACAACCAATCACAACAGTGAAAAAATATAGTGAAAAATTAGATTCACAATTAGACCCCAATATTGTCTATAATTCACTTTGCACCAGTCTCTCACATGGATAATAATTAGAAAAATATAAAGATTTTGATCACCGTTAAAAAGGTAACAATTGCATTTAATTTAATTTAACTTCTGTAGGTATATAAAATGTAGAAAATAGTTAAAGAAAAAAATGAATAAGATGTGCCCAAACTTTTGTATTTACATTTAAACACAAACAACATAATTTTGTATTATAACAGATTACAACTTCATGTGATATTAAGCCTGTGAATTGATGCAAAACTGAAATCTCCTACACTTGTATTGCATTATATAAAAGGTACATTTATCTTCACAATAACATCTTAAGGGCACTTGAGAAACTGAAAGACTGTACCCCAGCATATACATCATCATTATAATAATAATAATCTTGCAGCAACGTTGATAGCTTTGTATACCACTGCCAAATGTTCCGATTTGTCACATTTGTGATGTGTGTTTTCCCTGTTCATTGTAACGTGTCACTCGGCTGTGGCACTCCAATTCAATAAACATGATTAATAAGCACTTCCTGTTCCTGACAAGTCAATAAATATAATGGCTTTATTTCTGATATACACATCCTCCCTGTTTCAAAACTGTGTAAATTTTGTTTTGATGAAGTCTCCCTGTACTTGATGGTGAATACGTTCTAGCTAGCCTTACTTCTAGATGCAATTGATACTTTGCAGCTGATATCATCAACATTCCCTGTTGGTGTGATGCTAACTGGAGGCTCTGCTCTGTCTGAAGCTCTCAAGTTAGACTTTAATCTGAGCATTGTTTTAACAAAGAGAGTTGGTTTAGCTGGAAGTAACAGGTGAGCTGTTAAACATCTCTCACACATAAAATTACATTGCTCATATTGATCATAGGCTCCTGAAAATGTGTTTTTCAAATCCATGCTGTATTTTTTCCACGAGTTTCAGACTTTTTTGTCAGTGTTTGCTAATGTGTAATGTGTGTGTGATGTATCATCAGTTGTATCATTCCAACTGAAAAAAAGATTAAGTCCCCAGCATGTCTTCAGAGGTTCAGACAAAGTCCCTATTTTTCCCTGTTTTATGTATTTTTGTTTTTCTCTGAAACCAAACTATAAAATCCATGTTGCGAGATAGGGCCAGTGCATTTTAGTAGCAGTAGTTTTTTCCGTATGCTGTACTAGATTACATTCCTCTCTCTTTCCAGTGCACAATTGTGGTGATTAAATAGCGGTATTTCTTTATTATGACTGTGAGAATGCTTCGATTAAAAAGCTAACCTTTATCAGGGCTTTCTTTCTGGAGGTAGGGGTAGCTGTAGGTTACCGCTAAAGTCCTGGCTGTATCGATCCATTTAGCTACACTTATGAATGCTGAGTCTCTGGCACTGACTTAGGGCCACAACACAACTATTCATCTTTTATAAGATCAGCACCTTTTCAACTGCAACACACACACAAATGTCTTTATCTGAGTGTACTGAATTCAAAGAAACATATGCTTTAACTTGTTGGAGTGATACATTTTCATCACTGTTAACGGTAGAAATTGGAAAGATGAGAGGAAAAAGTGTAGCATCACTATAAACACAAGAAGTGCTTAAAGTACTGTTTTTGATTGCTGCTTGCCTTTGACAAAACAGAATATGAAAACATATCTTCAAAAACATGACACAATAAGAATAAAGTACTTTTGCGCTTTCTATTGCACAAAAAAGTTATTTCATCAAAAAACATACCAGAAGTCATATTTTGTTTCATCTATGCATGGCTATTTCTGCTGAAAACTGAAAACACTTTAACACAAGGGTACATTATGTAGTTTTTTAGGTGGAGGGTCAAAAATGATGTTGTTTTGACCGGAGTGTTCCACAGAATGGTATACCATTTAGCAATTTCCATGGAGACAAGCAGGTGACTAAAAAACAATGTGGAATCTTCCAGGGAAAACTATCTTCAAACTGGAAAACGTACATAGTGCACCTTTAATGTCCTATCTCCTACCTCCTCGCCACACTGACAAATAAAATAAAAACATAATTTGAACATATTGTGGTTAATTTTGATTAACAACAACAAATAACTCCTTAAAGGGCCCATATCACACTATTTTCTGGTCTATGTTATAATGCTGTTTCCTCATTGAAAACATCCCTGGAGTTGTGTTTTGTTTTGTTTCATTCACACAAACCCTGCATATTTAGGCCAAGTTCTTCTCTCAAACAGAAAACACTGTACCTTGTGACTTTGTGATGTCATGTGGCAATACAGGAGGTGCTCCACTGTGTTTTTAAACTCCATACACCTTCACTCAAATTATTTGGATAATTTCAGCCCTGTAATTTCTAATCTCTACTAAATGAGAGGTAAAAGGTAGATGATATGTTGAAAACTACCGCTTCCTGACATCACAAGGTTGAACAGAGCATTATCAGCTTTTGAGATGTAAACAAACTGAAACAAAACACAATTCCAGTTATGTTTTTGATTTGAGGAGGTAACAACATTCTAACATGACGTAAAGCTCATAAGAGTCAGTTTTGCGTAATATAGGACTTTTAAATAAAAAAAAAAATCTGGAGACAGAAAATGCAATAAAAAATATATATATACACCCATTACACAAGAAGATACAGGTCAAACTGTCATGGCCAATCTATTCACATTAGAAAACTTGGACTGTTCGTGTCTCTCTATAGCAGGAAATTACATGTGCTAACCTTCGTCAGTTTATTGATTTCTACAGCTGTTGTGGTTGTTTACTCTCTGGGAATCTGAGCGCTGCTAAATTACATGACGGTTTCTAAGAGGAGCTAGCACCAGAGAGGAATAATGATGAGGCCACTGTGGAGAGATGCCATTAAAAATCCAGGTAAGACATATCTACTTCTCTTGTGTTGGGATTTATCAGAACAATCTTACAATTTTGTATAGACAGTTGCACTGCTCTGAGCTTCATTTGCTGTTTACAGAGACGAGCCCTGCCTTTCCCAAGTCTGGATGTATAGTTAAATTAAGACATGCATGCCTGCTAGTGTAGCCTAAACTAGGTATTGCGTTAGACTGTGGGTGATTATCCACAGAAATAAACATATCTGTAACTATTTGAGTCTGAGTCTTGCACAGTTCTTCTTTTTAAGTGTCTGTAAATGAAACATATTAAATTAAAAGTTCCTGTACTTGATTTTTTCCTATGTGGTTGAGTAAAATTTGTCTTACCTGAGTACAGATATACTGTATAAATTGCTATTGAGGTCAAAATAAGAAAGTAAGAAAGCTGTGTATCTAATTATTGAGCAGTAATCAGGAAGTCCACAGTTAGCATGCTGAAAGTAGTGAACAATCCTCATAAACTAATTGCGGTGAATAATTAGGATGCTCAGAATGTAAAAGGTAAGCGCAAAAACATTGGACAAACCAGGTATGGCACCTTCAAAATTATTTTTTACATGCTTGAGAATCTTGGAAAAAAATGCTAAATAGTCCTTGTTAAGTACACAACATAAGTGCATAATAGACCCAAGACAGTGTTCAATGCAAAAAATGAACACCATTTTTTTATTCTTATTTTTTGCCACCTGGCTCCCCAGTTGACCTAATGTAGTGTGTATGAAAACACTTCCCCGACCTGTTGAGAGTCTCTCATTTCTCTATTTCAGGATGCTAACACTTCACAGAGTAATAAACACTTGCTGTTCTTTTTTGAATTCCCATGAAAAGTTGCAGTTGTGTAATAGAGTGTGCAGTACCACTGGAGTCTAATTAATATCTAAATTCATACTTAATACTTGTCATTTTTATGTAATCTTTCAAACATTCCTAACCCTATTGTTTCCTAATCCTAACCCTAACCCTGAGTAACCCTCTAACCCAAACCCTCTAACCCCTACTTCTAATTAACCCGAATTATGATAAAAAGGAAACAGCTTGATACAAATAAAAATAAATAAAAGCAAAAAATAAAATATAAATTAATCAATCAATCAATAAATAAATCAATAAATCAATAAATAAATAAATGCATTAATTAATTTTGCATGGCAAATATATTCTTTCTGGTTCCCTCTTGGTTTCAAGAACTTGCCTTCACTAGATTTTTTTCTTTCTTTAAACCACAGAGTATAAACTGGTAAAAGGCCCAGGTGCTCATGATCTCCCCATAACAAATGTGAATTTTTTTTTTTTTTTTTTTTTTTACATTGCTACTCCTTGTTCATTTGCACTTGTACAAGGATATTGCTGTCTCATTTGAACAACACTTATCACAATGCCAGGTGCTGTAAATGAAAATACCTCATTCCAAGTAATATTACATTTTCAGCTGCAAAATAAACAATGGCTCTTCTGTTCTCAGTGCACCCTTTGGTGATGAGATTAGCCCTGTACCTCCAGATCCTCCCTGTAGCCCATCTGAGTGTGTCTAATGTCCTCACTGGCTGCTGTGCATTCAAAGGATTGTTTAATGGACTGTAACCAAGCCAACAAGCGTGAGATATACAGGAAAACATGCAGCCAACAGTCACATCTTGGGTTTTCTTTCGGATCTATCTACACTGCTTTAATGTTGTATTTAATTATTGGGCAGTGAGCTCTGATTCCTACTTGGCTGCTACCTCTTTAAAATATATATTTTATACATTATAATGTTGTTTCCTCATCACAAACATACCTGGAGTTGTGTTTTGTTTCATTTGCAAATGTTTAATACATAAACCCTGCATATTTAGTTCTGCATGGAGTTCTTCTCTCAAACAGAAAACACACTGTTCCACCTTGTGATGTCATGTGGTAATACAAAGAGTGCTCTTCTGTGTTTTTTTTAAACTCCATACACCTTCACTAGAATCATTTGGATAATTTTAGCCTTGGAATTTCCAGTCACTATTGAACAAAAGGTAAAAGGAGCTGTTAACTTGAAAACTAGTGCTTCATGACATCACAAGGTGGAACAGAGCATTTTGAGTTTTAGAGATGTAGACAGACTAATAATAAAGGATTACTCAAACATGTGTGAATGAAACAAAATACAACTCCAGGTATGTCTTGGATGAGGTAACAACATTATAACATATTGTTAGTAATAATTACAATTAACAGTAATAATTGTTAATTGTTAATAATTGTTTGTGTAATATAGGACCTTTAACAGCTCAGCATTTGCTCTTGGTAGATGACTGTGAGCTTGGCACTTGACCACTTGCACCTGCTGTCCTCCAGTGAGAATAAAACTGCTCTCAGGAGGGCTAGAAAAGTCAACAGCCAACCATGTTTTGTTGAGTTCTTGTACTGTGTAACTCCTCATTCATCCATGAGTGTTTAAAGGCAAAAAAGGTTTCAGAAGTAGTCACTATTTTTGAAAATTTTCAATTTTTGATTCAAGTTATTTTCAGTGCTACTTGAAATTACACAAAATAATGATCCTTCAGTTTTGTACCAATGTGAACATTTGCAACTTCCATAAGGTTTGAGAATATTTGTTTTGAAAAAAATAAATACATTTAAAAAAAAAATCCACTGATAAGAGTCTCTTTATTTTGCGATGTTTTTCTTTTTGTTCTTCTGGCATTAACTAATTCATTTCAAAATATATTTCTTGAAAGCTGAAATGTTTTTATTCTGCACTCTTCTTTTGTAATGTTAATTTTATGAAGATTTGTTTGTATTGTGATTTTAAATGTGCATTGTGTGCCTTTTCTAGTGGAGGGTCTGTCACCTGCTTGTTTCGTGGAGATGTCATTGCTCTGCCTAGAATATTCCACAATATGACATTAAACAGCTCTACCTTACATTTATTCAGTTACTGTGGTTTTATAGCTAAAAATACCTAGAAAACAGGTATTCTGACTGAGGGCAAGGTGGCCTCTCCAGAGATATGGCCTGTAACTTGCAGAATTAGCATTGTAAACAGTTTAAAGTGTGCACATTAATTGAAAAAGAGGGATCAAAATCTCATGTATCAAGAAGAGACACTCAGAGAAGCAGAAATATATAGCAAGTGTTCGCATAGTCCAAAAGTTTAAAGAAAAAAAAAACTTTTGGGGTCAAACAAGAACATGGGCTGCCATAATACTGTGTTCTCCCCTCATTTACAACTGAACGAGCACCCACAGGTCAGCTCCACGTAATGGGCAGATTTCCAGCTACAATAATGACCACATGTGTGTTTTCAATCAAAGCGGAGATGAATAAGAAGTGCATTTTAATAAACACGTGCGGTGGAAGAGGCCAGGCTGCAGAGGCTCATTTAGCTGCTCATTTGTGAGAGAAGAGAGAGACCAGAGCCAAGACAGAAACATGACCAACCATATGACAGCTGTCGGGAGCAGCCAGCAGGGGTCTGATCAGAGCAACACTGTGTTTCACTTCAAATGTGCATAGACAAATGATTGGAAATATGAATTAAAAATGACCAAATTGTAGTCACAGATTTTATCACTCTACCACTGTTTTTGTCCTGTTGCTATGGTTAATAACACTGGGGAACACAAAAATTTTAACTTTCTGTTGCTTTGGATTTTGTAACTGATTCTGAAGGATTTTTAGGCGCTGATTTCAAATCTGAAATTAGTTTTTCTCCATAAGCTCTAGTTTTCATGCAATTTGAGATAGATGAAATAGTCTAAATATGAATTTACGTAACCCAAATCTAAGCGTTTTGAGATTATATACATAGATAGATTCTAATATTTTTATCATGCTTCTTTTTTCCAGATCAAACATGGCTTCCTCATCGAGACATCACTGTAGAAACAAGCCTGATGCCTTCTGTTACATCTGTGGTTGCTACACACTCCATCATAATAAAAATCAAAGATTGCATAAAATCTGTAGCTTGCAGAAAAAACTAACTTCAGATTTGAACTCAGCACACTTAAATTGACTGAAAACAAGTCTTTCTTTAAACGCAGCATATAGTGTTCCCCTGTGTAATTTCTGTTACTGAGCCTTTAGCTTTTTAATTCATTCTTTTTTTCTTTCTTTCTTTCTTTATTTTTTTTCCTGATATGTCTAATTCATTTTCAAATTTACTCTCAAAAACTAACCTAGTCTAGGTCTAGAGCTAATTTAATAATTTATGCTGGTTTAGTTGACAAAATTGATTTCAGTAGAGATTTGGAAATTCCAGGACTGAAATCAGCCCGATATTCCAGTGAAGAAGTATGTTTGAGTGATTCCTGTTTGAGGGAAGTCTAAATATGAAGGGTTTGTGTGTTAAACATGTGTGAATGAAACAAAACACAAAACATTACAACATGGATCAGAAAATAGCATAATACAGGCCCTTTAATAATTATTATTTGTAATCCCTATATTAAAATGGCCTGTACTTGATTTTGTAGTGCGTAGTAGAACTTGTTTCGGATTAAACTGTTAGCCCCGCCCACTCAGTCTGGTCTCTCACTTTGATTTCTGAACCATGGAAGAAAAACAATTGTCTAGTCGCTGGCAGTTGTTCCTTCATGGTCCTCATCCAACAAAGTCTCTGATTGGATAAAATTGTCCCTTACAATTGCTTTCTCATCCAACAAAATGCCTTTTCAAATATAACACCATTATCATTGAATCTCAGTTTCTTTCCACAAACAGGAGCTTTTACAATGTACTGCAAAACTAAACTAAAACTCAAGCAATAATAGGCCCTTTACTACAAAAAGTTTTTAGTCAGTTAAAGGGCCCATATTACACTATTTTCTGATCTATGTTGCAATGTTGTTCCGTCATCAGAAACATACCTGGAATTGTGTTTTATTGTTTAACACATGGCCTCCATGGCTCGGGCAACTGTTCTGGATGCCTCCTGGACGCCTGGGCATGTCCCAACAGGAGGCCCCAGGAAAGACCCAGGACACGCTGGAGGGACTGTCACACACACACCTACACACACACACGCACGCACGCACGCACGCACGCACGCACGCACGCACGCACGCACGCACACACACACACACACACACACACACACACACACTTCTCTCAAACTGAAAACTCCTTGGGATGTCATGTGGTAATACAAGAAGTGCCCCTGCATACACTTTTACTAAAATCATTTGGATAATTTCAGCCCTGGAATTGCCAATCTGCCAATCTGCTGAGGAAAACTACCACTACATGACAATTACATTGTGGAACAGAGCATTTTGAGTGTTGGTGATAATAGTACTAACAGACTAATCAAACATGACTCCAGGTATGTTTTGGATGAGGTAACAGCATTCTAACATGGCTTAAAGCTCAGAAGAGTCAATGTTGTGTAGAACAGGACCTATAAAGGAGTAACATGCAAAGCCAATTATGTTCTGCTAGTGTACTTACTGTAGAGTGAAAACTTTGAGAATTACTGCTTAGTCTTATTCTAAACATATTCATGAATTTTAGCGATTTATCAACGAGCAGACATCTGAGCCAGGCATTTTTAAATGTATTTAATCAGCACAGCTTGCACACCTTATTTGCCCAGGGTCTATGATTTATTGGAGGTTTCACAGTGCTAAATACACTGAGCTAAATGGGCAGTCTTCTTCTTGATTCTTAGTGAAAGTTGAAGTCAGATCACATTACAGGCTTCACTCTGACATTTTAATCACATCGAGGAAATTAAGTTAGGTGTGAGTGGATCTGTCCACTACTGTAGCAGAGACCTGTTAGAGTGTGAGCGCGTGGGCAAGAGACAATTTGTTCAAGACGGTTAAACTGAACTTTTTACTGAACATTTAGCTCCAGGATCCAAATCTGATGACAGTAATTACATCAGTGTGGTTTTACTTTTGTAGAAGAGGCAAAAGGGCCTTAAAATATTCAGTCATTATAAATTGTGTAAATATATGTAGGCCTATAACTTAGCTATTATAATATTTCTATTATATATAGAAAATATAATATTATCTATTATAAATGTGATATTTTTACTATATGCTCAAAAATGTATTGATTAACTGATTGACTAATTAATTGAAAGTTAGTTAAGAAATCTGTGAAATAAGGAGATAGATAGATAGATAGATACTTTATTGATCCCGAAGGAAATTCAAAGAGTGGCAACAGCAACATAGAAACAAATATAGCAACATCCTCAACAGCAACAACATATAGCAGTCCATCCTCTTGAATTCCTCAGCTGTAGGAAGTAGAGCGTATTTACAGTTATCTAACTAGTTATTAGCCATCACAAACACTTTTAATTTTATAGTATTCACATGCATATATTTTGAGCACAGCTTTAGAACAGCTTTTTGACCACAAACGCACATCCGCTCACATTGCAAAGCACTGTATAGCCCCCCACAATCCTTCCTCAATAGCTTACAGTTAGTCCAAAATGCTGCTGCAGGACTGCTCACCGGGTCCAAAAAGAGAGACCATATTACACCCATCCTAGTCCAACTCCACTACCTGTTAAATACAGAATTGATTTTAACATTTTCTTATTTGTTTTTAAATCACTCAACTCGCTCGCGCCACAGTACATCACTGATCTTTTAACCCCACACACTGCCCTTCGGTCTCTCAGATCAAACTCTCTTAACCTACTGTCCGTCCCACCATCCCGCCTCAAAACCAAGGGAGGCCGAGCGTTCTCTGTTGTGGCCCCTAAGCTCTGGATGCCCTCCCTCTTCATCTGAGATCCTGCTCCTCCCTACCTCACTTTAAATCCCTCCAAAAAACACATTTTTTCAACAGCCTATAAGCTCTACTCTGAAACTGTCAACTTTAGACTTTTATCTTTGTGTATTAAGTCACTCTTTCATTTGTTTTATTGTTTCACTATGATGTGTTTAATGCTGTAAAGCACTTTGGTGCAACGTGTTACAGTTGTTTAAAATGTGCTATATAAATAAAATGACTTGACTTGACTTCATGAGTTTGTGATTGCTAAAATGTATACAGTTGTATACAGACAGCACACAGCTCACTGATTTTATCTCAAAGTGCTGCTTTGACAGTACACTTAATGGGGGATTTGTTTTCTCCTTTACAAAAGAAAACTAGGATAATGCAGCTTTAAAGAAGACATATTGTGCTCGTGTCTGCTATATAGTTATGACATCTGTGGAATATATGTGGATCATGTATGTATGGACATTTTAAATCTCAATATTGATCTAGCATGACTTCATAAAAAAACAAAAAACAAAAACACAAGTTTACTGATTTCTATGTTAGAAAACTGCTGTACCTAGTGTGACCTGATGTTGCCCTAAACATCATTACAATAAAACACTGTGAAGTTGTCGGCATCTCTAATGGATAGCTGCACATAACACTAGCAAGCAGTGAATTTCTTTTTCATTTGTACCAGTATGACTAGACGACGCTATCGCCAATCAATAAAAATAAAACTGTAGAACAAAGTAAGATGCAGCAAAGTAAGAACTGGGCATATACAGGGGGCAGTAAAAATGGGGGTTAACTGGAGCAATGAGATCTTGAAAACAGATTACTCAAACATGCAACAATTATGCTAAATGCAAGTATAACATCGTTAAAAGCTCTGAAAAGTCAAGAAGAAAAGTCTGCTTTAACATCTTTTTTTTCCAATCTTGATTTTCTTTCTTTCTTGCTACCTCCATTTTAGTATTAAGAGCTGTTTTAATCAAGTTATTGCACTTAAACAGATAAACCCTAAAACTAGTTTCCATCTGTATTGTATGTTGTCAATAATCTAAAAACTGTGTAAAATTATACGTTTAACCTTCGGATAAATATAAATAACACTGTGCAATAGTTTGTATCCAGATCTAGTGTAATGTGGCTTGGAACGTCTTATTTTCAGAGCAAAAGTATCCAGACTAATGAGCGACGACTTGATATCCACTGCGGGAACATAAGCTGACTCAAGTTTCAGTCTCTCAAAGTTAGGGGTCTAGGTGAACCAATTTTATTTTTGTTGTTTTATGCTGCAGGAAAGTGCGCAGTGCCTTGATGTAGCGTCCATCGTTAACTTTAAAAGAGGGAGCAAAACAAAAGTTGCGAGCAGGCCTCTTATCTGTAGGTAGTTAAGGTCGACACGGTGAAGAATGTCACTCAGGCACTTCATTAATGAGCTGCTCAGTGCCGATATCTCCTGAGCTTTTGGTGTTGACCCTGAATGACCCACGGGGGCTTCACTGTTTGTCTGCACTGAGGTTCACTCTCCCTTTGGGCACTGCATTATCATTATGAAGTATATGACACAAACATGAGCTAAGGACTTCCTGTTAAATGCAGAGTCTGCTAGTTCTTTATTTTCCATGGGGTCAAAGAAGGACATGAAACTACACTGTAAAACAATATCAAACTTTTCCATTGGATGAATCATCATTTCATCATCAACATCAGCTAAAAGGGCCAATATAATGCTATTTTCTGATCTATGTTATAATGTTGTTTCATCATCAAAATTATACCCAGTGTTGTGTTTTGTTTTGTTTCATTCACACATGTTTAACACACAAACCCTGCAGATTTAGGCTGAGGTCTTCTCTAAAATAAAAAAACACTCTTGTGATAAAGGAAGTTGTCCACTTTGTTTTTAAACTCCATACACCTTCATTACAATCATTTGGATGATTTCAGCCCTGGAATTAAAAGTTGTTAACTTGAAAATTACATGACATGACATCACAAGGTGGAACAGAGCATTTTGAGCTTTGGAGATGTAGACAGCCTACCTAATATTAAAGGGTTACTCAAACATGTTGGAATAAATAAAACACAACTCCGGATATATTTTTGAAGAGGACACTAGATTAGAACATAGGTTAAAGCTCACAAGAGTCAATTTTGTGTAATATCATATATATCTTTAAGAAAGAGCTATATTTTGATCAATATATAACCAATGGATACCACTGTAAAACATAATGTAGAATAACACAATTCAGTCTACTTCATAGTGCAAGTAGCATTATCATTGTTCATAAATGAATGGCATAGTGCAACAGTGTGTCAACACAAGCTCACAATCCATTAATACCATAAATAAAAGTATGATATGCACAACCAGATACCACTATTTCATTTTTACTATGTTTACAGCAACTTATTTTGCACAACTTATCTTAATACATGCAGTCTAAAGCAAATCATTTAGAATAGCATAATCTGAACACAATGTCTGATTCCTTGGAGCAATAGAAACGTTTGTCCATTTATTCTACACTGTGCTGCATCAACAATGTGTCTGCAGACTCCCAGAACATACAATTTTAACCAGCTCAAGCCCCCAGCGCCATAACACTCAGACATGGTGACTCACGAACACAAAACTGGACAAAACTTTAGGACCAAAGCATGTACTACTCTCCTCACAGTCGCAGATATACACATAGGTAACTTTTTTGGTGGAGGGTCCGTCCCCTGCTTGTGTAACATGTAAAAGTTCCACAGTAGGGCATTACATTTACTTTGAAAAGCACTCACACAAAAATTGGATGTTTTTCAGCAATAAACACCTTTAACTGAATAAACGCTAGATACGTTTTATGCCATACTTGACATTGTTCTGGGGGTGTTCTACATGCATCTCTATTGGAGGAATGTTCAACAGTTTCCATGGCTTAGGGTTAGGGTTAGGTGTTTAAGATATTCTGAAAGCTCAAGAAAAAACCCAAAGTGGATTTAAACAACTCAGTTTCAAGAGCCTGTGATCAATACGAGCATTAGTGTTCCTGTTTAGGTGTTTAATTTTCAACAAAAAGGTGAGAAAAAGGTAACAGTTGGCTAACGCACCTTTAGATTCTTGCAGGTTAAATGCCATTGACTATCTACTAAATAAGCACAACAGCACATTTGCACAAGCTGTATTTGGTAGTCAATCCATGCACATAAGTCAAACGACTTGTGGCAAGAACAGATGATCAGTGATCCTAAGGGAATAAAGTACCAGCATTCAAAAGCATTGAGTTTAGTGGGTGGCATCTGGGCCTGTCCAAACTTTCCCTAATAAGATATCATTTTCAAGTTAAATGCACTTAAATATGTCTTCATTTAACCCATCATGTTTAATAGTGATAATCATAATTCGTGGATATATTGTCCTTACAGATTTGCCTGGCTGTCTTCTATGTGTCACAATATATTTTGATTTTGATATTAAAACTTTTCTATAACAGTTGCTCTTTTACCCTTCAGTCTGTCCAGAAGTATATGGCCGTCTTAATGATGTCTTGCAGGGGAGCTGTAAAGAAGGATTTTGGAGTTTTTATTCCGGTCATGATCCGTACAGTCTTTTCAAGCAAAAATACGACTCAGATGAAAAGCAGTGGGTGGAGAGGCGCTTTGGTCATTATGGGTCAACTGTAGGTCAGGCTTTCTTTTGGTCTTTTCAGGAAGCTGCATTTAAAAGTGTCCATAGCCCTGACTATAATGCCTTCTTAAACACTGTAACTCAGGTTTTTAAAGATTTGGACCACTGGAGCTAAGACAGATCAACTTTGAACTATCTTCTTTTGAACAATCAATGCACTTATGTCGCTGTAATATAGATTCTGAATCGCAGGTACATTGAACTTCCTTCCTGCTGAGTAGCACAAAATAGAATAGGACAAACAGAACTAGGTAACTCCATAGGGGATTTTTGATTATGTTTTCCAAAAGGCTTGGGCTTTGTTGGAGGGCTTCAGTCCAGAGACCAGATGACGAAATTGCACATCAATTATATGTTTTATCTCTATAATATCCACAAAGTGATACAACAACACAAATAGTGTTACTTTCATTTAGTTTTGTTGCTTTAGTTGCTGATAGAACTAGGACTGTCACTGGACAGGTCTAAACCAAGACTAACCCATGTCTACAGTAGGTTTACTCTAAATGAGGACTCCATCAGGCCTTAAAAACATTTTAAACATGCCTAAATAAAGCACTGAGGCAAAACTAAAGCAGGACTACCATATCTATTCTAAATATAACATCTTATTATATTTACATTAGTTGATTAGATTAGATTAGATTAGTTCCAAAAAACATGGCTACTGTAACAGCAAAAACTGCTGGGCCAAAATTGTGAACTGAATCAATGTATTTATTATAATTTATGTCCAAATCTCAACATGTCTCATTCTCGTGGGCACAATCACGAGTCTCATCTTTTTAAAATGAGTCTCGTCCCACCCCCAGTAATGAGTGCATTAAGCACAAACCTAGCCTTATTTATTTTTTGTATTACTTATTTCTATTTTATTTTATTTTATTTGTACTTGTACATATACATATACATATACATATACATATACATATACATATACATATACATATACATATACATTTATATAACAATGTCTTATTTGACACCAGTCTCTTGCCATTTTTGCTACTTACTTAAAATGTATTTTTTCCTCTTTATTATTATAATGTGTTGCATGAGCTACTGTGTCCAAGTAATTTCCCCTGTGGATCAATAAATTCTAAGTTGTTACTAGGTCCTATATAGTATTTGTGACTGTAAGAATATTTGACATTTTAAGTACCAAGTAATTAACACTTAAGTAGTAACTGGGTAGTGAACAAGAAGCTACAACAGTATTTTCACAAAAAGTTTGGTAACCACTCCATTACTGAGAATGTTAATTTCAAACTCACATTGTCATTATCATCCCTGCCTTTTCATTTATTATAAACATGGTGCTTCCTGCCCCATACAGGCTTTAATATGTGAACTGTGGAGCTGCTTTACCTACCAGGACTAATGCCTGCAGTGCTCATAATGAATCTCTCTTGGACTATTTCCCGAAGCAGAGTTATACTTAAATCCACCCAATGCCCGTTACAATGAACAAAATGTGCCATTGCTTATATTGCGTGAAAATTACTAACTTATATATTCCAGTTGAGGGCCCATTACACAAACTGCGTGCATTCATCCGACTACAATGTTTCCAGGTAGTTATGATGAGAAATTATCCAAAACATGTTCACAGGTGGTGGTAATTTACATGGTTTAAATGCATGGGCTACTGCTGCTACTGTCTATTTATTTTACAAACTGTGTCACTTCTAAGAGGATAGGCCCTGTCTTAAACCATCAACAATAAATAATTGTCACTAGTGCAAGATTTGCCACTTTTTCTGTAAGGTTTATCTGTACCACTTTATAATCACTAGCCTTAATAAAGCATGAACAATTACTTAATACACAGTGAACAAACTGTTCATTAAAGACCCTATATTACATAAAACAGACTCTTGTGAACTTTAAACCATGTTATGATGCTGTTTCCTCATCAAAAACATCCCTGGAGTTGTGTTTTGTTTCTTTCACACATGTTGAATAATACAGCATTATTAGTCTGTCTACATCTCCAAAGCTCAAAATGCTCTGTTCCACCTTATGATGTCATGAAGCTGTAGTTGTCAAGTTAACATCTACCTTTTACATAGTGTTCAGTAGAGATTGGAAATTCCAGGAATGAAATCATCAAAATCATTCTAGGGGTGTGAAGTTTAAAAACACAGTGGAGCACTTCCTGTATGAATGCATGACATTGTGTTTTCTGAACTGATCCTAAATATACAAGGTTTGTGTGACTGAAACAAAACACAACTCCAGGTTTGTTTGTGATGAGGAAATAACATTATAACATAGATCTGCAAATAGCGTAATAGGACCCTTCAAGAACGATACAGGCTTGGGAACTACTTAATAAATAGCAAAGGGGAGAAAACATGGAAATATCCAATACAACCAGATTTAATCACACTGAATAAAAACTGTACTGAAATTTTAAACGAAGCTCATGAAAACAATTCGTTCTATTAGTGCACTAAACAAGAAATGAACCACTCGACCTTCTAATTGTCACATATTACACTGTGTTTAATCAAATTAGCACTAAATGACTTTGACAATAGAGAGAACAGGCATGCAGCACACTGGTCCGATTTCCAACCACAGTCACTATGAGAAGTGTAAGTGCTGGGGCCATGAGACTTAGCATACTGCTGCCACCTCCCACTGTGCCATTAGAACAGATATAATGAGCTCAGGCTTTTGAACAATGGGCAGGATGTACATGAAGCTAAACGCTACTTTTAGCTGCTCCCGAAGTCATTTATTTACAACATGCTGATGTATCTGAAATATGATGATGGTCTTTTACTGTTTTGATGTTATCACAGCTGCATAATATATAGACATTAACAGTTACATTTGAGGAGAAGAAAGTTATAGTGGTATTAGAAAAAAGGGGTTGCATAAACTGATGCACTGCTCTTGGGACTGAACGTCAAAAATGTAAAGTGCCTATGACAGGTTAGAGTAGTCATTTTACTAAAACACAGAAACACAGCTCATTGTATTTAAGATTTTTGCAAAAACCATTCACACTCATTCTCCCGATATGGCCATTTTTTAGGTTTAAAATTTTACTTCCTGGTTGGAAATGATTACATCAACTAGGGAATTCCATAAGTGTTACTTAGCAGCACTTCTCTAATGTATACAGACATTACTGACAAATATTAAATACTTTATTTTGTTAAATTAATTAACTTAAAAATGTGTTTCTTGCATGTAAATTATGCCAAACTTTCAACATATTTTTCAAGTTGCTTACTTGACTGGTCTAAAGCTGTAATTAATATTTACACTTGTTATAATCCCACCAAATTAACTCAAAATTTGAGAATCATAAAAATCTGTCATACGCACTTTGTTATGGTCCGATGTACAAAACTTCCAAACAGATACATTAGCAAAAACAATGTAAAAAGTAAACATGAGAGTCATGAAAAATCCTGATAAGATCCTGGGTGAGTATGAGTAAAAACATTACATTATAGTGTCAGAATAGAATCAGTTTAGTATTTAGCATCTTAAAATCTCCATTCACAAAATTCCGGATCTGCAAAACTCAACTGGTGATTAAGGAAAACTCGGTAATATGTTTGGCAGTGTCTGTAGCTGGGCTTGTATTTGGCCAGGGGAAACCTTTAGCAGTCTGTGTAGTTATTTTTCAGACAGTAAGAATCATGTTGAAATATTTTATTTAAATGTCCCTTTCTTTTCCAAGCATGGTAGCACGGATCCAAACTACATCTGTAAGCTCCAACCAATTATTAAAACCGCTCAGAACAATCAAAAATCACATATAAAGGCCTTAGAAATTCAACTAAAGGTGAGATTTTTAATACTATTTTGCTGATGAAAATATATTTATCTTGTATCTCTTTTTCAAAACAGTGTCTGCAGCTGCGTGTCTTCACACATCTGAGCTGTCACACCATCAATGCTACAGCTACAGCTCTGTGGTTCTAATATTGTTCAAAAGACATCATGTCTGCAGAGCCACATATATGAGAAAGCTTTTTAACAGAAAGCTTAGAAATTAAGTTACCGGTTTATAATAACTACACCTTAAACGTCCTATATTATGCAAAATGAACTCCTTTAAGCTTTTAGCAGTGTTATAATGTTGTTATCTCCTCAAAAACATAGCCGGAGTTGTGTTTTGATTCGTTCACATATGTTTGAGTATTCCTGCATTATTAGTTTGTCTACATCTCCAAAGCTCAAAATGTTCCACCTTGTGTTAGCAGCTATTTTTTATGTTTTGTTTGGTAGAGATTGACAATTCCATGGCTGAAATTATCCAAATGATTCTAGTGAAGGTATATGGAGTTTTAAAATACAGTGGAACAAAGTGTTTTCCTTTTGAGAGAAGAACTGAATGTGTGTTAATCATGTGTGAATTAAACTAAACACAACTCTGGGTATGTTTTTGATGAAGAAACATTAGAACATAGATCAGAAAATAGCGTAATATGGATCCTTTAAAGCATGAACAAAGACTTCACCCATAATGAGTATTGCAGTGGGCAGCCTTCTGATTTCAGTAGACACAAACAGTCTTTTCTGTTCATCTTAAACTTCAGTGACAGCTAAGGACAGTCAAACTCGGGACAGCCCACACACCAGTAGTTCCACTTCTGGACTCAAACTTGACAAAAACTACAAAAGGACTTTAATGGGGGGAGAGTGGGTGGAGAAACTCAGACAGCATTTGATCTACGGTCAGTGGGGATACAAGGGTTCACTTGGGGAGGAAGTTAACAAGCTGACAATCTCTAAATGTGCGCTAAGCCTCGCTGGCTACAGGCTATTTCCTGAATCACAATGAGAATCTTGACACTAAAAAGGTGACATATAATTCCTGGCCATTTAAGTCATCATCACAAACTTTTGCAACCTGTTTGGGTGGATCTTATTGTCATTTTACAGTTTTCTAATGT
The DNA here is from genome assembly GCA_029959045.1 of Taenioides sp. WSHXM2023. Classification (NCBI taxonomy): domain Eukaryota; kingdom Metazoa; phylum Chordata; class Actinopteri; order Gobiiformes; family Gobiidae; genus Taenioides; species Taenioides sp. WSHXM2023. Next base: position 13,214,356 of record CM057101.1, on the reverse strand, counting down.
AAGATTTTAAGGTATACTATGGACCTTTTCTAGTGGAACTCTGCTACTTGTCTGTATTGATAAATTATTGCTTTCCTTGGAATATTACTGCATCAAATGTATACTGTGTTTATTAAATTGCATGTGTTTGGCTGCCAAAAAATACCTTGAAAAACATGCATTTGTACTGGGAACGGGCTTGCCTCTTTACAGATCAGACCTGTAACATGACTTGCTGGCACCACATTCTTGACTGCATGGAGACGTTTAATGCCAAGATGTGGAACGTTCTTGGCAAAGCATTACCTTGGAGACAAGCAGGTGGCAGACCCTCAAAAATAAAACTTGCATATTGTATTTTAAAGTGCACATATTATGCATTTTCATGGCTTTAATTAACTTACTTTTGGTTGCCTTGGCATTGGTAGTTTTTAGTATATTTTCAAACTTAAAATAATTTGGAAAACACAGGTATTTATTTAGGCATTGGAGCTCCTTCTGCTGTCAGCAATGTGAGTCCGGAAATTACTTTTGTGTATTCAAAACTGCACAGGAATTTTACCTGTGATGCAACAATCTGAGCAAAATGCGAATGGAGAATTTTTGAGTCCTTGGAGAAGACAACTTTATATTCATGGATTAATAAAACAAGCACGAATGTAGCAAAATACAACTCCAGGTATGTATTCAATTAGGGAACAACAATACAGCAGCTCATAACAGTCAATTTTGCATAATATGAGTCCTAACCATGATAAAAGAGTGGATTTCAGAGAGAGTTGTTTGGTAATTAATGTTAACATGTCTTGAAGCAGCAGTGCAGTGAAGACAGCTCATTAATATTTCAGAGTATAAGGCCCGGGTCGTGTCTGGCGCTGTAATGTGCACTTTTCTCTTCCAACTTTTCGTCCTCATCAACCTTTTATTCTGATGATACTGTTCCTGAGCTCCCTGCCTCCCAAAGCCAATTAATGTAGAGCAGAGAGGCATATTCTCAAACAATTTCAACACTGCTCACAGGGCTTCAACGGGAAGTGTTCCTGACATATGTGAAATCAATAGAGGGGAGATGCCCTTTAAAGTCTCGATGGTGTGTAGCAGAGACATGGTTTTGTTTGATCTGCATGATTTGGTGGAATGGGAGGAAAACAGTTTGGCTTTGACATGGAGAATAAAAGGGAAGACGAGAGGCCGTGTGTAGAAGGGGCAGTAATGAACAGTTTTCTTCTGGTTTAAATGATGGGCCATATGTGTAATGTAACAGAGCAGAGCAATGGTCACGCTAAGGTTTGGTGGGCCTGGTGCGAAAAGAGGTTGATTTTTTTTTTTTTTTTTGCTTTAATGTAAAAAACATTTTATTCACTTACAAAGATATATGAAGATCATATTACAAAAAGTATCAATGGTTCACCAAAGTCATTAAAGTTGCATTCCGTAATTTTTCTGGTAGAGATTCTGCCACCTGCTTGTCTCCGTGGAGATGCTTTTGCTTTGCCTGGAGTGTTTCACAGTATGACAGTAAACTAAGCTATCTCCATGGAAACAAGCAGATGACACCAACAGGACAGGAGGTGACCCCTCTTACAATAAAATGCTATTAAATATTAAAGGGCCCATATTACACTATATTCTGAACTATGTTGTAATGTTGTTTCCTCATCACAAACATACCTGGAGTTGTGTTTTGCTTCATTCACACATGTTTAGCACACATGTCCTGCATATTTAGGCTCAGTTATTTTCTCAAACTGAAAACACCCTTTGTGATGTCATGTGGTAATACAGGAAGTGCTCCGGTGTGTTTTTAAGCTACATTTCACTAGCAAGGACCACGCCACAACAATGAAATACGATAAAGATACATACATACATACGATAAAGATATTTATTGACTGTGAATAGATGTGATGCTGGGGGAAGACTCAGGGTGGGGGCTCCGTCTCCAATCCAAAATGGTCACCCAGCTGATTCGGAACCCCCCCTCCTTAAAGATGATGTCTTCAGGCTGAAGGATGGAAGAGAGACACGGGGTGGGAGGGAGGGAGTCGAGTCGAGAGAGCTGACACTGACAGTTTTGTCGGGATAGGCTGTATAAATAGGGCTTCTGGGTAATTGAAGGCGTGGTTGAGATGAGCTGTGGTTGGCTGGCGAGGAGGTTGAGGCGTGGTCCAGCTCCTGAATCTAAGTTAATCATATTAACTCCATATGCCTGCACGACAATCAATTGGGTCACACCCCAGCACGCGCTCTGAGGTCCGAGGGCCAGCTCCAGCTCGTAGTGCCTAAGACGAGACTTAAAAATCAGGGGGGACAGGGCCTTCTCTGTAGTTGGCCCTAAGCTCTGAAACGCTCTGCCCCCCCACGTCCGAACAGCCCCACAGTGGAGTGTTTTAAGTCTCATCTTAAGACCCACGTTTACTCTCTGGGTTTTAACACTGCGTGAGTTGTGTGGTCCTCTGTGTCTTTTATTTAATTTATTTGTATTTATTTATTTATTTATTTATTTAATATCATTTTTAGATTTATGCATTTTAACACTTTTTTATTTATTGTTTTTATTTATGATTTACTAATTAATTTGTCTGTGCAGCACTTTAGAAACTGTGATGTTTATAAAATGTGCTACATAAATAAAGTGGACTGGATTGGATTGGATGATTTCAGCCCTGGAATTGCCTTTCTCTACTAAACTAAAAGTAAAAGAAGCTGTTAACTTGAAAATTACCGCTATATGACCTCACAAGGTGGAACAGAACATTTTGAGCTTTGGAGCATGGCTTACAGCTCACAAGAATCAATGTTGCATAATATAGGACCTTTAAGCAACACCTGCAACTGAATAAATGCAGGATAGATAGGATGTTTAAAGCTATACTCTCGAATATTCCAGGCTAAGCAATGACTCCTTCAGATATGCAGCAGACCCCTACGAGAAAAATTACACAGTGCACCTGTAGTAAAAGAGGTACATTTTTAACAAGCCAGTGCTTTGATGATGTGCTCTCCATGTACTTCAACTTGCAGATGTTTTAAACAAATCAGTCACAGTAAAAATCTCACTAAAGCATAACTTCCGTGCTACTAATAGATGTAGTAGCATGAATACATAGTTCTCTATAGCAATATAAACAAGAAAATGTGACCTCTGTATCCAGCACATGCACTTCATTGATAGTCAATAACACAAGAGCAATTTTCTGGGACGTAATACCATTCTGTCCCATGATTTAATTCCCAAGGTTAATATAATAAAGCCTGCTGCTGAAATTAATTACTCAATTAACAGGAAATAATGTGCGTAGTCGATTAATGTTTTAAGTCGTTTATCACGGTGACCACCACACGAAGCTCTGTTGCTCATTACATGCTGTTGAGGAGTTCGGTGAATGAATTATGCATGAGGAAGAAGTTTGTGATGCTGACTTTGACAGTGAAGGCCTCTCTTCCTCCTCTTTTAACTTGTGCCATGATCTAAAGTGAGCTATGGGTCTAGCAGTATAGTACAGAACACTGCGTCTAACCTCTAGCTCTGTCAAAACGCTTGTTGCTTTGATATTTCTCATATACAGTCCACTCAGCAGGAGTCCAGACACCTTTTACTTGTGAACTCACCTGCTGATTAAAAACCCAGGGCTTACAGTGTGTGCATATGAAAGTTCATAGAGAAAAAAGAGATGGCACTGTCAAAAGTATATGCAGTTCATACAATTTTTTTTTTTTAAATTTTGTGAATATTGTACAAAATATATAAGTATGTATGTTAATCCTACCTCTTAACTATTACCACTTCTACTAGCGACATTTATATGCTACCTTGTATGTTATAAGCTATAATAATAAACTCTTAATTTAAAGGTGCAAGTAACTTTTCTGGTAGAGGGTCCACCATCAGTTTGTCTCCATGGAGATGTTATTGTTTTGTCTGTGAAGAGCTAACTCCACTCACTGTAATGTGTGTGTTTTTAATGTAATTTTGCACCATAAAAACACCTGAAGTTGAATAAATGCATGATATGTTTAATGCCATAACGTGGAACATTCCAGGCAATGCAATAACAGGCGAACAGGTCTAGTTGAAGGCCGCCACAGAAAAGTTGCCCCTGTTTGGAATGTTTGACAATATGGCATTAAACTTACCTATAAAATTACATGTGTTTTTATTGCTCAAAAATACATTAAAAACATACATTCATGCTGCAAGCGGGTGTCTCTCCACAGATATGACTTGTAACTGTCTTTGCCATTGAATGACATTTTAGGCAAATCTATAATATTTCCATGGAAACCAGCAGGTGACAGACCCTGCAGAAAAAAGTGACATAATGCATATTTATCATACTCAGGGGTGAACTGGGTTTTAAAACACAAAAACATTAGTGTTGCTCTGTGAACTGCTTCAGGTCGATTGCAGAGAAAAGAGTATTTTAAGTGTGGTCAGTGGAGGGCTGTTGAACAGAAAACGCATAATGTATTCTAATGCTTTTTTTTCTCATTCTGAATTTCTCGAGAGAGTCTTGGGGACACTTTGGCTGAATTCTCTCTCAGCTCTGGGCAGTGAACATGCTGACGATGTGTGCCACCTCTTGGCTGCTTCCAGTATACAACTGATACTCTGATACGCAGCTGATGTCATCAACACTTCCTGAAGCTGTGATGCTAACTGTAGGCTCTGCCCCGTCTTTAAACTCTGTTAACCTGAGCTTTAATTTAACACAATCTGACTTAGCTGGAATTACAACAGGTGAGCTGATTTTTACTGTTAAACAAACTCCTCTCAAATTATATTACAGCAAGAAACTAACATTAGCCTAAACCAAACTCCATGATCATATTGATGACAGACTCCTGAAAATGTGTTTAAGTCCATTTTCTCTTGAGGTTTCATACAATTTAAAAACGTATTTAGCAAAGTTTGCTAATGAATACGTCGTGTCACCTTGGTAACTGGTGAACATTTCGCCATAAAAATGCAGCAGTACACCCCTAGTGCAATGTCACTGCAGAGTATCAATAAATACAGTTTTAAAAGTAACAAAGTAATAATTTATAGAGTTATATGTTACCGCTTCAGTTTTTTTTCAGTGTTTTTTGATTTGTTTGAATTTAAATATTCTTCAAACAGTTTCTCCTTTCTCGCTAAAGCATTTCCACACACTGATATAGTCAAATTTTCATATTTAATCTCTTGGACAGTTTGTGTGTAAAAATCCCTCAGTCGTCAAGGTAGAATTCATGGCAAAAGGAGAAATTCAACTTGTCAACTCGACAAACGTTTATTTTGGTCGAATATGTTTCGTCATCCAAGTTGCTTCTTCAGTTCTGCTCAGAGCGCCGGTGGATATTTGCCTGAAGGGAGGAGCTAACTACCCTGGAACTACTCTCTTATTTAAGGAAGGATTGACAATCCTTCCTTATATAGAAATGGAGGCCTCAGACATCATCTGTCTCCTATTAATAACTCCATCCACAGACCTAAATCAAAACAACAAAAAAACAACAAAAAAACAAAAAACAATAGGACTAGCCAGGTCATGTCCAGAGGTGTGAAAGCACCCATCAGGGACCTGAATGATTATGCTAATATGGCCCTACACTCAGTTCAATAGGCCTCGCAAACAAACAGAAACTGTAAACAAGTAGGTGTGTTAGTTTCAGAGTATTTTCAGGGTAGTTAGCTCCTCCCTTCAGGCAGATATAAAGCAGTGTCCACCAGCTTCTGACCAGAACTGAAGAAGCAGCTTGGATGAGCTGCGAAACGTATTCGACCAAATAAACTTTTGTCCTGTTGACAAATTGAATTTCTCCTTTTGCTCTTGGACAGTGGCAGGTGTCCAAACATTGTGACAAATAATACAGAGGCCCACACTTACTGTACATAATCAACATCACTCGGTCAGCTGTCTGAGAACAGCCAGCATTGTAAACCTATTATGTAAAATGTACCAGGATCAGTCACCACCTGTGGGATGCTGTATTGTATATTCTGACACATTTTTATCACGCATTTCTCAAGATACTGACTAACACTAACACCCACAAGAAATGCAGTTGTTTTATAGATACTCTGACTGTTACGTAATGACAATTTCACCAGAATAATTTTGCTGATCAAGGTTTTAAGTTTGAAAAATGAACCCCACCCAATAAGAAGTGATACAAGTCTGGAAAAAAAATCAGTAATCACAATGACTGTACATGAATTTTCGTTTTGTTTATCAAGTTTTACAGAATCAGAATCTAAATGCTTGGGGCTTTTTAGTTTATATGGTCTTATCAGCCAATTCTGTCACAGTAAAAGTAAAGGATATGGAGAGGAGAACAGATTTTGGAAGAACAAATTTATTATTTTGATTTTTTTTTTATTTGATTGACTGTCTTTGTTCTTGACTCTTATTTAAAGGTGCACTGTGTAACTTTTCTGGTAGAGGGTCTGCCACCTGCTTGTCCATAAAGATATTATTGCTTTGCCATGATTATTCTACAATATGGAAATAAACATTACAATGGAGACAGGTTAATGGTCAGATCTATGGAGAAGCAAGCCTGCACCTGGTAAGAATTTTTAACGTATTTTTGAGCTATAAACACCTCTAATTGAACAAATACAAGGGAGACATGTTTAATTCCCTACTGTGGAACATTCCAGGCAAAGAAGCAACATCTCCATGGAGAAAAAGAGGTAGGAATAACTAAATAAAATAAAACCAAATCAGAAAATATGACTGATCAACAGAAGGCAGTCCTAATATATACCGCCCAGTCCTAATATGAAGTGATATTGATTTTGTACGCCCAACACTACAGCTGCTTGTGGTCCTGTACTTGCACTCACTAATCAGAGCACTAAATAAGAATTCCCAGTGCATTTCTCAGATCTCTTTATGAGCTGCAGAAGTAGTTTAATGACTGGCTTTAGCTCCAAGCTTAAAAACAAGTGTGCACTTGTTTGTTGATATGGTTCATCTCATTTAATTAAATCTGTGCTGAGAACAGTATAATAAGGAACAACTGTTTGTAAAATGGCTGCTTTGGAAGCTCTACAATTCAATTAAGTAACTCACTGTTGCATCTGTAACAAAGGAAGCACTGGGGATGGAAGAGAAGAGTGGGATTAATGAATCACAATGAGGATTAGCCAGTGCAATTAACTATTTATTTCATATTTGAGTTATTTTTTTAATGTGTGTAATATTTCTCAATAATGTTCCAATCAATAAACCTTATTTCTATTGGCCAATAAGAACAGCCATAGCTGACCGAAGTGCATTTACATACATGAATTGTGTATTTTTTACACAAATATAAAACATATTTTCTAAAAAACAAACAAACCAAAAAACAAAAACACCCCAGTGAAGGCAAACTGTACAAATTGTGACTGATTGACTGATTCAGTTTTGACTCCTTATGCCCCTTTTACCAGTCATGATAATGATAATGACATGGTATATGTAAAAAGTCATTTGATATGCCATTTCTATACATTTCTACATTCAGTATGGAATGATTGACAAATGCTATTCATTATACATGTTGAGGGTCTAGACTGTGAGGGTCACTTTCTCTTGTTTCTCAGGGCGTTGACTTGTGCTCTGTTCAGTGTCAGTGGTACCAATGTAATGTCCCCCACACCAAAGTTGGAGTGAAAGTTGGACTGGAAAATATAATCTATAAAAGTGAGTAATCTTTCTAGTATTGTGTTATGATGAACATACAGTAAAGTGCAAAATATGGTACGGAAACTATTTTTATTTTATTTTTTTTGCAAAGGATGACAGTGGAAAACTATTATATTGTGCTTATGTTTATGCCAAGTCATTGATTTAGATTAGGAGTGTTTAAACATCCTACATTATGCACATTTAACATACCTCGAGTTGTGTATTGGTTCATTCACATTTTTTTCTAGTGAAGGTGTATGGAGTTTAAAAACACAGTGGAGCACTTCCTGTATTACCACATGACATCACAAGGTGGAACAGAGCATAAATATGCAGGGTTTTTGTGTTAAACGTGTGCATTAAACAAAAAAACAACTCCAGGAATGTTTCTGATGAAGAAACAACATTATAACATGTAGTAGATTAGAAAATAGCATAATATGGGCCCTTTAAACCGATTTTACCATCTTGAGAAAACACTCTGAAATTGATCTAATTAAGCAGACTCTTTACAATTGTTATATACCAATCCTTTGTTATTTGTGTAAAGTGAGAATAAAAGTTCTCACATCAAATACCACATTAATGGACATGGAAAGAGCGGTTATTGCTTAAAACCTAATGAGGCTGGACCATATTTAAAACCTGAACCAAACCTGAACCAGAAACATAAAAACGTAAAACAAGAAACATCACAGACCTAATGCATGCAGACTTAAATACAGTTTTAAAGGGCCCATATTACGCTATTTTCTGATTTTTATTACATTGTTTTTACATTGTCTGATGTAACTCCATCATACCTGGAGTTGTGTTTTGTTTCATTCACACATGTTTAACGCACAGATCTTGCATATTTACGCTGAGTTCTTCCCTGAAATATAAAACACACTGTTCCACTTGTGATGTCATGCGGTAATACAGGAAGTGCTCCACTGTGTTTTTAACTTCATACACTTTCATTAGAATCATTTGGATACTTTCAGCCCTGGAATTGCTGATCACTACAAAACTAAAGGTAAAAGTAGCTGTTAACTTGAAAACTACCGCTTCATGACATCACAAGGCTGAACAGATTATTTTGAGCACTGAAGATGTAGACAGACTAATGACGCAGGATTAAACATGTGTGAATGAAATGAAACAAAACACAACTCCAGGTATGTTTGTGATGAGGTAACAGCGTTATAACATGACTTAAAGCTCACAAGAATCAATTTCACATAATATAGGGCCTTAAAACTTGTCTAAGCCAACATTATAGTGCCATGTCCCTAAAATACAGGCAAGCACTGGGACATTTACGTTTTGCACATTGATACATGAATATTTTAGCAAACAACAAGCCAGTCCGTGATATATAGTCTATAAAATGCTAATATTCACTATAGCCACTGTACACTGAGACATCCGATTGTACAGGAGCCAGAAAGCTGTCCTTTCAGCACCACAAAGCTCTGCTCACAGTTGTCTGAAACATGACAAACTTTGCATACATGAATGTATTTGTATGTCATTATGGCATGCTTCATGGGTATGAGTACAGCTGCCTAGTTATTTATTCCACAAATGATAAAAAGATTAAAATGTAGAGTAAGAAATGCCATTTGACTCAAACCATTACTTTGCATCTGTGTGATGTTTACACCTGTCTACTCCTTTTGCTGTATAGAAAAACGACAAACTCATTGACTTTTACTGTGAGACGTGCCTAATACCAGAATTTCATTGTACTTTGTCTGTGAATATGTTTACAGGCACACCAAAAATTGGATCATTATTACAGTTACATCTGATGTGAGCAGTTTGTTCTGATAGATCACGTCTGTGTAGGTTTTGTCAGGAAAGATTATGCAAAAAGGGCAATCTAATTCCCCAAAGATTCACATGAAAGAGAACATTTAATATAATTTGCCTTCTAAATATAACACTTGCTGTAAAAATCTGTTGATTAACTGGCTCTTGTCAGGTCTTTTTGATAATCAGATTTCTTTTGTGCAAGTAAACAAAGGTCAAAAGTCAGATATAATTATTGGGTTATCTTGTTATTCTAGTAACTACTCAAGATTTCTGCTGTTCATATATTGCTCATTATTGTTTCTAACTTTGTTGAAGTTTTAAGCAGCAGTAGTGATTAATAGCAGCCATGGTATTCCCTTTAAATGCAACTTCAGCCTATATGAAATCACTACAGTAAGAAGTAACACGGATACTTCTTGCCACGGGTCTGATCATGCGTTCAAAAAGAGACTATAACAGCTCCGTGCGTGTTCTGCGCTCACCTGTACCAGTCCAGTCCTCGGTCATAGTTCCGGTCAAAGAAGTGTGGCTCTGTGCCCAGAGCGCGCACATCTGGGTGGATCCGGATAAACTCCAGCACCGCTCTCGTGCCGCCTTTCTTCACGCCGACTATGAGCGCGTTCGGCAGTTTCTTATTCCCGTACTTTTGCGCCATGCTTATGTTTTTATTCAACTTCCCTTCGCTCCAGTGACTCCCGGTAGTGCTAGGTCCAGCCGCGTCTCGCTGCGCCTCTTTAAAATCCACGAAAGCCGAGGTGCAGCCCTCCTCCACTTTCCCAAGAAGTTTCTTGCCTCCAGCGTTCTTGCTCGTTACGCACCGCTTGTCCTCATACGCCTGGTTGGTCATGATTGTTCCGCGACAGAAGATGATACTGTAGCATAAATATGTGCAAGAGAGCGAAATGGTGAAAATGAAGGCAAATCTGGCGCTGAATCTGTTTGGAGAGGTGAGGAGCCTATGTGCCATGTCTCCATTGGTTCAAAGTGCTGCATGTTGTTCCATCGGAGCGCGCGCTGCTCTGTGCTCTGCTCTGGTTACGGTCTGCCAATGATAAAGGCGCTCAAGTCACATATATTGGTGAAGTGGGAAAGCGCGCGCGCGTAATTCCTCTGTGAACATTATAACCGGCTTCTAATGCACATGTCTGTTTCAAACTGGATCCAAACCCTATAGACGAATCGCATTTAGACTCGAAAATATTGCTCCAAAACACATGATCCAAACAGCGCGCGATTATAAAGTCATAAAAATACGATTGCCTGCAACAGTATCATTCCTGACGTCATATTTCATAATCTTTTGTGCAAATTGTATTTTAAAGGGCATCTTGAATATTTCACACCCGACAGAATGTATTGGATTTAAACGAGTAGATCTGCACCTTTACAAATGTATGTAGACAAGCCAAGGTTTTCAAAGCCCCAAGACCTCCAAATGTCGTGAATCTTATTTGTTATATAATATCTCACAAAGAGATTCTGAAGGTTTGGTGGGGAGATTTCTGCGTCACTGCGATGCTTTACGCGCAATAGTCTTAGCATGAAGTGCTATAGATAGAGAGGATGTGAGCTTTCTTTCAAAAATATGAAGTGCCTCATGAGTGTTTACGAGACACACAAGCTCTCCAAGTGGGAAGCAAAGGGTTCATGGTAAAAATAAAAACAAACTTTAAAGTAACAATTATAAAAAATATATATATTTAAGGAATAGTGAGAAATGTATTCTAATGATAGACTGATCAAATGTATTCATTTTGGTAGAACTACTTCTTGGTGGATTTTTTTTTTTTTTTACCAATATCTAAAACCAACTGTTAAAATAACATAAAAACTAAATATGCAAGGATGGATGTACACCTATTTGTGTTAATTGTGTCTTAAAAATCATTGTAATATTATGTGTATTACTTTCAAAAAACTATCAACATCTAGTTTACACAATTAATGATTTTGTGGTTGCTATGCATAGTTCTTCGTGGACACTGGGAAGTGGGCACTGGACTGCAAGGACACCCATTGTGGTTGTAGTGAATGAGTAATTAACAAGAGATTTCAAGAGCACAGGAAACAGAAAATAATGTATTTTTTCTCATTGACATTTACATTTATTATATAATGTAAGATTATGATCACTGATGCATATGTCTTTAGTATAGGAGAGAAGTGCATTTTTGAAAGTAAAGTACATTTTTAGAAATCATTTTTGCTGTGGTGATGAATTTCCCTTTAGAGGCAATAAAATACAACCTATTTTAAGCTTCATCAAATTCATCTGATCAGTTTTTTGTGACAAAACGTAACTTGTAAATCCAGGTTTGTTTTAGATACTGTTGCAGTGCTAAAATATACCTTTAGCACTTATATCCTTTAAACTTACTGTATATTGTTCTATATATTCCACACAGGCTCTTGTTAGCTCCTTATGCAGTGAGAAGGCTCTGCTTCAGTCGACTCACACAAATCGACAGACGTGCTCATGCTGTGAATCACACTTACATTTGTGTTCATCTGTCTCCCTCACATCCTTTTCACTCTGAACAAACAGCTACTTCTTCAATAGGGAAACACTACCACGGAGAGCTCACACCGAGCCCTATACCAGACCTACACAGCAAATCTGCCAGTGTTAATATTCCAGTGTAACTTGTATTTAACACTACCCAGTGTTAATTTACCACTGAACTAGGTAGAATTAACACTACCACAGTAAGTTAGTGTAAGTGTTAGTGTAGATTTTGCGTGTTAAACTGTGCCTACACTGTCAGTGCTAAACTTGACTCCGCCCTTCAGTTCCGGAGTTTGAAGAAGGAGCAGCTGCACGGCTGCCATTTTTCTGCTCGCTTCGGTAAGGTCTGCTTTTTCAAATACTGCATTTTAGACTGTTAAACTGTCAGAATTAAATGAGTTTGCTACATGGTCTCTGCATAAAATGACAGGAAATGTTCAAAAGGTTAACTTTTTTTTAATAATTGTTACTATTGCTCACAAGTTAGTATCAAACTGTACTGTACAGTCTGTACAGAAAAACACATAGTGAAAAACGCGGTCCTTTTATACTATTTCTCAGCTACAGCTGCTAAAGGAAACTCTCAAGTGACGGACGGACAGGGACAGGCGGGACAGACTGCGGAGAATTGTGTTTTGTTTCATTCACACATGTTTGAGTAATGCTGCATTATTAGACTGTGAGCAACTTTAAAATGATCACTATGGCTTTTGGAAGAACGCCAAGATTAGCAGGACACTGTTTAAGAACTTAGTTTCAAAGGTACTGTTTGGCTCAGTTTACAATATTTGTCAAAAAGGACATTTCTTGTGTTCTACAAATTGACGTGTTAAGACTATGGAAACTGGAGTTTGACTTGGGTTGTTTGCATGATGCGTCATCAAAAGGCCTTTTGACTGGCCTGTATTTTTTACATGTCTTTAATGTATTTTGATTAGTACTGCAGCTGGAAAATCAAGTCGTAAGAATTGAATGAGTTATATTTTTGTAAATCTGTTTGCAGTTTCATGGGGTGGAGTAGTGGCTAAATGTTTTGTACTGAGCAATTTAAGAAAAAAATAATAAATGCTCTGTATTATACATTTTGTGTTGTTTTTGCAGGTTTATGGGGTGTAGTTATGGAGAGGTATAGGGTTTACTTAAATTTTACAGTGTAATTGCATTACACCTGTGAGTGCAAATTGCTAGGAGTTGGGTGTAAATATTACAGTGTTAATTTTGTAACACTAACTCTAGTGTAGAATCCTTCAGCACTTATCAGTGTTAATTTAGTGACACTAAACACCAGTGTAGACATATATGTACACTAGGGAGTGTTGTTTTTGACACTGTGAGTGTTAAAAACAACACTAGGTCAGTGTAAAATATTGTACACTTTCAAAAGTGTAAATTTAACATTGAAAATTTAACACTTAACTCGATACATATACACACTTTTAAAGTGTTAAAATTGACACTGTCAGTGTTAATTTAACACTGGTGAATTTGCTGTGTACATGTACAAATATACTTTCAAACACTAGTAAGGGCAAACAGGCATTCATAATTAAAGCATATACTCAAAAGTACATTGTCCATCTTTGGACAATAATAAATAATGCTTGGAAAATGTAGCCCTGTATGGTTTCACTTGGTTATGGGTGCCATCTTGAGGACTTTCGGTCATTAAAAGAAACAATGTTTTCTTTTGAATTGACAATAGTTGATTTTACATTTTTGACCTTTATATGTGATCTGATCTTTTCGTAACAATTTCACACAATTTCTGCCACAGTTTTAGTAATTTGAAATTTCATAGGATTGTACAAAGGCCTATCTGCATGTATTTATTACCTATTAGTACTGTACTGCTCCTCCCATGCAGTTTGGTTGCATAAGATTCACATATTTATATAAAGGTTCTCATATTTATTTACTATAGTCAAAAAGGCAAAATATGGTATAAATGACCATAATGTGTAAACGTGCATTGTGTAACTTTTCAGAGCAATGACATATCCATAAACAAGCAGGTAACAGACCTCCAGCAAAAAAGTTACATAGTGCAACTGTAATTAAAAAAAACAAAACAAAAAATCTGTATATTCCTGACCACCAGTGATACAGATTGACATATGCTTGGCCAGTGTAAAATCTAAAATACATTTAAATTACATTTTTCAATTTCATTTTTTTTTTGGTTACATAATTCTACCCATAGACTACTGTCACAACTCTCCCCTCTTTCAACTTGAAAAAACAACTCTGAGTAATACCAATAAAAGGGAACATTATACAGTTTGTTGCCTGTATTTCTGGAGGTATTACTTAGAAAGCCATTTATTTTTTTTCTTTTGACTCAAACACCTCCCACTGAACCTTTTCCATGTCAAATTAGACTCCCATCAAATACACATCACATCTCGCTCAGTGTTGTTGACTCAGATTGGCCACTTGCTGCTTTGTGCCAATTAACCAGCGTTTTATCTGTGTGCCCATGTATTAAGCACAGCAGAACTGGCAGCTGCAGCCTGGCTCGCCCCGCTCGCCCATCACACACTGTTGGCCTCAGGGATTCAGATCTTGTTCACTTTTTAAGCCGATCAAAACCTGGGCGAATAAGCAAACTCACATGTGGTCGTCTGGGTAATGAAACACCTACGATTTCATCTTTGAGTCTGGTGCATACGTAGCACTTTTCCATTTACATGTCATGGGAACAGGGTGTAGAGTCAAGGCATGAAGTTCCCTGAGTTTGTTCACAAATCAAACATACGCAAAAGTTGACATTTGAATAACTGATTAATTTGTGTGGTGGCTATGTGCCATAGCATTGGAATTATGTGAGGTGGAAATTTACATGGTCACAACTCAGTGTCTTCATTGTAATAGAAAATGAATGGCCAAAATCCCTACAAATTTAAATAAATTAAATACACAGTGTTCCTTTTAGACTATTATCTGCAAGTTCGCAAAAACTGTTCATTTTGATGTTATAAATCATTCAATAGAGTATTTCAACATCTGGACTTATATCACAAGGTGGAACAGAGCATTTTGAGCTTTGGAGATGTAGACTGGCTTAAATCTCACAACAGTCAATTTAGCGTAATGTAGGACCTTTAAATAGGACCTTTTAATTTCCTAATCCTAATACCCTATTCACCTTTTTCAGTTCAAAGCTGGAACTTCCACAAAAAGGATACAACTGGAAAATTCAAAAACTTTGTAGGACTCATCACATTGTGGAGTAGCAGCTCCACTCCAAGCTCTCCACATGTAAGAAATACATATCCACGTCTCTGTTTGAGCCGATACTTCAGACACTCTAAACAAGAACATGTCCTCTCCTACCTGATTCACAGAGTACAGAATACAGCCAAACAAAAGCAGACACAGGGGTAAAGGCCAGGATCAGCGTGAGTCCTCTCTCTCAGACGACTGTGGTGTTAGCTAATTGCTCCTGACATTTAGCCAAGTGTTGTTTAAATCTAAAGTATTCAGACACCTTCACTTCCCCTTTGTCTCACCCAAAAGCAGAGCACAGTTACAATGGCATCATATTAACATCCTCTGTGCGTCTGCTTACCGGACTCTACTGTTTTCATTATCTCACTGTTTGGACTGTCAAGGCTCTGCAGTTTTCTGAAAGATTTGAACAGTCAACACCCCCCCTCAATAAACTTCCACTATATTTATACCACAAAAATGAGATGTAGGCAAAATACCTGTATGGTGCTCTATACTTTTTCCTTGATTTCTTGCACTATTTCTTCAAGTAAGTACATTGTACTTTGATAATTACTCAAATACTGTAAATAAAAAGCAAGATTAAGTTGTTGGTTATAAAGAAATACGATTTAAATTGAGGATTTGTGCATTAAAAAACCCCCCAAAAAAACAACTAAAATCTTGACAAGTTAAAGTGACTTGAATTAAAGGTGCATTGCGCAACTTTTCTGGTGTTAGGTCCATCATCTGCTTGTCTTCATGGAGATGTTATTCCTTTGTCTATAGTGTTCCACTGTAGAGATTAAACCTGGGTCTTGTCTGGTGTGGTAGATCTGGACCTCTAGGCTCAGGTGCTCAAGGCCTGCTCCTGTGCAGCCCGGATGAGGGCCTCTGTGCTGTCCTTCAGACCAGCCATTGATAGGATTTCTTGATATCAGCCACTTCAGTTATGTTTCGGTGGTACACCCCATGTAGGGGCTTGTCCTGCCATGATGGTCCCTCCAGCACCTCTTCCTCTGAGCTCCACTGTCTGAGACATTCCCTGAGTACATCATCTGTCGGGGCCTTGTCCTTAATGTACTTATGGATTTTGGATGTTTCATCCTGGACAGTGGTTCCCACACTCACTAGTCCTTGGCTTCCTTCCTTCCGGCTCACGTACAGTCTCAGGGTGCTGGATTTGGGATGGAACCCTCCATGCATGGTCAGGAGCTTTCGTGTCTTAACGTCTGTGGTCTGTATCTCCTCCTTTGGCCAGCTTATGATTCCTGCTGGATATCTGATCACTGGCAGGGCGTAGCTGTTTATTGCCTGTGCCTTGTTCTTGCCATTGAGCTGGCTTCTTAGGACTTGTCTTACTCGTTGCAGGTATTTGGCCGTAGCCGCTTTCCTTGTTGCCTCTTTAAGATTGCCATTTGCTTGAGGGATACCAAGGTACTTGTAACTGTCCTCAGTGTCTGCTATTGTTCCTTCTGGGAGTGAGACCCCCTCTGTGTGGACTACCTTCCCTCTCTTTGTCACCATCCTACTACATTTCTCAAGCTCGAATGACATTCCAATGTCTGTGCTGTAGATCCTGGTGGTGTGGATCAGTGAGTCGATGTCTCACTCGCTCTTAGCATACAGCTTAATGTTATCCATGTAGTGGAGGTGGCTGATGGTGGCCCCGTTTCTGAATCAATATCCATAGCCAGTACAGTCGATGATTTGGCTAAGGGGGTTCAGACCTACGCAGAACAGCAGTGGGGACAGTGTGTCTCCTTGGTATATTGATATATGCCACATTTGATGGACACTTGTGCAAGTGGCTTGCCATTGGTTTCAAGGGTGGTTTTCCACAACCACATCGAGTTTGCAATGAAGGCCCTTAGAGTCCTATTGATATTGATATTGTACAACTCCAAGCACTCAGTGATCCATGTGTGTGGCATTGAGTTTCTTGTAATCAATCCAGGCACGGGCAACTGTTTGGTCAACCAGGAGTTGGTGTTTGGCTCCCCTGGTGTTTTTGCCCCTTCTGTGCTGTGCTCATGTATTGATCCATGTGCCCGCTTATCTTAGCCACGATGATGCCTGACATGAGCTTCCGTGTTGTGGAGAGACAGGTTATTGGTCAATAGTTGGATGGGACTGTACCCTTTGAGAGATCCTTCAGGATCAGGATCGTACGCCCTTCAGTTAGCCATTCAGGGTGAGTCTCTCCCTAACTCCCCTCTGACTTGGCATCCTGGCTCCCCCTTGCTGTAGCATTTATGTTGTACCTCATCAATCTCTAGTTGTGATAGCACTAGCAGTTGATAGTAGATAGCAGTTGCCGTTTGTGGATGTTGGAACACTGAGCTACTAGTTGTTTGGCTGTCAGCTTGGACTGTGGGTATCGAAGTGACCATTTCTCCCACATCCTGTTCATGTAACCCTTCTGATTAGGGTTATTGGAGTAGTAGCATTCCAACAGAACCTTCTTCTCGCCCATTTCCGCCCTGTTCCAGTAGCCCATTTTTCATCAAGGTTCCCCTGCACCTGACACAGACCTTGTTTGGCTGGGTGAAGCGCAAAGCTCAAGTCTTCCAAATACAGCTTTGGTGTTAACTTCATTGCACAGTCAAGCAATCGCTATGATTGTTGGTGGGTCACACACTGGAACACGGAGGACAGCTCAGCAGCAGCAATTTTATCGTACATGGAATCATCCTGTTTCTTAAAGAAAGATGAGACCAACGTGTTGGTCTGTACTGTTGCGATGTTGGTACAGTGCAATTTGCTGCTAGCATGTAGTCTAACATCTGCTTCTCCTCCATGAGAAACACCAAACTCTTTTCTACACACTTTACAGAATGCTTTCATTTCATTGCTTAGGGCTTTGGCAATCGACAGGTACTTCCCCACCCACTCATCCCGGTACCTGCATTAACACTTTTGCTTTTTTTACGGCGTGTTAGGGTTCTGGTACACCAAAATAAACAAAATAGATAGATTGTAGCCGGGGCTGCACGCAGTCACTTAGAAGCCGTCAGGAGCTGCGTGCAGTCGACTCAACCTCTCTATGAACAGTTTTTAATGTTTATCAGAAAATAACTACTCAGTATTCTGTTTGAGTGTAATTTTCTGGACATTTGGGGTCGGATTCGGGATTTGGGACAACAGCTTAGATTTCAGGACTGTTCTGAATTTTTCGGGATGTCTGGTCACCCTACGGACCCTCCACCAGAAAAGATGCACAGTGTACCTTCAAACATTTTATATTGAGTAAAATTATCTATCATGGAACAAGTCTTTTTGTAGTTGAAATACACCTAGTTATACTGAAGCTAAATCGTACGTTGGTTGAATTAAGAAAAAATGACTTATTCCACTGGCAGATAATTTTACTTGTCAAGTGAAATCTACTAGATCAAATAAAATCTTCTTAATTTGAGTACTTTGAACTTACTTAGATATTACTTTTTGCAGTGTGTCCCAGTATTTGTACTACCCTTTCACCCACACTACAGCTGATTTTGAGTGCATAATACAATTGTGACAGTAAGTGTTTTGTTAATGGCTGTACTTAGCTTCAATGTCAATGAAGCTATGGACAGACATCTGGTCCCAGTCATTCTCAGGGATGTAGACCTCACTGCTGAGTTTGATTTATTACTCCTGCGTCTGCTGCTCATCGCTGTCACTATAAATGTGAAGTGAATTTTTATGTTTTTATGCTACTGGGCAAAATGATTGTAAAAATACATGACTGTTAAAAGTGAAGTTGTTATATAGTGAACAACTGTAGAGGGACTTATAGGTGTGTTTTGTAACTTTTCAGGCAGTGGGTCTGACACTTGCATTGTCTTTGTGGAGATGTTATTGCTTTGTCTGGAATGTTCCACAGTAAAGCATGTAAAGGTCCTATATTACGCAAAATTGAGCTATATACAGTAGTTTTCATTAATTTCACTTTTTATATGAATAGTGAGTGAATAATATTTGACTTCATCTTGCAGTGACCAAGATGGATGAGCTGGTTCACTGTTGAGTTTGCGTGTTGATGTGGACTCCCCTCTGGCCCGTCCCTCTTTTGAACAGTAATTTCCCTTTTTTCCTCCCTAGCGTGATGCTTAAAAGTTGTCAGCGAGGAGAAATGTGCTCTGGCTACCCACTGAGATCTTAGAACCAACCCAATGATCAAAATCCCACTCTGAACAAAATGACTTCATAAACGAGCTTCCATACAGAGCAGTACAAATGTGTCAGCCTTAGATACCCCACTGCACTACAAGCCCACGTGTCAAAGTCAATTAAAAAGTGAAAATAAGATACAGACTTGTTTTGGTTTGAGCTAAAAGCAAATATTTATACAGTTATAACTAATGCTGTGCTTTCTATAACTCAAACTAACTCCACGACATCACAGGGCACAGTGAGGAGGTAGGTGCTGGTGCAAGAAGGTCCCAGCATTCATTAGGGTGAATTTTCAGTTTTCCAAGCGCTGTTGTTTCTCCCATCAGCCTAAAACCTAAACATCATGTTGGGGGGTTTTCTACATGTATCTCTGTTGGTGGAATGTTCATCAGACACAATGCACATATTAGCAAACACAGACAAAAACATTTAAGAAAGTCTGAAAAAATAAAAATGTATTTAAACAACAAATTTTCAGGACTCTGTGATCAATACAATCATTCATGGTCATGTTTAGGGGTTTGATGAAAGACTAACTAAAACCTGTTGGCTAATGCTAACTAGTGTGTGTGCTGCAAAGTATCAATAGACAAAATCCTCCAGTCAAGATCTATGCTTTAGTCTGAAAACCCATTGGCACTGAAGGATGGGTGAAATGCAGAGCCAAAATGTTCAAATTAAAATGTAAATAATGCCATAAAATAAGATTATTATTTTTATGTGGCTTGAGAAGACAAAAAACTAAAATCTGTAATAAATACATTTTTGATAGAGAGCAAATTCAATAAGCCCTGCCACAAGAGGTCAGAAAAAGTACAGGATGTGAATTTTGATCCTCATGTATTTTTAATAGAGGCTTCCATGTAGTTGTAGTGTATATCTTTTGAATAAAGCTGACAAGTTGTTTGAATAATTCCAATGATCTTTAAATAGTCTTTTCATGATCATGTCAGTGTGATTTCACTTTAAACTAAAAAGGCCTTTCTCTGCTCATGGCTCTGTATGGATCAATGAAGCATTAGACCATATATCTATTAATAAAGACATGGGGAGAATATTTAGAGCAGTCTATCCATAATTTATATTTAAATCCATCTTGGCTGTTACTTCATATTCAGAGCTCATTTCGAGCTATGCCAGACAGACTGCGCCTTCATCCCACAGGAGTCCCATCTCCGTTAATGTTCTTAGTGGGATTTGGGAGGATTGAGAAGAAAAGGGTGCTTGGTGGTGACTATGGAAACCCAAGGGAGACGAATCTGGGAATAACTTCAATGTAAAACTATATTTGCCCTTGAGATCAGCACATTATCATTCTAATATCATTCATGGCATAATAAAACTGTACTTCCAATGCCAAGATGTCCATGGTCTCTTGTAGTGGAACGCCTTTTTGAAAGCTCTACCCAAGCCTTTAATTTAGGGGTCAATGCTTTTTCAAATGAAACCTTGTAGTGTGCCTTTCGTTTCTGAACGTTTGAGTCTGTTTAAATGTGTTATTTATTCAAACTAAAATAACTGTTTTAATTATTATGCTAAATAAATCTAGAAATAAACATAGATGAAAACTATATAATTGTAAGTATTATTAATAGTAATATTATTTATTAATTAACAAATTAAGAACTTTTTCTTGGTGGTAACTTATTTCTAATTTATTTTTATTATTTCTCATAATTATAACTCTTAATTATGAGATAGTGATTATGTTTTGAGATACAAGGTCAGAATCTCATAATTTTGCCTTAATGCTGTTCATTAAAAAGCTAAGAAAAAATGTGTTTCTTATTTTCTTATGGCAGACGTTGGCTTCCATAATAAAAGTGTGTCTTAGAGTTTTGATATTTGCAGTGACATCAAGCTGGGGATGTTCTGCATGTAACTCTAATTGTGGAATGTTTAGGATGGTGAACAATGCACACTATCAAAAATACAAAAAAATGGATTTAAATAATACATTTTTAAGTATCAGTAAGGGCGTTCATGGTTCTGTTTAGGTGTTTGATTTTCAACAAAAAGGTGACCAACTGAAAAACTGTCTGACTAATGCTAATCACTAATTTTATGAGTGAGACTTGTTTAAAAGCATAAATCAGCTCTCCTGTCGTAGTTTCAGCTTAGTCAGTTCTTTCTGATCAGATTGTGTTAAAATAAAGCTCAGATTAAAGTCTAACAAAGCCACAGACAGAGCAGTTCTTACAGTTAGCATCACACCCCCAGAGAATGTTGACGACATCAGCTGCAAAGTATCACTGGGCACACACACAGCTTATGCATGTTTTTAAACACAGCACTTGTTGCATGATTTAAAGTTTGTTTTTCTCTCAAGGTTGCCTCTCTATAGCGTCCTTCACATATTCCTCTGAACAGAATACCACACAGTCCCATATAGTGCAGAACTGGGAATAAAATGCTTCAATCATTCATCACTAACCTTGCTCTAGTGACACAGCGGAGAGACTCGGAATACAAAAGAACAAGGAAGAACTGGAGAGGAAGCTGCTACTGCTACTGATGCTGCTGCTGGGGGCCATTTGTCATAGTTTTTGCCACATAGACAGAACTGAAGAGCGGTACCATTTGGCTTTGGGAAGGCTGTGATGAGGCCTGCATCACATGACCTGAAGGAGAGATGATGGAGAGTTGGAGTGGAATTGTTGTAATGTTGTTTCGTCCCTCTTATGTAATGTAATAGACTTAGATGAACTATTGATTTTATTGAACGGAAATTATTTGAACACAGTAGCTCATACATCACAATATATTATAATAACTAATAATTCTAATAGCAAAAATATAAACAATCATAATAAATTTAAAGTAAGTAGCAAAAGGTGTCAAAAAGGCATAATTATATAAATGTACAAATAAAAATAAAATATAGAAATATAGTAATACAATATATATCACATACAAGGGGTGGGTAAGGAGAAACAGTGCAAAGATCATATGATGATTGACAGGACATAGTCTGGTGCAGTGGGTGAGTTGTTGTACAGTTGTAGGGAGTATTATCTCCTCTGTCCCTCTATAGTCTGGTGCAGTGGGTGAGCAGGAGTGTCCATGATGGAGAGCAGTTTGTCCAGTGTCCTCCTGTTCCTCACTGTGACAAATGTCTCCACCTCACAGCCGATCACATGACCAAATTTACGGATCAGTTTGTCAGTATAATGCATGGGCTATTTTAGCGTTGTCTCCTTGAATACAGTATTGCCAAGAATATTTCACTGCATATGCAATTAGATATTGCTATGGAGGCAAGCAAGCAGCGTTAAGCTAAGTAACAGGTTAGATCTGTGGAGAGACAACCCTGCTCACAGTAAGAATGCATGTTTTTTCAAGGTATTTTTGAGGAGTTAAAACAACTTTTCTCTGACAGAAAAGTTACACAGTGCCAGGTTAAATGCCACATTACACTGTCATCACATCAAAATGGGGATTAAATGGGACTAAACACAGGCATGGTATTAAAAAGTTTGTTTAGAGTCCAATTTAACAATTATCACTGCTTCAGAACCATGTGTTTCTTATCCAACCTCTGTACAGTGAATCAGCTCTTTCCTCACACTCACAGTCTGGTAGGAGCTCATTTCACAGAATCCCTCTTTCAACCTTTCTATGCTAATCTTTCTTTGCATTAGGCTCCCTGTATTTGCTACTTGTTAACCAATGGAGGGCACACTTGAATTATTTAACCAAAGCAAATGTTATATAATACATTTAATTATGAATTGTAATAAACGCATATTTGATTTTTTCATTTTTTTCCCTCATGTTCAGTTTGTAGCTGTAAGCCTTGCAAAGTGCCCAGTCAAACAGTATAGAATGGTACACTGGCATCCATTACAAGACACTAACAAAACTGTCTATGCAGAATTAGACTACAGCACTGTTTAAAAAAGGATTATCTGATAACACTTTAAAGATGCATTGTGTAACTTTTCTGGTGGAGGGTCCGTCAACTGCTTGTTTCTATAGAGATGCCTGGAATGTTCCACAGTATGACATTAAACAAATCTACCTTATATTTATTAAATTACAGATGGTTTTATAGCTCAGAAATGCCAAGAAAAACAGGCATTTTGACTGTGAGCGGGATTGCCCCTCCACAGATCTAGCCTGTAATGTGGTTTGATTTGGTCTCCATGAAGATAGAAATACTGTGAATGCCATAATGCCATACTGTGAAACATTTCAGACATACAGAAAATCATTTGACAGACCTTCCGTCAGAAAAATTACACAATGCACCTTTAAGGCCAAAGTATTAATAACTTAAGTGATAACTGTTATGCTAGTTTGTGGTTATTCAGCTATTAGTTGAAGTATTTATCCAAAAACATATTAATGCTTACTTATTAAAGCACTACAAGGCCAATTTACAGGTTAGACCTGAGCTCACAGTCAGATGGCAGGTTAAGAAATGGAGGTCAACAGTGACTGCTCTAGTTCCAGAAGTTTTCATACATTTTTTTCCATGAACAAAATTTCAAATATTAAGAGTTCTTGGGGGCTAACCAGGTAAATGGAAACTAATATCCATAACGTGCATGTTTTAAGTAAAGAAGATATCGTAAAAAAAAAAAAAAAAAAAAAAAAAGATTTGGAGAAATGCTTTAATAACTTTGTGGTTTATAGTAAATTATAGGTCTTGTGCTCATTAGTCATCACAAAGCTGATTATGCCTGAGCAAGATTTCAAACTGTTAATATTAATAATGAGAAATTTACTTCCGGAACCAGAGGTGGGAGGCTGTTGAGCTCCATTATTATTATTATTAATTTTTTTTACAGCTGTAAGGCAAGGCAAGTTTATATTTGTATGGCACAATTCGTATACAAAGCAATTCAAAGTGCTGTGCAGAATAAAAAAGATATTACAAATCACAGTACAAACAAATCAAAACATAATTAATCATTATAAAATTAACATTAAAAGAGAAGAGTGAAAAACTGTAATTAAGAGAAGCTGCAATTAAATAAATTCTTGTTACGCAAACTTAATGCCATATTGTGGAACATTCTAGGCAAGGCAATAACATTTCCATGGAGACAAGCTTCTAGGGGATGGCATAGTGCATCTTTTATTATCATCAACAAAACTTCTAAAACATAAACCACAATTCCATGGATAATTTAACATCCACCTCCACAACAAGTGACTCCATTGATTTCTGGCCTCTTGTCAAAGCCACATATTCCAAATCCATGTTTGCACTGCAATATCTTCTCCTTCATGAGACACAAGTGCAGCGTGTAGTCCGTCAGTCTGAACACACAGCGCCTCCTGCTGTTCTGAATGAAAACACTCCGTTTCCTCTGGTAGTACAGTGTCCATTTGACAAGAGTATGACAACAAGAGGCTGACGATGACAGGATTGACACACGCAGTAGTGGAGTCTGTGATGTCTCAGAGCCACTGCTGAGAGCTTTTGAAGTGACTAGAAAGAGTTTAGATCGAAGCTGCTATCCTCCAAAACTGTGAAAGAGTTACAGACAGAACTAATGAGGATGGGAGATTTGAGACTGCCTCAGAGATACTTCATTATGCTGTTTAGTGTTTGAGAGAGTCAGTAACTACACATGCAAGACAAGCTGGATACTATTTACATTTTTTAACATAATACAGTGGAGTTTGCATAATACAGTGGAATTAACTTTGTTCAAATCTAGGCTCAAAACAGTTCTGTTTAGCTGTGCGTGTAACTGTAAGGATTTTATCTGCACTTTCTAGTTATTGATTAAAGAGCCTAAATTATGTAAAATTGACTCTTGCTTTAAGCCATGATATAATGTTGTTACCTCCTCAAAAACATACCTGGAGTTATGTTTTGTTTCATTCGCACATGTTTGAGTAATCCTTTATTATTATTCTGTCTATTTTGCCAAAGCTCAAAATGCTCTGTTCCACCTTATGATGTCATCAGCTACCTTTTACCTTTAGTTCAATAGAGATTGGCAAAAACACCGTGGAGCACTTCCTGTATTACCACATGACATCACAGGGTGGAAGAGAATGTTTTCTATTTGAGAGAAGAACTCAGCCTTGTGCAAAAAAACTCCAGTAATGTTTTTGATGAGGAAACAACATTATAACATAGATCAGAAAATAATGTAATATGGACCCTTTAATTAACTATTGATAATTTGTGTTTCTATTTGTTTGCGTTCTGATTTTAACGGGCCTTTCTTGTTCTGTAAAGCACTTTGAATTACTTCTGATAATTGTATCCTATCAGTAAACTGGCCTTGCACAGTTTGGAAATCACAAAAGGATCTTTGACAATCAGTTTTAAAAGGAAATTGGTGAATCATTGAAGATTTATTTATCTATTCTTTCTTTTTTGTGTGTTGTTTATTCCCTTAACTTCTTACAAATTGAAAATCAACACTGGATGAAAGAATAAATCTACATTTTAAAAGATGTAGACTTTTGATCTGAACTGGACCCTAAAGCGTTTAATGTTTTCTAACTTTTAAACTTAAACTCAGTCACATTCAAAACACAGAACTTTATTTTTTATTATAACAAAATACAAAATAAATGCTAGTCTGTTAATGGGCATTGGGGAGGACTGATTAAAATGAAGGGACAATACAAATAGAGAGAGCTGTAATTCAGATGATATCACAGCACTAGTTCTGTGAAATGTTAATTGTGTGATATGGTGTACCAGTAGTACCAGTCAAAAGTTTGGACACACCATCATTTATTTTTTAGTAGAGTTATTTAATTTTTTTTCTTTACTACATACTGTATCTTGCGTCATATATTTGAAGTCTTCTGTATTTAAAATGTAGGAAATATGAAAAAAAGTAATTAAGCAAATATTGTGAGATTTTTTATTCATGAGTTTCAACAATAGACTGTATATATATAAATGGACCCTGGCTCCCATTGACTTACATTGGAATATTGTGGCCCCTCTCTCTGTAACTGCTGCTGTGAGCCTCATCATTTTGGTCTTAAAATATTCATATTAACCTGCTCTACATGATCCTGGTGTTTTTTCCACTATTTTGTCCGTTAATCCTATTTCTAATACGGAACTCCGCTCCAAATTGGCTCCTGTACCCGCCAGCATCGCAAACTTCATTTAAGTGGAGCCGAACGCTATGGGTGACTTCACACTCGCTTAGTCCTCTTCTTTATTCAGTCTACGGTTTCAACCTCTTATTTACAGGCGACATTTCAAAAAATGAAATCCTGTTCTCGAAGACAATTCCTATTGGTCAGGCTTTGTTATTCTCTGAGTGAGCGAGAGGTGTTTTCAGTCCATCTCAGAAACAGTAGATGCTTTTAATATAAACATATATAAAGACATTAGCTGCTTGAATCCCTGTAGTTCACATGCTTTTGTTTTTTTCCTGCAGTGATTTTGGTTGCAAATTAGACCATGACAGAACAAATCAGGGAAACTCGAATTGCTTCAGACCAGTCAAACAGTGTGCTGTGTTTCAATACCAAGTACATGTCAGGTGTGTTATCCTCCCATTGGCCGCGGGCCCCTCGAAACGCCCCCGTGTTTAGTATTTTGAAGCAGTCGATTTTGGGGCCAAGGATGGGGCAGACAGCTCACAGTCTGTTGCTAATGCGCCGACTGGGTGTGTAACCTCACTCTCTCCGAACTGTGATTAAAGAATGATTTATAGTCCTGCTGGAGCACTTTCTCTACAATCTGTCTCCGCAATGAGGTTTTTTCTGCCTTTTGGAGGAGTTTGCTAAATCAAGCCATCTCGGAGAAGATCTCTGGGTGGACAGTGTCAATGTGTTGCCAAGTGGGGACTATTAAACGCTATAATGGTAAAAGGGGAGGATAGGTCAGAGATTACAGGCAGCTATTTGGGACTGAGGTGTCCGTCAGAGCTGTAATAAGTCAATCTATGTATTACTCAAACTTTTTTTATTATGGAAAAAAAATGCTATTATGTCTTGTTGAATTTATATAGAAGGCGTTGATTTGAGTATTTGATTACCAGCATTCACAAAATAACCCATTATTATTAGTAGGGATGCACCGATACTGATACTGGTGTCAAATATCGGTGCCAATTCCAGAAAATTTGCCATATCCGGTTTCTGTTCCATGATACTGGTTCAGTCGATATCCTGGTTAGGCTCTTTATTGATTAATGTAGGGCCAGGATGTCTCATGATGTTTTAACGTTTTGGTTGTTTCTGCTTGCGTCTATGGATATAATAATAATAATAATAATGCATCAGTTTTATATTGCTCTGCTTCGAATGTTCCACAGTATGACATTAAACAGCTCTGCATTACATTTATTCAGTTACAGGTGATTTTATTACTCAAAAGAGGCATTCTGACTGTGAGCGGTGTTGCTTCTCCACAGATTTGAACTGTAACGTGGTCTGGTTTGGTCTCCAAGAAGACAGAAAGGTTTAATGCCATACTGTGAAACTTTCAAGACCAAGCAATAACATCTCCAATTAGAAAAGCATTTGACGGACCCTCCACAAGAAAAGTTACAAAATGCACCTTTAATTCAAACAAGGCGGGTCAGTTACTTAACACAAATGAAAAAAAAAAAAAAAAAAAAAAGACATTTTCAATCCCTACGCCACTATCGGTTAATATCCAATATCAGCAGATACTTAAAGGTGCACTGTGTAACTTTTCTGGTAGAGAGCCTGTGAGTTACTTGTCTCCATGGAGATGTTATTGCTTTACCTCCAATATTCCAGAGTATGGCATTAAACTGTTCAGTCTCCATAGAAACAAGCAGGAGACGCTACCAGGTCAATTTACAGGTGAGGTCTGTGAAGAAGTGACCCCACTCACAGTAAGAATGCATGTTTTTAAAGATATTTTTGTTGTGGAACATTACAAGCAAAGCAATAGCATCTCCATGGTAGCAAACCCCCAACCTGAAAAGTTATGCAGTGCACCTTTAAAGCCATAGTATCAATATTGGTATCGGAACTGAAAAAGCTCCTAGCGAGTATTCATTGCTGGTTATTTGCCCACAATGCCAAATAGGGCCCAAATAGCTTTAGTAACAGAAGTGAGGCTGTTGAAAAGTACAATACAATGGCAGAACACTTATGAGCTGAGATCTGTTCATCAATCACACCAACCAATCCTCTGGAGCCTTCAGATCTATCAAATACTTTTGGCAAGTCATTTGTTCACCTCCTCCCAGAGCGGCCTGCATCATAAGGACCATCATTGTTATAGCAATAAGACCCCACTTATGACAATGCACTGGGGTCATGCATATACACGCTACATTGCAAATAATTATCTTGTATTCAAGTTAGCATTTGAATTTATGACCTTTTATTAGCAAAGCATGGCAGTAATTACCTCCTCGTGTATACCCAGTTAGATTAATTAGAATCCATTGTATTTAGCCTACACCACAAATCAGTCATTGAGCTCATCCTATTAAAATTATCTTTGAGAAACTTTCTTCTGTTTATTCTTTTGTAGTTTAGCTTAGTTGTAAAGGTGCTGCTTGCATATCATCAAAAAAAAAAAAAAAAAAAAAAAAAGCCTAGATCATGATCACGAGGAATAAAAGTTCAACGTTTTGAGCTTTTAAACTATTGCCTTGACAAGAAAAAATGCAATGCCCAACCAAGCAATGCCTTTGTAATGAATTAGAGACTTCCAGAATCCAGGTTGTACAATGCCTCTTCATCCCCTCCTTCTCCTGTGAAAACATCAACCCTGTCCTCAAAGATCTCCACTGGCAACCCATTCCCGATTCAAGCTCCTCACCGAGCTCCCTCCATAACCTGGCCCTCCACCTGCCTCTGTGACACCAACTCCACCAACTCCACCCACTCAGTCATGCACTCTAATCAGCTGATGCCAACCTCCTGTCTACAGCCTCCAGGGACCCTCTGGAACGCCCTGCCCGAACACATCAGAAACATCTTCAAAAAAAAAAAAAAAAAAAAAAAAAAAAAATCCATCTCTTTAAAACCAAATCATGAATTCACTTTTTTGTTTCTTCTGTTTTTGTGTATCTCCTTGCATAAAGCGTCTTTGTAAATGCTAAACAAGTATTGTGTATTAAAATGCTGAAGATGCCAAAATGACACTCTTTAATGAACTTTATGGACTAATTTGGTTGCCTTTATTATTATTATTATTATTTTTTACTATTGGCCGAATAATATTTGTTTCTGAAATAAAGAATAAATGCATACAAATAAAATAAAATTGAAGAAGCACAAATGTCTCTGTAGTAGAATATTGAGTGCATGATAGGACATTTTTCTTACTTGGACAGTGTTATCATCTTATCAGCACACATACTATATTACATCTTCTTACCTGCATTCACTGTGTCCTTGAGTAAAAACATAAACTTTGTGGTACTCAGGTACATAATCTTGTTGATACTAAAACTGCCAGAGGAACATTTCTATTGTATATTATTGTCTTTATATGCAGCTCATATCAAACAGAGCCTGTGTGAATAGCTCTGATTCAATTGCAGACGTCTGGCTCATTATTATTGCACACGGTGAGGCCAGACGGAGAATACTTAAGGGCCCTTCTCTGAGCTCTGTGTTTTCTGAGCTGATGAGTGTCTACAGCTCTGGGGCAGGTGCTGCTTATGGCTCAGGACAGGAAAAGAATAGGCTTATGTGTGGTATAAGGATCATTTAAATAAAAATAAAAATACTATCTTACTACTGACGGTATAACAACTTATCACTACTTTAACTTCTACCAAGAAAATACTTTTAAAGCTGAGATACCCAAATATCCTTCTATATTGTAAAAACAGCACTTTGTGACCACATTTATCGCAAACCCGGAAAAGAGACCAGAATGCCGAGAGCGGACTGGCTGGTCCACACACATGCATGTAAATATAACTATGTACCAAAGGGTTTGTGAGAGCTGGGAGGTTAGGGTACATGGGTTACTTCCTCTTTTGTGGTTTGAAAATTGGGTAATGCAACTTGAATCACTTTCAGACATCAATGTATATCAGAATTAAAGTGAAGATTTAAACATGCACTTCATGGCTAGTAATTTCATGTAGTAGTAGTAGTAGTAGTAGTAGTAGTAGTAGTAGTAGTAGTTATAGCAGCAGCAGCAGTAGTAGTAGTAGCAGTAGTATACTTGCAGTAGCATCATCCAAGTTAACTTTGATCATTTTTCTTGCTCAGACACATTTTGTAGTAGGCATGCATTTCTATAGCACTGATTTGCAGTACTTTTCCACCTCTGAAACATCCTTCACTGTAGCCCAGGATAACCCACAGCCTTGACAGAGACACACAAGCGCCACTCAGAATTCTAACACAACAAAACAACCTAAGCCTCCTTCTGCTGCACACGCTAACAGCAAATGTCTGTGATGTGATTGGTCAGGCTGACTAACTATCTGATATGGCAGGCTCGCAAACACTCTGTACTGAATTTATAATAGATTCCTGTCTGGTTTTGTGTGTATGCTACGCACCCAAATAGTCTCATAGGAAAAAAGCAGCAATTACAATACTAAAGTTGTCTTGGTATTGACCTTTTTGCATTTGCTCTGTATGCTATTACACTCTATCATGAAAGGTCAGTACTGGACGTGGTTAACATGCACAAGTGTATTTTCCTTATATTTTACCAACATTTTTAGCCAGAGAGCTCCAACTGTAAAGCAAAATTCATTGTTACCTAACAGGAGACTCAGATCATGAAGAGCAATAGTAAAATATACATTAATTACACAATTTATAAGTTTTAATAGCATGAATGTGTTTTCTCATCAGACAAAGCTAAAGAGGGTTAAGTAATAGTAGTGATGTTTTATACAGCAGATACTGTATGTTACCTGGACTTCCCCATCACCTCAATGTTTGAGGAGGGGGCCCCCTTGTGGACAAAGTGTATAACAGCACTCAAAGATATGAATTCAGTAAAAGTAAGGCTCAAACATTTGCATGAATTAATTAACATTTTTTAAACTACAACTACTACCATCCACTTTCACCCTATTCGAACATTCTCTGTGAAATGATTTTGTTTGCAATGGAAATGAATCCACAATTTCAAACACTAACTTCACAAGAAGCGTATTTCATCTTGACATTTAATCTTGGATTACATTAACGGATTTCTTTTTCGAATTTTATTTTTTTTGTGATTGTAAATGTCTCTAAGCACCATGTAGGCAGGGTTGAACTAAATGCTGCCCCTTGTGGTTATTGTAAACTCCTTTAATCCCAAAGATGATCAATTATAATTAAAAAAAAAAAAAAAGCTAAAATATCTTTTTGGAGATCAAACATACTCGACTATATTATATTTTGGTTGTGGCACATGTATAACAATTCATTCTAATAGGCTAACAGAAATATTCAATTGCTGTTCAGATAAATTGGTTTTATCTGAATTCTTCGCCCCTCAGTCCGTCGGTTGTCAGCGGTTACATCATCTCTTCCTCCTTTGTGAACTCATCTTTTGTAACTCATAGATCTTCCTCAGTACAAGAGAAGGCAGTTACATTTTGACACTTTTTGAGACTAGTCTTTCTGGCCAATTTACAATAAGAGCTGCAAAAGTGTGCAGTAGAACTTGATATTCTAAATTAGTGCAGTGGCCCTGTCTGAGCGGCAACCAAGGAACAGTAGCCCAGAAAGTGTGTTTAAAGATCCTATATTATGCAAAAGCTCCATTTACCTTTGGTTCAGTAGAGATTGGCAGTTCTAGGGCTGAAATCTGTATGTTTATGATGAGGAGTAATATGGGCCCAATAAAATAAACTGTAGAACGTAAACCCATAACCACCACCCTCAAACTCCACCCTAACCGTAACCATAATCTCAAATCTGAGTCCTAATCTAAACTCTCATAACTCTAATCTGAGCCCCTCCTGTTCACCTCCTTCTCTCTCTATAGTGTGTGATCTATAGTGATGTGACAATGCATAATGGGGTTGTATTGTCCTTGTGTTTCAGTGGGCGCTTTAGGGGGTTATTCTCTTCTGGATCCATGCATTGATCTGCTCCATACTGGCCCCAGAGCCACTGCTGAGCCTCCTCTGCTACTGCTAACAAGCTAACACACTAACACTGTTAACATAGGCTGCATGTCTTCTGTACAGTCAATATTTTGTGTGTAGAGCATGTGACTGGAGATACAAGGAAGTGATTTGTGAAGTGTATAGGGCGGGTAAAGCTTGATTTGCCACTACAAGGATGCTGCATTGTGCAATTGCTTAAATTACATAGGAATTTTGTTTGGAGTTATTGAATATAAAGTGTTAAACCTACATAAATATACTATCGCCTTTTTCATTTAATTATCTTATTAAACATTTTATTTCAGGGTGTTTAAGGGGTCTATATCCCGCGGTTTTCTGATCTATGCTATAATGTTGTTTCTTCATCAAAACATACCTGGAGTTGTGTTTTGTTTCATTCACACATGTTTAACACACAATAATGCATATTTAGACTGAGAATTTTTCCTCTAACTGAAAACACTCTATTCCACCTTGTGATGTCATGTGACATACAGAATGTCCTCCACTGTGTTTCTAAACTCCACACAACTTCACTAGAATCATCTGGATGATTTCAGCCGTTAAATTGCCTATCTCTACTGAGTTAGAAGTAAAAAAGTAACTGTTAACTTGAAAACTATCACTTCATGACATCACAAGGTGGAACAGAGCACTTTGAGCTTTGGAGATGTAGACAGACTAATAATAAAAGATTACTCAGACATGTGTGAATGAAACAAAATAACTCCAGGTATGTTCATGAGGAGGTAACAACATTATAACCTTGATTAAAACTCTCAGGAGTCAAATTTGTATAAAGTACAACTTTAAATAGGGTTAACATAAAAAAAAAAAGGTGTACTTTGTAGACGAAAATTGAGCCCTCGGAGAAAACCTTTGTAAGCTGACATGGGGAGAACTCAAACTCAAAGCAGAATTTCTTGGTTGTGAGACATTTTAGTACCTCAAAATCCACGTTACTTGCAGTGAAACGTGTGAATTCACCATAACACACATAAAAAACACATAAATAACACAGATAAAGACCCTGCCCTGAGCCGCTCTTACAAAAGGCCCTGCCCTATGATCACATTACAAAGACAGAGTAGAGCAGATCACACATTAAACACGCCAGAAACCATTAGACTTCACAGTACCAGCTGCAAAGTGGTTTAATGGACTGTTTGATTGATTTTAATGAGTTTCCATAAAACATATATACGACATTACATACATGACAGATTACAGTGTGGAGGAGGAGAGAAC
Organism: Taenioides sp. WSHXM2023; assembly: GCA_029959045.1. Classification (NCBI taxonomy): domain Eukaryota; kingdom Metazoa; phylum Chordata; class Actinopteri; order Gobiiformes; family Gobiidae; genus Taenioides; species Taenioides sp. WSHXM2023. Next base: position 13,180,790 of record CM057101.1, on the reverse strand, counting down.
TGCATAGATATCTGAGAGGTGTAAGGCTGTGGGCACGTAATGAACCCTGTAGTTAGGCTGCCCTCTAGAGGCCAGATAATTTACTATAATTAACAATATGTTTATTTCAAATATTAAAAAAAAAAAGAAAAAAGAATTATAATATCATACTAATATTCAAAGTTCAATAATTGTCACACCCTTTTCTATAGGGCTGATACTAAAATTTTCATGAGTAAAGCAAGTTTTGTTTTAAGGGTAAAATATGTAATTCTTGTAAAAAGAAAGTCATTTTACTAATTAAAAAAAAATATATATATACTATTTTTCATTTGGATACTATGTAAGTTTATTTTCCACCTCAAATTCTACTGCACTTTTACTGTTTACAACTTATATGTTATAACCAGTGTTGCGAAGTAAAGGAATAGTTGTACTGCGAATATGTATTCTGAATACTAATTTTGAGTAACTGTATTCCGGTACAGTTACTTTTACATGGTGGTACTTGATCACACAGTTTAGGCTTCAAACTGCACAGAATCAGTGAGAAAAATATTAAACACTGCTTTTGTGGTGAGTGCAGGTGTGATTTTTCCTTCTCTGTTGTGTGATAATAAATGCAGAACAAATGGTGAAACAAACATAAAGCTGTTTTTAATCCTATGTTTACATTATAATGTAAATGCAACTTGATGTAAAAGTATTCTAAGTATTCAGAAGTACAGTACTCTGATTGGACCATGTATCAGCATACATTACAAAATACCTTTAATTCAGGTGTTCAGTAATCCGTAACTAAATACATTTTCAAAGTTTTCCTCCCACCACTCATTATAACAAAGTCAAAATTCCATCTCATTAATTTGCCTTTAATTTTCAATTAGTGGAGCAGCTTTGCCTAGTCACTGTAAGTCCATATACGTTTCTAACTACGTCTATAAACCCTGAGATCATACAGTTTAATCTTTCATATGCCAAGTATGTATATCTCTCATATAAAGTGTGTACTTTGCATATTCAGTCCATTCCCACAGCTCTATCGTCGTCTCTGTGATGGACACGTGCGCCTACAGAAGTCCACACTATCATACATATTTATAGACACATATACAGTCCCTGGTGTTGTTGCCGTGTGCTGGCTGGATTGATCAGTTGCCGCGGTAATGGGGTTTGCCGTCTGCAGGTTCCACTACATTGGTTTTGCTTGATGGTATGTGTCAGCCGAGAGACATGGAACAAAATAGTTTTGAATGAGTGCTGGCAAATTGAATTCTTCCCCGTTTGGTGGACGCGACTTTAAATGGACCTTTATTGAGTGGTGTCTGAGATGACCAGACCAGACCTCCTCATCGATCTACAATGAACTGAGGCGTGCCTAAGCATTGTGGGTAAACATGGCGGGATGCTTGTATGGGAAAGCATATTTAATAATCAGAAAAAGTGATTCAAAGGGCCCATATTACACTATTTTCTGATCTATGTAATAATGTTGTTTCCTCATCACAAACATACCTGGAGTTGTGCTGTTTCACTCACAAGTTTAACACACAAATCCTGTATATTTAAGCTGTGGAAACACTCTTGTGATGTCATGATGGAGCACTTCCTGTATTACCAAACAGGTTCCACTGTGTTTTCAAACTCCATATACCTTCAGTAGGATCATTTGGATAATTTCAGCCCTGGAATTGCCAATCTCTACTGGACGTGACATTGTAAAGCATCTCTAAGCATCTGGAAAAGTACAATTAGACTAATGCAATATTATTTTTAAGATAGTGTATTTCAACTCTACTAAATACCCATCTTCATTCAAATCGATTTACGCATAATTATTTATTTCTTTTGTGTTGGACCTCACCTTCTGCTTCCTCTCCGTCTGTAATGACATTGTCTGTTGATCGATAACTATGGAGCAGAGTGGTCAAGATGAATAATGTGCTGAATTACAATCTTTAACAGATATTGATTATGAACTTGGCCCTGCCCTTGAACTTGAACGACTCTTCACTTTACATGCAAACACTGCCACCTGTGTTTCAAGACTATACTGTAAGGAGCAAACCATGTGGAAATAATACAGCTCAACAATGGAAATTATGGGGAAAAAAATGGGGAAATGGAGTAAACGATTCGAGTAAAAAATATTAACAATAGATAAACAAACAGTAACTGCATGATTTTTTATATAATACTAAAATACATTATTGATCCATAAGGGAATTTACAAGGACACCTGGCTCAGAAATACAATAAAAGAATTCTTAAAGGTCCTATATTAAGTCATGTTTAATGTTGTTCTCTCATCTTTACCTCATCTTTATTATTAGTCTGCCCACAACTCCACAGCTCAAAATGCTCTGTTCCACCTTGTGATGTCATGAAGTATGTCTTGAAATTAAATGTTAACAGCTACCTTTTACCTTTTATTCAGTGGAGATTATAACTCAATTATTCTAATGAAGGTCTATGGAGTTTAAAAACACAGTAGAGCACTTCCATGTATCAATGCGTGACTTCACAAGGTTGAGTGTTTTCTATTTGAGAGAAGCCTAAATATGCAGGGTCACAAAACACAAATCCAGGTATGTTTTTGAACATTAACAACATTATGACATATCAGACAATATGGGCTCTTTAATAATCCACACTATAGCCACACTACCTACATAAAAAAACACATGCACCACATATTGAGAATCACTGGCTAATTCATACAATTAGTGATGGCACAAGCTTGCACCATCATTAGTGAATAAAGCTGCCAAACTGCAGCGTTGTCCACAGTCCAACCTCATAATGTGTGATGATGTTTACATTTTGTAAATAAGACTCCTCTTAGTGCGTGTGTGTGTGTGCATGCAGGTGCGTGTTTGTGCGTGCGCGTGTGTGTATGTGCAAGTGTGTGTGTGTGTGTGTGTGTGTGTGTGTGTGTGTGCGTGTATGTGTGTGTCTCCCAGGATAAACAAGCCCACACACATCCATTACACAGCTTTCCACTGGACCTCAAATGCGTATTGACCAGCTGGGGACAAATGCGAACCATTTCCTTGTATGAATTGAAGCCATTTGTTACAGTTTAAGATTGATTCTTCGTCATGGCAACCACCAGTGTGTGGTCGTGAAATACGAAACTGCATTATCCCGACTGAAATCGATTAAATGAAAGAGAAAGTGGTGGGCTTTGACAGAGGGGGACGGCTTCATTGGGATGCGGCTCTGAATTTGAGACGGGACAATATCTGTCTGTGTCAAAACAAGTAAACACTGACTCCATCACTCCGCACTAGCGCAATGTGGTATTTTAATATATTCGCGGCTCTTTGTATCTTAACTCTTTAATATTCTAGTTAGATTAAACTCTTTTTAAACATTTATTAGTAGTTATTTTTATAATTTATTTTGATCACATCTTTCCATTCTTCTGCTGTTAATGAACTTTTCATTGCAACGCTAGATTTTCCCCATTGTGGGACAAATAATGGTTCTCTTGTCTTATTAAGCAGTATTTGCACCATTCCATTTGAATAATAATAATAATAATCACATAACCTTAATCTTATAGGACAGGACTGGTAGCTGTCCATGGTCCTGAAAAGTAACATTATGTGGCTGCGTTCATAATTGTCCTGTATGAGCCTGTGTTAGTCCTAGTCCAGGTTTAATTTTAGGTATAGTCCTGTTTAGGTTCAATTGTGACGTGGTGTGTGTGAATGCAGACATATTTCAGTAAATCTCCCTGCATTTTATACATATTGAACATACTGTGTTACATTACAAGGTAAAGATGCAAACTATTCACTATGAAATTATAACACTCCGTTTGTACACTAAAATCTGCCAGAAATAAACAATATAAATATTTTAATGAGACAGCATGACTAAGCAGATGTAAACAAAAAACCTCCTCCCCAAAACCAAAGTGAAATAAAGAGCCTAAACCTCATGTGAAAATGGAGTAATAAGACCAAGAGTGTGTTTGTGTGTGGGAGGAAGTGAAAACCTTCCATCCTTCTGACAAAACATGTACGAGTGAGACAGGATGAGGTGTTATTGTGCTCTGTCATGGAGCCAAACCTGAAAAACACAGGGCTAAATATACACACAAACTCATCTCCCATTTTCTCTGCCGAAATTTTATGTCATCAAATAATACAAGGAACTAAACCAATGGAAAAAGCATTCTTCTTGTTCTTCTTGTTCTTCTTGTTCTTGTTCTTGTTCTTCTTCTTCTTCTTCTTGTTCTTCTTCTTCTTCTTCTTCTTCTTCTTCTTCTTCTTCTTCTTCTTCTTCTTCTTCTTCTTATTATTATTATTATTATTATTATTATTATTATTATTTCCCACAATACACCTCCAGTTATTGGCAAAATATATTGGTTTGAGCAGTCAGATCCACTGACCCACAGGTTGGCGGTGCGATTCCAGCTCCCACAGATGAATGCTGTCGTTGTGTCCTTGGGCAAAACACTTAACCCACCTCACCCCTAGTGTCTGCGTACACTGGTGTGTGAATGTGTGTGTGAATGGGTGAGTGGTTCCTTGTTGTAAGGCGCTTTGAGTGCCTTGAAGGTGGAAAAGTGCTATGTAAAAAATGACCATTAAAGGGTCCATGTTATGCTATTTTCTGATCTCTGTTATAACGTTTCCTCACCAAAAACATACCATTCACACATGTTCAATACACAAGTCCTCCACATTTAGGCTGAATTCTTCTCTCAAACAAAAAACAAACAAACAAAACTCCACCTTGTGATGTCATGTGGTAATACTCCACTGTGTTTTAAACTCCATGCAATCACTGGGATGATTTCATCCTTGGAATTGCCTGTGTCTGAAAAGGTAGCTGTTAACTTGAAAACTACCACTACATGACATCACAAGGTGGAACAGAGCATTTTGAGCTTTGGAGATGTAGACAGACTAATAATAAAGTATTACTCAAACGTGTGTGAATGAAACAAAACACCCAGATATCTTTTTGAGGAGGTAACAGTATTCTAACATTGCCTAAAGCTCAGTCATTTTTGTGGGACCTTTAATACAATATATTATAATACTAAATTGCACATTTTTAGATCAAAATTTGCTGTATGAATTGTCACTTTGTTCTGACTAGTACACCAACATGTCCTATACAAGTACCACATATGTCTTGGCAGTGCTAAGAGCTTATTAAAATGCATATGGCAGGATTTTAGGCGTTTCTAAATATAGCTCTGGTAAATATTTATCGTAATTTTACATGGCTCAAAGGGCAGTTGAAAAATACTGTAAGTACATGTGAGTTAAAAAAAAAAATCATCAATTCACAGAATGCAGGGACAATTTAACATGCAAATAACTTATCTATCTGACAGTTTAAAGGTGTATTGTGCAACTTTTCTTGTGGAGGGTCTGTCATCTGCATGTCCAGAATGAACAGATTAAATCTATCAGTCTGAAGGGAGACAACTATTGGCTACAATACAGAGAGAATTATTATATTTTTGAACAACAGAAACACCCGTAATTAATAAAGATGTGTTTTATGATATATCATGGAATATTCCAGGCAAAGCAATAACATCACCATAGAGACAAGCAGGTGATGGACACTCCAAAAGTACAGTTGTGCAATGTGTGTTTCATTGCTCTGCCTGATCTCTTCTTTTCATTTTTTTCAATTACAGGTGATTTTACTGCTCAAAAATCCCTAGGAAAACAGGTATTCTGCCTGTGAACGGGGTTGCCTCTCCACAGATCTGACCTGTAACTTTGGTCTCATGATGATAGAAAGGTTTAATACCATAACATTCCAGACAAAGCAATAACATCACCATGGAGAAAAGCATCTAACTAACCCTCCACCAGAAAAGTTACACAATGCACCTTTAAACATTTGCTAAATACACTCTAAACAGCAGAGTTTTATTTGATGGTTCTATGGCTACATTTAATTGCACCCTCCTCTTTATCTTGTCACTGTGTATGGTAACACAGCAGTGGCCCCTGTAGACCCAGAATGGCGGGTATCGCAGCTGGAGACCCAAATGTATTCTGTTCCTTCCATCCCCCGTCGCTATAGCTCTCCAACAAAGCAGGCCTGACACCACATCACTATTGCATTTAACAGAGGTTTGAGAAGCCATTACCTTGGCATGGACTAGACAGCTTTATTTAATCTGCCAGCCGCCCGAGCTGTCCCCTCTCCAGACTGGCACAGCACGCGCCTGTTCATTCAATCTGTAATGTCCTGGCATGAGGCGAGAATGTGATTATATCAAGAGGCCTGGAGAAAGCTGGCAAAGACCAAAGTTCAAATTCATGATTTGAATATAGCAGGTTTATATTATTTAGCATATTTTTCACTGCCCCCAACAGCTTTAAACTTCATCCATTGGGACCCCAAGGCATCCCCAGGCCAACCGAGAGACATAGTCCCTCCAGGCTGTCCTGGGTCTTCTCCGGGGCCTTGTCCCAGTGGGACATGCCCAGAACAGATGACTGAGCTTTGAGTTGTAACATGTGAAAGGAGTATTCTAAAAAAAATCACTGTGTTTTCTGATGTCTCCATAGAGATAGAGTCATTGGTTTGTCTTAAATATATGGCACAAACATCTCTATTTTACAGCCATTCATAAATCTTTTCATTGCTCACCTGGCAACTTAGCCTTGTGGCATCACCTGCTTATCTCCACAGAGTGTAACACCATACTGTGGAACATTTCAGGTAAAACAACAACATCTCCCTGGAGACAAGCAGGTAACAAACTCTCCACTAGAAAAGTTACATGGTGCACATTTACCCTTGATACAGTAATTGGATCTGAACATCTGAACATCAGAACATCACTCACACACACACACACACACACACACACACGTATGTATATATATATATATATATATATATATATATATATATATATATATATATATATATATATATATATATATATATATATATATATATATATATATATATATATATAAAATATTTATATATATATAATATTTATATATATAAATATATATAAATATATATATATATTTAGATATATAAATATTATATATATATATTATTTTATAAATTTTATATATATATATATATTATATATATATATTTATATATATATAAATTATATATATATATATAATAAATAAATAAATATATATATATATATATATATATATATATATATATATATATATATATATATATATATATATATATATATATATATATATATATATATATATATATATATAATAAATATATATATATAGATTTAGATATATATATATAGATTTAGATATATATATATATATATATTTATATTTATATATATATATACATCCATTTTCTCCCGCTTAATCCGGCTGGGTCGCGGGGGCAGCACGCTGCCCATTACTCTGGGCACCAGACCCAGACCCCTATGAACCCCTCTGCAGGTGGTGAGCCACAGGAGGGAGGAATTCCTTGACGGTCCTTGATTGTAAACTGTTCATGGGGTGTTGCATGTTTTTGGTTGATGGGGGGAAACTGGAGTACCCGGAGGAAACCCATCCAGACATGGGGAGGAAACATGCAAATTCCACACAGAAAGGCCCGGGCGACCCGGGGATCGAACCTGTAACCTTCTTGCCATATAGTTGCCACCGTGCCACTATATATATATATATATAGAGAGAGAGAGTATAGTATGCTAGTTCACCTACATACACATACAGTGTATGTACTTGTAGAGTATACAGTGAATGAGCATTTGGATCTATTTAAAACCACTATTTGTTTTCTATAATCTAGATACATTTTGACCATCCTTCATGTTGTATTTTACCTGTAATATATTTTCTCCACTATCTCACTGTGCAGATGGAAGTATGCTCCAGCGTCGACAGGCTCGCTCCTCCAATGAATAGCATAGATATTATCAGTCCAATGCACTCGTCATATCTGACCCAGCCCTGGAAAGTGGCATTTTTAGTTTCAGATTTAAACAGGTTGGCGAATGTGAAGATGTCAGGCAGCACGTGTTAGCTATGTATAGAAGGTCACAGGGTCAGCGGGAGGTGTGCAAAAGCAGGGATTGGGGGATAAGGCTGTGTGGTGCAGTCTGAAGCTAGAGTCAGACTAAAAGGGAAAACTGCAGACAGTGAGAAGCGGTGGAGATTTAGCAGGCTTGTGTTAGGCTTGAGGAGATGCTGACCTGCTCCTTACACTAGTACATACCACAACAATGGTAATCTGACTGGGTGTGCTACAGGAAATACTGTCTGTACTAAAGCTCTATGTCCAGGTTGTGGACAACATGTAATTCAATGTTGTACACAGGTTTGTATCTACACTGAGTTCCAGTGGCTTCTATGTATATCACACTGAAACCAGTCTAAATAGGATGCATTTCATTTGCTGAAGTTGTACTGACACCGTGATGCCAAGTGTTGTAATGGTTAAAGGATTCACCCGAGGACTACATCTTGCTAAATTAACAAATTGAATAGTTTTTCCATGTTATAAGACCAGAATGAAAATTGCTGGGTTTCGGATAACATCACAATATTTAACAGGCCAATAATATTTCATACAGAGCAGATTTTTGTTGTAATATACTGAGTTCTAGGGTCCAGTCAGAAACCTTTTACCTTTTAGATAGTACCATATAATCAATAGAAAAAAATGGATCTTGCCCTCCATCTGGGAGAATGACATCATCACACTTTAGAATCTGAAAATCCTTCAATAGGATCACATGTTAATTACATGTACATTACACTACACCACCCAATGAAATGTAATGTAACTCACAATGTTTCATCCAGTAATTGTATTGTACTTAGTGTTAGGTATTGGAAGTTAGAGGACACGGGCATGTTCTTACACAGCAAGAGCACAAGAAGAGCAATAATATAAATGGTAATAATACACTCAAAATATGTAGCAAAAATAACAAGAAACTGGTGTCAAATAAGGGATAATTATATAAATTTATATGTACAATAATAAAAAAAAGTGCAACATTGGGAGGACTTTAACCATTCATAAGACAGGATATTTTGTGAGGTCTTATTTTAGCATCTTATTGTTCAATACATGAAAGCTGGAAAAAATATATTTTGGAGCTCAATATTTATCGCATGTATAGTTTTGTTGCAATAGTGAGGAGATTTTAACCATCTTTATGTAATATAATGAGCTCTGAGCTCTAGAGGGTTTAATAAACAACTTCTATGGGTAATTCTGCTATTCATTTGTTGCAGCTCAGGACTTTTAATGATACAGTCTCAAAACTGGTTTACTGAGATGATCCTGCTTTGTTTAAACACCTTTAGGTGGTATCCTTATGATAATTTATCACAATATTTCTGTGTACTAATATATCACGCTTCAAAATTTGTTACTATGACAGACCCACATTTTGTTTTAAACAGTTAATTGCTATGGTAATGTTATGGGAATGGTCCTTATTTCTCATCATTCTGAAACCCATACAAGGCTAGGTTAGAATGTCACGGTTGAACAGAAAACATGTTATTGAAATGTTGTTAAGTTTGTCCGCTCCTGCAGTAAAGCAAATATAATACATACTCAGACATATTTGGTTCTGTCAGACTGTATTTGGATTCACGTGTCGTCACAGCCACACGGATGACCTGTTTCGTTGATAGACAGAATATAAATTGAAATTTTACATTGTCTTTTCTTTGAGAGCGTGATTTGAGAGCATGGCAGACGCTTCTCTTTGACTTGTGAAGGCGCTGGATATGTGCTCTGTATGCCATTTCCATTGTTTCCCCGTGAATACGCAAGAAAGGTATTTGCTTTGGGATTTTAGCAGGTGCAGTGCTGGCTCAGAGATTTCAGTCGAGTTGTCCTCCTGACGCCATTACGGCTCACATCTCTCCTCATTGTGCTTAGATTGCATTGCTTTGACACTGCAAATAGATAAAATAGCTGTTTGTTTTGGTCATATAAAGTCACAGCTACTAAAGTTTGTGGGAGTTCGCCTTGTTTGGCTTGTTTCCAGCTCCAAATTTTAAACTCTATCTCTTCTTTGCTGCTATGGGCCTTAAAAATGCATATGACAGATTTTCATCTGCTTCATTTGCTAATTTTTACTTAATTTGCAGAAATTATAACTATTGTAAATATAAATGATAGTTTACACCAATCAATTAATTAAAAAACATTGAAAAATCAGTTGAAAATTACAGCAAGTAGAGTTCTAAAACAGACTGTGATGACGTCACACTGGGGGGAGAGTGTTCAAGGTTTGGCACAATTTACACAAAAGATTTGTTTTTCTCAAAAATAATTTCAACAAAATAAAGGCATTTTCTTATATTTGTATTTGTCAGATAATAATTTCTATGTATATAAGATGAGTTTTGTAAATAACAGTTATGATTTCCAACCAGGAAGTACAATTTTCAATTACACAGGGGACAAATAAAGTGATACTGATGGATTGATGTAAACCTCTGAAGACATACCTACGATGTTTGGACAGGTTTGACACTGTACTGTATAACACTGTAATGTATTGTAATTTCTGAATGTTACACAAAAGAAAAATGATGTAGCAGTCTCAAGCATGACTCCTTACTGCGTGTGTAGAGTTCTGTTCAATGAGGATTTCCACAGTTTCGCACCATGTATTATTTCTGCTCAGAGATAAAGATGCTAATTGTTTGTAGCTCTGGTGTATGTTAATGGGCTGGCTCTGAGCACTGGTTAACTGTATCTGTAATTACTGCGCTCATTATCCCTGGCTCCATTACTGTCTCCCCGCTGCAGCTGCTAGTGAGCTCCTTCAGCCTGTAGGGGGCAGTAGAGGAGCAGACACTGATAACTGCAGCGGGTGAAGGATGAGAAGACAGCGCATCCTCAACACTGTAGAGCTACTTGTAATCTGGTTCAGATTTACGACGCTGGGAATCGGAACTGTCGCCCTCCAGCCACTTGTCGTGAGATGAAATGAAACAGAAATTAAAGGTGGACTATGTAACTTTTATGGCTGTTTGTCTCCATGGAGATCTTATTGCTTTTCCTGGAATAGTGCAGAGAACAACATTTAATTATTATTTTTTAATTTAGCTTTTATTTAATTTCAGTTTTACATTGTTCAAAAAAACCTTTACCATTATACAGCATTATAACAGTGAGCGGAGTCTCCTCTCCATAGATCTGACCTGTAACTTGAGGGGTGGTATGACCAGCTTTGTCTCCATTGTGACTGATAAGTTTAGAACAAATAGGCAAAAAAAATAAATAAATAAAATCTCCATGGAGACAAGAAGGTGACCGACCTTTACATAGAGTACATAGAGTACCTTTGAATAAACACACGAATGAAAAGAGTCTGAGATATTCAACAACTTTTAAGATCTGACTTAGCCCACTGCATGAGGTGAGCTGATAGCTACAAAGATAAATTGAATAAGCAACTCCAGGACAGATGAAAGACACAAGGGAAAGTTCAAATTGGAAGTTAAAACAGGCCAACGAGAAAATATATGAACAGCCAATATAGATTGACTCTATCTAGTGGCTCATTCAACATGTACACCCCGTGGCTGCTCCCTCATTTCCATAAAAGTCTAGGCCTTCATCTGACAAGAGAGGAGAGAGAGAGGCAAGGAAAGAAAAGAGGAGAAGAGAAGGGGAGGAGGGAAGAGAGAAGAGAGAAGAGGGGAGAGAGAGGGATGAGGAGAGAGGAGAGAGGGAGGGGAGACAAGGGGGGGGTGGACTTGCAGCTGCTTGAGGATAACAGAACGTAGAGGGAGTTGCATCATGGGCCTGTTTCACACTCCTCTTTTGTTGCGTTCACATGACATATTCATTCAGCTCCGCACAAGACAAATACCTTTAACAATGTAATATCACCAAGAGGAGACTGCGCCATCAACAGAGGACTAAAGAAAGGCAGAGGGAGAAATGAAATACAGTCTGGGCTGATTTGCGGTTTATTCATTGTTGACAGGCTCTGAGTTCAGTAAAAGTTTGGGTGTTGTCTTTGGTTTTTGGGCAGGCAATACAAGACAAAAATGTAATTGTGATCTGATCCCTGGCAATTTGCTATTTTTGCGACACTTTTCAGCCCTCGCTCCTCCTATGGGCCATGCTCTGAGTGGCAGGTGAATTTAACCAATCACAGTTAAGTGGGGACCCTCATAAGAAATAGTATAAATAATACACATAATTTATATTGTGAGCTTTAAGCCATGTTAAAATGTTGTTACCTCATCAAAAACATACCCAGTGGTGTGTTTTGTTTCATTCACACATGTTTGAGTAAGCATGGTTTGTTAGTCTGTCTACATCTCCAAAGCTCAAAATGGTTTGCACCACCTTGTGATGTCATGTAGTGGTAGTTTTAAAGTTAACAGCTCCCTTTTACATTTTGTTGATTAGAGAAATTACCCAAATTATTTTAGTGTATATAGTTTAAAAACATAGTGGAGCACTTCCTGTACTACACATGACATCACAAGGTAGAACAGGGTGTTTTCAGTTTGAGAGAAGAACTCAGACTAAATATGCAGGGTGTGTGTGTTAAACATGTGTGAATGAAACAAAACACAACTCTAGATACGCTTATGATGAGGAAACAACATTATAACTTCCCTCTTAAAGGTGCACTGTGCATTTCTGGAGGGAGAGTGTAACCTGTTTGTTTCCATGGAGATGTTAATGCTTTGGTTTAAATTAGGGATGCAACAATACAGTTTTCCCACGATTCAATACGTATCTCAATACATGGGTCACGATATCGATTCGATTTCGATACATTTTAAGAGCAAAAAAAAAAAAAAATCTCATGTAATCTTTTTCTGCTAATGAGTACAATATAATAACACTATGATATTAATGGCAAAAAAAGGAGAAAATTTAATTTGTCAACTGGACATAGTTTATAATATATAAACTATGTCCAGTTGACAAATTAAATTTTCTCCTTTTTTTGCCATGGATTCTACCTGGACGACTGAGGGATTTTACATACACTATGATATTAATGAAACAACACATACATTACACACAGTACATTACAGTACAACTTCTGTAAAGTTATAGTTCATATGTGAAGTGTTTTAGTTCTTTTGGTTCAGTGATTTACAGCTCAGAATTTATATTCAGTGAAAATAAGAACAGTGCTTTCTCAGGCTATTTTATATTTTATAATATAGCCAGTCTACTCTTAATATAGACTCTAGGGACTTACACTATCAGACTTTTCCTTCTTTGATGATGATTTGATGATTTCTTTCCTTCCTGAGTCTGTCTCGCCCTGCACACGCCTGTGTCTGTGCGGCTCTGCCTCCTCCAGCAGAGACAGACAGTATCTCCTCCCACACTGCCCTGCGACAGTCTGTGCTCTTAACAGATACACTGCACTGTCCATCCTCTTTCTGGACACTAAAACTATGTTATATTACATAGAAATGTCTCAATGGACCGTTTTCTGACTAAAACTTATGAGATAGAGTGTGAGAAAAACATAAACATTAGTCAATAGATAAGGAGGCTACCTGGTTATCTATTGGCTGTTAGGTTGTTAATCAAACTCCCTACGTTTCTAGCGTAAGTGACTTGCCGCCGCGCTGGGATTATGTGGTTTACGTACGCCTCTTACACATTCCACAGACACAAGACCCTGTTCACTCAACCAACACAGAGGTTCTTAGCGGCTTTTTCCAACTGTAGCTTCATCGCAGTTAGCACAAAGTTTGTTGCGATGGCAAACAAGAATCCACTACCAGTTAGCCGCTAAAGAAAGTCCGTTTTTGAGGTCACTGAAAGAAGAAGAGAAGGGAAAAAGGAGCGAAGCTAAACTCAGGTCATTCTCTGAGATTCCTTCCAGTGATGGCGTGCACTGAAGCAGAGGGTCTAAAGACTGACGCGTTGGTCGCTAAATTACTTCAGGACATGTAACTTCTGCTTATCACTTAAAAATGTACAGTATAGTTACAGCAGCAACAGCAGCAACAGCGATTCTGACTATAAACAAGTGTAGAGGGAGGTGGGAGGAGGCGTTTCTACTTAGGAAGCTATAAGAGAGGGGGGTGGTTTCATGCATGCGTAACATTTGAAAAAGGACAAACAGTCGCTGGATTTCTCCTTCCTTGGAAAATCCTCTATACAACCTGTAAAGCCGATGTGAAGCCAAAAGCGATTCTAAAGTATTTAAAAGTTAATGTCTTTGTCATTCCTGGGTCTATTAACGTAAAAGAAAAAGTGACTGAAAGATAAAATCCACCTCTGTTAGAATATTTCAGCTGTAAGTCTCTATGGAGCTGTTTTCTTGCTGCATCTGAGGAGGACGCCACGTTAACTATTTCCCTTTAGGACCAAAATAAATGACAACACAGCACGCATGGATATCATGAACTACTACTACTACCAAAGATATTGTACCTTTAAGAACCATTTTCTTGCAGCAAAATCTTTTCCCACAATCCCCAAAGATTGCCAACATCTGCTGAGTTGTCTTGTCTTTTTCCTCCAAGGACAGAAAATATTAGAAAGTATTAAAGTTTATGACAACATGAACATGGCACAAGTAGGACACCTAAAAAAAGTTGGAATGATTTAGGAAAAATTATGGGATAGAACCCAGCACCACCTGGCCAAGTTACAGTCCACCCCACTCACAGTAGAAATCATAGACTGTATATATACATGGACATAGCTAGTGCTAGTGCTAAGTGCCATGTTCCAAACAGGAAGTGAGCATGAGCGCACGTCCGGGTCCATTGACTCTGGCTCCAATTCACCTTCTATTGAGAAACTGTCACCCCTCCCTCTGTAAATGCTTCAGGCTCTTCATTTTGGTCATAAAATGATGTTTCATATAATGTTGTTTCCTCATCACAAACATACCTGGAGTTGTTTTATTTCATTCACACATGTTTAATACACAAACCCTGCATATTTAAAATGTTCTTCTCCTGTTGTTTCACCTTGTGATGTCATGTGGCAATACAGGAAGTGCTCCACTGTGTTTTTAAACTCCACACACCTTCACTAGAATCATTTGGATCATTTCAGCCCTGGAATTGCCAATTATTACCAAACAAAAGGTAAAAAGTAGCTGTTAATTTGAAAACTACTGCTTCATGACATCACAAGGTGGAACAGAGCATTTTTAGCTTTGGAGATGTAGACAGACTAATAATGCAGGATTACTTAAACATGTGTGAATGAAACAAATACAACTCCAGGTATGTTTTTGATGTGGTAACAATATTACAACATGACAACATGACATGAAAGCTCACAACAGTCAATTTTGCATAATACGAGACCTTTAAGCCTGGAAATGACACCAGAAGCAATGACAAAGTGAACACATTTCCTTCAAGAATAATTTACTCCCGTTTACCCATCATCTCCCCATCAAAGCCCTGGCTGCATATTTCTTTTTGTGACAGCAATCCCATTCCTTGTGTACAAAACAATCAGAAAAGTCAGCAGATGAAAAATGTATGAGGACCTGCTCGGAAGATTTACAACTGTGACGGGGCTCAAAGTTTGTGTGCACTGTCACTCGCTGTACGACCAAATCTGTCACAATAAAACATATCCACAGCCTTCTGCTACCACCAATTGTTTTGTGTCTTCTTGGAGATCAGACCATGACCTTAATGATCTGTGCGTATTGCCGTTCGCATCAGATTACACAGTCACTAAATCCCAGACTCTAAACTGCCCAATACATGTTATATTTTGATGGTGTGAGCAGGAGTTGATACCCTATTTGTCCCCCCTTTGTCCTGTCTCCAGGCTTGATGCCAGTAAAGATGTGATAAAGGATTAAAAATAGCTTTATATTTGTTTCATCATTTTAAAGCATTTCCTAGCAGTAACTGGAGATGGAAAAATTACACTTGCACTCACCACAAGAGCAGAGTGGTCTGTTTTTCTCACTGATTTGATTTTAGAGAAGTACCGGTAATTCAAGAAGTAATTCTGGATACCACCAAATGAATAAATAACTGTACCGGAATACAGTTACTCAAAATTAGTATTCAGAATATGTATTCTTGGTACAGAATGCAGATTTTTCAAGATATTTTTAAGCAAAGAACCAACTCTAATTAAATAAATGCACAGTATACATTTATCCAATCCACTTTATTTATATTGCACATTTTATAGACATGATGGTTTCCAAAGTACTGCACAGACAAATTTAGACAATAAAAGACTGTAAATCACCCCCCAAAAACAAAACAATAATATAATAAACAATAATTAAAAAAAAAAAAAATACATAAATAAAATAAAATAAAAAGCATTAGAATACATAAAGCTAAAATGGTTAAAACTATAAAAAATTTAATAAAAATAAAATAAAAATAAATGAAAGACTACTACTACTCAATCCCAGACGCTGAACTGGTCCAATGCATGTTATATTTTGATTGTGTGGGCAGGAGTTGATACCCATTTGTCCCCAACTTGATGCCAGTCCTGGGACAGTCTGGGAGGGGGCAACAGGGTAAGGGGGGTGCAGGTTTCTCTATATAAGAGCTTTGGGCAACAAACACTGCAATGTGATCAGTCTTCCTCGAGCACTCCACTGGACACTCGTCATGAAAACAAATGAACTCTCACCTCGTGTTGCTAAGGCTAGGAAGCACTAGTTAGAGGCTACAAGTCATTGAAAGTGGTGAGGGGTTGTTACGGTGTCTTGAACACAGGTCCCTAAAGGCTGGATCAGATTGGAACACGGTGTAGATTTGGGTCTTGATAAGTGCGCTGTGGCTGTTGCCTGCAGATCACGTACAGAGATTGTCACAAATTACTTTTCATACATCGGACTAGTCTCCTTCAGGCTTTGTTTTGGTTAGACTTCTATTGATCATGACTATGAGTATTGAGGAAAATGATATTATGGCAATCCATCTGAAAGATGTTAAAACGTGCCTGTAAATCAAGTGGGTAATGGACAGTTAACTAGACAGACCGCCACCTGTTTGTCTCAATGGAGATGTTATTTCTTTGCCCTGAATGTTCCACAGTATAGCATTAAAGGTTCTATATTACACAAAATTTACTCTAAAGAACTTTAAGCCATGTTATCATGTTGTGTCATCAAAAACATACCTGGAGTTGTGTTTTTTTTTTTTTCATTCACACATGTTCACACAGATCTCCAAAGCCCAAAATGCTCTGTTCTGCCTTGTGATGCCATGAAGTTGTAGTGGCTACCCTTTTACCTTTAGTTCAATAGAGATTGGAAATTCCAAGGCTGAAATCGTTCAAATGATTCTTGTGGAAGTGTATGGAGGTTAAAAATATTGAGTTTTGCACTTCCTCTATTACCACATGACATTACAAGGTGGTACAAAGTGTTCTGAGTTTGAGAGAAGAACTCCTAAAATATGCAGGGTTTGTGTGTTAAACATGTGAATGTGTGAATGAAACAAAACATAACACACAACAATATATTTTTGATGAGGAAAAACATTATAACTTACTAGATCAGAAAATATATAATACAATACAATACAATACAATACAATACAATACAATACAATACAATACAATACAATACAATACAATACAATATAATATAATATAATATAATATAGATTAATTCAATTTGGATAAGTTTGATACAATACTGTGGTGACCATTCCTGGCAAAGAGACATCTCTATATAGACAGGTAGGTGACAGAACCCTCCTCCAGAAACCTTTAATGTCTTACCCCAAAAACTAGCAGGTACCTCAATTACTATAAGGCTGTGGTTGTGACATGTTTTACTGCTCTTTGTCTAATTGCTTTGGGTTGAATTAGGAGTTACATTTTTGCTCATGGGCCATACTTTGTCCACACATTTTATTGAAAACTACCTCAGCACGACTCCCCCGGGGCTGTGGTCTAAGATCTTTATAGTTGCCATTGGATTGCACTAAAATCTTGAACATAAAAAGTGAATGACCCCCCCACATCTGATCTGATTGTTTTGTGAAGCTGTTAGGGTTACAGAAAGCAGTTAGTGTTACAGAGATCTGCTCGCATGTCATATGGGCCAAATGCTGCATAAGCAGTCTTCCTGCAAAAAGATCATAAACTACCAGTGGCTTATTGATTTCACTGTCTGTTGTGTTCAGCTCTGGCCAGTGGCTCTTGAACGGAGCCCAAACGCGCTTCTGTCATCTTTATGTGTGCTTTAACTGTGCCCAAGAGGAGCTTTAAACATTACAACACCCTGCCTCAGCTCAAATTTGTCATGTTTTTTGGTTTTGTTTTGCTTATTTACTTGTATGATTTATATAGAGATCCTCTTCATGTTTACCAGCAGCGCAATATGGTCAAATCAATATACTGTGCTAAATCAATGTCTGTAGAGCACTATATGAGCACAAAAATGGTGAAGGGTTTGTGGGTGACTGAAAAGAGCCTGGGGTTGTTTTCACAATTTGACAAGTTATTGACAACTCTTTCATATTTCAAATAAAATTTTGAGAGATCCTTGTGTGATCTAGATGTGACTAGTGGTTGTCGACTTTTCAGAGCTTTTATATTTTGTTATAGTTGTTTCCCTTTCTTATTTATTGGAATTGTACATGGAGTGATTTGTTTGAGCAATCTTGAATCAACCCCCATTTTCACTGCCACCTGCATACACCTGCTCTGTACTTACTTTGAACTACTTTATTTTCTCAGTTGGTGATACACATAGTTTTCAGTAGCACTGCATAGTCATTTTGGTACAAATGAAAAAAAAAAATAAAAATCTTGCTAGAATAATATGCAGATATCCATGAGAGGTGCAGACTCTTTGTTGTGATAATGTTCTGCTGCCATTGGGCAGTGTAGTTTTCTAACATGGAAGTCAGCAGACTTGTTTTTTTATAAAGTTGTTTTAGATAAATATTGATCAGTGAATCACTGAGTTACTTTGTGTATAAATTATACTTTACAAATAAACTTGTCTAGTGTACTAGACATACATCGTCCATTTCACTTATATTCTGTATTGTGGGCTAAGCTAACGTAACAGACACTACATCAACTGGATATAGAACAACTATAATCACAGCATTAGTATCACAACATAGTGCAGTGTTTCTTCTTTTAACCTTATAATTATCACAAATAATTAGATACTGGTACCACGGCAATATTAGCACAAAACTCTACAAAACTCAACCACCGATCGTAGCAGGTTCAAACGTGGGTTAATTGTGTGTAAGTGTGTAAATAAATGCAGACAGTTACCCATGTGACCCTGCACCCCCCCTCTCTCTCTCCGTGACTGACTTCCTGGTTGAGCTTTGGGATATTAGCCTGACCCCTGCTGTCGGCTACATCAGCTGTTTCTGTGTACCGCGCTGGCGTAATTACGGAGTGGACATCACAGCTCAATTTATCGAATACCCAAATAGCTGTCATAAAGCTATTAAATGACTGCACTTCATTTTCCCCTCGCAATCAAAACCTGTTAAGTTCTTCTAAATTACTATGTCATTGGCAATTTTAACCCACCAACCAGCAACGTGCACCAGTCATTTCGTTTCATTACCAGCCATCAATACAGACCTATACCCTGCTATTACAAAGCGCTCAGAGCTATAAGTCTATCACTGACATTTTAGTCATTAAGATTCTTTTAAGTGCAGATGACAGGTTAGGCTACTAATTTCACTAGAACATAGTTAACATAATTATATAAGATTTTACTTTTTAATGAAGCAAACACAACTCCAGGTATGTTTTTGAGGAGGTAACAACATTCTAGCCTTTACCTCATGAGTTAAGCTATGATAAATATTAATAAACACGTATTATCCCACCTAACCAAGTAATTATAAATATAAGTGAAAACCTGTCATATGCATTCTGAAAATACAAAATAAACACAAATCACGCATTATGGTCAATTTCAAAAAGGCTAATTTGAAAACCTTAGCTAAATTATCCGTTCTTGTTGAAGTGATTGTGGATGACGCCTGAAGCCTGAAATGACTGTGTGCGTTGTGTGGATTCATTACCAGATCTTTGCTGTAGATGTCTCTTTGACCCTTTTGTGAATTCTGTATGAGTAATGGATATGCTCTGGGCCCCATTTAGACAGCAGATAAGGTACTTAAAGGCCCCTGAGTGTCGACCGCTATCAGATTGTAATCCTCAGCTCCTCTCGTGGTGAGGATGCCCATCGGCTTTAGCCTCCAACTGCACAAATGATGAAGACAGCAAAGAGACTGTGAAATGATCAGGGAGATTCAGCAGGCTTAGACATGCTACATACATGTGAGTTTAACATGACAACAGCAACAGCAAGTGGCCATTTTGCTGCAGCCAGACTAATGTACAACAGGTAAGTATAGATATTTATTATTTTATGTTATGAAATGACTGAATGACTGAATGAAGAAATCTGTTTAATTTCTCAGTTGTCCAGGTAGGTTCATAACAAAGCCTAAAAAACCTGCACCAGGGACTACAGGTGAATTAGCTCTGGTGCAACAACCTGCACAATGCGTCTTTCCTGATAAGGTTAATGTAGACTGTGTCACTGTTTTATAAATAAACTTTTGGACTTTTAAGAGTGAAGAGGTTAATAAGTAAATAAGTAACAGGCTTTTACTATTATTAACTGGATTGAATAAGTTTTGCACTCATCCAAGTGGCTTCAGTTCTGACATGGTTCTGAGAAGCACTGCCTTAAATATCCGTTTGAAGGAAGGAGCTAACTACACTGAAACACCTTAGTTGTTAATTAATAACTGAACTTACTGTACTGACTGTACAGGTCATTGAACCACACTTAAGGCATGAACTACACTAAGGTGTGAACTGTCACATTTTGCATTATGTTTCATACTCTATTGTCATTTTGCATTATCTTTCATACTCTACTGTCTTCTTTGCAAAGAAGCAGCTAATTAAATCTATCTAACTTCTGTAGCTCTCACAAAGCCTTTGGCACAATACTTATTCACATACACAGTCGACCCACTCTCGGTCCAAAGCTTTAAACAGTGACGCACACAGTTGTGTCTTCTGAGTTTGTGATCAATAAAATGTTTGACGATGCTGACAGTGCACTGTGGTCTGATTTGGCCACAAAGTGCTGGCAATAAAGCCACAACTACGATTAAGCACTTGTGTGTTTTGTGGCAAAAGAAACATAAAGATATTGTATTTAATGTACCTGCCTTTCAACATCATAAAAACATGAAAACTGAACTAATTCATTTTATACTGGTTACAACTGTCCAAACATCACCTTCTTAACACATTTCTAGCATCCTAACAACTAGCATAGTAACAGTGACCAGCATTACTTCCTGGTTCATGGAGGATAAAACGGTTTATAATTAGGTGCTGATAGCACACAGCACTTTCATAATGACCCTTTGACACCTGCTCTTACAATATGTACTAGTACTATGACAAAATGTGTTTTACTTTATAACACAAAAAATGGTAAAGCCCGTCTAAGTACCCAATTCCCCAAACTCCACATAGAACTTTAGCGAGTGTACAAGCGACTGGTCTCTCATATCCCGGACCCGGGCCATTTCTTATGCATTTACGTATATTGACTGCACGCCTCACTTGAGACATTACTGAAGAGATATACTTCCACTTTTGCTTTATAATGTGAATATTTTTGTGCCAAGCCATGCACAAAGGGCCTGGAGCTCTGCAGTGTAAAAAGGCTCAACTCAAACAAATAGCTGTAGTTGTGTGGTTTTAAATAGGGAATTTTAACAACACAAATGAAGGGGGCAAGTCTGACCCCCTTCTGCTCTGTGTACACTGCAGACTGCTGTTACACTGGTGTAATCAGCATGTTTACTGAACTGGCATAATTGATGTTTTGAAGATTTAGCATTAACAGCACAATCAAAACAATCAAGTACGGCATGCTTTAGTTTTTTTTCTATTTGAGATAAAACTAAGACAAAGTAAAACACTTGGAATTACTGGTCAATATTACAAAACAAGTACATTCACTTATAGTTTATAAAACATTAACGTCTTAAGTCTGTAGAAGTAAGAGTGCTTACAGAAAGTACTTACTGATATACCAAGAAATGATTGACCATAATTTATACTAGCCCATGCTCAGAGATGCTCAGACATGCCTTGTATGGAGTGCTCTATCACAAAATGAATCGTAAAGTCATTTTATGTGGTTTAATCAATAACCCCTTAAAGGGGCCCATATTATACTATTTTCTGATCTATGTAATAATCTTGTTTCCTCGTCAAAAAAGCTTGGAGTTGTGTTTTGATTCATTCACACGTTTAACATACCCACTCTGTTCCACCTCTGTTGATGTCATGTGGAAATACTGGAAGTGCTCCACTGTGTTTTTAAACTCCATACATCGTAATTAGAATCATTTGGATAATTTCAACTCTGGAACTGCTGATCTCTACTAAATTAAGGATTTAGTAGAGATTAAAGATAAAAGTTAGCTGTCAACTTGAAAACTACCACTTCAGGACATCACAACGTGGAACAGAGCATTTTAAGCTTTGGAGATGTAGACAGACTAATAATAAAGGGTTGTGAATGAAATAAAAAAAATTCCAGGTAGCCTATCTTTTTTGAGAAGGTAATAACATTCTAGCATGACTTAAAGCTCACAAGAGACAATGTTGTGTAATATAGCACTTTTAAAAGAGGAGACCTACTATGCCTATCGGAACTCACACAATTCAGAGATCTCACCATAAAATTCATTAAAATGATCTCAAAACGCTTCAAAACACTACCTAAATAAAGTCATAGTAACAATGTGATTCAGCTATTGTGTACTGCTTTCCTTTTATCTTTTTATCTTTTCTGCCTTTAGGAAACAGTGTCCTTTTGTAGTAAACTAGAGTTACATCACCTCTCAGCTTCATAATATTTCTCTTTCTGCTTTGACACCTCCGTGGTTAGCATTTGTGTGCGTCTCGTTGCCTGTGAGTGAATGGGAGTGCGGGGGAGAACAGGTCAGTGCAAGTGTGCTAGCAGGTGCGCTCCTGTCAGGAGTTAATAGTGAGACTGCAGCTGTGTAACAGATTACAGCCCTGTGTCAGGTGCAGAGACAGGAGCGAGGTGAGCCGCGCATTCATCACCCTCCTGTCTCCCACTCAAGCACCCGCTCTCTGCATGGGTCAGGGGAGGGAGGGGCACATGCTGGCTCCTCTATAGGATATAAGAATGTCTGCTGGTATAGGGGATGTATAGTAATAACAAGTTATATGACGTATAAGGATAAGGACAGACAATGGCAGTTATGTCTAAAGCTTATTACCTACCAGTTGACCTGGTTTAAGATGTACTGGTGTATCGATATCTCTGACTTTCTTCTATCTATCAGCACAACTAGCTTCAAAAGTTAGTCCCATTATTCCACCCCAGAGATGATGTTTTTGCCAGTTTACTTTAAGTCATAAGATCAATGTGGATAATACGTTAAAAGTGCATTATGAAACTTTTCTGGTAACAGTCCAGTTCCTGGTTGTGTCCATGGAGATATGCTAGGGAGATTGCTTTACCTAGAATGTATCACAGTATGGCATTAAACTTGCTTGTTGTTTATTTCTGCTATTGTAAGCAGGCCATCTCTCCACAAACTGGACCTGTAAATTGGCTTGATGCTTGTCTCCATGGAAATAGATAAGTTTTTAAAAAATGGTGATACTGGAGTGCTGCACTGGGTCATCAGACCAGGGGGCTTGAATTCTTGTAGAAATAAAAGAGGACGGCAGAGGCACTCTGATTTGCAATGTGTTTATTTGTGGTCACACCAACACATTTCGACTACTTATGAGTCTTCATCAGGGCTAATAGAGTGAACAGCAGGTGTTACCCTATTTGTAGGGGTCATGTGACCAATTATCAAACACATGATTATTGAAAACAAAATATCCATATACATATACATGCTGAATCCAAGTTACAACTCTAACACAACAGATAAGAACCACTGTTCTGTATAGATTGGAGTATAGTCAACAATACATACTGTATTTTCATTAGGTTACACAGGACACTTCATCAAAAATTGTTTAAAGTTAACAGTATCACAAGTAGAAAGCACCAGAAATTTTGTAAGAAATAAGACTGTAAGAACAGTCTCCTCCTCGAGGGTCCTGGGGGAGTTGGGGCTGCTGTGCCCAACCGCTTTATAATGTTTTCCCATCGGAAAAAGTATGTTGTTAATTCTAATGGCATATTTATGTTCAGCCAGTCTCTCTCTGAACTTGCGTTTGGTGCATCCAATGACTAGATAAGTTAATGTCAAACTGAAAAATTTGAGGCAAAGAAATCTTCATGGTGGTGGACCCTCCACCCAGAAAGTTACACAGTGCACCTTTAAATATGTTTATGGACATATGGTTTGCAGCCAACCATGAAAATTTGCCTGATACCTAAAACTTTGCCTAGAATGTTCCACAATATGGCATTACATTATCTGTCTACATGGAGACAAGCAGGTGACGCCACAGGAGTGATCTTGGGAAATTCGATCGCACCTATAATTGAATGAATGCAAGTTAGATATGTTTAATGCCATACTGTGGAACTTTCCAGAAAAAACAATCACATCCCTTGGAAACAAGAAGGTGGCAAACCCTAACCACAAGAGTTATGCAGTGCATCTTTAATGACAAAAGTACTAGATACTATTTCAGCACCATGGACAGTTCACAGCTTGATCACAATAATGAAAACTTTGCAGCTTTACATGCATCATAATATTTTCCTCTTTTATTAACCTAACTATAACGAATGCTTTTGTTATGCCTACTAATATATTTCTGGAAATAGTATTAAAGGTTGGTAGCCAATGGGTGACATTCTCATTTCTGAAAGTACTGAACTGGAGCTAGAATGAATACTCTCTGTGGAGTGGGAAAGCTGGATCTAGAAATCATATTTTTGTCACAACCTCTTTTCTGCCTTTCTAACATGCTTTGTCTTTGTCTCCAGTCATTATATTTTCAGAACCGGTACACAGATGACTCCTGACTATCTTTATTCACATGTGCATAATACATTAGATTAGAGATAATTGAAAGCATGTGTCCAACTGAGAAGAGCTGCTCCTGAGATCAGAGCCAAAGTGGTCCTATTTAGCATGTGATTATTTATTGCAAACAGCAGCTAACCATCAAAATAAAAAAAAAGAAAACAAGATATTTGACCTTTAAAGCTGAATATGAACATTAGAATCAGTTCCGTTTCAATTCAGTTTGGTGCATTGTGTAACTTTTCTGGTGGAGGGTCCGTCAAATGCTTTTCTTCCTCACATTATGCCTTTCTATTTTCATGGAGACCAAACCAGACCAAGTTACAGGTCAGATCTGTGGAGAGGCGACCCCGCTCACAGTCAGAATGCCTGTTTTTCTAGGTATTTTTGAGCTATAAAACCACTTGTAATTGAATAAATGTAAGGTAGATCTGTTTAATGTCATATTGTGGAACATTCTAAGGAGAGCAATAACATATCCATAGAAACAATAATGTGACTGACCCCTAAACGAAAAGTTACACAGTGCCTTTAACAACATGCAAGCTTTGTAATTCTGCTCTACATCTACCAACCCATACATATTAATAGAATTGATTAGTCTTGTTGCTACACATATGTACAATTTATACACGGTTAGCTCTGTGATTAACTACACAGGACACTAATCAATATTTCAAAATCAAGCTTACCCAACACGTAATTTCCTCTGCTTTATGAGGCAGAAATGATTGTAAATGGCCAATGTGTTGCCTGCATGGTTTAGTCCATTTGATAAAGGCTCTGATTTGTTTTTATTTGAACGATGCATCTCAATTAGGCCAAGTCATATAAATCGCATTTCAATAGCACTACTCTGTCACTCTGGACAAGGTGTGAGCTGATTAAAACCAAATAATTAAACCAAAAAGATTGATCTCAGTGCAGCAGTGGTGAAACAGGAATAGAAAAATGTGTTTGTATTTTTCAAGGAACAACAGAAGCATGTGTGGGGAAAGTATGGCAGAGATACAAGTCTTGTAATAAAACTTTATATAAACTTGTAACATTAGAATATCGTGTACATGCAAAAAGAGTTGACTAACAATAATAATTAACAATGAGATATCTACAATGGTTTGTCAATATTGATACTTTTGCAATATGTATGTGTATGGACTAATGTTCATCAGTTACCATGGTCAGATTGTGTTGAAATAAAGCTCACATTAACAAAGTCTCAGACAGTGCATGCCTACAGTTAGCATCATATCCCTCACTACAGACAACTTAAAATCTAACACAATCACCATTTCTGTTATGTAAACAACATTTTTCAGCCTATATTTAATTATATCTTCACCTGATTGAGTTTTACAAGATGAAAATAAAGATTTACATGGATTACAGATTATAGGCACTCTACCTGGTTTTTACTGTCTTACAAATGTGAAAAACTGAACAAGTTCATTTTAAATACTTTGTGGTCCAAAGTAACTCCTCAGTTACCTAGAGCCAAGCATCCAAATTATTCACCACAATTAGTTTATTAGGGCTTTTTACAACTTTCAGAGACCAGAGTAAAGTATACAGTAGACTTATTTTTACCTCAAAAACTGCTTATACAATATATATTTACCGCAACATGACACATTTTGCTTGGATACATGGAAAAGGTGTAGTTATCACTCTTGTACGAATAACTGTGAGTTAATTAACACCAAATAATGACACCAAAACGACTGATCTGGGTGCAACAGTGGCGAAACAGGAATAGAAAAATCAGTTCATATTTTTCAAGGAACAACAATAGAGAAATGCGCGAGAAACAGGCAGAGATATGATACCAGAGTCTTATAATGAAACTTTACTTTTCATTCGGCAGCCCATTTCGTCTGGCAGCCTCGGCGGTCCTGGGGGTACCCTGGATAAAGACGTTTCTCACACTGAATAAATGGAGCACACAAAAGCCTGGTTTGGGCCATCACCTCCCCATACAACACAACAGGAGCCCCGCTGTTAACAGAACTCAAATCAAATGCCAGGATATTCCCAATTAGGAATTCAGTTCTGTGATGTGTTAAATTATTTGTTAATTTTCAGATGAAGTGAGATATATTTGAGGAAAAACCTGAATTTGTTGTTTAAAAAATGTATCTCATTATAATCACAGGTACTCATTAGAGGTGGAATAGATGTCAGAAAATGAATGCTATGTTCTTTCTCTTCTCTCAAACGGAAAACACTCTGTTCCACCTTGTGATGTCATGTGGTAATACAGTAAGTCTTGTGTTTTTAAACTCCATACACCTTCACTAGAATTATGTCGATACTTTCAGCCCTAAAATTGCCAATTGCTATTGAACTAAAGGTAAAAGGAGCTGTTAACTTGAAAATTACCATTACAGGACATAACAAGATGGAACAGAACATTTTGAGCTTTGGAGATGTAGACAGACTAATAAAAAAATAATTACTCAAACATGTGTGAATGAAACAAATCAGAAACCAGGGTCTGTTTTCCATGAGATAACAGTTATAATATGGTTTAAAGCAAACAAGTGTCAATTATATAATTATTTATTGTTGTGTAATTTGCATATGATTAAAAAAGTAGCAAATTAATTAAAATGGCTCAGTCAAAAGGCTGCAAAAAGCAGATTACAAAAAAATAATAATACAAACTTTTTTTTTGTACAGTATTAATACTGACCTCCCCAATCAATCATATGGTAAAATACTTACAATATAATACAATATCTGACAGAGACCAATTCAAACTGAGCACAGTGATCCATATCTACATTTCACCTATCATCTATTTCCTTTTCATTTTTAAAACAATAATATCTCAAAGGTTACAATTAGTCAACTGGTGTTACAAATTTGATGATTACCATCAGATTACGCAGCCAGTTATAATTATGTTATATAAAAAAATCACATAACTCTATGGTAGAACAGCTGCCATACAGTATAACTTGAATGCAACAACTAAAGAATAATCATTAAAGGTTGTATATATCACGTGAACTTGATTCTTGTGAGTTTTAAGGTATGTTATAACACGGGATTTGTGTTTTGTTTCACACATGTTTGAGTAATCCTTTATTATTAGTCTGTCTAATTTCCAAAGCTCAGAATGCTCTGTTCCATCTTGTGATGTCATGAAGTGGTAGTTTTCAATTCATCAGCTGCATTTTATATTTAGTTCAGTAGAGATTGGCAATTCTAGGGTTGAATCCAATCCAATTATCCAAATGATTCTAGTGAAGGTGGATGGAGTTTAAAAACACAGTGGAGCACTTCCTGTATTCCCACATGACATCACAAGGTGGAGCAGAGTATTTTCAGTTTGAATATTGTGTGTGTGAATGGAACAAAACAAAACAAAACAAAACTCCAGGTACGTTTCTGATGAGGAAACAACGTCGTAACACAGATCAGAAAATAGCATAATGCGTGCTCTTTAAACTTTTTTTCCTCAACACAACTTAAAGCAATGAGGACTTTTGAGGATTACCAAGGTGCACAGTTCCGGAGTTCCACGTCTCCAGCCGTGTGGGAGCCCGGCTCGAGGAAAAGCATTTTGCTGATGATGGGGATCAAACAGGGAGATGAATTATTAATCATAAGCGCTTTGTCCCCAATACCCCGAGGAAAACGCTACAGCTAACTACATCCACATCTCATTTATTTTATGGGAAACTTATTAAACTCTATACTTAAATCAAACTGTTGGTGCGGTAAAGAAAACAGGAGCGTAATGAATGTCGGGGCCCCTGAATCAGGGAATGGGTTTTCTAAGAGCACTGGAGATTTACAGCGATTGTGTGTCTTTATCACTGCATTGTAAAATTTGGCTCTAAATGAAGACATAACTTATTTCATGAAACAGTCACATGTCATTACTACATCTGAGAACATGCCTGGGTATATACTTTTACTACACAGCTAAATGTAAAATGGGTTGAGCTGATTTGGAGCGGAATTTTAGAGGAATTCAAAATCATGCGAAAAGTAATATTGTGGAATTTGAGTCATACTGAGTTTTGGAGATGTAGACAGCCTAATAATTCAGGATTACTTAAACATGGGTGAATGAAACAAAACACAGCTCCAGAAAATAGTGTAATACGGGCCCTTTAATTTTTCATTTGAATCATAAAAATATAGTGTGGTTATTATGAGAACCGTAAAACCAGCACATTAGGCTATTTACTGGAGATAATGTCAGTTATCCACTGCTCCTGACCGGTTGTCCCAGGAGCTGTGAGGAATGGGTCAAACGCAGAGAACAAATACCCAGTGTTGAGAAGTAACTAAATACATGTACCAAAAATACATACTCAGAGTACCAGTACAATTACTCTTTCATTCGGTGGTATTTAGACATAGACTAACTTTACTGAGCCACAAGAGAAAGTATCTGGAAACAGTAGCTCACACATCACATGACAGAAGAATACAGTTACTTTCCTAAATTAAAATATATATATATATATATATTTCAGTACTTCATCATTCAATCTGGGCTTTGTGCTGCAAGTTATTAGTGAGTTTAATGGTGTGTGCATTTTTTCCTTGTCATATTACACAAGTAAATGTGTGGCAAATATGGCAACAGATATAAAGCTGTTATTAATACTATGTACTCACTGTATACTCACTATAATATAACCCAGCTTGATGTAAAAGTATTCCAAGTAGTCAGAAAAATGCATTTAATTCAGGTATTCAGTATTCTGTAACTAAATACATTTTCAAAGTATTCTTCCCAACACAGCGAATACCAAATACCTCCCTTATTATTTTGAATGACATCTGTGCTCTCGTAATTCAGTAGTTTTCCCAAGATGTTTGCAGACTTTTTTTCTTCAAATCTGTTTGTTTTGTTGAGACAGAACCATACCCCGTCATTTGATGTAATCATGTAATTGTAGCTTGCATTTTAACTCATCAAGCACAAACTTCCATATAACAGCTATCATTTTGTCATTTCCATTTCCAATCAAGGTTATGGTTTGTTCCTTTACATTCTATTTACACTATATCAATGGTTAAAGGGCCCATATTACGCTATTTTCTGATCTATGTTAAAATGCTGTTTCCTCATCACAAACATACCTGGAGTTTTTGATGAAGTAACATTATAACATGGCTTAAAGAGTTTTTTGGGGGTACTTGATCTTAAATTAAATCATTATTTTGCATTTTGTACATTTGTACAGCCATATTAATTATCAAAATGAGTCCATTTACTTCCTGTTCAAAACTGAAGACCTGAGAGGCCCCTCTTGTTCCTGGCAAAACACTGTAGCATGCATGGGATTGTCAATTATGTCTTTTTATTGTTAAAATATGGTGATACACAACATTTCTGAATCCGACATGTATGTTTTTATTGTTTATTAGTTTTTTTTTGTTTTTTTTCTAAACTGTCAGATATAAAAACAAACAAAACATTGGTCTAAAAAAGAAAATAATTAAAATAAATTGGGCCTACATGTATGACCAGGAGTCTGCATTTTTTTATCTGCAAGAAGGTACACAAGTAGGCATAATGCTATGGGTGGAGCTAGAGGGTAGGTGAAAACAGGATTTTTCTTTCGAAAATACAGGCCAAAACAAAATAACGATGATTGAAAACAGTAACATAACAGTTGGTTAAAAGCTCATATATGTAATTTTTCTCTCTAAGCGGCTACATTTCATTGCAGTGTCATCTTTGTCTATAAACCTGGTTCTGTCAGTGCTATTGAATCTTACTATGGTGTTGCGCATCTATCCTTGAGCTTCCTCGTATATGAACTACTTGCATCTAGTTTGCTCTCCACATTCATTAACATAACAGCCTTGAGAAAAACATTAGCATGAACCAATCACCAACTCCCCCTTTGCTTGTGTTGATAAAAGCTGTTCTACATTACTGTCTGATGTAAACTTACTGCAATCAATTTTCTGACTTAATTTTTTTTTCACTCTCTCTAAACTTTTTTTTTTTTTTTCTTGCCCTGGGCACTTTTGCCAAGAAGGAGAGAAGACAAAACAATTCAAAGTCTTACACTCAGGGGGCGATCAAGTTATCTGTTAGCTGTCAGTGAAGAGAGAGGGGTACGGGGAAACAGGAAGTGCAAATTTGTGCAGAAAGGAGTTGGAGGTGCACAT
This sequence comes from Taenioides sp. WSHXM2023, assembly GCA_029959045.1. Lineage (NCBI taxonomy): Eukaryota > Metazoa > Chordata > Actinopteri > Gobiiformes > Gobiidae > Taenioides > Taenioides sp. WSHXM2023. The sequence continues at coordinate 13,149,681 of CM057101.1, read as the reverse complement.
TGTTATAGTCATTGGCCAGTGTGGTACTGATGAGCAGAAATTATTTATTCAGTCCTAGTTATGAAATAGACACCTTCACAATGTAAAAATGAGGGAAATGCTATAAAGCTGTAAACAGAAAGTTAATGAATCCTAATGTGGCAATTTCAACAAAGTATCAGATTAGCGGTGGTCACATGCACACTCAAAATCAGATTATTAACAGATTTCTGATGTTAAAAGCTTATTAAAATGACATGTAAAGAGCAAAACCATTTAATTTCTTTTTTTCCATATGTAACACAACACATTTTTATTGACTAATTTAACCTTTAATTTAACCTTTAGAAAGTGCATGAGGTGAAATTAATTTGCCTGATGAGCCAGTCCCTTCTATATTCTGTTTCCACACGTGTCTCGCAAATGCGGAAAATATCTCCTCAAAAATTCTCCTAACATTCTGAACAAAATATGTAACTTCTTTTACCTGAGATAGAAACAGAAAACACTCTGCTCCTCCTTGTGAAGTCATGTGGTGACACAGGAAGTGCTCCACTATGTTTTTAAACTCCAAACACCTTCATTAAAATCATCTGAATGATTTCAGATCCTGGCAGAACTTGCACAAGGTGGAACAGAGTATTTTGAGCTTTGGAGAACTTCAGTAGATTGACTAATAATGCAGGATTACTCAAACATGTGTGAATGAAACTAAAAACAACTCCTGATATGTTTTTGAGGAGGTCACAACATTCTAACATCACAAGTCGTGTAACAGAGGAACTTTAACAAGAAGTACAGAAACAAATCACCCAGACACTTGTGTATTTAAAACTTTGCATTGGTACTCCCTGTGATTCATTGCTCCCGGATGCACTATTAACTTAACTTATAGCCCTTCTCGACCAATATAATTTCCATTCACAAAAGCCATCTTTAATTGAAATCTGCATTCGTCATTGGGTCTGGTCGGCCCGTGGCGTCATACAAAAGTGGCAGCGACTCAAGCTTTGAAATGATTATATAATTAGCCCTTAAAGAGGTGATGTATGCTGCTCTTGATTCTTCGGACAGTTGCATTCACACTTTCTATCACATTTTTCTATTAAGTGACACATTTTGTTCTTGCCAAGCACAGATAAGACTAATTGGACAGTCGAGGCTGTGGTGAATGGATGGTGTGGCTTCAGTTGCTTTTCATTCAAAACGTGGCATGAATTGATAAAGGTCCCTGTGCTGTTTGCCTCTGCTTTCTTGTGACCTTCACTAGAGGCGCTATAAAAACAATTTGTGTTGGAGCTACTTTCGTTCTGTTCAAAAAGCTTTCATTTGCATTGACACTTATTCATTTGCAAAGAGAGAAAAAAATATCAAATTGAATATCCAAATTGTGATTTCAGTTTTAATTGATTTTGGTGAGATTTAAAGCATGTTAGAATTGGAGTTGTGTTTTGTTTCATTCACACATGTTAAACACAAACCCTGCATATTTAGGCTCTAATCTTTTCTCAAGCTAAAATACTCTGTCATGTGGTAATACAGGAAGTGCTCCACTATGTTTTTAAAGGTGAACTCAGGTGATATGTAATTGCACTGCCTCTCATCTTCCACAGATATTAAACACCTCTCCCATACATTTTTTCAATTACAGGTGGTTTTAAAGCTCAAAAGTACCTAGAAAAACAGGAATTCTGACTGTGAGTGGGGTCACTTCTCCACAGATCTGACATGTAACTTGGTCTGGTTTGGTCTCCATGGAGATTTAATACCATACGGTGAAACATTCCAGACAAAGCAATAACATCTGCATGAAGAAAAGGGTCAAAAAGCATTTGAAAGGACCCTCCACCAGAAAAGTTACACAATGCACACCTTCACTAGAATCATTTGGAACATTTCAACACTGGAATTACCAATTCTCCGCTGAACTAAAGGTAGAAAGTAGCTGTAAATTTGAAAACTACCACTACATGACATCACAAGATGGAACAAAGCATTTTAATTTAGGAGATGTAGGCAAACTAATAATGCAGGATTACCCAAACATGTGTGAATATAACAAAACACAACTGCAGGTATGTTTTTGAAGAGGTAACAACACATGAGTCAAGTTTATGTAACCTTTAAACACGCTTCATCTTAAACCTCATCCACATATCCCAGAACAGCAAAACAAAATGTCAAGCCCCAAAACCGTATTCTAAATTTGCGACTGAAGTGGAGTTTGAGGACAGCTCTCTGGGTGTGCTGTTTCTACCTCCTCACACTTCAATGATAAGAGCAGCTACACGGCCGCGTCTGGAGTAATGTGAAAAGCCCACACTATCTTTATCTGCAGACACACTGGATAAGGCTCACCTCTGTCTGGCCCTTATCACTGCACTGAGAGGCCCATATGTCTTGTCCATGTGCGCGTTTACCCTGTGGTCGGCGAATCTCATATCTGAAAAATGTTCCTTGAGTCTGAGACATGTCCTGACTATGATAAATCCTTTAAAGTACAGCAAATACAAAGAAAAACAGAGCACAATACAACATGGATACCGCAGACCCAGTTCTGTGAAAATAAGATACATTGAAGCTGTGTTTTTTTTTTTCAATTTGGCAACCAGGCCAGGCCAATGTGGGGTTTCTCTATGTTTCTCGATAATTTCTCAGCTTTGCGCTCTTAGATAGTGAAGGAAAGCCTAGGGTGTGTTCATACTCATGCACACAAAATTGGGGCTAATTTTAGATCTAAACCTGGACTAAACAAGAGCCAAACCAGAACTACATCAGGACTAATCTAGGCTTTCTAGATAACAGCAAAGCAGATTAAAAATAATAAAATTCATGTTTAGTATTTTGTAGTTATTAACAGATCTAAACTACAATTAAATCAGGAGTAACCGTGCACAACTAGGACTAAACCAGGACTAACCAAGGACCAAGATCTCCAAATGAAATATTTCTTATTGTTTCATTTGAGGGCAGTCATTATTTTTGACATAATGCTGCTTTAAAGGGCCGATATTACGCTGTTTTTTGCTCTATGTCATAATGTTGTTTTCCTCATCACAAACATACCTGGAAACTTAAAACACTTTGTTCCACCTTGTGATGTCATGTGGTAATACAGGAAGTGCTCCACTGTGTTTGTAAACTCCATACACCTTCACTGTAATCATTTTCATAATCTCTAATCTCTACTGAACAAAAGTTAAACGGTAGCTGTTAACGTGAAAACCACCACTTCATGACATCACAAGGTGGAGCAGAGCATTTTGATCTTTGGAGATGTAGACAGGCTAATAATGCAGGATTACTCAAACATGTGTGAATGAAACGCAACACAACTCCAGGTATGTTTTTGGTGAGATAACGGCATTATATCAAGGCTTAAAGCTCACAAGAATCCATTTTGTGTAATATAAGACCTTTAACATGATGCAACTGTAATACACATAAACACAATATCTGTTCTCTAAAAAACATCATATGTTTTTAAAAATCGTAGCAGTAATTAAGATGTAGAGGCACATCTAACTTGAGGCTAAGATAATGAATGAGTTCATCCAAAGGGTGATCAGACCAGAGGGACTTCTGTTCCTCAGCCCTGCCAGACAAAGAGGTGGGCCGCAAAATGAACTTTTAACACTAATTAAACGTGCCATAGGATTTAGTGAGGAGCGCACAGGGTCAAGTGGGTTTCAATGGGAATAATATGGAAATGTTATTGGAAGAGATATATAAAAATGTACACATGTATTAAAGAAAACAAGCTGGGAGTGTTCTATACATGTATCTACTGGTGAAATGTTCAGCAGATACCATAGTGACACAATGCACACATTAGCAAATACAGACGAAAAAGTTTAAGATATTCTGAAAATTCAAGAAAAAAAAAGAGCTTGATGAAGAATAGCATTCATGGTGCTTTTTAGGTGTTTGATTTTCAACAAAAAAGGAGAGAGTCACTAACTAAAAAATTTTAGGTAATGCTAGCTTGTGATTGCAATTTTTTGTGTGAGAGATTTTGTAAGTGCACCAACCAGCTCACCTGTTCTAGTTCCCATCATGTCTCCTCTGTCTGGTCAGTTAAAAAATAATAAAGCTCAAATTAAGTCGAATTTGAATAATAGAGCTTCTAACAGAGTCGTGCTTTCAGTTAGCTTCACACCGCCAGGGAATGTTGGCGACGTCATCTGCTTTTTATGTGATTTCTTTTACCACTGAAGAATATTACTCCTTTTTTATAGAATACATTTTGTGATCCACACTACTACTTCACTCATCCTGACACTGAAGGGGTTAATCCAAGTGCAGCCAACAAAAGCTTGTAAAACTGCACCTCCTGATATCCCTTATAACCTACAGCACAAACTGAAATAAGACCCAGGGAGGTGAGGTGGACGGGGTGGACGAGGTGGTGCCCAGGGGAAAACTTGAGTTTTGTCTTGTGTTTGCAATAAGCTGTGACCCTGTGGTTTGTATGTGACATCTGTAACCCTGTGTGAGAGTGAATATGCGACCGGCCGAGAACAACAATGTAGGAAATGGGCTCTGCATGTAGTCACTTATTGAGATGATCAGATGGAGAATCAGAGGGAGCTGTCTCCACTGATGGGTTTGCTATGAATAAAAATATGCAGTATTTCCCAAAGGTGGACTTTTCAAAACAGTGTTATGAATGTTTATGTCAGAGTTTGTCAATACTTTTATTATTCTTATATTTGATTACATTTTTTAACAGTCATTTCAAAGATTGCAGTTTACAAGTTCACAATATAGTAATAGCACAGTAAAGAAAATGACTTGGTAACTACAATAATTATTACGGCACTGTTGCCAAAAAAATACTGATCATGATTTCTGATCATTTCATTTACATTTGGAGTGAGTGAGTGTCCTGGTTTGCTTCTGTTCTAGTCCAGGTTCAGATATGATCTAGTCTCACCTCAGTCCAGATTTTGATATGGTACACACACCCTGCTATTTCCATCCAGTATTATTGATATAATTTTTCAAATTACATAAAAGTAAACACGTTTTGGATTCCAGTCTGCCATATTTTTGCCTAATGTGTTGCGTATGTGCTGATATGAAACATGTGAGTGCAGCTTTACAGGAGGGGCTCCATTACGTTGCAGATAATTAGGCTGTAATACTGCACCTGTTCCATGCACCAGACATATGAGCACCACGTCTGCACACCCAACCTGCACCACCACACTCATATAAGCACGTTTTAAGTTATGAGTTTGCAACTAAATAATTTCATAATAAATCAGAATGACAGTAGGCTAATGTATGCCCAGTCAATGGTCACCAAAAGGTCAATTATGAGTATATATTGTATAGTTTAGGACTCCATTACTCCACGGTCCAGCTCTCTCACTGCCGACAGTAAAACCAACTTTTATGACCGGCCAAATTGCTCTGACTGTATAAAGAAATGTGACTTAACAGCGTCTTTCAAGGAATCTTATTTGCACATTAATAATTGCAAGTGTTATTGGCCAAGCTCCCTATCCCCACCTACAAATCATCCCTATGTGTTGAGAAGGGTAAAAAAGATGCACCAGTAGCAGAATGCAGATGGGCTTTCTGTTGCCAGAGCTATTAGGGCTGCTCTCCATTCTGTGCACACGAGTTGGGAACGCTGTAGCATGTTAATGTGGTCATCTCCAGCCCCAGCCCCCGGACACACAGACTCTACTGCTGCAGCCATCCAGGGAGCATGGATCTTGTGTTGGTCACTGACATCCTGGATAGACTGCAAGACTACGGGAGTGATGGTAAAGAAGCAGTGTCCAACACATGTCCAGAGGGAGGCTACTGTCTATGTGCTGTCTCGAGGGAGGAATGTATACAGTATTAGTATTAGGATAAGGGTCCATATTACCCTGGTTTCTGATATGTTATAATGTTGTTTCCTCATCAAAAACATACCTGGAATTGTGTATTTAAACTCCACACACCTTCACTAGAATCATATGGATGATTTCAGCCCCGGAATTGTCAATCTCTACTGAACTTGAGGTAAAAGGAGCTGTTAACATGAAAACTACTGCTTCAAGGTGGAACAGAGCATTTTGAGCTTTGGAGATGTAAACAGACTAATTATGCAGGATTACTCAAACATGTGTGAATGAAACAAAACACAACTCCAGGTATGTTTTTGGGGTGGTAACAACATTCTGACATGTCTTAAACACAGTAGTTGATTTTGTCTAATATAGGACATTATATTTTTCTAACATGAAGAAAAATCAGTCTTCATGATGATTTAAACAAAGTATAAAATAAATGATACATACTAGGTATACAGAACTAGTAACCTAGAGTGTGATAAACCCAAGAACCACTATCTCAACCAGCAAGCCTTGGTCTGGCTTGACACTTATCTGGAGGAAGGTCATTTACCGTGCCGTATCAGAGTACTAACATATGGTTCACTATTACCACTTAAATAGTACACAACATTAGACTTAAATGGGCCCTATTCACGGCTCTAGAGCCGTGTACAGATGGTTAGCATTAACAACAGTCGCTAACAGGTGTATGTGTGACAGCCCCATGCTGCGCCCCCAACAGGAAGGAGGAGGGGCAGCCTATTCTGCACCAGCTCTCAATGACTAGCTCTGACACTTTATAGAGAAGAGCAAACAGGGACTAATCCTGTTATATCTTTGTGCCTTGCTCCCTTTTCTGAATGTGTCAAACATTATAAATAGTGTATTCAGGTTGTACAATGTGATGATGCCAGACAGTTAGAAGACAAGAGCCAGAGCTGTGCGCTGTCCTATATTTGCGGAATTTGGATTGATGATATTTTCTATTGGAACGGCTTCTGAGATTGAATATAAAACAAGCACACACTCTTCCTGTTTTTCAGATTCTAACACTGGAGAAGATACAGTATATACACATACATACATACATACATACATACATACATACATACATACATACATACATACATACATACATACATGCCATACCTCATCTCCAGAATTCACTCACTGAGCTGCAGAGGCTGCATGAGCAGTGGTTAATGATTGGCTGTATTTGCTGCAGTTGATCAAATTCAGATCAGAGAGAGAGTCCTTTAAGGTTTAAATCAGATAGATTTCAGTATTGAAACTGGAAACCCAAATGAGAAACTTGTGTGAGGTTCATTCTGCTTTATGATTGGATAATCGTCTTGAGAACAAAAACACCAAATTATAACACAAATACATCATGTCTTTTTTTTAAATGATTAAGATTAAATCTGCTTATCAAAGATCACCTGTATGAGTCCATATAAGTTAAGTTCATGATTTGTCATTGTACATACACGTTATTATAAGAAACACAGTCCCATGTCCCCAGAAAGAAACCTTGAAAGTCAACACAAGGACAGTGTCTGAGCAGTGATGCCAGCTCAGTCTCTTTGTGTCACCTTCATCCAGTCCTTCTAATCACATTCATTACAGTCTAAAAATACGCTCATGTGTTTGGAGTCAGTTCCACGTCTGAAGATGTCTTAATACAACACAAATGTTTGACACAAATCCAGCCCTAATCCCTGTTCCTTTGAGAAGTCTGCAGTCATTTTTAGGATCATTCAAATATTTTTAAAGTACAAGCTGGAGAAAAAAACTGCTATGTTTTATTGGAAGTATTCATGCTGTGCCAAGTTTCTGATGCCTGTGCTCTGTATTTGTTTATGTCTGGGAGTCAGATGTGTGATTTATAGTTGGATTGGTGGGGGCGGTAGCGAGGAGCTCAGTTCTGTTCTTCCTCTGCTGTTGTCGTGCGCTGTTGCTTCTCACTGCTGCTGTACGCTCACCCCGATATGCACCCTCCGGCTCTCTCCTTTCATTATTTCTTTTGAAACTTTCATCTGAAGTCTCGGAGGGATTAGGCCTCTTGATTCCTGACACAGTCAATGAGGAACAAGGCTGGTATACAGAGGAGCAGGCCCCCCTCCCCTCTCTCTCACTCACTGGATAATGGTTTACACAACACTCTAAGCTCTGCCTCTTTTCAGGAGCTGTCATATCCTCTGTTCATTTAAATTGGCAGTTTGTCATGCAGAATATCTCGACACCTGAGTTACACAGGGTTTCCCTGTAAGCCAGTCTAAAAATGTTGACAAGTTTATTTTCATAGATACTGAGCTCAAGGTAAGGACTTTTTGAGCATACAAAAATGACAATAAAACATTGCTTCTAAAATGTTGTTAAAATCACCATTCATAATTAGACTTGCCTCCCCTGTATATCCCTCTCATATATCACCTTTAGATGTAATCTATGTCACTGTCTGATGGTGTTCCAGCTTTAGTCTCACAGAAGATCAGGTGAGACTGAACAAAGGCCAGGTGAGGGGAGTGAGGAGGGGAAAAGGGAGTACAGGTTTCACATCTGCCATCCACAAACAAACAAACTTGTGGATAGTAGCATTAAGGCACTATTGAATGTGTACAGATGATGACAGCTAGTGGACCATAGACTGTATAAAGAAGTGGACTAAGGGAGTGTGTCATCACTCGTAGTGTTCAACTGCACTCAGACGAAGCTTGCGATGCTAGCTGTTTATTGAGGCAAATTTGGAGCCAGGCTCCATATGTATTAATGGACAAAATGGCTTCTTTTAATAATTCCAAATTAAAAATGTTGCTTTATTTGGTTCTCAATGTTAACCCAATCTCATGGGATATAGAGGAAATGAAGGCCTTCTTTAGATATGTTACTACGAATCATCATTGGCACAATAGCAGACATAACAGCAAATACACAATCAGCCATTGTCCTTTTTCTAAAACATATCTTCATATTCATTGTTCTGACTTAGAAAACTATACAAGCAGGTTCCTTGGACATCTCTCTTTTAATGCAGGTTTCCCCAAATGCTCTATAGTAACGAGCCTGTCTTTTTTACTCTGCCAAGACCCATAGTTGGTGAGTGACAACTAAACATGCAAGGACAAACAAGGCAACAAGATAAATGAATATATGTGCAATGGGCATACTTTTGACCCAAAACTTCAGGCTTGTTTGCAATATTTCATGATTATGGCCGTGTTGAAACTGTGACTCCAAGGTAACAGACACATCGATCTGCCCTTGTTTAAATGGAGGTGCCTGGGCTGTGTCACATTTTTACCCAAACTGCTCTTGAGCTGTGAAATGTTGCAATCCTCGTCCGTCCTGGTGTAAAAGCCTCACTTATTAAAGAGTGTGTACGAGAGGGCCCCTCTGGGAGTTCTCTGTAATGACGCACTCCTCTTGCTTTCTTCCTCTTTCTGAGCGTACACTCCTGTCAGCACTTTCTTTACTTTGCTCTTTGCTCTGGAGCAGGTGGAGCTAATCTATCTCTCTTGCCCTTCAGTTATGGTTTACTGTCCAGGGGAGTGGACGCTGGTGTCTCCAATAATCCCTTAATTAGGCGATGATGGACTGTGTATTTAGTATGCAAAGCTGCAGATCGGCACCAGCGTCCAGTGCTTTCCTATACAAGGCCAGCGCTAATGATCTCAGCAAGTGGCAGCAATCCATTGGAGCTTGGACTGTACGGAGCATTCGTCTTGTGGGTGATCCGAGTGATAAATGACCCTGGTCCCGAAGCCGTGGCAGATCCCACCTTAATTATGCTGCGAGGAGCACACCTGGGGGATGTCTTCTGTGGCTTTAGCTGTGGAACAAAGGGCTGCCTATGGGGCGGGCTTGGTCCTCCTGTGACAGTCCAAAAGTCACCGCCAGCGTCCTGGGAATATAAAGCCCGAGCTGAGAGGCCACAGAGGACATGAGGGAGAGACTGGTTTTCCAAAGTCGAAGTGCGGGAAAAGGGCAAATAGATGTCGTCAATTCAGGACACACTCGCGAATAGATCATTAGTGAAGAGTGATTTAGCTCAGAGCCACACAAGAAAGCAGCTCAAGTGCTTTAGTTTGTGCTGTTTAGGCTTATTTTCAGTCTTATTTAAAGGTGCGTGAATGAAACAAAACACAACTCCAGGTGTGTTTTTCATGAGGTAACAACATTATAACATGGCTTAAAGAGCAAAGGTGTCATTTTTGCATAATATAGGACCTTTAATAACAGCTTGTTTCATAATATGTATTAGGTATAGATAAAGCATAACAAGTATAACAAAATATTGAAATAATAGTATCCATGTATGAAAAAAACATAAAACTAACTGTAAATTTTGCTGTTACTTCCAAGTCCAACCTTCTGATTCAAACAAAAAGGCTCTAACACTGCACTCCTATTGTTTTTCTCCCGTTGTATTTTCTGGCATCGCTCAAATATGTTTAAAAAGAAAAAAGAAAAAGCAGCAGGCCATGTGTTACATCATTCTAACGTCAACACCCTAAAGATAGCTCACTGGTTCAATGGGAAGATGAGTTAATAATGAAATGAAAACAGATACATAGCAACACAAGTATGTACGAGAAAAACAAATTATTTTACCACAAAATTGGACCCTGTAACACCATATTATTAACTACCACATATTTGCTCTGGAAATCACTAAAGCTGCTTTTGGGCCGAGCTCTGGCTATTTGAGCTGCTGTGACTGCGCGGTGCAGAATGTGAGGCACCCGATAAGACCGGGAGATTGGGATTGTCTTGAAATGAGTTTTTGCTCCAAAATCCTGCACTGGTCATCTGCTGCTGAGAAAAAAAAAGTCCCTCCAAAATGCTTTCTTTTTTAGCCACCTTTTACTCTGAACACTGTGGATGGATCACCTTCTCATGCAAATACACAACTAGTGAGTCAGACAATTACATTACAACTGCTAATTCAGGTTAGCTTGTTTAAAGGGCCAATATTAGGCTATTTTCTGACCCATGTTATAATGTTGTTTTCTCATCAGAAACATACCTGGAGTTGTGTTTTGTTTCATTCATACGTTTAACATACAAATCCTGCATATTTAGGCTGAGTTCTTCTCTCAAACGAAAAACACTTGTTCCACCTTGTGATGTCATGTAATACAACACTTTATTGTGTTTTTAAGCTCCATACACCTTCACTACAATAATTTTCAACCTTGGAATTTCTCATTTCTATTGAACAAAAAGTAAAACGTAGCCATTAACTTGAAAACTACAATTTCATGGCATCACAAGGTGGAATGGAGCATTTTTGAGCTTTGGAGAGACAGAGGATTACTCAAACATCAACTCCAGTTATGTTTTTGATGAGGTAACAACATTCTAAGATGGCTCACAAAAGTCATATTTTTTTGCATAATATAGGACCTTTAATGATTTAATGGCTTAATGGCTCTGGCATAAGAATTTCCTTCAGGATTAATAAAGTGATCTTGTATCTAATTCATAGTTTATAACAAGAGTTGTAAATGTATAGTGTATGTATAAACTCCTTCACCCACATTTCTTATTCTTGTTCTATGTTCATTTTTTTTTCAATACCACTCCACTGGTCCCCCTTTTCTCAATGGACCACACAACCTATAGAAAACTATTGGATTCAGCCGCATCAAGTCCAGGAGGAACAATTTGTCCCTTTCCAAGCCACTGTCATTTATCAGTGATTTTTGTGAGGTCGTTACAACATGGAGATCAATGAGAATTTCTGCTTTGTTTACATGGTTCTGTTCAGTTTTCTTTTGTATTTATTCAGTATTTGTGTCACATAGGTCAACTGCTGCATCTCAGAAATCCAACAAATTGATATAACTACATGCACAGAGTGAGGCTGAGAAGCAAAGGTCAGCGGTAAAATGAGGAGAAGCCCAAAGGATTTCTCTTAAGGGCCAGCTGAATTTAATACACATCCATCACTTTTTATCATCTAATTAGAGGAAGCTGTGGCAGAGCAGACAACATGGAGAGTAGCACCAGTATTGATTAACTAAAGAAAAGTATCTATCATTGGACAAACCACTGGCACCACAGATGAGCCAAAAGAGTGGAAACAGAAATGTCACGCAAAACACCCATTAAAGGTCCCATATCAGGCACATTTGACTCATATGGAGTTTAAACCAAGTTATAATCTGGTTACCTCATCAAAAACATACCTGGAGTTGTGTTTTGTTTTGATTTGTTTTATTCACATGTTTGAGTAATCCTTTTTTATTATTCTCTCTATCTCTCTGCAACTCTCTACTTCCCTACAAGAAATCAACCAAATGATTCTAGAAAAGGTGTATGGAGTTTAAAAACACCGCACACATGAAAATGGTGAATATGGGACCTTTAAATCTTATGGTTCTACTCTGTTTAGATCTTGTACTGCAATGAAAAGTAGCTAAAACTGTTTTTATGGACTTTAGTACATAAAAATAAGTTTCAGGATGAGAAAAAAATTGGACCATTGCCATATAATTCATTGCCAATTAATCACAAAACACATTATATCTTTTGAATAGTAAGAAGTTCTCAAAATGGCGCCTGTAACGAAGTGGTAAACCATGAATACCTCTGTAGGTAGAAATTACAATAATGTATATTTTTAAATTAATATTTTTTTTGTTAATATTCAGTAGCATTTGTATACTTACATCTAACATCCTCAAGCAATTTTTTATATCAACATGCTCTTTCTGCATGACCATTTTAGCTAAAGGCTGCCGCATTCTTCTCTCCCATGAGCACCGCAGCAGCTGAAGCACCAGCCTCTGCAGCCCCTCCTCTTACCACAGCCTCAACTCAGGGATAATATTATTGTCCCTTAATATATCTGTCATGCTCCTTCATTTCATCACTGACATCTCTGTAGCAGCAACTGATTATGGGCTGTCATTCATTTTCAAGTCTTCTGGTTGAAATAGACCTTTTTAGACCTTATCTAAACCTACACGCAAATTGCTGCATACATTAATGTGTATTTTGTAATGCCTTCAATCCAAAAAGCTGAAAATACATACATGGTAATATGAGGCATCAATCTTTGAAACATTGCTGTAGTGTTTGCAATTGCTAAAACGGTGCATAAAACTGACTTTTTATTTTAGCCTGTGCAAATTAGGCTTACACACAAAAGTCCTTTCTCGCTCCCAGGGTGCACTATTCCCTAATGTTAGCGATGTGAGTGTGAAATTTGGAGATAAAAAATAAAAACAAGAAATTTTACCTTTCAAGAAATAAATGTGTTACAATCTCAGGCATCATGCAACACAAGGTTTCTGAGTAATGTGCAATTTGGTGAAGATTTTAGAAAGAAATCATCATTTTAGTTCTCTCTTTCACCTCATATAGACCCAAGTGCAGTCATCCCCATAGACAGACCCCTCATCAAAAACATATCTTGAGTTGTGTTTTGTGTTCATTCACATGTTTAATCCTTTATTATTAGTCTGTCTACATCTCTAAAGCTCAAAATGCTTTGTTCCACCTTGTGATGTCACATAGTTTTCAAGTTAACAGCTCCTTTTACCATTTGTTTAGCGGAGATTGAAAATTCCAGGGCTGAAATGATCCAAATGATTCTAGTAATGGCGTACGACCTTTAAAAACACAATGGAGCACTTCCTGTATTACCACATGACATCACAAGGTGGAACACAGTTTTTTTTGTTTGAGAGAGATTTTAGTTCTACATTTCACCTCATGTAGACCCAAGTGCATTCTTTCCCATAGACTTCCACCAAACCCTGTGTCCTTCAAATCCAACAGTGTTTTTTCTAAATGTATCCAGGCATTTGAATGGGGACAGGCCTTGTCATGTGTTATGATGGATTGGCTCCTGAAATGCAAACTTTAAGGGAGGCCGCCTCTCAAATGGGACACAGCCACGATCACGTCCACTGAGGATACTGAAGCTGGAACAAACAAATCAATATTGTCAATCCTACTATCAATTAGTCATGCTGACAGCTGACCCTGCTCCGTTGTGCTCGCAAGTTCAGCAATTCAGAAGCAGCTCACTACAGGTAACGGGCTCAGAGGCACGTGTAATGTATCTGCTCTCAAACCCTCACTGAGGGATTTCAAAGGTTTCTGCAGCAGAGATAAATTAACAAGGGGAGTCACTACATTGGTCTGTATGTTTGACTTTGGTAATATGGAATGTATAATGTAACCCTTTATTTAAAAATGTGAGCCAATAATACAAAATGTTAACTGAACCCTGTAACCTTAAAGGTGTATTAAGTAATAAAGGTGCAGGGTTCGCCACCTGCTTGTCTCTATGGAGATGTTATATCTTGGAATGTCCCTCAGTATGGCACTATTGCATTGCATGTTCAATTACAGATGCTCATTGCTAAAAAATACATTGAAATACATGGACTTTGATAGAGAGCAGGATCCCCTCTCCACAGATCTTACCTCCAACTTGGTCTGGTCATCACCTGCTTGTCAAATATATTTAATGCTATATACATTGCATCATTACACACAAAGAAATCAAATCTCCATGGACACAAGTAGGTGGCGTCCCCTCCATGAGGAAAGTTGCATAGTGCGCCTTTAAGTACAATGTACATTTACTTGTAATTAAAGATTCTAGTGTAGATGCAATATTACATGGTAGTAATGGTTAAGGTCGTGTTACTATAGGATATGCTGTTCCATTGTACACAGTGGAAAAGCCTGTGTAAAATAAACTGTTATACCAAAAATGAGTTCAGATACACTGGAGCCATTCTTAGCTATAGGCCTAAGAGCATTATAACAAGCTGAAAATCTCAAACTCGGATTGGGTTTGACATTCTAACTATAATGTGCATAGTACCAGTATTTTACTGTAAGAATGTGATGTTCTTACAGATCTACATATAGCTCTTTCAGCTTATGTGTTAACCAGATTTCTGATTATAGCTGCTATGCTAAAGCTAGAGTCCCACTGAGGGTTTGTGTGATATGGATCCAAATGCAATTGCCAGCTCCCAAAAATAACACACAGGAGTTTCATCTCTCTTTGGGTGAACACAACAGTGCAATAAATGGAGCTGCTAACAGATTCTGCTTCAGTCTGACTTCCAGGACCTAATGGTATTGCTGTGCATAAATGTTTTAATATGAACGTATAAACAGTTTGAACATCCCATCGCCTGCTCCCTGTTTTCTGAGAGACTGTTGTTTTTCTGGAGCAGAGATGCATCAAAGAAATTCACGAAGAAATGCCTTCAAGTCAGACTTTAAGGCACGCTTCTCATGAATTTTGCTTCCTTCATTAAACACAACAGTACATTTGTACTAAATGGGACTTAGGAGAACTTTGGACTTCTTCTTTTGGCCTGGTTTGTTTGGGCTTTACATCATTCACAATTAATATTACACTAATGCATTAATGCCTGCCTGGGGTCCAGAATATACTTCTTCAATACTTTGCAAAGAAATTAGTCCTGTGAACTCTGCCCGAGTTCAGATAGGCATGATTGACAGATTAGTCAATCAGGACACACATGATCGGCCCATAAGGTAAAAATAAAGGAAAAAATATCACAGGGGACTGTAAAACATCATGATAAATTTTTTAAAAAAGACTCAATGACTCAAAAACCAAGCTCTGTTAATCTGAGGTGAGAGAAATTCCGTTCAAAATGACGAGTGACTAATGAGCTCCTTCATTTCACATGTGCCACTGAAATAAACAGGTCTGATTTCACAGAGGGAGTGGTGACCAGACTGATTTACTGGAGAGAGATCATTGTTTGAGCACAATTTATAGAGATTTGAAAAAGTTGCATTATGTAACTTTTTTGTTGAAGGGCACTTGTTTCTGGTGCTTGTCTCCACAGCATGGTATTAAGCTTCAGTACCTCCATGGTGATCTAATTTTGAGGTAAACTTTTTATGTATTTATTTTGTCAAATAAATAAAATATGAGTTTGTGAGCTGAAATTTTACACTCTTGTCCCCTTGTCTCTTTTGAGGCTTGAAATTCAATGTTTATTACTTTATCTATTCCTTGCTGCCATCTTGAATTTGCATTGTTTTGTCATATAGTAAAGATGACAAAAAATTCAGAATAACAAAAGCGACTAGATTGAGATGTACTGTCATTTCAAAGCTGTCTGCTCCATGTCTTTTCAGTTCAACAGTGAAAGCATAAATGAAATAATCGGATCTTGTCAGTGGAGTTGGCGTTTGGAGCTTGTCTCTTGGCTGCTGGTTTTGAACACTGTTTTCACTTAAATTATTTGTCACAGTGGAGAAGCCTCGCCAAAGCCTTCTCTGTGACACAGGCCCTCACACCGCGACAGCCAGACTCAAAAATCATGTTATTTATAAAGAAAGAGCAAATATCTGAGTAGTGCAGCTGCCTCTCTGCTCAAACTATCAGAGAATTCACGACTGCCATGAGAGGGCATTCTGAATCCTTTTGTGTTTTGGCCTCAAATAGGCTTTAGTTTATGTCTGAGGAATGGGTATTGCACTGTTAAACTGTGAAAATGAATATGGATTTTGACTGTCCTTGTGTGCACTGTGAGCCTGCAGGGTAGAGGTTTCACACCATCAGGACCAAAGTGAAAAGATCTACCGCTGGGATTTGATTTCAAAGATCTGAAGTAACATCTCTCTTTGAATGATAAGTAGAGTGTACATTGAGATCAAGTCTATAGGTTCACTGACTTCTTCATATGGTTCAAAGCCCTGCCTGTGTTTGGTGAATTGTTGACAATATGTTACAGTAAATAAGGATTAAACTACAAGGAGCCATGCGTCTGTTTACCCATGGTTATAGTGATGCCCACAGTGTAGTGAGTAACTGTTACTGGACTACTGGTTATACCATAGAACTATAATAAAATCTGGAAGGTGAACCATTACTTCCTAAATATGGGCCTTACGCCGCAAAACGTGCAGTTCTGACCAAACTGAGCGTTAGGAGCTAGCGCGGCTTCAGCGCAGGGCTAGGCTGTCTTAAAAAGCCAACTTTTAGGCGCTTTGACGATTTAAACATTTCTAAAAGTTCATATGGTAAAAATACAAAAGAATCCCTATAAAATCCCACCTTTATGAAAGCTGTCGATGCCCTGTCAACCGAACACAGGCAGTTTGATTTCACAGAAAATGAATTCTGCTCTATGGGACAATTGGACACCGGAGCTCCCAGGAGCTGCAGTACCTACGGAACAGCCACTAATCGGTCTCACTCGTGGACAGAGGGGGGAGTGTCTCATGCAGTTCTTATTACAGATCCATGGGTCATACAGAAATAATGATCGCCAGTTAGTATTAAATCTCTCACTGACAATGGTATAATGTGAGTGAATAGTTGTTTTGTGTCCATACACATTTCCTGGTTTGGTTCTGGTTTAGTCCTATTGTAGACTTGGTTTAATCATGTTTGAGTTCTGGTTCAGTAATATTCATGTTCAGGTTCCAACTTGATATGTCTGGTCACTGCCTGGGTTACTTTTATTCTCCAGTAATATAAAAGAGTAATTAATATCCGCACTAACTAAGTATAAAATATGGCTGCATAAACAAAGTGTTTTTCTAACTTTTCCAGTATTATTAAAGATGCATTGTGTAACTATTGTGGTGTGTCAAATACTTTTCATCATGGAGATGTCATTACTTTGTCTGGAATGTTTCACAGTTTGGTATTAAAACTTTCTATCTTCATGAAGACCAAACCAGAAGTTAAAGGTCAAGTCTGTAGAGGCACAACCCTGCTCACAGACAGAATGCCTTTTTTTCCTCTGTATTTTTCAGCTATAAAACCACCTTTAATTGAATAAATGTAAGGTAGTTTACATTACATTGCATTGTAATACAGGCCTAAAATGTATTTAATTTATTGTTTCAAGTCTTATTAAAAGTATGGAGACTCTGTTGAAACAGTTTATACCACTCTCGCAAGGTGACGGCAGCAGAGCAGTGATAGAGAATGTGATTTTACTGTTGCCGGATTTCTTTAGCGTTATGCCGTATTGGTGATTTTCATATTCTTGAATGTGATGATGTTATAATCCCGGATGGGGAGCAGGAGCCAGATTTTCCTATTGATTACATTTTCCTTTGCCATGAAGTATTCAAAAGGTAAAGTCACACATTTTAGATCTGATAATTTCTATGAGTGACTAGACCCAAGAACTTACTGTATTACAAGAAAAATATACATTTTACCTGCCCATTGGTATTAAATAGTATTGGTCTACAGAATGTTGTGAAACCTAGCAATTGGAATTCTCACTGACAGTGGTATAAAACTGCATAATGAACAGCTCCTTGTTGTTTAACGCTTACATCAAATGCATCCATCTGAACCACTCTGTCACCCTTCTTCAAATTTGCTTCAATATGTGTCTCTCGGTGAAAAAAAGGTTGCAGACCCCTGAGATAGGCGGTAGGTGAAAAAAGACATTTTCAAAGCACTCAAGCCTCAAATAGGATAATACAGGATTACTGAAGCATGCTCAAATCAATCAAAATATGACTCTTAGTGCGGTAATGATAAGGGAAAACAAAAATAATATGGTAAAAAGTTCAGAAAATTCACACAGCAGAGACTTTTTTGTCCTTGTCTCTGAATAGATTCACTTTCATGTGTCAAATACAGAGCTCGGAGAACCCCCTTCTATGAACCGACTTCAGAGACCACTTTACCCTATATGAAGTTAATCATACCATACAACTCACTTTTACTTTAACCACAATCATCTTCTAGATTTAGTCCTACTTTTTCCTGTCTACTACCCCAATACTGCCTGTGGACAAAACCATGAATCACCAAGACTAAAAAAAAAAAAACAAATTTAAAAACAAACAAAAAAAAAAACATTTTTTTTTTTTTCAGCTCTCAAAAACATCTTTGCCAAGAGAATATTTTGTGTAGAATATGAGGCCATGTCTTTGGTCCGTTCGTGACTCACTCCTGATACAGTAAGTGAATCTGGTGAGCTTCAGTTGGCTACTTCACCTGATGTTGCTAGCGAAGGTGGCTATATTTGTGGTCAGGGTTCGTATGTGTGGAGATTCAGAATGACTAGACAAGTGCTCGGTGCACAATAGATTCACCAGGCGTTCAGTAGTGGAGAGCGCGTGGGCAGACCTGAGGCTTTGTTCAAATTGTTGGACTTGCAAATTGCTACTCAGGAAGTCCAAGTGCTATCCAACAAGAACTGGTACCACTTAAAAATGGCCCTTTTCGCTACCTGTCAAGAAGTCACCTTGTGTGAGATTTCAGCTTGTGCCAAAAATGATCAGGATTAAAATGGCATTCACTGTTGTTGAAGATGAAATAAAGATAAAATATAAAAACTTACAGATCTAAAACATGTGCAATCATTATAGTAAAAAAAAAATTATGATAAACAGCAGTTGTAGTCAAAAGAGGTGCAGTAATAATAGTAGTTAAGATAATGTTATTTTTATTTATTATTATTATTATTATTATTTTTTTTTTTTATAGGGTACACATTTGATTTACCAAGGGCCAGCTAATCTTGCTGGGGAATTTTTAAAACGCCCATACTACACTCTTTTCTGATCTATGTTATAATGTTGTTTCCTCGTCACAAACAGACCTGGAGTTGTGTTTTGTTTCATTAACACATGTTTAACACACAAACCCTGCATATTTAGGTTGAGTTCGCTCTGCCTAAACCCTCAGTTCCACCGTGTGATGTCATGTGGTGGTAATACAGGAAGTGCTCCACTGTGTGCTCCATACACCTTCACTAGAATCACTTGGATGATTTTAGGCCTGGAATTTCCAATCTCCACTGAACAAAAGGTAAAAGGTACCTGTTAACTTGAAAACTGCCAGTATATGACATCACAAGGTGGAAAAGAGCATTTTGAGCTTTGGAGATGTAGACAGACTTACATTACATAAAATGGCCACTACTCTTTATGTACAAATCAAATGTGAAAAACACTTGAACCACTTTTCTCTGCCTTTGTTGCTATCCATTCATAAATTGCTGAAATATTGTGCAGGTCCCAAAGGAAAGCCCAGATCCAGATTGTGTCTTTGTGTATTTGCATACGAGCAATCACCTAGGACAACACCCAAACAAAAAAGCATTTTCTCATTTACGTCCACACAATGGCTTTTGGGGGATTTTAGTCAAGTCTTAAGGATTGAACGGCACCATTTGTCTCTTATCCTTGAGATTAAGAGCGGTTTTAAGGAGCTTGTATTATAAAAGGTAACCGTGTTCTTCCAATCTTCCTAAACTTACTATTATCAGCATATATCGGGTTCATCTGAGTGACACTCAAGTAGAATTGGTCTTCATTCATCCATTCTTCACAGCTCGTATTAAGATTCACCTCAGGTCTAGATGGTATTTAGATATGAATTATCCATATTACATTTGGACCTGAAATTAAAACTGTCTCCGAGCTATGGAATGGTGCCGTGGTGATCTGCTCAGAGGCAATTATGAAATTCCATGGTTGCAATAACTATTCAAGGTGATTTATGTACTATATCTGGTTTAAATATCATCCAGGAGGTTTCACAGGAGGTTGACCTGGCTGTTAAATGCTGTAATCCTGTAATATGTTTAGTTTTTTTCCCCTTTGAGTGTATAGTGAAAGCAATACATAAAATCAGACCATATCAGACTGTGGAGAATTGTTGTTATAAAGCTTTATTTCTGGGGGAAAAACATAATAATGTTTTGAAATGAGGGCGGACTACCCTGCTTTGTTTTGAAATCCGAAAAGTATGGATACCAGCAAAGTTAGCGTTGTGGGTAACTATACTTTCTTTGTAGCATAATGCTGTAATCTGCTTGTCTCCCTTGTGAGACATAGGTTTAATCTCTACTGTGCAACATTCTAGACAAAGCTATAATATTTCCATGGAGACAAGCAGGTGGCAAACTTTCCACTAGAAATGTACACAGTGCACCTTTAACTTTCTAGTATGTAAATAATTGATATTGTTTATATTATTCCAGCAAAGAGCTTTTTGTTAAATTGTGACATAAAGAGTAAAACATTGCAAATGTAGATGACAAAAGATAGTATTAAAGTATTATAATGACATGAACTTCAGGAGGAAGAGGCTTGCTGATATTTCCAGGCTTCCTGTTGGTGCACATGATAAATGGGATTCTCAACACACGCGTACTTTTCAGAGCTGGGTCATTCTAAAGTTGCATCGTACAGCAAAGTGTCAGAGAAGTGTCAAATTCACTTCTCTAATCTTGTGGAAAAAGATTATCAGTTTGTGGACAGTTTGAAAAAAATAAAAATAAAAATAAAAAAATAAATAAATAAATATATATAAATAAATATATATATATATATATAAATGTGTTCCTCACCTTCCACGGTGGTTGGTCTCTCTCACCCTCATCCAGTTCGGGCCCTCTACCAGAGGCCTGGGAGCTTTGCTGTTCCTAGTACTGCACTTTTCTGGACTGAGATGTCTGATGTTTTTCCTGGTATCTGCTTGAGCCACTCCTCCAGTTTGGGGGTTACAGCCCCGAGTGCTCCGATCACAGGCACCACTGATGCCTTCACCTTCCAGGCCTTCTCCAGCTCTTCCTTGAGCCCCTGGTATTTCTCTAGTTTCTCGTGTTATATTCCAACAGAGCCTTGTTATCGCATGGGCGAGATGCGATAACAAGGCTCTGTTGGAATATATATATATATATATATATATATATATATATATATATATATATATATATATATATATATATGCATGCTAATAATTTGTAAATAATAATAATAATAATAATAATAATAATAATAATAATAATAATAATAACACGTTTATTTATGTATTTATTATTTTCTATTAGTTCAGTACCAAGGACAGCGCTGCAACATTCGGCATCAAGCTTTGGTCTCCAAGAAACAGCTCTAAAATCAAATCTAGATAAAGCCGTTTATGCGACGCTCCGCTGAAAACCAGCAGGGTGCAGGCATGAGCTTTCTGTTTCAATCCCCAGTAAAATAATCCGTGAGCCGGAGTTCATATTTGAACTTAACACAGCGCTGGACCACGTCACAGTTCGCCTCTGGTATGTCCAAAGAGTCCAGTTCACCTCGGCGCGCGCCACCGCGGGAGTGAAGGCGCCTTGACGTTTTTCCCGGTGTCCTATGAGGAAATCTGACGTTTATAGCCCACTTGTGAACGGAGAGGAGGGAGAAAAGTGGGTGTTCGCGCATACACTGGTGCTGCTGTGTGGCGGCGCGGCGCTTCAGTTGAGATGAGCTCTCGGTGTAGGATCAGTGAAAGGCGCGAGGACTCAGAAAAGCAACGAGCGACACAAAGCACGGTCCTCACTTGGTTTTGGAGAAAGATACAGTTTTAAGTAAGTCATCAGGATCTACAGAAGAAAGGATGTTTGCTCTTTACGCGCATGGATCCACTCCTGATACGCATGGACTTTGGAGAGAGACACTTTAAGCACTCTGTTTTTCTTCTAAATCGTGCACAATGCCAGGGTTTTTTTCCTGTGTATTTAAAAGGACACCAGGAGTCCAGCGACACTATTTCAAATATGCAAGTTTACTTTAATATATTGTGACGTTGTGTGTCAGTTTTGGAATAAGAAGTCGACAGTGAAGTAAGGGAGAACGCGTACAGGGGAGACGCGATATTCTTGCGGAATCTTAACGATCCCTTTTTAAAGATGGTGCTCTGTTTCGGACCGGGTCACTTCATCTCTCCAGCGCTCTCCAACAGATCAGACTGAACAGATGTGACCCCAAATCCGCCATCAATGTTCTTGTGTCCATGCAAGACACGAGGTGGAAACATGTCTGGCCACTTTTTTGAGAGGATCACTGCTATCCGAGATGGCACTCTGGTCCAGCACTCAGCTCTTTACCTCTAAAGTGCCCCGGAAAATCTTATTCATGTTCACCCTGTCCCTCTCTGTCACATACTTGTTCTATAGCTTGATGAGCTGCTACAACTCGCTGCAATTCCCCCTGCAAGAGAACTACGCGTATCAGGGGAGGCTGGTGACCGACGAGCCAACTTTTGTCACGCTAAGGGAAAAACTTTACTCGGTCTCTCAAGGTTTGACTGAATACACCGAAGCGACGGCCAGGTTCACCGCCGTGTCCACTGCGCGAGATGACGAACAGCGGACAGTGGAGTGGATTAGGACTCAAGCGACTCCCACTAAATCTGTGGTTTATTATCAACAGCAACAGCACAGCGTTGCACCCGAGAAAGAGGAGAAGGTGCGGCAGGAGTCCAGCACCACGGACAGCGAACTCAGGGTGAACTGCACGTCGGATTACGGCGAGAAGAAGCTGCCACAAGCCATCATCATCGGGGTGAAGAAAGGGGGGACCCGAGCGCTGCTGGAGGCTTTAAGGGTCCACCCGGATGTCAGGGCGGTGGGCAACGAGCCGCACTTCTTTGACAGGAACTACGAGAAAGGATTGGACTGGTACAGGTGAGTGGAGCACGATCGGGGGCAAAGGGCTCGTGCGTAAACGTCAGATGGCACGATATAAGTCTCTCGCGGATGTGAACTCGCTTTGAGGTGATCCAGTGGTCTATCCATCACAGAGGAAACTATTAAGTTAGTGGTCTCAGAGCTGTCAAAATTAATGTACTGTAGTATAAGTATTGGCGGTTTGTATGTTGCTGAAGGAAATGGTCTGCTATAGGGTTGAAAGTATTTAACCTTTTATAGGAAAGCCTTTGCTATACAAAAGAGGAAACAATAATTAAACTTTTGTCATATGATGAAGCTTTTTCCTCAACATGTGGACGTCAATGTTTTTATTTCCTATACTTTTTTTTTTTTTTTTTAACCAGAGAGTTATTTTACATTGTATATCTCTGGCAGATTTTATAGATCAAGCTATTCAAAATTTGAGTGAGTAAGTGAATTGACAACATAGGTTATTTTTGTGATGGTTTGATAATTGAAAAAGCTGAATAAGTTTTAATATACGCATTGTTTTGATAGTCCCCATTTTTAAATTACGCTATGTTGCAAGAGATATCTTTTATTTTATTTTATGTGTGACAATTTACATGAATAATTTATATGAAGTGTATTTTTGGTTGTTCACATTTTAAAACAACAATACAGTTTCTATATGGTCCATACTGTATGTTCGGATTCCTGTTTAAAGAGCTGTATCCAAATCCAAAAATGATCTCAATCTTATGATGTTTTTACTGTACAGAGAATGTGTTAGCATTAGCAAAGTTTGTATAGTTTTGAAATGTCCTTATTATATTGCGATATTACATATTATATTAGGTGCGACAAGTGGTATATGTTAGAACTCTTGTTTAAAGAGCCGTATCTAAAAATATTCGGACAGAAATTACGAAATTTTGTACAAGCACTTAAATAATCGTATCACTAATCTACTTCATATTTTTGAAAGTTGATGTAAATTAGATTAAAGTGGTACTCTATGTGTCTGTAGTGAGCAGAGCAGTAGACTTAAAGGGAGAGGGACCCTGCTTATTCATGTGTGAGGTGTTTATGACTGAAAAAAATCCATTTAAGGCTTAATTCACGCTCATTTGGTCACAGCGGTGAAATCCTGTTTGACCCGGGGATGTGGGGCCAATTGGAGCCAGTGGACGGTTCAGACTGACCCAGGTTTGTGTGAGTGTGTCTTTCGCCTGGTGTCATCTTGTAGCATCTGCTTTGCTGTTGTATAGTCAGGGGAGATCTCTGTTGCTCATTTACTTTGCATTTCAATGCAAGCTGTTTGATTACACTGAGCGCTTCATTAGAAGACAAGATGACAAGCTAATAGTTATCATAAAATTGGGATTATCGCGACACAAATCTCAAATTATATAATGTAAACATTTTAGGTAGTTTATGGGTTTTAAAATATCATCCTCAAAACATTTGCTAAGGTTAGGTTGAGTTGGAAATCATGGCTCATGTCCAGAACTTTTTAGGCAAGGAGAACTATTTGGAATATAGCATAAAAACTTGTTTGTGTAAAAGTGCACATTTTGGCACTGTATCATGATTACAAAATAAGTCTAGTGTCTTGGGAAAGGTCTACAGTACACAATTTGCCTATTTTTAAACTTAAAGCTACAGTATGTTTAACTTTTTAGCCATAAATGATAGCATGTTTATTTTATTTTTATGTTTATATTGCACCTGACTCTTATTTGCCCTGTGGGTGGGCTTCCTTCTGCTTGTTTCCATGGAAATAGGCCTATTGTTCATTTGGCTTTAATCTTCCACAGTATGATATAAAACCTATGTCCATAGAGTAAGTATATGGTTTTAACTTTCTTTTTCCATATAATTGAGCAGATGACGTGTCACCTCCAGGAAGTTACATTAACTATTTGCCAATTAATTAATTTCATTTGACAATGCTTCACCTCTATCCTATTTCTGGCTATTATGGATTTAACTGGAGTCATTGTAACCAGTTACAGGTGTTTCCATATGTGTGACATTGATCTTCAGAAGAATGAGACCTCTAATCTTATAACGTAGGATTCATAAAGTGACGTGTCTGTGTAACACCTGCTCCCCACACACTGTACTGGATCTGATGGAAAATCAACAGGGAATATAGGGCCATAGACTCGTGTGTGTGTTTACAGAAATACCCCAAAGGCTGCTATTAACACCAATAACCATAATGATGTTCCAGCTCAGTGCCACTTGTGCCTCTGCAGTTTACAGGGTGAGCGAGTGTGTGTGTGTGTGTGTGTGTGTGTGTGTGTGTGTGAGAGAGAGAGACTAGTATTTTGATTTTATTTGTGTATTTTAGAGATAACATTTCCTGGTTTGATAAAAGAATAGCAGAATGAAATGATGCCTTCAATTTTTCACTGTGAATTTCAAAAAATTCCGTGTCCCAGTCTGAGATTTTAACACTGTAGAGTTGTGAAGTTATAGACAGCAGGCCAAATATTTGCAATTGTAAATGTAAGGTTCTTGGTTGTTATTTAAATTTAAGAAAAAAAATAGTAATCTGACTCTTGTGAGACTTAAGCAATGTTATAATGTTGTTACCACATCAAAAACATACCTCGAGTTGTGTTTTGTTTCATTCACACGTTTGAGTAACCTTTTATTATTAGTTTGTCTACATCTCCAAAGCTTAAAATGCTCTGTTCCATCTTGTGATGTTATGAAGTGGTAGTTTTCAAGTTAACATATACCTTTTACCTTTTCTTCAGAAAAGATTGGCAATAAAAGGGCTGAAATGATCCAAATAATTCTAGTGAAGGTGTATAGAGTTTAAAAACACAGCGGAGCTCTTCCTGTATTAACACATGACATCACAAGGTGGAACAAAGTGTTTTCTGTTTGAGAGAAGAACTCAGCCTAAATATGCAGGATTTGTGTGTTAAACATGTGAATGAATCAACTCTAGGCATGTTGGTGATGAGAAACAACATCATAAAATAG
Source organism: Taenioides sp. WSHXM2023 (assembly GCA_029959045.1). Lineage (NCBI taxonomy): Eukaryota > Metazoa > Chordata > Actinopteri > Gobiiformes > Gobiidae > Taenioides > Taenioides sp. WSHXM2023. Next base: position 13,123,454 of record CM057101.1, on the reverse strand, counting down.
AGCAGAAAATGGTGAATATGGGCCCTTTAAAAAAATAACACCTCTTCAATGTACATGGGCTAACATTACAGTATAATTATAATAATTTCAGCAATTTAAAGTGGCATGGGTATTTCTGGCAGTATCCAGGAAGGTTATTATGTATCAACCCGAACAAACTTTTCTTTTTTTCCAGTTTCCACAAGCCGGTCAGCATTTAGCATTTATGTGAAGTTTGGCTGCCAGATTCTCCCTGGTGGTGTACATTTGTAAAAAATCTCTATCCTTTTCTCTCTCTTTTTTACGCTGTAACTCACTTGTCCAATAAAGCCTTTGGGCTAAAAAAAATAAACAAATTTTTAAAAAGTGAAAAAGTTTATTCGAGCAAGACAACAGTGTAACATTAGCATTTGTTTGTAAATGTGGGAAGCCAGAATGACTATTGACCTAAAATGCAAATTCGCTCCTAACTTCATTTTGTAGTTCCTTATTTGGATGGGTGAGTTTCCCATAGTAAATAAAGTCAGATATTTAGTTCTGTAGAGACTGTGAGAGTGTCTATGGAGTGATGATGTGGTAAATACAGACTGGTGCTGACACTCTGGGCTCTGTTTACACATGTTTTCATGAAGAGCAGTAAAAGCACAAATGGATGCACTTGGATACGCTCTTTTTAGACCTGCATTTGTGCAAGTTTCCACCGGCACAGAACTGGATATAATACAGTCAGTCATACAGTATAATACCATTTGAAAAGCATTACACTCTTTAAGGATTCATACCTCCAACAAATCCAGACAAAGTGAATAAAAGAAATGCTATGTGTATCAATCTGTTTACTGATCAGAAAATACAAAGATACAAATATATGTAAAATAATTATTTATTTGATATTTGTAACACGTACTTTCACCAGTAGTTTTTACTCAACATCTTTCTCACTGTGTTGCGTGATCCACCCTGAAATTTGAGGATCAAGTCATATTTCTGAGTAGGAGTATTAGTGATACTAGTGCAGCTGAAGTCATCAACATTCCCTGGGGGTGTGATGCTAACTGTAAGCACTGCACTGTCTGAGTTTTATTTGAACACAATCTGACCAGAGAGAACTGACTTGGTTGGAACTACACAACAACAGGTACAGCAGGTGACCTGATTTGTGCTCTTAAACAAGCCTCTCACACATAAAATTACAGTCACAAGCTTGCTAGCATTAGCCAACAGTTTCTCAGTTAGTCATTTTCACCTTGTTGTAAATCAAACAGCTAAACAGACCCATGAACGCTTGTATTGATCACAGACTCCGGAAAATGTGTTGTTTAAATCCATTTTGTATTTTTTCTTGACTTTGCAGATCTGAAATCTTCTTTGGACTTGTTTGCTAATAAGTGCATTGTTATTCCATGGTAATTTGTGAGCATTCTACACATGTAGAACACCCCCAACGTGATGTCACTGCAACATATCAATATATGGGGCCTACTTATTCTTAGTGTTGGTAAGGTGGCATGGTACGATTTATTTATTTATTCCAAAATCTATTTAAACTGACTCTCATGTGGTATTTTCACTACTAACTCCAGTCACAAGGGGGCAGTAGAGAAACAAATGAATTCAACCTTGTACTTGTCTCTGTACTCTAATGGTCTTTTGTCATAGTACATCACAAACATGTTTTTGCCTATAATTACAACACAGATATAATGACCTTCAATCATTCACTCTTACATGCAACAATGATTTACGTTGTTTAATTTTATTTTGACTGGTCCTCCCTCAGTGGCTCTGTGCAGTACACTCCACCTCTTTGCAGACAGCGTTATTAGACCAATCCCTCATTTCAAACGCTCGCCATAAACACTTAGCATAGACATTAGCGTGTGTGCATTACTAATAGCCGCAATAGGACACCATGTTGGATGCGGTGTGATATGAGCCGCCTCAGATTGGCGATAGTCAGCGCCGCCCTGTTTTTTAGCACTCTTGGATGGACTCTCCACTGTGGTTTGGGCTTATACTTGAACAAGCAATTAGCAAATGTAGTACCATCATTAGCGCACACAGAGGACCTCCATCAGCCAGTTGGCGCCACTAATGTTGCCTATTTTTTGGAGGAAAAATATTTAACTTATCTGGTCTCTGGAGTCTGGCCCAATCTGGTGCATGAACATCTTGGAATAAACTTAATTTAATGATGGCCAACAAAGGGTTAAGAAGTCAATTAATTTCAAACACAAACATAACACACAAAATAAAATGGTCACATGTTAATACGGATGGAAATGTGTCTTCTGCATTTGACCCATCCCCAAGTCACCTAGGCTCCGCACAGAAGGGCCTGAACTGTCCAGAAGTCAAACTCGTAACCTTCTTGCTATGTTCCAAACTATGTCATTAAACTCATTTATCTGGTATTTATTCGACTGTTTTTGTTGCTCCAAAAATACCTTGAAAAACTTGCATTCTTACTGTAAGTGGTGTCACCTTTCCTCAGATCTGACTTGTAACTTGGCCTAGTGGTGGTACCTGCTTGCAGATATGTATTGCCATATTGTGAAACAGTACATCTCCATGGCGACAAGCAGAAGTTATACTACACATTTAAATTACTGTCAAGAATAAATCACAAATGAATTCATATTTTGACATTTTTCATATTAGTTACTTTTGTGTATATACCAGGTTTGCTAATAGGTAAATCGCACCATGCAAGCTAAGCTAAATAACAAAATTGATTATTGATTATACAAACAGCATGTGGTATTCGAAGCATGATTTACTCTAGTTTAGCTACAGTCTAATGAGGCCTTATTAGTGAGGTTGACAGTTTGGTATTTTCAAGGTTTTTGCGAAATGCCAAACAGATTGTGTTTGCATTAGCGTTAGCAAATAGGCTTCTGGTTGACGAGGGCCAGGAGAGCAAGCAATCTTCTAAAATGCTTCTCTCACCAATGTGCCGCCATAAAAAAGGTTATTTACTTGGAAGAGATGAGAAGAATTAAATCTGTCTGTACAACCGCCATCGCTGGTGAGGTGCCTAAATATTTAATTACATTACAAAGCTTAACTGCAGTGTTTAATGTTGATTGTTCGGAGGAAATAGCAGCATCCAAGCTCTTAGACAAAAACAGACCCATCTTTCCAAGAGGCCAGATTGTTCGCTTTGAGTAATGGCAAAGGAAAGGCGTGCGAGCAGATCTTGAGTAATAATTTTGTTGTTTTTTTGTAATTCTAGTGCTGTAATTCGATCTAACTTTAACCTCTGATTTTCTCTTGTTGGTTTGTTTATCAGCACATGACTAGTTGCAGGGGAAGAAAGAAATGGTGAATGCAGGGTATCCTACATAAATATTATTGTATTGTTAGTATAAATGAGCTCAGTAAATGCCAATGGTAATAATAATAACTGTACTGCTACTACTACTACTAGTGTTGTCATGATACAAAAAAAATGTATACTAAAACTAGACTTGATATTCAATACAGATCTCGATACCACGATGATAATAAAAACATTTCTTTTGACAATATAATGTAGTTTTCAACATTAAATCGTAGTACTTTCTTTTCTATTCCCATGTGGTCCTATATCTGTGTAATCCCTCAGTGGTCCTGTAGGTTCCACAGTGGTCCATGGGTGTTTACTAGTCTACAGCTCAAGATCATTCTAAACCTATTCAGGAAAGGTTCATTTCTGTCCTGTGAATGTGAAGTTTTTAGTGATTAGTATCTGATTTTTGATACTTTTGACAACCCTGCTACTCCTGCCAAACCAAATCAAACCAGGTCAATAACGCAGCTTATGCAACATTTTACACTATTATGGTGCTGTTACATTTGTGTGACTCAAACAATCCTCTGTCAGTCAAACTTATACACTTTTTTATTTTGTCCATTTATTTACCTCTCTGTGGTGATGGTACAGCTTCACCTATATGTTCCACAATCTCTCATTAATATTTCCTTCTCCATGGAGACAAGCAGGTGATGCCACTAGGCCAATTTACAGGTCAGATCTGGTCAGGTCAGCTTAATTTTACTTTTTTTCTATAAATATTAATTTTAGCTTTTAATCGAATCCATGCAGCGAGATAATGCAAAAATGTGTAACAGTCCAGGCAAAACAATAACATCCCCATGGAGACAAACAGTTCCTCCAGATCCTCCACCAGAAAAGTTACAGTTGCTTTGCTTAGAATGTCCCGCAGTATGGCATTAAACTAATAATATCTCCATGGAGACAAGCAGGTGACACCATCAGGCCAAGTTACTGGTCAGATCAGTGCAATGGCAACCCTGCTTACAGACAGAATGCATGTTTTTCAATGTATTTTTGACCAACAACACCTTTATGAAATAAATGTTCGAAAGAAAGATTTATTGCACTGCTGTGGAACATTCTCAGTAAAGCAATGGAGACAAGCTCTACCAGAAAGGTTACACAGTACCCCTTTAAATCTTTCAGACCATTTAAAGAAAATACCTGATATTTAATTGCTACATAAATCAAATCAGAGTTGTGCATTTGACAGAGGCAGTAACAGCAGCCATTCACTTAGTTAAAAAGACCCCCGTCCTTCAAAGTGCCATATTGTCCATTTTTTGATTAATTCCCGTTGAAAAGCTGAGTGTGAGCAGATCGAATAATGCGGCGGGAGGCATGGCATTCCCTCATTTATCGAATCTCAGCGGAGTTTGGGTCTCCATTGACGTTTGGACTGGACAGTAGGAGCTGTTCTAGTCCCTTTCACAAAGACTCCCATCGGCTTTCTCTGCTCTGAAAGACCAAGGGCCATTGGAATTACAGCAAATCTAACCCAGGCTAATGTTCACATCTATGCTATTACGCAAATGTGATTGTGGGGGGCTGGAGAGGCATTGTAGAACAGATACTGAGGAACTGACCTCAAGGAAACGGTTAGAGAACAAATTGGTACTTTTGTATAGTTTTAAGTAATAGTTATAGTTCTAAAGATTTTACATTATATTGAAAAAGTATTTACTACTTGACTAGAACATGTCCAGAACATTTTATATGCACTGGAAACACATAATAGAAAATAGAAATCATACTATTTTTGTGTGAAATAATAATAATTTTGTCAAAAGTCTGGTACCCAGATATTAACACATTCTAAAACTAGCATTGTAAGCAGACACTATTTAATTTTTTTTTTTATTTTTTATTATTAGGACAGATTTTGACCTTTCCTTAACAGTTTTAGTCTTATCTACTTCAGAACAGGCAAAATAAAAGAATTCTGTGAAAATTACATTATATATTATTTTTTTTTTCTGAGTTTTTTGTTTCATTCACGTTTAACACACAAACCCTGCATATTTAGACTCTTCTCTCAAATGGAAAACACTCTGTTCATCTTGTGATGTCATGTGGTCAAGGAAGAAGTACTTGGCTAAACTGTCTTTACTCAAGTATTGTGGCAGGTTGGCGTCTGCTATTGAAGGAGAGTGGAACTGATATGCAAAGAGAAGAAAATCAATGGCAGCATCATCACAGCTCACAAACACAAGAAACAGTAATCCAGACTAATTCTGTGTGAAATTCAGCGATCAATAGGACACTGCTATACACAACTGAACAGCATAACCTTGTCTTTATGCCTTTCTGTATACATCACATTTCTACAGTCTTTTTATAACGTGTCTCAAATCGAATGGTTTTGATTTCTGTTTCATTCCAACAACTTATTTTTGCTTTTAACATTGACCAAGAGGTTAGTTGTGATGTTGTTGCTTTTTATGTTGTTTTTATCAATTTTCTCTCAAAAAGCGCTTTGTATCCTTGGTCCTCTGCCCACCTACGACATGTAAGTGAATTGGTGATGGAAAGTTTTGGGGGAAAAAAAGGGGGTATTTCAGCCATTCTTCAATACCACTGAGGTAACTGGTCAAGTGCAGAGCAGGGACCCACTTCTAAATCCTCAAGAGCCTAGAGGTAGGTTCTAGCTCTAGTGAATACTGTTGTTTTGTCCTTAGGCAAGACACTTCACCCACCTTGTATGAATGTGGTGTCAGATGAGTGATTGGTGGAGCATTTGGAGTAGTAGTCGTAGTAGTGGTGGTGGTGGAAGCAGTAGTAGTAGTAGTACTAGTTGTATTAGTAGTAGTCGTAGTTGTAGTACTTTAAAGGTACTACATGAATTCAATGCATTATTATTACTATGAACAAACTCTGATGTACTTCTGATTTTAAAAAAGGACATCCTTTGAAATGTAATATGCATAGCATCCTTTCTAAGAATAAAACTCGGTGTTACTAATACATCACCTTCCTTACAGACCTAATGGTATCATATACAAAAATCAATTCATAAACCACTTTTTCTTCAAACTGCCATTAACAGCTGTATTGTACAATCTCTATGGTAACAGCATCAGGTGTAGACTTTCGCTCTCTCTCCCTCTCTCGCTGTCCCCCTCCCTCTCTCCCTCTCTCTCTCTTTCTAACAGGAGTAGAGTAGAGCTTATAAACCTACAGGTACAGTTGGAATAACTTATAGCTGTGTCGGAGCAGTGCTAACACTGGGAGCTGCCATGGCTTTGACAGCCCTGTCTAGGCCTAAAACAGCGCGTTTGACCCGATATAAAGGGATCAGATTTACTCCGGGGCCAGCCTGCCTCTGGAGGTGACTGCAGCATTCATCAAAATCATTGTCACACTCAGTGCTGCACTACATTCAGCAAAGACAAAAGGAATAAGAAGCAGGAGGTTGAAGTATAATGTGCAGTTTGAGGTATACAGTAGATAGTTGCGTGGGTAGAAGTCAAAACAAAAATCTTGTGTTCTTAGTGTTGACTAAGGTCTATATTACACAAAATTGACTCTTGTGATCTTTAAGCCATGTTATAATGTAGTTACCTCATCAAAACATTAACACATGTTTGAGTAATCCTGGCTCAAGGCTCAAAATGCTCAAAATGATTTCACCTTGTGACGTCATTAAGTGGTAATTTTCAAGTTAACAGCTACTGTTTACCTTTTGTTCAGTATAGAATGGCAATTCCAGGGCTGAGATTATCCACATGATTCTATTGAAGGTGTAGGGAGTTTAAAAACCCTGGTGGCACTTGCTGTATTATCACATCAGATCACAAGGTGGAAAAGAGTGTTTTCAGTTTGAGAGAAGAACTCACAAACACCACTCTGGGTATGTTTGTGATGAGGAAATAACATAACACAGATCACAAAATAGCATAATATGGGCCCTTTAAATGAAGTTCAATGCCTACATTTATGTGAACATCTAAACTCTGATCATTGTGTGATTTCTGGAGTTGTCAGATTATTGAAATGCCATATAAACATCAAAATCTTAAGTGAGTAATGTGGTTTCAGACGTTTTGCAATGCCCAGAGCTACAGAACTGGCACTGATTATATTATTACAATAAAAATAAGTAAATAAAAATAAATAAATAAGACTTACTTAAATTAACAAAATGGAACCAGTAAATGTACAACTGATTTTCAGGGCCCTTTACCAATGTCAGAGAAAAAAGTTATTTCCAGATTTAACTATAGAAAACTCCATGTTGCCCTGGTTTGGTCCTGGTTTAGCCAAGTTTAGCTCTGATGTAGACTTGGTTTAGTCCTGTTTTAGTCCTGCTCTATAGCCCAGGTTTAGTTCTGGATTACAGTTAAATCCCAATTTTGATGTGGAATCTCTGGTTGTGAACGCACCCTTGAACAGCCCATGTATAGAGCAGCTCAGCCACTTCAAATCGTGGCTTACTTTCATTTGCGTTATCTGAAGTTACTAGAGGCTATTCAGCTCTACTATGTGCATAAAGGAGATTACTGAAAGCCATTTTGGGGCATAACAGATTTATCCGTGCACTTTCATGTACTAGGTCTTTGAATTTTTGAAAGTCCTCACAGTAAAACATGTTATGAGCACTCCAGGATTCCCCCTTATATCACCCCCTCTTGTGAGAAAACTCTAGAATAAATATGTTCTAACCATCATGAGAATACCAAAAATATGTGAAGTCAAGGGGAAGTTTTCCCACATTTTGCACACTTTAATATCTTTGCGTTATTAAAATGACACTTTAACCCATGTAATAAAAGCTGTGGCGGTGTTCACATAAATCTTCTGGAATCTTTTGTGTCAGATTGCTATGCCAAATATGAGCAGAGCCACCATTGTTTTTAATAAGACTAGATATGGCTGCACCACAGAGGAGAGAAGCTATCAGTTACAGTTATATTTGCAATTTACTTTTTCAATAATGCGTTCAATTGTTTAGTTATATCTACCAAGTAAAATAAAAAACAATATGAAATACCTTTATACCACTTGATACTTTGCATCTTATGTCACATTTCCTGGGGGTGCAAAGCTAACTGAAAGCACTGCTTAATCTAAGTTTTAATTTAACACAATATGACCAGAAAGAGCTGGTTTAGTTGGAACTACAACAGGTGAGCTCGATTGTGCTGTTTCAGTTAGTCACTCTCATCTTCTGTTGAAAATCAAACACCTAAACAGGATCACAAATGCTCGTACTGATCACAGGCTCCTGAAAATGTGTTGTTTAAATCCATTTTGTGTTTTTTTTCTTGAGTTTCCAGACTAAACACATTTTTGCGAGTGTTTGCTTATGTGTGTATTGTACAATTGATAAACATTCCAACAGTAGAGATACATGTAGAACACCCCCAGTGTGATGTCACTGCAAAGTAATACTTTTTATATGTGCATATATATATATATATATACTCACTGCACGTATGGTAATTTTATCATCTGATCATAACTATGAATTAAACTTATATAATCCTCTATATGAGTCTTATATATGTGGATTTTCAAACCTGTTTACAGATTTACATTTCAACACTTTGGATATCTTCATAGCTCCACTGTATTTCTCGTGTGTTGCCTCATCCCTAGATTGTTCTCTGCATCTGGACAACAACCTGAGCCAAGGTTACACAATGAAGCATGCTATCACACTATCACAAACTCTTTTCCATTGCATCGTGAGTTATAAGACAGGATTTTCCCTACCATATCATTTTTTTTTTTTTTGCCATGCCATGCAGGGACAAACTTTTTTTTTCCTGGAACATGCTGCTATTACTATTATTATATCAGTTCATATATCAGGATTGTGAATAATAATAATAATAATATAATGCATTTGTTTTATATAGCGCTTTTCCAGATGCTCAAAAACGCTTTACAATTTTGTGCAGTATTCGTTCGCTCCATGCTCAACTCCACTCAACTCATACTTAGTTTCTGACAATTCAGTCACTTTACAGTATTGATGTGTGTGCATCAATGATGTCTATAGTTGAAGGGGATTATTATGGATTATGGATTTGGTTTGAGGAGCACTCAGTCATGTATTGAGCACTGTACCTTGTATGAGTTTTGATGTTGTCTATTTTTATTGTAAAATTTCTCAATTTCTCAATAAAGGCTTATCTTATCTTATATTACCATTAACAGTTGTAGTGCTAATTATGAGGATATTTGTAACACACAGTAATAGTACTTTGAAGTAATATGGTATAGTAGTATTAGTCGGATTTATTAAAATATTAGTAGGCATATTCCATCAGTAGGACATAAGATATTTTCATCCTCTCAGTTGGACTTTTAGCTGTGTATTCCTCTGCCCTGTGTAAGTCCAGACAGAAGAATGTAACAGATCTCCATCGCTGGCTCCAGAAATCTAAATCCAGTGTTTATCCCTTGTTTAGCCCCTGCTTCCTCTGTCCTTTCTCCCTTCCTCAGTCTCTCCTTCTCTTCCTCTCTCCCTCTCATCCTTCATCCTCTCCTTGGGCAGCTGAGTCCTCTGTACCTCGCCACCTGACTGCAAGCCCGTGACTCCACTCCATTCTCGAGCTTCAGCGAACCGAGGGTTGCCAGCTCCCAAAATGCGGCGCTGTGCCATCTTCTTCCAGCTGCCCCCCTCACCCACCTCCTCCTTTTGCTCTACCCTGTCCCGCAACCTTCACTGAATCTGCACATGCCTGATAAGACACGGGCCAAGAATCACAACAAGGAACGCACACCTCTGAGTACAAGCATCGTGCCAAAGATGTGGTTGTAAGAATTAAACTTTTTAATTAGCAGTGTGGCCCGTGCGGTGTCCAGAGAGAAGCCCAGGCCCTGAGTTCTCTCCTCACCCGCCCTCCTCTCTTCTTAAGCCCGATTAAACTCACAAGCGCTATCATCGGAGAGCACTGGGGTCCGCTACACCTCCAGAGCAATCGTGTTTGTTTGCGGTTGGAGTAGCTCTTTAGAAGGGAACATAGCTAGGGAAATTAGTGATTATTTGGCTATTCTGGTTTCAATTTGGGCAAATGAGTCAATGCGGTTTCAAGTTGTTCTCAGGGTACATATCACATGCTTGGTGTGCAAGGAGTAGGTAATGTGCTCTAAACAACAGAATGTCTCAATAATTAAAATGTATAGGACAAAAAAGTCATGAGTACGAATTTAATTTCAGATACTACCAGACAGTTTTGACTGTTCTGTTCTACCACAGTTTTTCCTTCTGTTGCTTTGTTGAAACCAGCTAATCCTGCCTCCTCTGTTGGGTGAGTAAAATGGGTTTGATCTGTAAGCGATAGGTACTGTAAGCAGAGTAAAAAAGGCCGAGGTGCGGCACACGGCTCTGTTTGCATATGAGAAAAGAGAAAATCACTCTTGAGCAGATAATGGCTACAACCAATTTCATCCTCTTCCTCGCCTCTCTCGCATGCATTCATCTTTTTCTCACGCGTCGCCGTGGCTACTTTCCAACGCTTTCAAGTGCGAGTCTATTTTACTTATGGTCCGACTTTAATTCAACGTTTTTCCCCTCTCTCTGAAGTGGCCGCAGGTCTGCAGTTCACCGTGAAGATTCGTATCCACTTTATTTCTGTGTCCATCATGAAAAGAGCTAGATAAAAGTCCGAGCCGATTCTCTTACCTCCTGTCACCGTCTACCAAGAGTTTCTCATCTTTGGACACGGCAAGATTGTCTGCGATTGAAAGACTTGCGTTTCATCTGTTAAATTATTTATTTCCCTCCCCAAAAATAAAACCCAAATGATTTTTTATGCTCAGAGCTGAAAAGATTATTTGCATGGGACCAAATTGTGTCTGTGCAGCTTCCAATCTTAGGCAGGAGGAACAATGATTCAGTTATAGCAAAGAAATGGCTGGGTTTACAGATGTTGTTAAATCTTCGCAAATAAGACTACCTTGGGAATTGCGACTGTCAATCACGCTTGTCAAGATTCCAATTTTCCGTCTACATCTCCCGGAGCAGTTGCACACACTCTTGCTCCTGATTGGCTCCCAGCACTGTGGTCTCATGACACAGGCTGAAGCATTTGTTCAGAGGAAGGAAAAGGCTGACAGCGGATGGTCATATAGAACCAGCCCGAGCAGACCGCCGTGCGTCTGTTCCCCGACTGCATGCTCCAATCCTGGGTGTTGTGTGTGTGTGCCAGAAGGGAGGGGAAATGGAAATCTTGACTTCTTGGGTATTATCATATGACTGTTAATGTGAAAAAGATGTATGCGGCAATATACAAGGAGCGGTTGCCAAGTATATTGCGCTGGAATGCTGTATAAGAGGTATTCATCAAGTGGGGACTCTTCAGTGTATATTGTAGTTATTTCCATGCTTGCCACAGAATTTTTAACCATGATTTAGGTCTGTGACGATAATTAGTTCACACATCACAATATATTATAATGACAAAGTGGAAAAATATAAAGGGTAATAATAAATTCTAATTAAGTAGCAAAAATAGCAAGATACTGGTGTTAAATAAGGAAAAATCGACTTATTGTTCAAAATTTTTGGTTATTTTTTGGATACATGATGAGATTTAAGATGTGAAAAGTTAAATTAATAACTTCTATAAATCGTCACAAATGCAAACTAAGTTTTTAAGTTTTTTGTCTGGCTTCTTTATTGTGGTTCATATTTTTAACACTATTGTACATTTAGAATAGTTTTGTGGTTTAAATCTGCTCTTGGGTTATTGTGTCAGTGGCATAAATTAATTTCAGTATTATTGTTTATCATCTGCTTTTCCTTCATCGATATATCGCACTTCCAAAAGACAGGAAAAGTGGAAAGGACTGGGTGAAGAAATTGGTTTAAAAAAGTTTTAAACTATCTATAGAACTTGTCTGGATGACTGAGGATTGCCATTAGGCTGCATAGTTTTGAAACGATTAAGGATGAAAAAATGTGATTGGATTTTATGTTTTCAAATCAGGATTAAGTTCACAGTTAATATTTTAAGCACGTCCAGGAGCAGTAACATTTGAGAGAAGACTGAAATATGAACTACTAAAATAATATCACATAACTTAACTGAAGCGTTCTTCTAAATAATTGTAGCCTTTGTGATTTGATAATTGTAGCAGTGTGATTTTGATTTGATTGTGATATACTGTGCAGCCCTATAGTTTACATAGAAATCCAACATACTAGATCTTATGACAGATTAAAGAAGCCCTATTGTGTCTGCTGTATAGTTATAAACTTTGACACACATGGATCATCATGTTATAATTTGAACATTTTAAATCACAATATGGATCTAAAATGACTTAATACAAGAAACAAGACTTCAACGTTACAAAACTGTGGTGCCCAATTAGCGCTGACATCACTGTAAACGTCATCAGAACAAAGAGTGGAGAAGTTTTCAGCACCCCACTCTGGATAGCTGCACATCACGCCAGCTGGATGCAGATTTTTTTCAATTGTACCAAAATTACTACACAACGCTGCCAAATTCTATGCGTTATCACAGATTAAGAAAATAAAATTGGAGATCGAAGTAAGTACAGAGCAGTGGGCGTATGCTGGTGGCGGTTGATTGGAAAAATGGCAACTTGAAAATAAGCGATTAAAGATTGCTCAAACATGCACGAATCACTCCAAATACAACTTCAGTCATGCTATAACTTCAATTATAGCATGATTTAAAGCTCTGAAATGTCAGTTTTGTATAATAGGTCTGCTTTAACATATTTTCTTGAAACCGTAATAGGAACGCAGCAATAATATTCACAATTCTTTTGAGTACCGTCTTCCGCCTCTCTCCATAGTGACACATTTCCTTCTACAAGCCTATAAAAATGCTAATTGCTTGACCATCCAAAGCTCCCAGTGTTCCTCCTCATATCTCCAGTTCATTACCAACTCCTTTACATTGTTAATTGAATTAGCAGAGTGATGCATGGGAGAGTGAGGAGGTGCCAGTTCATTCTTGTGTGTGCCCCCTGAGTCACTGTCACACACAGACAAACTCTCGACGCTTCCAGGATGCTGTTTTCCGTGATCGCCGCATTCAGCCTTTTGAAGTTTCTCTCATCGCTTTATGTTGTTTACTTATTCATGCCCCTTCTTTTCACCACACATCACCATGGGGTATTCCGCTGGTATAATTTTAGCTCAGTGTGAAACAATGTAAGAGCTGAGTATTAGATGTGTAAACCGCTCAAACATGCGTAAATACAAACAATAAGAGACACAGCTTTGTCCAAATGATGAATTTTGAGTTTAGGCTGAATAGGGAATGTATTATTAGTGGTCATGTTATTATTATTTTTCTTATTATCATAAAAATAGATTTATTTGTATTATAATGTGGTTTTTAACATTAAATCAGAGTACTTACTTTTATATTACCATGTAGTTATCTGTGTAATCCCTTAGTCATCCAGGTATGTTTCATAGTGGTCCATATACTAGTCTATGAGCTCTTATACTTGTTCTGGTACAGCTCAAGATCATTCAGTAAAGGTTCATTTCTGTCCTGTGAATGCGACTTTTTTAGTATCGATACCTGCTCAAATGAGTATCTATTTTCGATTCTAGTTTTAGAATCAATTAGTATCTGATTTTCAATATTTCTGACAGCTATAGAATTCCCTGGAGACTTGGATTTGTAAACCATGGATTGCTAAAAGATGCTTCGGAGATTATGCTAATTGCTATATGGATAATTTGGATTACCAGCAATGGCAGTTTAGCAATAAATAGAAACGCCAACTGTTCAACAAACTGTATATACACAATAACATCGGATTGTGTAAAAAGGGAAAAAAAAAAAACAGTGACAAGAAATCTCATAAAAACAAACTGAACTTATGCATATTTATAATAGATTTGATCCATTGATTTAATTTATAGTGGTGCGCTAAGAGGACGCAATTAAATAAAGCATTAGCAAAACATTAAAAGAAAATGAGATTAGCAAGTGTCAACTGTGAGAATGATGAAACTTCGCTCCATCGCCAGACTAAACATTTCTTTTAATTAAAATAATTACTTTGCAAATGTGTTGAGCAATTCTCGCTGTCATGGGTTGTGGGTGTAATTCCCAGATTCTCTGTCAGTAGAGTCTGCATATACTCATATACTCAACTACAATAAACAGAGACTGAATGGAAACTTCTTTGTTAAAGTTTGAATAAAATGTGAAAATGTGTAACCTTATCATTATTTATCAGGGACTGGTTTCACAAACTTATATATAACGTATTATTTATCTTTTGGTTTAAAGTCCCTTCAGCTGACAGCAATCACGGCTTTGGAGTTGTGTAATGGCACCACTTCTTGCAGCTATTGTGGGGGAAAAAAAACCTTTTGTTTATTTATGCTACTAAAGAAGACATTGTACTTTCTTTTTGTTCAAGTGGATAAGCCCAGTAATTACATAGATATTGAAGAGGGGGTATTTTACTTCTATGGGGTATTAACTGCTAACACATAACATATCTAGAGCACCATGTCACCTATTATTGTTTTGAAAATGCTATAAAAACAACTTATTAACATGTTTAATAAGTTTAACTTTCATTTTTGATACTTGAGTCTCCCCTCCCTTTGCTCTCTGTACTAAATCCCTCCTCGCTCAGAGCGCTATCTCAACACAGTCAGCGGGGGTGAAACTGCTGCACATCATATCAGGTTTGTCAAGTTCCTGTGTACAGTTTTGTCTCATGCCTGTGTATATTTATGAAGAATTATCATGTGGGAGCATGGATGACGTAGGCTTGTAGGTTGAGCATTGCACAGAATCTTACAGCTAACTAGAAGAAGAGTTTGAATAGGGCCCAGGAGAAATGACTGAAACATACATGGATGACATCTAAAATCTCTTCAGGCATGTTTTTGATGAGAGAATAACGTTATAAGATGGTAAAAATAACTCTAACCATTAACCATAAAACAGGCAGTTAAACAGCAAATTCCACTAAAGAATTCCAACCTGTGTCCAGCTCATAAAAATTACATATTCAGTATCTCCAGTATATATTAAAAAAGATTGAGAATGACCTGAAAAGCTGCAGTAGTTGCGTTCAGGGCCTGTTCAGTGATTTAGCATTGGGACAGAGTGTACATCACCTCTAAAGCTGCCACAGAATTAGGTTTCTCCACTTATCTTCTTTTTTTAGTCCAAATGACTGCACTTGTTTTTTCCACGTCTTGCATTTCAAGCGCATATGGGCCGCATCTCCTAATAGTGGCGTTCAGGCTCAAATCGACCTCTGGGCAGTTTCATGTCTGAGGGACTGAATAAGGCAGAATCTGAGGCAAGAATTGATTTGAGCGAGCATATTGTGCCCCTCTATTACACTACTTGCTGATATTATTGGTGATGTAGGGAACTTTGTGTTTTCATTTCGGAGACTTCCTGACAATAAATCCACAACTATCAGCTGCCTTCTCATAACACTGATTCATGGAGTTGTATAATGCTTAGAGATAGGCCAATATATCGTGCCGATATTTGGACGTTTTAGTGTATCGGTTATCAGCCTTAAAACTCCAGCACAGGTCGATATTTTGTTTTGTGTGACCTGCAGCCTAAAAACACCCATAAAGTTTTATTTGAACACTTTAGTGCAAACAACATAGATAACTGCTGAAAACGTGACAACACAGCTCTCTTATGGGTTTGTGGTAAAAAGAAAAAAAAAAAAGAAAAAATGCTGTGGGTAAGTTTTTAGTCAATTTAAAGGTGCACTATGTATCTTTTTGGTTGGGGTCCGTCATCTGCTTGTTTCTATGGAGATGTCACTGCTCTGCCTGGAATTTTCCACAGTATAACAGCTCTACCTTACATTTATTCAATTATAGGTAGTTTTAAAGCTCAGAAATACCTAGAAAAACAGCCATTCAGACTGTGAGCATGGTTGCCTCTCCACAGATCTGACCAGTAACTTGGTCTGGCTTGGTCTCCATGATGATGGAAAGGTTTAATACTAATCTTGAGAAACATCTGACAGACCCTCCACAAGAAAACTTACACAATGCACTTTTAAATTGCATAATTTGGGAGAAAAAATCTAAATTGGCCCAAAAAGTTTTTTATTGGTGTAAATATCGAGTTTATTGGCCATCGGTTGCTCTGGATTCTAAAAATCAGTATCAGCATCGGCCACGAAAAGCCCCATATTTGTCAAATTAAATTATCGTCCACTTTTTTTGGAATTTTGGAGCTGAAGAAGCCATTTGGAAAATGGATGTTCAAAAACTGTTGACTCTATTTGATAAAATGAAACCTTATTTTAATATTTGGATTACTGAGGAATTACACAGACACTATATATCGTTTACAGCAACCAAGTTTCAAACATTCCACTTTTTCAGGTTTAATAAGCTCTTTTTGCAGCATTTTTATGAAACAATATAGTCATTGTTAAAATTTTGCATATCTTCTAAACAAGACTAGCAGTTTGGTGTATAAGACTTCTAATTGCTGTGACTAATGAACAGAGATCTACAGTCTGTCTGGAGTCAAGGTCACGCTCTGGTCTGGTCTCGGCGAAGCACCAACTCACCGTGAAAGTGTAGCTGAGCGCGGTGAGGAGGAGCAGCTGTGACTAATGGCTTTATTTAATTCAATTTATTGGCTGAGCCCCATCACACCACACATGGCGGTCACTGTATTGGACTAGGACTTGTATGCAAAAAGAGAGAGAGAGGACAGGTTCACCCCTTCAAATCTGAACATACAGTATCTCCCACAGGCTTCCATGTCATGCTGGATTGCCTTGGCAGTGTAAAAATGTGCTGAACTCCGTGACTATAGGTTGGTGGTGAAACACTTGTGTTCTGTACGAGCTCCTAATCAGCCTCATGCTGCTTGAGTCTTGCCTCCTGGGAGTCTATAATAAATGAGGGCTTTGTCAACATGTACAGTTTTTGATTACAACAAAGAGCTCTATTCTGACACCACTGTTTGTCACTGTGGCTCTGCAGGAAGCTTATCCTTGCAAATATTTAACATTCATAACTATCTTTTTCATCTATTATGTATTTCTGTGGATTGAATACGACACTCTGTTTACTCCACAGCATATTGCAATAATTAATTCATTCTTAATACTATTATGCCGGGTACATGTCAGACCATATCTGCCTCTTAACACATTGTCTCCAATTAACATTTTTGAAATTCCAGATACAATCTCCAGAATACAAATGAAGCCTGTGCAGCTTGCAGCGAAAGAGCTTCTCCTTCAGATTGTTTTGTAATACACCTCATCATAACAGGAACAAGCACGCACAGTGCACTTTGGGTAAACTCCACACATGCTGCAGGCTTTGGAAAATTAATGTGCCATGATAATTAGTTAAGCAACAGAGCCATGTCACAGGAAGGATTTTCACAGCTCCACTTGAATCATATACATCAGCACAGGCCTGCTTTGTGTGGCGCATATGTTTTTCATGCTCTGTTTTATGATCACACCTCAGATGGGCCCTCACACGTGAGCTATAGGGGCAGGGGCATTGTTTGAACTGCTTTTTCTATACATTCCATGTAAACATATATCTATAGCAATGACAGTAAGTCATTGAGTTATTTACCTGCTCTTGTACAATCGAAGGAAGATGTTTTTACCTCCTCCCTTACCTCCTGTCCTTTTTAACATATCTTTCTCCATGGAGACAAGCAGGTGACATGTTCGGTTTGTGATGATTCAAGCCCTCTCACCATAAGAAGGCTTGACTGTCACCTGTAAAAACATGCATAATGTAATAAATGAATGATAGGACATTAAATGCCATACTGTAGAACATACACAGTAGGCAGAGCATTACTCATTAACTAATCTCCATAGAGACAAGTATGCACCCTCCTCCGGAAAAGTTACATAATGCACTTTTAAAGAGCAACTGTGCACAATTTATATCAGCAGCCCTATTAGTTTATATTTATGAGTCTTCTTCAGTTTATTTGAATTTTTCTGTGGATCCTGGTTCATTAACAATGTGCCTTAAAGGTCCTATATTACACAAAATTGTCCCTTATGAGCTTTAAGCCATGTGGCCATACCGGCTTGTCAAACCTGATCCCATCAGATCTCAGAAGCTCAGCCAGGCCGGGTCTGGTCAGTACTTGGATGGGAGACCACTGGGAAAATCAGGTGCCACAGTGGGGCGCCAGTCACAAAAACTGTCATTGTGTCCTTAGGCAAGGTACTTCACTCACATTGGCTAGTATGAAAGTGGTGTGTGCGTGAGTGTTGGTGGTGGTCGGCGGGGTTGATGGCACAGATTGGCAGCTTTGCTTCCATCAGTCTGCCCCAGGGCAGCTGTGGCTACAATAGTAATTTACCACCAGTGTGGAATGAAAAATGACCTGTAAAGCGACTTTAAGTGTCCAGAAAAGCGCTATATAAAACTGATGCATTATTATGATTATGTTGTACATTATAAAAAACATACATAAAAAAAAAAATAAAAAAAAATATATATATATATATATATATATATATATATATATATATATATATATATATAAAACATACAATAGTTGTGTTTTGCTTTATTCACACATGTTTGAGTAATCCTTTATTATTAGTCTGTCTACATCTCTAAAGCTCAAAATGCTCTGTTCCAACTTATGATGTCATAAAGTGGTAGTTCTCAAGTTAACAGCTACCCTTTACTTTTTGTGGAGTAGAGCTTGGAAATTCCAGGGCTGAAATCATCCAAATGATTCTTGTGAAGGTGTATGGAGTTTAAAAACACAGTGGACAAGGAGGAACAGAGAGCTTTCTCTGTTCTCAGAAGAACTCAGCTTAAATATACAGGGTTTGTGTGTTAAATGTGTGAATGAAACAAAACACAACTCCAGGTATGTTTCTGATAAGGAAACAACATTATAACATAGATCAGAAAATAGTGTAATATGGGCTCTTTAAGCGGGTAATGCCTCAGGTCTAAAGCTGGCCAGTCTAACGCTGATTGATATGTATTCTGCCATCACAAAGGGAGCCTGCATGGTACACTTGTGACTTGTATAAGCAGCAGGCCTATAGCTACCACAGAGACCTAGACTCGAACCCCCCATCCTGGGTAAGTGCCAGCCCACACTCACCACAGGCCTACATTGACTCTTTGCCTTTTGTCTAATGATTTTTTGTGGCATGTTGAAAGCTTTGAGATTTAAAAAGCACAAGAATATCCACCACATGATCTGCCTATTTCAGTGAGTCTCTATAGAACACATGGGGAGAAACTGAAAGAAGCTATAGGAAGAAAAGTGCAAGTGTTCAGTCATTACAACTTTTTCAGCTATTCATTTTTCTATATAAACAATTCAAAAGAAATAAAAGTTTCCTGAAATAGTAGCAATGTATATACAGCCAATAGTCTGTAACATTAATATTACGAGACCATAATGGTTTATTTTTATCCAACCACCGGCCAAAACTAGTTGTTGTCTGTAATTGCATAGAGCCAACAATTCTGTAAAAAAATAAAATACCCAAATCCTACAATTTATTTTTATTTTGTTTGTCTATCCACGTGAAATAAAAACTGGCCCAAAGTTCTCAAAGTCTTATCAAAATCAACAAAAGTAGTGCCATGATTCAACCCACATATGTTATTGTTGTCAGTTTAAAGGACTTTAAAGGTGCACTGAGCAACTTTTCTGGTGGAAAGTGCGCCACCTCTTTAAACATTTCCATCTTGCATATTATTCGTTATAGGTGTTTCTATTGCTCAAAAACTCTCCACAGATCTGAATTGTAATGTAGCGTAGTGCTTTAACCTGCTTGTCTCCTTCGTGATAGCAACTTTCTGGACAGAGCAATAGCATTTCCATGGAGACATCAGGTGGCAGACGCTCCACTAGAAATGTTACGCAGTGCACCTTTAATCCAGAGCCAATCCCAAACAAAAAGTAATAAGGTTTAACATTTGTGAATAATACGTTTGGAAATTTCATTCAAAGATAGTGAATCTCCCAGTGAGTGTTATAGGTCCCTGCCTTCCATGTGAAATTATGACATCCTTAAATTGTAATTTCAACCGATTCAATATGCAAAAGTGTACATATGATAGTGAGAAGAGCACATGTTTTCTGTCTCCCACATGCATCAGAAACATCAGAAGCTCAGAAATACAAAGGTTAGAACGGCAGAGGCATGTTTAAATCAATGAAATAAAGTGTTTTAGAGAGCTTTATAAAACAATGTGTTGACTGAGCAGACGTGAGTAGGAGTTTGAGAAGTGCACCTGCATCTCGCCGAGCTGCCAAGAGACTGATTTAAATATGGTGGAACTCTTTAAACCAGCCTTTGAAAATATTATAATAACACAAGTGTGATTGAACATTTTATGACACTCATTCTTCAATGCCATAGTCTACTGTGATAAGTGGTGCTAAAGGGTTGACAGGTAGTGAACAAAGATTTTGAGAGAAAAAAAAAAAAAAAAGTTTTACAAAATATAATATACAAATAATTAGTTTTACAATGAGAAACATGATTGTCTAGTTCTGAAGTGAATGCAACGTGCAAACCTTTTGTGATCTAAATAAACCAAAAAATGCAACTTTTTCCTTGATTGTCAAAAGTGATATCTTACTATAAATTATATTAAAAATAGTATTATAATAGTAATAGTAAAATACTATAGTATCTCAACCAGAAAAAGGTGGCTTGCCCTCTCCAGGTGGGTGGAGAGTTTCTGCCTCACTGGAGGAGTTCAAGTATCTCAGGGTCTTGTTCACGAGTGAGGGAAGGATGGAGCGTGAGATTGACAGGCTGATTGGTGCAGCGTCTGCAGTGATGTGATCGCTGTACCGGACCATTGTGGTGAAGAGGGAGCTGAGTCCAAAGGCTCTTGATTTACCGGTCAGTCTACATTCTACCCTCACCTTTGGTCATGAGCTTAAGTAATGACTGGAGTAATGACTGGAAGGACAAGATGGCGGATACAAGCGGTCGAAATGAGTTTCCACCACAGGGTGGCTGGGCACTGCCTTAGATATAGTCACACGGGTGGAGCTCAGTCACATGGGAGGAGCTCTCTGGAGAGACGTTCTGGGCATGTCCCAATGGGGAAGACCCAGGACACACTGGAGGGACTACGTCTATCGTCTGGCCTGGGAAGACCTTGGGGTCCCACCGGAGGAGCTGAAGGAAGTGTCTGGGGTCTTTTGCCTGAAAAAAAGCAATTTTATTATAATTGTGATATCTAAATTGCTATTAAGTACCAAACCTTTTTTTTAGTCTCAAAACCAAGTTGTAGAATCTTCACAGCACTACTTGCACCTACTGTCCAGGTGCAGGTTTTTATTTTATTATTTAGAGAATGTCTAATGCAGAGATAATGTCCAAGTGAAGTTGGTTTTGCCTTCCCTTTGTCCTCTTTATTACTCCCACCCCTAACGCTGTGATTAAATGTACTGTATGGGAGGTCAGATATTACGCTGGCAGCCACACACAACTCAGTCTCCCTCTAATGGCATCTAATAAATCAGCTTTTTTTTTTTACTTGTTTAGTGGAGCTACTTGGAGGTATGGGTTATCTTGAGTAGACACATGGGCTGCTTTGCCAAACACTCATTTGTTTACATCTCAATCAGGATGTGAAAGTGTGTGGTCCGTGTCCAAATTAATTAACACTACAGTTCCCTGTAGAGTGTCTATTTACCTAGTTGTAGTTTGCCCTTAAGGCTAGGAAATTGATTTGGGAGAAGAACTATTGCAGCAGATGCGTTTTCACTCCAGAAATAGTGCTCAGTTGTTGCTGATAAAGTTTGGAAAGTGCAGAGAACATCAAATGTACAGGTTCTAACTCTGCAATTAACTCTCAGGTAAAGCTTCCCATTTGCAACTCATTATTTGTGACACTGGGATAACTAGAACTATAGGAATTTTCAGTCCACTGTATAAAGAAATACTAAAATTGTACATATTGTTTCTTCTGTTGCCAGAATTTTGAAATAATGATCTTACAACAAATAAAATATCACAGTAACTACATTCATATTTACAGTTAAATAAAGTCATCTATCAATATAGAATTTTACATTAGCATTTATGAAGGTATTTTTACCTTCTACTTTCACTTGATCAGCCAGTTCCATCTATATTCTGTTCAAATCCTAAAGGGTCTGGAATCAGACCACTGTGTGTGACAAACCAAAATGTTTGTTTGACACAAATGGACCATGCGTCTCTCTGATTGGTTAATTCACCCATCAATCACACCTTCTGAAACTGGGGAGACAGGATTTGTTCCAGGCCCACACGTCTTTGTAAAGTTTTGTCAAAGCGGGTGGTTGTAGCTGGCCAGGTAACACGATTCCATGGAAATAGAAATAGAAAAGTAAAACCATACTTGGGACCATTCTCCATGGAGATAGATACATTTTATGTCATACTGTGCAATATTAGAGCCAAAGGAACAGCATTTCAATGGAGACAAGCAGGTGGAAGCTTCTTTAGACCAAATAAGAATAAGTTTTGAGGAGATACAAGCCTGCCCAGAGAAAGCACACATGTTTTTCACTGCAATTAAAAAATCCAACATTTTATCTTATTGGCAGGTTTAAAAGTCACATAGTGAGACTTTAAATAGAATCATATTTATTTCATGGCTTAAAAGTTGGTTCATACAGTATGTGTGAACTGCATGCAATTGCAGTCCCTGAGAATTGTGAAAATCTGAAGTGACAGGTGTGTGCATCATTCCCTCACCTCAGCATTGACTGGCTCTGACTGAAACCTGTGCCTGTCCTGCTACTAGCAAGATTCCTGTTGAAATGCACAGCAAATATTGAATTGCAGAGGTTCTGTGCACATGTGCGGTGAAAGATAGCTCGCCTATTTTAGCTGTAGATACATCAGGCACTGGGGGAAAGGGCCAAACCTCTGGGCAAGGTCTGTGCTGGGGCTTGTGCTTGAATTGCCTCCGACTACATAAATAAAAAGGCACATATAGGACACAGGTTCTATGCTTACACACTCATCCATATTGTTTATATACCATTAATCTCCCTCTACATTTTCCCCTTCACTTTTCACATGAAAGCAGAAATCGCCCAGAGCAAATCTCATGCAACAACAGGCTCCACTGTCCACACTGCCACAGAGAGCAGCCAATGTATTCACACTGGTAACTGCAGCTCACAGTCCAATCTGTCTATGGGAACAGGACACCATTCTTCTAACAGGCTTCAAAATTCAGATGTTCATTAAATGCAGTTTGCCTACAGAGGAATATTAATTTACGCGTGTTCTTGAAAGCTGATGTGTGAGTTAATTACAGACAAGAACAAAAGAGTTTTTAATGGTGATAAAGACAAAGTAAAGTAATAGGATCTCAAGAGAATAGCGTGTGCGCCAGGTACTAGCTGATATGAGAAGTCCATTATAATTCTATGACGAAGGCTTCACTTTTACAAAGAAACCCAAACATATTGCTCTGCCCGGTGGTATAATCAACATCATTAGCCATTCTATTTTCTCTCCCGTTGCTATTAAAAATGAACAAACCCGCTATAGCTGCAAAACTTGGCAGCAGGGGCTTCATCTTGATTTGCAGGAGAGCCAATAAAATGTCTTGGCAGAGGCGGGCATTCTCTCAGATGTTAAGATGTATGAATTATGCAGAAACCTGCTCCTCCAATATTTATCACTATATGTGATATGTTTTATTGCATATTGGGGAAGCCGCCATGACTACATGCCATATTTAACCTGAAACTTTTTCACTGATTCAGCTGCTCGCCCCCATCTGTTCTTCTGGCCTACAAAACCTTTATTATCTGTATCGTATATGTCTCATTTATTCTGACCCTTTGTGACTTGAGTTGGGTATTATTCATAAAAATAAAAATGCATTTTGCCTTGGGGCAGACTGACAGAAGCAAGGCTGCCAATCTGTGCTATCAGCCCCTCCGACCACCATCAATCACTGTCTCATACACATAAATTATATAATATTTCTGCATTTGACCATTTTTATTAATATGAATATTTTTAATCTGTAAAGCACGTTGAACTAATCTCTGTGAATGGTGTTCTCTAAGTAAATGTTACTTACTTACTACTAAATGTATTAGAGATGTATGTAGATAAATCAGATATTACTTGTATTCATTACTGACCCCTTGTGGCTAGAGTGAGTATCGTTGGCTGTATCTGACAATATTATTTTTGTTTCAAATTGTCAATAAAAGTTCAAAATAGCATTATAGAGATGCAGCAGCCTTGTTGCTGTAGATTAGGTTGTCAATCAAACTCCCTACGTTTCTAGCGTAAGTGACTTGCTGGCGCGCTGGGATTACGTGGTTTACGTACGTCTCTCACACATTCCACAGACGCAAGACGCCGTTTACTCAACCAACGCAGCGGTTCTTAGTGTTTTTTTCTAGCTGTAGCTTCCTCACAGTTAGCACAAAGTTTTCTGCGATGGCAAACAAGAATCCACTACCAGTTAGCCGCAAAAGAAAGCCCGTTTTTGAGGTCACTGAAAGAAGAAGAGAAGGGGAAAAGGAGTTAGTTTGGCTTAGTTTGAAGCGTTCACCTGCTTCAACAAAGGGTCTAAAGACTGACCCTAAATTACTTCAGGACAGTTAACTTCAACAACAATTCGTTCAGCACCAGCTGTAAACAAACATGATTTCTAGCGTAAGAAGGAGGCGGGAGGAGGCATTTTTACTTAAGGAGCTGTGGAGGGGGGGTGGTTTCAGGCATGCGCAACATTTGAAAAAGGACAAACAGTTGCTGTGTTTCTCTTTCTTTGGAAAATTCTCTATACAACCTTTAAACTATTGGGTCTTGCAGCTGCTCGCCCCCAATAATCTCATTACAAGAGCGCTGCATACTCAAGTGTTGCTAAGATTACATTTGGGACACAGGGATTGAATATATTTTTTCTTCTCTGCTCTCAACTAAATGATGCACTGGAGTATTGTTTATCCATCAAACCAGGCTTAGTTCCAGAAATCCACTCACAAAGAAATTCAAAATTAATTGGCAACACCAAAATGGAAGCACAGCAAACAACAGAGAGCAACCTCCCTCTGTCCACCATTCAAATATCGCCCTGAGAAAAAAGCAGCTTTGACATCAGGTTTGTATCATATAAAACTTTTGTAATTCAGTATTTTCTATATGCACAGTTTCACATAAACATAAGTACTTTGTTACTGTTTATCTGAAAAGTAATAATAAGTAAACTGATATGTTAAAAAAATGTAGTATCTTCAAATAGTATAAAAATATAAAAATACCACATTATTACTATTCCTTAAAAAGCCAAATGCTTGTCTCCATAGAGATGTTATTGCTTTGTCTGGGATGTTTCACAGTATGGTATTTAAATCCTATCTTCATGGAGACCAAACCAGACCAAGTTAAAGGTCAGAGCTATGGAGAGACATCCTCGCTCGCAGTCACAATGCCTGTTTTTCTCTGTATTTTGAGCTATAAAACCACCTGTAATTGAATAAATGTAAGGTAGAACTGTGGAACCCACACCAAAAAGTTACACAGTGCACCTTTAAAAAGCTTACAAAGTACTACAAATACAGCGGTTAGGTGTTAGTATATTAATAAAATATTTGCTAATCCTGAATCATATCAAATGATTAGTTCATTATAAGTTAAGTCTTACCAAAATGTAAAATAAATAAATACAAATTAGGCAGATTTTTGGGAGCCTGTGGGTGTAACTAACTTAAAAACTGCTAGCTAATGCTAACTAGCTTGTAACTGTAATTTTATGTGTGAGAGATTTGTTTAACAGCACAAATTACCTCACCAGTTATAGTTCCAGCTATGCCAGTCCTCTATGATTAGACTGTGTTAAAAAGAAAGCACAGATTAAAGTCTAATAAAACCTCAGACAGAGCAGTTCCTACAGTTAGCATGTTGATGACATCAGCTGCAAAATATAAATAGATAATAAAAATATATACACACACACACATTTGTTGATATGAACTGTAACTTTGTATGATCCCACCCCAGTATTAATTTTATAGTTATCTTAAAGGAAGCCAGTTTACATAAACATTCATGAGATTCATAATAAGTCTAAATAAACACATTACATTATTATTGATTTACTTCCATATTACATATTTATGAACGCTTTATTAGAACTTAACAGTGGAAAGCTCTTCAGAATAATTTCTTGGATCTCTTGCCAAACTGGAGTGCTGTGCAGTATTTAACCTTTGACCCTGGTTTTCCCCAAGGCTCCCGCTGAAATATCCTCCACTCAAATGAATACAGCCACAGCTATGGAGGAGCAGATGAAGAATTGTGAATGACGCTTCCGTAATTGGGGTTGCGCTGATCGGGGACACAGTGAAATGGGAGTTGGGGAGAGCGAGGAGAGAGGCAAGGCTTACTCAGCACCAGAACCATTTGATCTGAGGACACGCCATGGCTCCTCACTCCAGCTTTTATAATGGGCTTTTAGTTCCCTGAGAAGAAACTGGCTCTGATACATGACGAGTGGCTCACCCGATGGGAGACAGTGGTGGTCCCTCTGCAGACTGCACTTGATGTTGGAGGGAGGTGGGCGATGCTAAGTGAAGAGCACCTTTCCCTACTGGTCCTATGCTGGCTGTTGCTGATACATCTTTTCACTTTGGCTAATAGGCAAAAACAATATCCAGATCTCTTGGTACGATATTTTTTTTTGATATTTTGCAAAGGCTAACAAAATTGTGAATATGTTTTTTCTTTTTTGAAGGTCCTATATTACCCAAAATTGGCTCTTGTAAGTTTTAAGTCTTGTTAAAATGCTGCTATCTCCTCAAAAAACATACCTGGAGTTGTGTTTTGCATCATTCACACATGTTTGACTAATGCTTTATTATTAGTCTGTCTACATCTCCAAAGCTCAAAATGTTCTGTAGGGGTAGTTTTCAACTTAACAGCTACTTTTTACGTTTAGTTCAGTAGAAATCCGAGAGAAGAACTCAGCCTAAATATGCAGGGTTTGTGTGTTAAACGTGTGAATGAAACAAAACACAACTCCAGGTTTTTTTTTTATAAGAAAACAACATTATAGCATAGGTCTGAAAATAGCGCGATGGGCCCTTCAATAGTTATTTATTCATGTAGTCTGCACTTAAACAGAAAGAATTATGGTCTATGTAGTTTCCTCTGTTTTTTTCAATGAATTTGAGTAAAGAGAGTAAAGAGTGTAATTCGATAAGTTGCTATATCTATCTATCTATCTATCTATCTATCTATCTATCTATCTATCTATCTATCTATCTAATAAATCACTGAAAAGCTGATATGTGCGGATGTGAACGTGGTGTCAGTTTTGAGACTTTTGACATTTGTGTCATTGGCCTTACGTTTAGCATAACTCCAGCTACGTCGCTCAGTTCACGCTGCCCCTGGTCATGAGGGAGGCCGGCCATAGCTCACGGCGACAGGCTCCAACACCAGTGCAATTTCAAAGCTTCTTTCAGACAAATAGGACTCATTGCTGGGGCATTTGCATACTGTGCATAGCAATTAGCATGTCTCATTGTCTGCGGCTTGACTGTGTTACTAAATGATATTTTCTGGTGTTATTTTTATTCGGAATTTAATTTCTTTTGTTCGAGTCACACATTTGCTAAATGTAAATTTACAGTCACTATGTAATGAGTGTTTCTCCATGAATTTTAAATGGTAAAATCCTTAGCATATTTTTAAATGTCTGCCTTTTTAGCATTTGTTGTGTTAAATTAACAGATCTGAATTATTTCAAAATATATATGCTAATTTACCTATATTGTACCACATCAACTGCCAATATTATTATTAATCTTTATTAATGAAACAGAGAGCAAACAGATGGTCCATAGATAAAAAAATATATATATATATACACACTATAAATGTATATATTGCCTATTGTTTGTACTGTAAACAATATTACATTAAAAGAGATACAATTAGCACCGTATAATATCTAGTCCCCTACAGCACACAGTCATGACCGCCAATGATTCCAGATTTTGAAGAACACAGAACAAACCACAGGACAGATCAAAGCACGGACAATAATATTAGAAGAGTTCATAAAGAAGTCTACACAGGGGCATCTCTTTGTGAGGGCCCCTCCTTGCACGGGGCCCTCACAAAGTCTGTAATGTGCATTCTTCATTAGACTATATGTAATGAGGGCCCACCAAGATGATGTGTATCGAAGACCCAAATTGGTGCAACACCCCTGAGTCTGCACATGAAACTGTATACTGTGGATATTCAAGTGCAGTAGAACAGGATCTACACCACAGCTGGCAAACATCTGAATGCACTACTGTGTCTAGGAACAGTCTAATAAATATTGTAGGCCACTATGAGCCTCTGCATAATGAACTTGGAATAAGTTTACCTTTACCTCAGCGGCAGTAAAGCTTTTTAGACGTATACTACCAGTCAAAAGTTTGAACACACAATCGCATTCTGTGTTTTTTATTCTTTATGTTTACTGCTTTCTACATTGTACATACATACAGAAGACATCAAAAAAATGCAGTAAGATGTATGTAATTATGTAGCAAAGAAATATATAAAATCCAGAAAATTAGTAAAAATAAAGGAAAAAAAAGACTGAAAAAGAGGGTGTGTCCAACCTTTTGATTGGTAGTGTATACATAAAATAGCATTCTTGAAAACTTCATTTGTAACTAACTGCCACATGTGGGGGTAAAATATATATATTAGCACTCAAGTTGTAAAGCAAATTGTAAAAAAGTGTAATATTAATTTTTAACAACACTTTTAATACTTGACCTACTATTTAGAGACAAACCTCAGAGGATACTTCGCTTTTGTCCCATCCAACACATGTCCAACACCCCCTTCCCCTGGTCACTGTATCGCCCATGGCCCATTTAACCTCTGCATATTTTACTCCACTAATGCTTTATTTATAATTCTCCATGAAGTCATCCATGTTGGAAAATGCTGGAAATGGTGACATATGATATTAAAGAGCAGGAGATGTGAGGAGAGGAGGTCCCGATGCTGTGTTATGTAAACAGCGTGCTTTATAGAGACACAGGAGTTAGCATCCTGCCTTAGCGTATGTTAATGTACGTGCAGATCAGCCCCCACCATCTGTCACAAACACAACCAAACATGAATCTGCAGACACGTTTGGAAAATAGCACTCATTTTTACACCTATAATCATTTGAAGAATAGTGCATTTGAGTCTTGATAAGACTGGTATTTTTTTCTCATTTTTATCATCAAAAGGGGACGAGTGATGACTGGATTTATGAAAAGCTTCAAATGTTGTTCTTAACTTATCAGTTTCATTTTATGTTTGTGGGTTTTGTTTTTTTTTTACTTGAAATTGGGGGTTTTCAGCTAGATACCAGTTAGTCTTCACCTCTCAGATCATTCAGTATTTGTCAAATTGGTACAAAAGACCACTTGACTTGGTGATGTCCACTTTGTGTTAAAACAAAATACTTATTAATTCCATGTGTTTTTATGTCCCATAATAGGGATGTACCAATAACAAAAATATTGTGATATCGTATTATCAAAAGTCTCACAATAATATCGCGGGTTATCACAGTATATCAAATCAAAAGTCTCTTTCCTTAAATTCATTGTTATGATGCAGCTAAAAACCAGAGGGAACTACATAGACCATGATCCTTTGCTCGGTTTCATTGCCAACTACATGAAGAAATTATTGCTAAGCACATTTAAATCTTTGGATTAAGACAGTACCAAAGGCTTGTCAAGGTAGTTTAAAAGAAAAAGCAGCATATTCACAATTTTGCTAGGCTCCACAAAATATTTCAATAAAAATCATACTGTGAAATACTTATTGTAAAAATATTGTACTGTAGAGACTTGAATATGGTTACATCCGTATATCCCATATTGTGCTACACATTCACAATAGGCTGTATTTCTTTACAGTAGTTCTCAGTGCGTACAGTATAAATGATGGTGACCTTTTCAGTGTTTAACCCAAAGGCCAGTTGAACAGCAGTTTAATAGAGACGCTCATAGGACATTAGGATGCACTGTTAAGACCTTATTAAGCCTTTCTTCTGCTCCTGATGCCAGTACTGTTTCTATTTCAACCACTATAGTAAAGTAATTATATAATTATTATATAAAAATCAGATGTTCTCAAAGTGAAATTTCAGGGTAAAAATATCCAGATAGTTCATTTAGAAAATTATTCCAGTTTTTAAGAGTCCTATATTACGTAAAACACTGGTGCGCTTTAAGCCATGTTATAATTTTTGAAGGTGAAGGTGTATGAAGGTTAAAAACGTAGAAGAGCACGTCCTGTATTACCACATAAAATCATAAGGTGGACTATGTAACTTTTCAGTTAGGGGATCCACATCTCCTTGTCTCCTTGGACATGGCATTGCTTTGTCTGGAATATCCCACAGTATGGCATTAAACTTTCATCTATTTATTAAATGTCCTGGAGTTAAATGCCATACTGAGGAACC
Organism: Taenioides sp. WSHXM2023; assembly: GCA_029959045.1. Lineage (NCBI taxonomy): Eukaryota > Metazoa > Chordata > Actinopteri > Gobiiformes > Gobiidae > Taenioides > Taenioides sp. WSHXM2023. The sequence continues at coordinate 13,092,708 of CM057101.1, read as the reverse complement.
TTCTGTACAAAGTAATAGCATCTCCATGGAGGCAAGTAAATGGTGTACCTTCCACCAGAAAAGATGCATACTGCTCCTTTAAGATGGCGCTATGCTAGAAAATGTTATACTTTTGACAATGTATTATTTCTCAATCAGGTTAAGGTTGGGTTTAGGATCAAATGATCAGATTTTGACGGTTGCATGTCATTAAAATTATCTAAAAGGTTCAGAAATCAGAAAATAATTTTAGTGTGCATGTCAACAAAGCCAATGTTACAGAGAAATATGATTCCCACCATTCTTACGCTCAAGATATACAGAGCTTTTGATGAAAAAAGCACTTCGAAACCATCCTTATTGTGATGCATTGTCTTAACCACAACAGACCCATCCCCTCCATTGTATGGCAAAATGATCGATGTGTGAACCACCAATTACCATGGCAACCATAAACCATAACAGTGGGCTAATCAGAACCAGCTATTAACGGTGCACAACAGATGAGCTGCAGCACCCTGAATCAAGGGATGTAATGTGTCAGGCCTCTCCCATATTGTTTCACTGAAGGATGTTCTTGTCATGTGTTGACGTTGGGGCTGAGATGAATAAAAAATAGAATGAAATCAAAATGTCAAATGTATGCGTGTAAATTGCACAGTCTTGTAATATAACCTGCTTTTTTGGCATTTTCATTATGTTAATCGTATTTCAAGCTAGCTTTGGCTTTTGGCCCTATTTCAAAGTGCGACCTGTTCATCACATAATAGCACAATGTAATTATTTGTGTTCACCTATGGTCTAGTGTGTTAACTTACCAGAGTGTAAAGGATCCTGCAGGGTTTGCTATTTTTTCTGATTTCCTTCCGAGATGCTATGGGAATACTCTATGGAGCTTGACCCTTGCTTTAAGGCTTATGGCCTACATTGTATTGAACAAAGTAAATCTTCTTTGTCTTCCCCTCCGAGGGACTCTGATTCAAGAATATAATGGAACAAAAAGCAATGTGGAAAGAGGAAAGTGCTGGGGGGCACAGTGTCCTCTTGGCAGTGCTTATGTGGGCTGTAGCTGTGGCTGTGGGAGGGGCTTCAGTGGTGGTATTATGAGACTTGGTATTTGGAGTTTAAGGCTGCAGTCATACTTCTACATGCACATTTCCACATTAAAATTTGGACTAAACAAAGACTAAATCCAGAACTAAACTTGGACTAGACCTGGACTAAACCAGCATGAGAACAGGTCCAAACCATGCTGTATAAAGAAGCAAAGTAAGCAAGTGTGACGTCACCCATAGCGTTTGGCTTCAGTCAAATGAAGCTCACGAGGCCTGCAGCTATAGGAGCAAATTTGGAGCTGCGTTCAGTATTAGGAATAGAAATTGATTTGCAGACAAAATAAAGACATAAAAATACCAGGATCATGTAGAGGAGGTTAATACCAACATTTTAAGACCAAAATGATGAGGTTAACTGCAGTAGTTACAGAGGGATGGGTGACAATTTTTATGTTATTTGTATGTAAACTCAATTGGGTCGATGGAGCCAGAAGCACCCCCATGTACACTTTCTATTTGGAACAAATCTGTCCATTTACATAAACAGTCTGTGGTCCAAACCAAGTACATCAGTCCAGAACTGAAAGTGTGATTGCACCTTGAGTGTGATTTAGCTGCTGAGGTACCAACTTTATTGTTGTAAATAAGCAAATTTAGCACTGCCCGCATCTAATTATAAAATATTTTCTCAATTGCAAACCCTGAAATCCAGAGTGAGCTAATTGTGCTAAAGCGGTCTGTCTTTCTCCACTTTGCCATCTGGAAAAGATGTTCTATACCTTCATATTAGGTTTGTGCCAAAGGTTTGTGAGAGCTTTAGAAACAAATTTGAGTTGTGTATAACACTTTAAACTACCTACTTCCTCATTTCATAGTTTTAAAATCAGTCACCTCAAAGTGTTTTTGTCATCGATCTAATTTAGCCCTGGTTTATATCTGGCTTAATACTGGTTTACACTGTTGTTGTCATTTTGTTATAGTCTGTCTCAGTCTTAATCAAACTAATATTTTTTGAGATAGGATTAGTGTACTATACTGTACTGCATATAAGCGTATTTGAGCCTGCCTTTTCAACATCGGTGTGCTTCTATAGTTCAGTCCTGTAAAATCATGGTACATTTGTGCAAAAACCATCTGTGAAGTCTGCCAGGCTAAGATGAAAGCGTGACATAGCTTTCAGATCTCCCCATCTTTACCACAAAGAGACATTATAGTGCAAAACACAAGTCTGCAGCTCATGGAAAAACACACTGACACTGACTAAATAACACACACACTCTACTATACTGAAACTTTGAACTACACCAAGCAATTCCTGTTATTTTTACCCATATATTTTTGTGACAGACCTTAATATAAAGACCGTGAATCTAGCAGTGAAATGACGGTCCAAAGTTTTATTATGGTCTGCCTTCTCCTTTGATGGCTGTTGACTGTCGTGTGGTAATAGCGTTTTGGAGCTAGCAGCTGTACATCTGGTGTGCTGTTACAGAGGCTGACAGCTTTAGTGGGACGACTGCATTAACCCAGAGCACGGGGAAAGAGCTGAGTCCACTCACGGCACTCACAAGTTCATCTAATACTGGACAAAGATGAGATATGTGGACTGATAGTGGCTGTAAGTGTATGCTACCAAAGCTTTGTAGTGAAATAAAAACAAATAAATGAATGATGCATGTTAACGTAATGTTTCCTAAAATGCTTACATACTCAAAGGTGCACTGTGTAACATTTTGTTTCCATGGAGATTGTATTGCTTGCTCAGAATGTTTCAGAGTATGGCACTGAATGTATTTATCTTGCATTTGTTTATTTACATGTGGTTTTGTTGCTTAAAAATATACAGATCTGACCAGTAGTTTGGCCAAGTATTGTCATCTGCTTTTCTCCTTGGAATTAGGAGTTAAAAGTCAGGTTTGCTGGATTTAGACTTGGTTTTATCTTGTCTTGGTTCAGACCTCTTCTAATCCAGGTTTATTTCCTGGATTAGACCCAATTTAGTCTCAATTTGGTGTGTATGCCTGCTCTAATTGTGTCATAGAATATCATTGCACAGAGCATTTACCATGGAACTAAACCATTACCACTTCAGTATATGTTCTTATTGATACTTTGCAGCTGATCTGAGATTGCCCGGGGGTGTGACGCTAACTGTTGGCACTGCTCTATCTGAGGCTCTATTAGACTTTAATCTGAGCTTTATTTTAACACAATCTGATCAGAAAGAGCTGGTTTAATTGGAACTACAACAAATGAGATGATTTGTGCTGTTAAACAAGTCTCTCACACATAAACTTACAGTCAAACACCTAAACCTAAAGGGTACCATGAATGCTCATATTGATCACAGGCTCCTGAAAATGTCTTGTCTAAATTTTGTCATTTTTCTTGAATTTTCAGACTATTTTAAAACTAGTTTGTTTGTTTTTTTTGTTTTTTTTTTGTTTTGTAGTATTTGTAGTAATGTGTCTATTGTATCACCATGGTAACGTTTGAACATTCCTCCATAGACGTACATATAGAACCCCACCATGGTGATGTCACGCCAAAGTATCAATAGTGGGGGAAAAAAAAAAAACTTCTCGGCTTCTGTCCCAGTCTCCATACTTTTTTATAATTAAATTAACAACTTTAGTATAAATATACTTCCTCCAGACCAGGGCTTGCCTTGTAGCTTAGAGTTTCTACAGTTGGACTAGCACACTGCTTTAGCCTTACACTTTATCATTCCCAGTGTGATATAATTAAATTAATGAATAATACCCCATTAAAAGCAGCGGCGCTAGAGAGCAGCTATAGAATGCAAATGTGGATACTGTTAAGTGAACCGAAGGTCGAATATTTGGACTGATTGTTACTCAGCGTCTATGTAATTATAATGCTGAATAGCCAATTAAAATCCTGTGCTGGAGGCTGAGCTGGCCCTTTTATTTACCTTCTCTCTGTAGGCTGTGGCTCTTGTCATTCTGGCCGCTCCCTGGCAGTCTTGTGCACTTGTCATGCTGCTTTAATAAGAGATAGCAGGGAATTACACAGAGACAATAGGCAGTGTTTGCTTTACCACATGCTGGGCTAATGGTCTGAGGAAGCAGCATAAATGCCATGGGAACGCAGGTCCAAACCGCTGAAAATGGGAAAAAAAACGTTCTGTGGGCCGAACACCGACACAGGCCTATATGCCAAAGAGTCAAAATAGACACACATCTGACTGATTCAGTTCACAGCTCCTTTTTGTTTCCTTGTCTCCCATTTAGCACAGTTATTCCATTACTTCTCAGTGTGTTAACGTTGAGATATTCTTGCAAGCAGAGGCAGCAGACACCTTTGCCGGAGAATTTAAATCTGTCCGTAACACACTTTAGCACCAGCAACACACTGTGTGCTGTAATGATGAGAAAGTGGGAGAGATGTGTAGATTTGCAGTACAATAATATAATGAACCATGAGGCCCAGGACGGTGCTCTGTGGGTGGACAGGATAATGCTCCCAGCCACTAAGGCCTTTGTTTGGGAAAGGGAATGTAAGGTGCATGCAACATTGTACACATAAGCAGAAATGTGTACATCTGTAAAAAAAAAAAAATAGGAGTCTGCAGGGAGAGTATGTCACAGAATAAACTTTTTCGCTGAATCAAATAAACAAATATCTTGAGTGAAAACATAGTGTTTCTATATGTTTGTCAATTTAAAGGTGCACTGTCTAACTTTTCTGGTTGCCTAGAATGTTCCACAGTATGGCTTTAAAGGGACTATAATACAAAAAACACTCTGTTCCACCTTGTGATGTCATGCGGTAATACAGGAAGTGCTCCACTGCATTTTTAAACTCAACACACCTTCTAAAATGCTTCTAAAATCATAATTTCATCCCTGTAATTGCCAGTCTCTACTGAACTAAAGGTAAAATGTATCCGTTAACTTGAAAACTACTTCTTCATGACATCAGAAGGTGGAACAGAGCATTCTGAGCTTCTGAGATGTAAGCAGCCTAATAATGCAGGATTAGTCAAACGTGTGAATGAAACAAAACACAACTCAAGGTATGTTTAACATGGCTAAAAGCTCACAAGAGTCAGTTTAGCATAATATAGGACCTTTAAATTCTAACAACGAACACGCTTGAATTGAAGCAATATAAAACTTGCAGTCTTATGTTTACAATATATTTCTCCTGTCTATCCCATTCCACAGTCCATTTATACAACTGTCAATCACACGTTTTGTCCAATCACAGATCCTGTCTTGATCCCACCTCCTGCTCAGCTTTACTCTCACTTATATTTGTTCACTTTTCCAACATTTTACTAGCACTGACAGTTCCCAAAGTCAGTCTACAACAGTTCAGTGTTTAATGATTTATTTCCTGAAGAGTTTAAGGGACCTCTGCTGACCATTCAGTCGTAATCGTGAGTCTTTAAACATTGTGCATTTAAATAGTGTTTTAATAGAGTTTTGCATATTTTATAGACCAGTCGTGTTGAGTTTATATTTCCCGAAAGAGGCCACACAAATGTCCCTTTTCAGAACAAAATATTGAACAGAGCAGTGGTTCCCAAGCTTTTCACACCCAGGCCTTTTGAAGCACAATATAATGGTACAGAGATAATATTTAAACTTCTTTATGCCACTGACACAATAACAATAATGCACGATAATCCCAGTAAACCATTTTTAAAGAGATAGTATCATTCCAAAGACCTGAGCTGAAACAAATAAAAATGAAACAATAATTAGCCATAGAAGTTACCCTCTACAGCTCAAATATTTTGTAGTAAAACAAAAAATACCCCAGATCTCACACACGATAAATATTGAGCCCCAAATTATATTATTAAAGTCAACATAGTAATTATCTTGACAGGCCTGTCCACACCAAGTACCACCAGATCTAAACTAGGTCCAAAACAGGTCTACAATAGGGCTCAAACTGATTTAATAATAATAATAATAATAATAATAATAATAATAATAATAATAATAATAATGATAATAATAATAATAATAATAATAATACATTTTATTTATATAGCGCTTTTCAGGACACTCAAAGAAGCTTCATAGAACATATATTAAAATAGTCAAAAGAGCAATAAACAATTGCTATACTCATTTTAAACAAGAACTAACAAAAATCAGGACAAGATTAAATGACTCTAGACTTGACCACTAGATTTGAGGAAACATGGTAGAACATGTTTTTTAGGGGGAAGGGGTAAATTGGAGGACATAAAGTAGCTTAGGGCAGTTCTTCCCAGTGGAATAAGCACTACCCTCTGCTTGTGACCCATGTATTCCCAGTGCGAGCGGGGTACTCCAGAGTAAAGCCTGCCCTCCATCACTGTCACTCACTGCCACTGCCGCTAATGAGAGCTAGAGGGCGCCGGGTCAATGACTAAGCTGATTTGCCTGCTGATAAGCGATAGCCGCGAGGGAAGCACGGACACAAACTGCAATGAATGTTTTTTAAAAGCAGTCCACACCTCACCGCCAGCTTAACTTGTAACTCTATCTTGAGCGTGTATTGATGAAACACTTTGGTGCAGATGTGTGACTGTGTCTGTGTACTTTCCCTTTCAAGTAAGGTACCGTATTGTAACACATCAACTTTTTATCTCTGCTAAGCTATTCTTTAGTTGTTATTCTTTGTCAATGACTGATTGTATCAATTTTGTGTAATAAAGCACCTTTAATTTAAATATTAGTGATGGTGTAACCCTCATTCAGTTGGTCTCCTATATCTGTTCTAAAGTTTAAATCTAACAGAGACTTTAAAATCAACTGGATGGAGGAAAAAAACTTGAAAATGTTAAGGATGTGGTACTACCATTGTGAGGTATGGTCATCCTTTCAGACAGACCACTGGTTCTCAAACTTTTCACACCTAAGCTAAGTTACTGTGATCCTTTTGGGACCTCTAAATTTAAATTGGGACTAAAACTGGTTTAAAGAATACACAATTGCTATAATAGTTCTAAACAAGGAGAACCACATACGACAATTTGAAAAACACAGAGATAGACATGGGAGCGGGAGAGTTGTACCATTCCTTCAATATTTATATACACTACCAGTCAAAAGTTTAGACCCACTTTTTCATTCATGTTTCTTCTTTATTTCTATGATTATTTACAATGCAGATTCTCAATGAAGGCGTCAAAACTATGAATGACACATATGGAATGCAGCAAACAACTTTCATTTCCATATATTGCATGTCTTCCATATGTATCTAAAATTTTGAAAGTAGTAAACATAAAAAAACAACACTGAATGAGAAGGGGTGCCCATTCTTTTGACTAGTAGTGTAAAGCATATAGAGACGTGCAAAACTACTATCCATAGTGAGCAATAATAGGTCTTCAAATCTTGACTTAAAACATCCCATTAAACTCCTAGTCTGGTTTAATTTAAAGCACCTTGTTAAAGTTGCGGTAAGAGGGTCCCAAAGAAACTCCAGTATCTCCTCATTATTCTGCTCAGAAGCCCTCAGCTTTCATCCAATCACACCCCTGTTGTTTTTTAACCTTAAAGTGTGTTTGGTGGTTGTGCTCTCCGTCTCAAAGTTATCATTTTATTCACCGCTCTCTTTGTTATTCATAATGGAGGAATGAGAATTAAATAGCACCTTCGTGATTTTTCAAATGCCATTCACATAGGTAAATGATAAAAGCCCTTTAGCTCATTTACATGTCATTATGCAAGCTGTTACTGTTGAAAAGAGCTTTAGCGGTAATTGGCCAACTTTTTTGCATATGATTACATACCAATTTTCTTTGTGTAATCCGATATGCTATAGGGCTAGCAACATACACAAAATTAATTAAAGGGGAGAGGTGAGTTGTTAGCTTTGGTGCATGTATCTCACATTCTCCATGTGTTTTTTACACCTTTTTTCACATGCTCAAGTTTGCACTGATTAGGAAAAAGCATTAAGGTAGAGCTGCTTGGTTCTGCTATAATTCATGTTATGTCAAAGCTCATATCTAACACTTCAGTGGGGGGGATTGTAGAGTTCTTCTTTTTTTTTTTTTTTTTTCAAAACTTTTTCATTTTTTTACACTCTTTTTGGTCAGCATCTCATTTTTCTTCTATTTTTCCACATTACATCATTATGTTTTAAAACATGAGATACCAAAGCAAAGGTACTCAGGAGAGTGTTCCATTAAATGTTCCACAGTATGTCATTAAAAGTCTATTCCCGCCTCTCCACACTGATCTGTAACATTTTTCCCCATGCATTTTTCCGGAATTAATACTTCAGCTAAGAAATATTATTGAAAGTTGAAGTTTGATTTAAAAACAAAAATAACAATGAAATATCTTCTACATTTTGTGTTGATGGCGGTCAAAATGAATCTCCTTATGTTGTTTCAGGATAGTTACTACTGCAAGCTCCTGTCATAACACATTTGAATCCATATCTGACACATCTAACAGGCAGCAGATAAAAGAAGACGAGAAAGTAAATGCAGGTAATTATGTTACTGGAGTAGATGCCTTTTCGTGTCTGGATAGCTTTTTATAATTATGTTTTCCCAACTCGTCTTTTTCCTCTTCACCAAACTCCATAGCTTGCGTCACCACCGCTGATGACTCTAATCTACGAAAATGAAGCTCAATTTTCATGAGAGAAGTCTACATGTAACATTTCAGGCACCAGTAGATTATGTATTGCATCTTAAAGGTCTTGTATTACGCAAAATTGACTCTTGTGAGCTTTAAGATATGTTAGAATGTTGTAATCTCAATCAAAAACATACCTGGAGTTGTGTGTTGTGTTTTGAGTAGCCCTTTATTATTAGTCTGTCTACATTACTGAAGCTCAAAATGCTCTGGTCCACCTTGTGATGTCATGTAGTGGTAGTTTTCAAGTTAACAGCTTTTACCTTTAGTCTACGTAGAGATGTGCAGTTCCAGGGATAAAATTATCCAAATGATTCTAGCGAAGGTGTATGAAGTTTAAAAGCACAGTGGAGCACTTCCTGTATTACCAGATGACATCACAAGGTGGAACAGAGTGTTTTCTGAAGAACTCCTGAATATGCAGGGTTTGTGCATTAAACATGTGTGAATGAAATAAAACAAAAACTCCAGGTACTTTTTCAATGAGGAAACAACATTATAGCACAGATCAGAAACTAGCGTAAAATGGGCCCTTTAAAAGAAAGATGCCTTGATTTTAGCTCTGCCGTTACATATCGGCTGTTGTCTGGCAGACTGGCACTGACTCAAATCGATCGGGGCATCCAGTGTCAAGGGGACAGACAGCTGGGCCCAGAGGCAGGCCTGTCCAGTGAGAAGGGTGGTCCCGGGACAGTGTGGAGGAGGGGGGAGGGCAGTTGCATATGTGAAAAGGTTGTTTTAATTAGCGGCGGGCCCCCTCAGAAGTTTGTCCAATTTTCCAGAACAAGTGCCATTAGGAGGCGTTTGAATATTGAAGGAAGTACACTGTGTATTGAGAGAAGGTTTTGATGTCGTAGCTCACGGGATTTGCAAATATATGGCTAAAACCTCTTTGGCTTTGAAGTTTTGACAGCGTGGAGTGAGTGAGACAGAAGTTTGCAAAAAGGAGAGATTCTGACAACTAAGCGGCTAAATGAAAACGTATTAAATGTCTTTTTTTTAGTGAGTGATATACTTTGTACTTATTCAAAAACAGAAACTTTGGCTGATGCTCGTATCAAGTACATATTAAAAAAAAGAAACAAACAGGTTTTAGTAGATATTATGAAATGAGATTCCTAATGGACTAGCTAAGATATTTAATGGTGCCTTCCCTTCATTAAGATGCTATTGTACCACAAACTCCAAATGGATATCCCACCAATGACACGCAATGTGGGTGAGGTGTCTTGCCTATGGACACAATGACAGTTTTGTTATTCCCAAGTAACCCCCAGTTTAAACAAAAGCAGTATACAAACAGGAATCACTTTTCATTGTCACCGGTCGGACAGTCTACACCAGTAATGTCATATCGTGTCATTGCCCCGTTGCTCAAATTAGGCTGGAGTTCCAATTTTTCAGCGTCAATGGAGCGTCTCCATGTTTTTAGCAGAGAAAGACAGGAAATAAGCAAGTGATGTCAAATTAAACTTCAGATGGCCTTTCAAAATAAGTCTCTAAAAACACTACAGTTGCATAAGAAAAAGCATCATATCCAGGACCTGTGGGAATGAGCCGTGATGAATTACAAAAAGTTTTCATCCGTGGGTAATAAATATAATACACTTTACAGCCTCAAACATAAATTTTATAGGGACAACTTATGAAAGAAAAAGGTGGATAGTGTGCAGAAACGTGGATGTAAGTAGCCTAATTAATGGAAGCACTGCAGACTTGGCTTGTTATTGCTGCAAAGCACCGTCCCACTCGTCAACTTTTGTATAAAACATACTTCATCTGACCAACACTGAATATGTAAGCTTTATAAAACAGTGTGGTGTTTAAATGGGAGAATATATAGAGACTTGTGTAGCAGGAGCATCTCTGGTGCCTCTGGTGTAAACTGACACTTTTACACCAAAATGCACAGCTCCAGGTGTAAATTCCGGGTAACAACTATTTGAAGGTATGAGTCAAATTTGTAGAGAGGCATCCTTTTAATATTTTTCAAGGTATTTTTGGAAAGATGGAAGATTTAATGCCGTGCTGTGGAACATTTGGCTTATCCTATAACACCCAGCTATAGACAGGCATCATCATTCTTCTCGTTGTGTTTGTTTCATTCACATGTTTAAGTAATCCTTCATTATTAGTCTGTCTACATCTCCAAAATTGAAAATGTTGTGTTTTATGTCATGTAGTGGTTTTTCAAGTTAACAAGTACCTTTTACCTTTTGTTTAATAGAGATAGGAAATTCTACGGTTGAAATTATCCAAATGATTTTAGTGAAGGTGCATGGAGTTTAAAAACACAGTGGAGTGTTTTCAGTTTGAGAGAAGAGCTCTTATAACTCCTAAACATGTGTGAATGAAACAAAACACAACTCCAGGTATGTTTTTGTCAAGGAAATAACATACATCAAAAAATAGCGTAATATGGGCTCTTTAATACTACTGCAATGACAAACTGTTGAATATATTTAGTCTCCACTTCACAATCCACCCAGATGGTATTTTCTCTCTGTGTTGATATGCGACAGACTCATCCACCGTCATGTGTGGAGCAGCTCTGATGGAGAATTTACATCCCAAAGGTAGAAAACAGCAATTTAAATGCAGTCCATTACTGGGCCCCTATAGTCATTTGTCAGGCGTGTGATTCTAGACGCCGACTTGTTTTAAGGTCACCCCAAAGCCTAAGGTTAGTATTTGAATGAGCAGTAAAACTTGTGTACTCATTTGGTATTTATTCTGCAATCATTGTACGTGATATATACAAGCAGGTGGGTGAGGGTGGCATATGTGGTGCAGGTGTTGTTTGTTGTGAAGCTGCCCCAAAGCGAGCCCGCAAAAAGTGATCTATCAAAAATCCACCTTAATTCAGAACACTCGATGTCTTTGAACATCTTGAAGCTACATCTGTGAAGAGAAAATGCACAATAAAAATGCCTCCTCACTTCATTTTTGACAACTAAACAGAATGCCAGTAAACTACTAATTTGAGAAATCATGACACCTTAAAATATATTCAGAAACACTTTAAATTTAAACATATGCAGAAGAAAGACAGACATCTGTGGTGATAAATAAACTTCAGACTAACTGATAATTAATTAAAATGTATAATTTTAGGTAAAAAAAAATCTAAGGTAAGAGTTTAAAGTGAGTTTATCATGTTTGAAAAATATTGTGTGGTACAGGAAGAAAACCAAGCAACATATAGCATGGCTCTATCTTGCAATGTCGATGTTTGCGAGTAGGATCTTCTAGTTTTGGGGTAAATATTGCATTCATTTAGTTTTCATTAATTTCTTATCTCTAATTGAAGCAAACCGTAAAACAGTTAGTGGAGTTAGCCTGTTTGGTGCTATAAGAATTCCTTTAAGAGTTATAAGAGTTTTAACAAAATACAAAATTATATTTGGAATATGGAATAGAGATAGATATGGAATAGAGAATATGGAATAGAGAGGTAGAGCAATAGCATATTCATAGAAACAACCAGATGAAGAAAAGATACATAATGCACCTTTAATGAATATCCAAAATGTAAATCTACCAGTACTGTTAAAGTCAAGCCCGGTAAACAAAAAATAAAAACAAACAATAATTATAACTTCTGACAATTGGCTTGATTACATAGGATCAAAAGAAATTAAATAACTGCATGGCATTTTCATTAATCTTATTTAGCATAAAATATAAAAATAAGCCTAATATTCAATTTCAGAATAGGAAATTAAGTTGTGGAGTGTATCTTTGTTGAACCCTGGTTTTCTACACAGAGCTATCAGCAGGGGGTGTGGTGGGAGATATTTGTCTTCTCAACCTTATTCCCAGAGCCTGTAAAGAAAAGCCATAGATCTGTGCTTAGGTATTCCGCTAGCATACCTGTTAGATATTGCTCTCATAATGGATTCAGTCTTATCACCTTTAAACATTTGTATAAAAGTCTGTCAACAGAAAAGGATGTCACTGTATTTGACAAGAATCCTGACAGTCATAAAACAAAAGTTCCATCCATTCATTTTCTTTCGGTTTATCCGGGGCCGTGTCGTGGAGGCAGCAGTCTGAGCAGGGAGGCCCGGACTTCCCTCTCCACGCACACTTCCTTCAGTTCTTCCAGGGGCACCCCGAAGTGTTCCCAGGCCAGTCGAGAGACATGGTCCCTCCAGCATGTCTTGAGTCTTCCTCGGGCCTCCTCCTGGTGGGACATGCCCAGAACACCTCCCGAGGGAGGCGTCCAGGAGGCATCCAGAACAGATGCCCGAGCCACCTCAGCTGGCTCCTCTCGACAAGGAGGAGCAGCAGCACTACTCTGAGCTCCTCCCATGTGACTGAGCTCCTCATCCTATCTCTAAGGGAGCGCCCAGCCACTCTGCGGAGGAAACTCATTTCGACCTCTTGTATCCGCGATCTTGTCCTTTTGATCATTACCCAAAGCTCATGACCATAGGTGAGGGTAGGAAAGGCCCAGCAACCAGGCCCTCGGTTTTGAGCCCCAACCCCAGGCCTGTCTCCAGGGAGGGGCCCCGGCTGCGCCATACCGGGCGACGTCACGATCCTTGGCATTAGACTGTTCATAGGGGTTCATGAACTGCTCTTACTCTGACCCGTCACCTAGGACCTGTTTGTCATGGGAGACCCTACCAGGGGCATAATGCCCCGGGCACCATAGCTCCTAGGATCATTCGAGCACGCAAACACCCCACTACAGTAAGGTGACAGTTCAAGGGGGAGAAAACAAAAGTTGAAAAGTGCTGAAATGATGATGGATAGGAGATGTGTAGACCAAGGCTTTAATGGCATGCAAATAAAGTATAAACTGATCTGAGACAGTTTCAGATTCAACATAATATTGTCTGCACAACTTTCTTAAAGGGCCCATATTACATTAATGTCTGATCAAAAACATACCTGGAGTTTTGTTTTGTTTCATTCACACATGTTTAACATATAAATCCTGCATATTTAGGCTGAGTTCTTCTTTCGAACAGAAAACACTCGGTTTCACTTCATCATTTGATAATACAATAAGTGCTCCACTGTGTTTTTAAACTTCATACACTTTCACTAGAATCATTTGGATAATTTCAGCCCTTTCCAATTTCCAGTCTCTACTACACTAAAGGTAAATGGTAGATATTAACTTGAAAACTTAATAGACAGACTAATAATGCAGGATTACTCAAAAATGTGTCAATAAAATAAAACACAACTTTGTGTATGTTTCTGATGAGGTAAAAACATTCTAACATGACTAAACACTCACATAAGTAAATTATGTACAATGTAGGACTTTTAATCATAAATATATACTTTTTATATTTATACATTTATTTATGTATTCTTATGTCTGAATGTCTTTTGTTGATTTTATTTACTATTTTTTATTTGATAATTTATGTTTTTTATTGACTTGTTTATTTATTTATTTTATGCTTTATTTTATTTAATGTGTTAATTTATATTGTGCATATTCTATGCAGCACTTTGGAGACTGTGTTGGTAAAATATGCTATACAAATATAGTTGGATTGGAATATCTTATGTATTAAGATTTATGTGGTTGCATCTTTTAATGAAAAAAAAAAAAAAGTTTTCAACCAAATCTGTAGCACCAAAAAGTAGATGGCCCCCTATAATTCTCAGGGTTGTGATTTTATTTTATCCCAAGTTGCCAGTTTTGAATCTTATAAATCAGCAGTTTCCAACACTTTTTTTGACTTGAGCACCCCATTGTGTCACACTCCGGGTACCCCATAACTCTGGTACTAGGCAAAGAAATCTATTTACTATTCTAGTATTTTGTCATAAATTACAAACATAATATAGCATGTTTTTTCTAAATAGTTTTTCTGTGTTGTTATAATCCATGAATAATGCATAGACATAGACAGCAGCTGGATTTTTCCAATAGCAGCCCATTGTGCATCCTTTTCACTTCCAAATCAGTAAAAAAAAAAAAAAAAAGAAAGGCCACCATTGCAACAGGCTGACATTTTGTGAGTGAGTGATCCGCAGCAAATGTCCATTAACTGTGTTTTGTTTGGTGCTCTTCTCTTGTAGTTGTCCGATACAACATAGCGTAGGTCATGTGTGTAGAGGTGATGCTCCACCAGGCTGCACAAATCAGCTTCCCATTTCCCCCACAGCGGCAAAGGAAAAACAGAGCGCTTTGATAAGTGAGTTTCATGAGCTTTAAATGGCAAACACACGGTCATAATCTTGCGTTGGTGATGGTGAATTAATGTGGTGCAGGCTAAGTCTCGTTCCACATGCAGAGAGCAGTAATCAGTGCCCAACAACTGAGCAATGGAAGTTATTAAACCAGCTTCATTAAAAAAAAAATACTCATTGTGGTCCCACTGATGTCAATAATAAAGCATTATGAGAGAATACAAGAAGTAATGTCCTGAAGTAAAACTGCAACTGGAAAATTTAGACTGGAAATGATTCAAGTAGAAGCCAAATTAAATTAACTCATATTAGGCAGAATTTACTTTACTTGTCTTCTCTTGTATATGGCTGAGAGATGTGTTTGATTTTTATTTGTACATGTACATTTATATAATTATGCCTTATTTGACACAAGTCTCTTGTTATTTTTCCTGCTAATTTTGACTTTATTATTACCATATCTATTTTTGCTCTTTGTTATTATAATTTATTGTGATGTGTGAGCTAATGTGTCCAAATAATTTCTCTTGTCTAAGTTTAATCATGTTATATTGTTGTCCCCTCATCAAAACATACAGTACTTGAAATTGTAGTTTACTTCATTGATGCTTGTTTGATGAATATTGTGCAGTGAGTTTGCCCGCTCAGACCATCACAAAACACTTACATTTCCCTAGGGTTAGGGTTAGGGATTGTTGCATCACAAGTAGAAACCTTGCATAGTTTTAATTTTAGTTTAGTTCAAGTCCATAAATCTGCCTTAATAAATAAATCATCACCAGACTTGTTGTAAGCATATTTGCCATCACACTGAGTTCATTACATCTGATGCTCACGTTAACCCGTCGAGGTATGTTCCTTAATGAGCAGCATTTATTTTTCCCCCATGGTAATTCCATCTGCTGCCAGAAGCCTCCAGTATAGAGAGAATCCAAAATGGAAAATAATGTCGGGTTTTACATGTTCATCATTTTATGATCTATAACATGAGATGCCAAAGCAAAGGTATGTGTGAAGATAAAAAAAAAAAGATACAAATAATGCCTTTGTCGGACGTTGTCAACTACCAGGCATATGCTATTGTTAAAAATAAAATACTCATACAAAAACTGCTTTCTGTTTGTTCCACCATGGATATACTCTAGTCATTTGTTAAACTTTATTGTCCAAATAACAAGGGTTATTTAGACACAGTAGCTCACACATTCCAATAAACATAATAACAGCAAAAATATACAAAAAAACAACCTGTACTGTTACAAAACTGTTGTTACTACTACAACAACAACAACAACAACAACAACAACAACAACAACAATTATACTACTACTATGCAACACAACTACTTCCCTAGTATAACCCCTGCTGGAATTTCTGTAAATGTTACATACCGCACCATGGCCCATAGTGTAATCTCACGTCCACTGCTATGGAAATACCAAGGTAAGCGTCTAAATGGGATGTATTATATGATGTTTAGCTGCAGGCGTTCACAGCTCTGCGTTCACAGCTCTGCGTTCTCTGAAGAGGAAACAGGTTTTGTCCAAGGACATTTGGACCAGCACAGGACTACAGGGAAGAACTGCAGTCCGGTTTTCTCATTTCTACAAATTAGTACTTATTTTCACTGTTATGTTCAGCTATAAGAACAGGGCAATACTTGAGACACAGCAGGACTAAACCAGAAAAGCTAAACAGCAAGCTCAAAGGTGCATAATGTAACCTTTCTGGTGGCATTAAACTTATATCTCTATGCAGACATACAGATTACAGCACCAGGGTGGTACAGAATGTTTTCTGTTCAAGAGAAGAACTCGGATAAATTTGCAGGGTTTGTGTATTAAACATTTGTGAATGAAACAAAACACAACTCCAGGTATGTTTGCGATGAGGAAACAACATTATAACAAAGATCAGGAAGTAGTGTAATATAGGCCCTTAATAAATAAATAAATTAAATACAATCTACACTCAGACAAATTCAGTGGCGTACTCGACCTATTCAAATAAAAGTACATTCACTTTACGCTGCTTTGTACAATGCTGGTCGTTAGAGACACTTGGTTATTTGCAGGAAAAAGATAGTGAATATTTAAAAATGTCTTTATTTATTCATTTCCACTCACATTTTGACATCCATTTCTTCTTTAAAAGTGCTCCTCGTTCTAATGCCCAGGGGAGCCCGTCATGGTGCATAAAACATAGTAGCGTCCTCGTACCTCAGCTCTATACGTTAAGCAGGTCGAATTATTCCTGGTTATTCACATTTGCATAATATTATTTATTTTCCCCCTCGCAAGATAGATACACACAACACTTAGTCTGGCTGTACAAGTGCCAACGCTTCTGTTCATTCTTCTACACTGTTCCACCTTGTGATGTCAAGCAGTAATACAGGAAGTGCTCCACTGTGTTTTTAAACTCCATACACCTTCACAAGAATCATTTGGATCATTTCAACCCTGTAATTGCCCATCTCTACTGAACTAAAGGTAAAATGTAGCTGTTAACTTGAAAATGACCGCTTCATGACATCACAAGGTGGAACAGAGCATTTTGAGCTTTTGAGATACAGACAGACTAATAATAAAGCTAATAATTAGTGTGATTGAAACTAATGCAAATAGCTCTATTGTATTTGAAGCTCAGTAACAGAGAAGCTTGGTAATGGACGATCTCAGGATTTGTTACAGAAAAATGAAAGCCACACTATGAAACATGGGTGCTGCATGGAGAGTCCCATAACCTCCCATAATTAGTTTTAATTTGACTGATTGTGGTTGTCATTTCAGTGAGTTTCCGTTAGAGTAAATCTTTCCGGGTCACAGAAAATGTATTTAAATGTTTATGCAAAAACTTACAGTTGTCTACTATGCAAATACAACAGTGAAGTGTGAAAAATAACAGAATTGTTTTGTTTTTTTTTCAGCTGGGGTTATTAATGGGCCAAGGATTTAATTTTGTGCTGTATAAACACCTACTAGTACTGTATATTCACCAAACATAGATACAAATATCCCCTTGTTACCTGCCTAATTACATGGATTTGAATATTTTTTGTAATATTTCCTGTAATAAAAGGTAACATGGTGATATAAATATGTGTTATGTGTTAGTAGTTAATACCCCATAGAAATAAAATAAAAATACATTTGACAGTAAAATGGTATATTTTCTTATTCTATCCCAAGCTAAATTAGGGTATGGGTTTAAATTTTGGTGAGATGATTTATTTTTGTAGCTTTCATTAAATTACACAGTGGGGTCCCTAGTCTTTATCATAATCATTTTGTTGGTCCTTAGATGAAAAGTTCGAGTACCCATGTTCTCAGCAAGCAGTTCTTTCTATGGGTTACATAGCATAACAACACTGACAACAACTTAACTACACTGTCTCACTTTTGCATAATTTGTACAACAAGAATTTTTGCCATTTTGACTACTTTAGACTTTAAATGTGCATTGTGTAACTTTTCTGATGGAGGGCCAGTAGAATACTTTTCTCCATGGAGATGTTACTGCTTTGTCTGGAAAGTTACAGGTCAGATCTGTGAAGAAGCAACCCCACTCACAGTCAGATTCCTGTTTTTGTAGGTATTTTTGAGCTATAACCACCTGTAGTTGAATAAATGTAAGATAGAGCTGTTTAATGTCATATTGTGGAACATTACAGGCAAAACAATGACATATCCATAGAAACAAGCAGGTGAATTGAGACTAAACTAGGACAAGAACAGGTCTAGACCAGAACTAAACCAAGTCTTCATGAGGACTTACCAAACCAAGCCAAAGAGTGAACAAAACTGTACAGGGCAGAGCTTGTTGTCTACTGTACTGAAAATTACAAACCCGCTCGGTGAATGGGTAATGACTTCACCCAGTTTTATGCTAATGGACATCGGACTGGTTCCATTGCCCTGGTCTTTTGTGTGTAATTATTGATTGTCTCGAGAAAGGTGCTGTGTACAATGCCCAGTAAACAGCAGGTAATTAGTATTTCTGCACCTTTAGGAGAAAAATGCCCTGGTTGGTTTTATTTGTGGGTGCATGGGAAAAAAAATATTGAAGTTTTTTTTTCTTTTCACAAGATTACCAGCACTGCCCTTTCCACGCGCTACCTTTTTATCTGAGTATAAACCAAGCTAACAATTGGAAATGAAAATTGGAAGTTGTCTGATGTTTTGAATTGAACCAAGCTGACCCATTCAAAAACTTGTAGTGAATACAGTGGAGAAAAATCACTACTCCGCTGTGACTGCAGAAGGAGAAAAGGATTGTAGCTTACTATCATTATTATTCGTGAATTACTGAAGTACAATCTGTAATTTTAGATCAGTGACATCAAAAGTGAGAATAAAAACAACTTGTAAAATAATTGATTTGGTAGTTGTAGTATTAATAGTACAAGTCGTAATGGCAGCATTTTGTGTATTGCAGAAACATCTCTTTCAGCAAATGCAACAATTGGAAATAGTAACAATACAAAGTGAGCTGGCTGGTTTTATTTTGCTGTAAAAATCAATCTGAATTTGAGGATAATTTAGCAGTATTTGCCCTTGTTTAGTGGCTGTGGGGAGTTTTCTAGCTAACCTCTAAAAACACAACAGTTCATCGCACACAGCACTCTTTTAATTATTTTGCTAAGGTCCATTTACATTTACTCATTATTGACTTTAGATGTTTGCCCCCAACATGCTGCCAAAACACTGTGAAGAAACACTATAACACTCAAACGGATACTTTTCTGCTAATACTACAAACATCTGCAATTAATTATTGTTGTTTTGGGCTAATTTGTGGACTATTAAACTTCTGTTTCTCAATGTAGACAAATAATGTCATCAAGTCACAGTTAACAGTTAATCCGTGGAGAGGCGACTCTGTTCACAGCAACAACACATGCTGTCAGTATACTTGTGTCAATTAAAAACACTTTAACTGAATAAATGCAAGGCAGATAAGTTTAATGCCAAACTGTGAAACATTCCAGACAAAGTGATAACATTTCAGTGGAACACAGGTGTATCTCCTGCCAGCAAAGTTACATATTGCATCTTTAAAATTAGATTTAAAAAAAAAAACTACCTTGAGTGTTTCTTAAAGGTCCTATATTAGGCAAAATTGACTCTTTGAGCTTTAACTGTGTTATAATGTTGTTTCCTCCTCAAAAACACACCTGGAGTTGTGTTTTGTTTCATTCACACATGTTTGAGTAACGCTGCATTATTAGTCTTTCTACGCTTCCAGTATTACCACATGACATCACAAGGTGGAACAGAGTGTTTTCTGTTTGAGCGAAGAACTCCTAAATATGCAGGATTTGTGTGTTAAACATGTGTGCAAGAAAAAACACAACTCTGGGCATGTTTGTGATGAGGGAACAGCATTATAAAATAGATCCAAAATAGTGTAATATGGGCCCTTTAACTGTCATTTACCATACTATGTATGAATTGTATTCTATAGGAATTTACAATAAAATTTTCTGCTATCTGGTGAAATAGTAGCATCTGTGGTGTCTCTTAAAACAAACATTGAGTTGTGTTGTTGTAATATACTATATAATTGGAGATCATTTGCATATTCTCTCTATTGTCTTCACCTTCATTTGTTTTCGTCTGCTAACCTCAGACACTAATATCAGCGAGCTCTAAGAACTTGTAGTCCGCAGGGCTGAGGAGCTCATAATATGCAGGGCTTTCATTAAAATTTAATATTATCTTCACACAATGCAAATCCCTTTTATTCTGCACCTACAATATACATTCAGGACAAACAGGAACTAGTACTTTTATTGTCAATGTATTCAACTGGAAGACAAAAACTCATAGCACACAGTTTAAATAATACAATTCCACTGGGGAACATTTTGATGAAATTATTTTTTTTTTACAAGGTCCTACTGTATTGTTGAAAGATATGACTAAAGAATCATTATCTAAGCCTGCAATAAAGTCCAGTTATTTAATGGGGAAGGTTTTTGAACACAAAGATTCAATTCAGTAACCAATGTTGTACGGATAAAACCTTGTTTTTTATTTGTTTGCTTTTTTGTACTGGAAAATAATGCTAAATGGGCAATAAAATGTAATGTCAAATGGATTTCAATCGAAATGTCAATAGTACATTGAGATATTCTGTAATACATTTTTAACCAAATAAAGGTTGAAATTTGGTGACTGGAGGATTGTAGATTGAAAATATGTACATATAAATTGCATTATTGATTAAAATCCAAAATTGTTTATTATTTTTTATTTGAGGGCACGGCTGTCTTTTGATCTTGTGGCCAACAATTATAATTATAGTATTTTTTAATTGTCACTATACAGTGGTAACTCTTTATAATTGTTAATTCCTGCATCGTCACGCTACGCTTTAGCTGAATATTTTAAATTTTTGTAACAGATTTGTGTTCTTTTTTAACAAATCATTATAACGATATAGTTATAAATGAGTCCTCCTGGCTCTGTAATAACATGTATTTGGTGACTTGTTCATGTCACAGTTCCAGTGCTGGGCTGTCCTCCTCTGTACACTGCTCTGACCGCTGCTGCCTGGGGAGATAGAGTCTTCACTAATAAGTGAATGCTCAGATGGTTTCCTGTTTTCCAGGTGCTCTCCGCAAACCTATTCAAACGCACAGTCTGTATAAAATCATGAACATGAGGCCCGGCCACGTCACCACATGTCAGCAGGACAGAGGAGTCTTCATTTAGCACTGACTCTGCTGTATTAAATACTGGTATTTATATTATAGAGACTGTTAATGTTACTTTTATGTTTACATTTAGCTAAGGGCGCTATAGATAAAGACTTCAATATCACTCAGATATGTCAGATATGCTTAATTATAAGGACAGGCCAAATAGGAAGTGTACAGCAAAGAGGTTATGGGACGAAGTCTAGCCTAAGGTAGTGTGACGGACTGGATGAATGTTGGAGTAAGTTCCAATCAGATTCCAATGTATTGAGATTATTACATATCTGGCTTGTTTATTCTCAGAATTAGGCCTATTTAATTTAAGGGTTAGGGTATTCATAGTGACTAAGGCCGAATCATTCTTAATAAACTATGGGTTCACTATGAGCGAAGTCTTTATTCATGATTAGACTTAGACTTAGACTTAGACTTAGACAAACTTTATTGATCCACAAGGGAAATTATTTGGATACAGCAGCTCAGACATCACAATATAATATAATAACAGAGTAACAAAAATAGATGGTGTAGCAAAAAGAGTAAGAGACACGTGTCAAATGAGACATAATTATAAAATGTATATGTACAAGTCAAAATAAAATAGAAATAGAAGTAATAAAGTAATAAAGTAATAAACTATATAGTCACAGCTATATACAAGAGACAAGAACGACAGTGCAAATACTATGCTGATTGACAGGGCGTGAGGTAATCCGTTACTTGGGATTAACTTGGAGTACAGTTGTAGGGAGTATTATCTGTTACATAAGGGTGAGTTGTTGTACAACTGTATGGCGTATGGTATGAATGTAGTCCTGAATCTCTCACTGTTTGAGCGGAGCTGTAGGATGATTCAAGATGAGACACTGCTGGGGAATAGGAAAAAATCTTTAATTTAGAGATATCAATTTGAAATGTATCCTGTAGTTTACGCACATAAATGTAAGAAAAAATTTAATTGAATTAGTTTTCTATGCATTTTGTCAAAATCTTGTTAATGATTGTAAAGTTTGGTATCTGTAGGTGCACTCGGGTGATCCTTGTCCATATGGCATTTTCAGAAAACAGCCTCTAAAATTATAGTATCCCATATAACTCTATAGCTGCAAGTAGATTAAATTAAATATTAAAACTTCTTTCAGTGCAGAGTAGACAGTTTTGTTGTTTCTATGTGAAAGCTTATACACTAAGAAAACAAACTGACCAAAAAACAAAAAACAAACAAACTTGAAAACAATGAATTTTGCCTGTAATGTTTAATGAGAGACACTACAGGCAAAACTCATTGTTTTAAAGTTTTGTGTATGTATAAATAAAGTGTATAGTGTTACCCAGAAAACGTATATTGAAAGACATTTTATATTTGTTTTTAATGAGACAAAATTAAATATATATTTTTAATTTATTGATTTTTTGAGTAAGGACCAAATGACATGAGCAATTACTTTCTGAAATCCACTTGCTTTTATATAGTATTTATAGAACTTTATTATTACATTTTAGTCCATGCATTTTGAGTTCTTCTAATTAAAATCATCAAACCCTTGTCTTCCCTTTTCACAGTCTAACGAAGCTGTCCTTTAGCAAACCAAAAACAAGTAAACACTGTCTGTCAAAGCTGTCAACAGAATTACTAATTGTGTCAAAAATATACAGTATTCACTTTGCCAGATAACACTCCTCTCCCCAGTGGCTGTTTTTGTGTATTTTCACTCCTGCTTCATAATTTCAAAGTGAACGGGATAATTTGGTGCGCACCAGGGGAAGCCTCCTCTCTCCTGTAAACCTCAGTCTTTCAACTTCACATCGGCACCGTCTCTGCAGTAAATCAAACGCTCCTTTTTTCTCTCTTCCCCAGACAGATTTTGTCTCAGCATTCACTAAATAATACAGTTTAGTTGGAAGTTTATGCTGTTGTTGACTCCTACACAAATGTTAAAACAGATTAAATTGAATATTTCAGTACCACAAGACCAGGTAGTGGAATTTAAAGGTCCTATATTACATACATTACAAAATTGACTCTTGAGAGCTTGAAGTCATGTTGTAATGTTGTTACCTCCTCTAAAACACACCCAGAGTCATGTTTTGTTCCATTAACACACGATTATTATTAGTTTGTTTACATCTCCATAGCTCAAAATACTGTGTTCCACATTGTGATGTCATCAAGCTGTAGTTTTCAAGTTAACAGCTAACTTTTACCTATAGTTCAGTAGATTGATAATTCCAGGTCTGAAATTATCCAAATGATTCTAGTGATGGTGTATGGAGTTTAAAAACACAGTGGAGCACTTCCTGTGTTACCACATGACATCACAAGGTGGAAGTGTTTTCTGCTTTAGAGAAGATCTCAGGGTTTGTGGTTAAACATGTTTGAATGAAACAAAACACTACTCCAGGTATGTTTTGATAAGGAAACATTAAAATATAGATCAGAAAATAGTGTTATATGATGTTATATGACACATTTCTTTGCTTGTTTTAAGACAAAAGGCTCTCTCTTGGGCTCACCAAGGAACAATTTACCCATTTATACACATTTATACACATTATGCACAATTATACGCATTATGCACAATTGCATGCACAAGTTAAAAGCAATGTGTTTTAAGTGTCTTTTCCATTAACACAACAATAGTGCGCTCTTGTGAAAGCAGGAAGCAGGGATTTAACCACAAACCTTCAGGTCACTGGGTAAATGTTTTATCAACTGCTGCTGCTTGCTTATAGAATTTGTTTTGGAAACTATTATGTGGTTTTAGAACAGACTTTGTGAAAAGAGGATGGCACAAATCCCAAAACGGCTTCAGGATGTGGTTACATAAGATCTATTCTTAGAAAAAGAAACATATTCCAGGCAGGTGATTGTCAGCACTCCCTCACTTTGGAGAAGTAGTCCAGGCCAATGGCAAACACTGATGCAACACTCCAACATTTATCCAGACTGAGGACTGCCACAAACTCTGAACATAGGATGAAGTGCACTGTTTAAAACCATCTCTTGTGTAAATACATGGGCTCTTCCTTTATGCTTTGCCCCTGCCAGCTTCTCCTACATTTCTATTGTGAAGAATGCCATTCCCTGTGAGCCTGACGTGGAGTACATCATTTGATTAACATATTAAAAACTAATTTGATGCACCACATATTATAATGGTGGAACAGTGGTTAACAAGTACCAAGAAGGTCGTGGGTTGGATTGTCAAACTCAGACCCAGGTGCAGACTGAGAGTGCTTTTAAATCTCAAATGGGCGCAAACATAATACACTTCCATTAAGTGGTATTATTTTAAAATACTGAAATGAGGGTGCAAAATTTTTAACTGTGCACCCTTTTCCACCCCTGTAGACCCGGGCCAGCCCAGACCAAACAGGGCCTTTCTCTATTGAGTTTGTGCATTGTCCTCATGGTAAAAGAGAAATTCAATTCTGTCAACTGGACAAAAGTTTTTTGATTGAATATATTTCACAGCTCATCCAAGCTGCTTCTTCAGTTCAGTCATTCTCCTCATGTTCATCCAGATTCTCTGGTTTCCCCTGCCTCAAAAACATGATGTCAGACTGGTCCATAGAGGTGTAGATACAGTGATTCAGGACTATACTTTTCAACCCAGTGTATAAGGAAAATACAATACTTGATACTCAGTACCAATTTTGATACCACAATGGTGATTAAAAACATTTTTTAGACAATAGAATGCAATTTTCAACCTACAACAAATTTATTTATTTTATTTGTATTTTATTATAATATAATCAAATGGTGTTGTGTTCTGATATATATCAAGACCATTCAAAAACATTTCAGAGTTCACTTTGTTTTTTATTTTTTAATGTGATTTCTTTTTCCCCTTATTATGGTTATCTAAATTCTTATCAAGCTTATAACAATTTAGTTTGAAATTGTAGTAGGACACTAGTAAAGTTTTCTCAAAAGCTCTTCAAACATTGAGACATTCCACACATACTTACTTTACTCCTTCAGATTGCAGAACCGCACACAATCAAATCACACAATCAAATGTACTTTTTATACCACAATATATTGATATAAAGGGGACCTTGCCTTGTCACTCTCTGTAACTCACAACGAATGCCTCTGGGTGGCCATTACACACAAAACTAAATTGTTGGACTTCCATTTCAGCCGTGAGAGTGTACAATTACCCTGAAACGCCCTTTGAACTTTGACCTGATTAAATGCATGAGCTCATATTGCAGGACTCAGTTTTCAACATAAACACAAAAAGAAAAAAAAACTGTGGCGGTGACCTTATGTCTTTCCATGCCATTAAACAAACTGGGACGTTACGTTAGCTATGAGTCCACGTTAGCTTTTAGCGCCTTTTCACCCCAAGGCACATTGCTTACAATAGCAGTCCCTGTCTTCTACAAGGAGATATTTTCAGCCTCTAAAAGCACCTTATCCGATTGGGACACTGCAATGAATAAATAAAACCAGCTTGTTTGGGCTGAGCTAAACAACTGTACTACTTGGTTTGTTTTTGAGGTAGAACAACTAAAGAACAACTATATAAATATATAAATGGACATAGCAAACCCACTAGCCACCGCATTCCAAATAGCAAGTAAGCATGAATGCACTTCTGGCTCCATCGACTCTGGCTCCAATTCACTTTCTATTGAAAAACTATGGCCACTCTCTCTAATTGCTGCAGTAAGCTTCGTCTTTTTGGTCTTAAAATGTTCGTATTAACCCTTTTTTGTTGCTCGTAAATCAACATAAGATAAGATAAGATAATCCTTTATTTGTCCCACAATGGGGAAATTGCAGTGTCACAACGCAAGTTTCAGAAACAGTAGGAAAATAAGAGCATGCATCAAAATCAAGATAAATAATAATAAATATTTACAATCAACTAAAAAAACACAACACTGTAAAGCTAAAGGCACAGGAACGTTGCCCAATAAGCGTCTTTGCAGTTAAAGTGACTCCAGTATAGTAATATATAATATTACTACAATAAAGTGACTCAGATGATTGTGTACAGTGCAGTGATGGACAGTGGTGGTTAAATAAATAAGTAGCATGTAAAGTGACTTTAAATAATATTGCACGTTGTTATTATTACTATGGAGATGACACATGGTTGCTATGGAGATGACACATGACTAGCATTGATCATTGTACAGTCTGACAGCAGACTGTACAATGAACAGATATAAACCTTGACACAACTTAGCTTTAAGCCATGTTATGTTGTGAAGAAAAAGGCACCTGATTTGTCTGGTATTAAAGGGCCCATATTATTCTTATTTTCTGATCTATGTTAATAATGTTGTTACCTCCTCAAAAACTTACCTGGAGTTGTGTTTTGTTTCATTCATGTTTGAATAACCTTTTATTATTAGTCTGTTTACATCTCCAAAGCTCAAAATGCTCTGTTCCACCTTGTGATGTCATACAGTGATAGTTTGAAAGTTAACTCCTTTCACCTTTAGTTCAGTAGAGATTGGAAATTCCAGGGCTAAAATTAGCCAAATGATTCTAATGAAGGTGTGTGTGAGTTTACAAACACAGTAGAGCACTTCCTGTATTATCACATGACATCACATGGTGGAACAGAGTGTTTTCTGTTTGAGACACAGCTTAAATATGCAGGATTTGTGTGTTAAACATGTGTGAATGAAACAAAACACAGCTCCAGGTATGTTTGTGATGAGGAAACAATATTATAACATAGATCAGAAAATAAGTACAGTAATACAAGCCCTTTAATAACACACAAATCAGGCGCCTTCTTTTCCCAATGTTCACGATGTGCAGCTAAAATAAAGCTCAGTTTTATTCACTGTTTATCTCTGCTGTGTCTGTCAAGGATTACCGAGAATCATAAGGCCAAGTTTAAAGAAGGTTTAGACCTACTTGACAATTTTGCTATCTCTCCCAGAATGACAAATGCCATCAAATAATAAGCAGGCTGTAGCCGTAGTGTTTGACTTGCACTTTTTCAGGTAATTAAAATGGGGAGGCGGCTCACTCCCTAATGTCACAGGGATTTGGTTATCAGCAGCAGCTAAATGAGTCTCCATGAGCTGTACCATAGTCTGAGAAATCACAATGGACCCACACTGCAAAGTAGAACTGCACTTTTAGATAGAGGGCACTTTGGACAGGGTTAAAGCACGCAATGTTATTCAAGGTCTGACTAAGAAATAAATCAACTAAAAACATGTAATTTAAAAGTACAAGTAGGTACAAAAAAGTACATATTTTACTAGGTTACACCATTTCAGTTACATGCATTATCACTGGAGCTGCTACACCAACTTAAGGTCTTTACTCTATATTGGTGTTGCAAATTATATTAGGGAATAAAAATGCCTGTGGTAAGATTAAAGTAGCACTAAGGTCTGTATCATGGTGCGTGCATGGTGGTCGGAGGGGCTGATGGCACAGATTGGCAGCCTTGCTTCTATCAGCCTGCCCCAGGGCAGCTATGGCAACAATAATATTTTGCCACCACCATGTGTGAGTGAATGAATAATGCACCAAATTGTAAAGAAACTTTGAGTGTCTGGAAAAGCGCTACATAAGCATCAAGCAGATGAACCCACCAGAATAAGGTACAGATCAGATCTTTGGAGAGGCAACCCAATGTTCCTTTTGTTTAAAAAATTCTTCTTCTGTCATTGTACTCTTTCGTGCTACTACTGTTACACTACTATTAAAAATACTTCTCTTGCTATAACTATTTCTACTTTTACTTTTTAGGCACAAAAACACCAGTAAACAAATTGGACCTTCAGTGCAAGTGTTATTTACTTGTTATTTACTGTAGTTACTTTCCACATGTGGTGTATGTCAAAAGGTTGCCATGTTGGGGCTGCAACTCCATCATAAAAAGGTCAGTTTCTCACTATAACCGACAGATTGTGCTTGCCCCTCTCTCCAGGACACGTCTCATCTCGTTTTCAGCACAGCAGGGCGCTCTCACAGTGTTACGCAGATCCATTCAAAGCACTTAATAGTGACAATGTGAAACACACATAAAACACTAAGAGAGACAGTTACCAAGCCCTGCCCAGAACGGAGAAAAAAGACTGTTTTGAGATGCAAATATTTAATTAAGAACTGTAACACCTCCCAGATCTGTCAGCAATGTCACACGGCAAAGCTCTCCTTTCAAACCCCGAATGATGCCTGCGTTAATGAGGTGCTATTTAACATCATATTGACATGAAATATGTATGAAACAGATCTGAAAGGGTTAATGCAAAAGCCTAAAGAATGGTAGTTTTATCATCCAGGTTGCATTATTCTCCAGATCTTAGAATTTAATTAGTAGGTTTAATCCCACTTAATTTGACACAGAAGGGTATTTCATCCTGTGGAGAAATAATTTGATATATTATCAACTAATTTGCACCTTTATGAGAAATGACTACTTACTTGCTGTAGCAGGATTTTCATATTAGTTGAAAGAAGTGTTACCTGTATAGATGGAATTCAGTAATTAGTTGTGTTGATTCAGGGGGTATTAAAACTATTACTGGCAATTGCAATTTTAATAAGCACACGTTGAGTTAAACACAGCCTTAATGGAATTTGAATTGTTTTGTCACTACTAGCAATAACAAATGATTTCAGTATTCTTGTTCATTTCATCTTCAAAGGTGAACTATGTAGCTTTTTAGTGAAAGCGAAATACTAATAATTATACTATTGCTTTACCTGGAATGTTCCACTGTATGGCATTAAATGTATCTGTCTGTGTGGAGTTAGAAAGGTGATGCCACTACTATTACATTATGCTATTATAATATTCTGTTATAATGTGTTTTGTTTCATTCACACATGTTTAACACACCAATCCTGCATATTTAGGCTGTGTTTCAAACAGAAAACACTCTGTTCCACCTTGTGATGTCATGTGAGTGCTCCACTCTGTTTTGAAACTCAATATATCTTCACAAATTGGATAATTAAATCACTGGAACTGCCAATTTCTACTGATCTAAAGGTAAAAGGTAGCTGTTATCTTGAAAATTACCACTTAATGACATCGCAGCAAAGCATTTTGAGATTTGGAGATGTACACAGACTAAAAAGGATTAAAGGATTATTCAAATATGTGTGAATGAAACAAAACACAACTCCAGGTTTGAGGATCATTTTAAGCTCACAGGAGTCAGTTTTGCGTAATAAAGTATTGTATTTGAATAAATGCATGATAGATTAGTTTGATGCAATACTGTGTAACATTCTGGAAAAGCACCACCTCGGCAAGAAAAGTTACATAGTGCACATTTAACATCACCACGGCTGTTTCAGTCCACTAGCCCATTGCGTTAATAGCATTTTAGCGTGTCATACAAGGTCAAGAAGTTTATTCCCTCTCTACCCCACAGATATCAATGTCCTCCCATCTCTCCACATTTCTGTGTTTTGCCTAATCACATCCACTTACCCTCACACGCTGCTCGCTACCAAGAATACTGTGGCACTACGTAATGACTGGTGCGTCTCAAGCTGAGGTTCTCCCACCCAGGCGACTGCGCGCTGATGGCTGGTAATTTACACTGCAGGCTCCTGGATCTCAGCTATGCTAAAAGTGACAGAGTAGAAGACTGGGACACAACCCAAAGCTGTGGAAAGTACTGCACAATGAAAACCCCGTGTGAGGGAGTGATTTTTGACTCTAGCTAAAATTAAATCTGCTAATTTGGTTAAGTCTCCGGGGTTTCTGTGTCTCGGGCTGATGACATAAACTAGTGACGTAAGTTGTGCCATTACGTTCAGAGATGTACAGTCCCTGATCTGATTGTCAAACAAGGTTACATTGCCTTGTTTCGTAGTCCTGATGGAGGATGTTGGTAGGAAAAATATAAGCCTGGCTATTTTGAAAGCTTTTTTTTTTTTGGGGTCTGGTGATGGTTATGTGCAGATCAAGAAAATAGGTGTTGGTTGATGGAGTTGTTAACAATTGTTTTCACTGAGAATAAAGTGCATGTTTTCAGTTATCAATTCTGTGCTTCTTTTCACAGTCCAAAGACGGTTACTTACAAATGCAGTGCACAGACCAGTAAAAATCCACCTTAAAGGGTCCATATTACACTATTTTTGGATCTAGGTTATGAAGTTGTTTCCTCATCAAAATCATATTTGGAGTCATTTTGTGTATCCACACTTGTTTAACACACAAACCCTGCATATTTAGGTTGACTTCTTCTCTCAGACTGAAAGTTTGTGATGTCATGTGGTAATACAAGAAGTGCTCCACTGTGTTGTTAAACTCCATACACCTTCACTAGAATCATTTGGATAGTTGGCCACCTCTACTGAACTAATGGTAAAAGGTACCTGTTAATTTGAAAACTACAGCTTCATGACATCCCAAGGTGGAAAAGAGCATTTTCGTCTTTGGAGATGTAGAACAACTAATAATAAAGGTTTACTCAAATATTTGTGAATGAAAGAAAATTTTGTGAAGTCCTGCGTGTCAACTGCTGTTGTAATTTTGGCTTATACAAAAATACATGAAACTGAGCTGAATCTCAAGTTCTCAGATCTGTTATAACATCAATATGGTTCCCATACTTAGCATTAGCCCTATAATCTACAAATGTCCTATCCCAGAACTGGCTGAACGGGCTAAACCTTGCATGATGCACAATGCACATTTAAAGTATATTTTTAAACATCTAGTTATCCATATTTCATTGGCAGAGTGCAATTTTCTTCCACATCATTTTCCCTTGTTTCGTCTCAGGTCTTCTCTCTCTAACAGTTCCCATCTGTAGCGGGCCTTCTTCGTGCTTATAAAGCTTTTAAACGCTGCAGCTCTACAGAGGCTCTAGGGAGCACAGCCTGCTGACCTGAGGTGATTCTGAGTAGCTGCCTCTCAGGAGGAATCTGGCTTCTCTTACATGGCAACTTTGCTTTCAGACAGTGGCGTGCACGTGCTCGTACAGACCCACTTCTCTCCCCCTCTCGCTCAAACACTGATGAATTCTTTTTCTTCTCACCGTGTCCCACATGGTCCTTTGATCGCCACGTCTATTTTTACAGTTGACACCTCGAAGTAAAACTAATAGAGCATGTGGAAGCTAGCATAGCACAGTGTGTGGATGAGGCTGTGTCTGTTTTGGCTCTCAGTCTGTGTTTATACATTTACCAACAGCGCTGAATGATGAATGTCTTATGACTATTTTGAGTTTGTTGTACATCATTTGGAAGTCAAAATGTGTGGGAGTTTATAGACCAAGATTACACTAACAAGCTAATAATAATAAGTACAAAAAGTAAAAATAAAGAAATACAGTTGAATGCTAATTGCAGAGTGAAATGCATTTTAAAACCCCTTAAGCCCTACAGGCTCCCGCCCACTGCCACGCCCACCACTGCCATAAAAAAATCTGATAAAAGCAACCCCAACATGCCATATATCTATGTAATCAGAGGAAACTCAGCAGAACAACCAGAGCAATCATTTTCAGAAATGAACACAGCTCAATTAAAGAACCTATGTCAGAACCTAGCCACATTGTCAAATGCTAGCTTTTTAGACTAAGCGTTTGCAAAAAAAACAATTCTAATGCATCTGTACATATGAAAGTTATATATCAATAGAAAGCATAAAATCACCTGAATCCATCAATACCGCATGTGTTTGTCTATCCCAAACTATAACCAAACAAGAAGTCAAAAGATGCAGCCAGAATAGGCGAAAAAAAAAAAAAAAATCCATTAAAAGTTATTTACCTAGACTAAAAAATCAGTGTTGGCTAAACCAGGCATATAAATAATAATGACCACAGTTTGAGGTACTCTGATATTGTTTTCAGCTTGTGGCCCCTCCCGGCCCCTGTGGCCCCGCCCTCATATGTCGCTTGCTGGCGGCCATTTTGCTAATGTTTGCATTAGCATTATTGCCATGTATTATGTAAATGTACAAAAACAATCCAGCAAAAACATTTTTAGGAGAAAGGAGAGAGTGCCTATTTGTCACTCTACTCGCATAAAATGGAAATTCCAAAAATTTGAGAATAAACAATATTATAATGTAATTCATTAATTATGATTTTTTTTTATTTATTTATTTAATTGATTTACACAACTCAAAACCAGCTTTATTATGGGACAAATTGTAACATTAATTGTTTGAAAATGTTTTATTTACTGTCCTTGTGTATCAAAATTTGCTTTTATCTCAATAAATTATTTATTCTGACAAATCTGATAATGCCAATTGGCACATGGGTGGCACATGGGCACCAGATTCGTTCAGGATGCCTGGACTTTTTCCTACTAAAAACAGTGTAAAATGTACATATTTTGTTTTATCTACACCAAATTTTGCACAAGTGATGATCTCATGTTTATAATTCATTGGTGTCCCAGAAGGAACATCCAAAGTTTAAAAGGCAATTTTCAGTTTTAATTTGATATTTTTTGTCCAGTGCAGTTGAAAGGGTTGTGTTTGAGTCTAGTGTACTTGTTGCTAATGTTATATAAAGTCATTATTTAACACCAGACAGAAAGCACTAAGTCTTAGCTTCACTTAGACACCAAGATCATCCATGTACAGGCTGAGAAAACCCTCAATTTATATGTACTTTTCCTTTCTCAAGGATTTGTCCAAACAAGGACCTGGGGCTTAACAGGTTAAGATGACACATTTTTATTATTGTTTTTTTCCTCATTTCTTTTGATTGCTATATGTAAAATTTTGTTTTTTGACAACTTTGAAACAACTCACCACCACAAATACATTCAGTCCTGTGATGATAGATATCTTATTTAATCAAACAAATATTTTTAGCTGTAGAGTTTGCTTCATTTCTGATCTTAATTTCAGTGAGATGAAAGCGATGACACATTTTCAAACCAAAAACACTGAATTTGCTTTATGATCAACCAAATGTATTTTTTATTATCCTATATTATGCAAAATTGACTCTTGTGAGCCTTAATCCATGTTAGAATGTTTTTAACCTATCAAAAACATACTTTTGTTTCATTCACATGTTTAAGTAACTATTAATAACTATTAGTATTAGTAATTAGTAACTATTAGTCTGTCTACATCTCAAAATGCTCTACAGCATTAGTTTTCAAGTTAACAACTCCTTTTACCTTTGGTTTAGTAGAGATGGGAAATTCCAGGGCTGACATCATCTAGTGAAGGTGTGTGGAGTTTCAAAACACAGTGGAGCACTTCCTGTATTACCGAATGACATCACAAGGTGGAGCAAAGTTTTCCATTTGAGATAAAAACTCAGCCTCAGTATGCAGGATATGTGTGTTAAACATGTGTGAATGACAACTCCAGGTGTGTTTATGAGGAGGAACCAACATTATAACATAGATCAGAAAATGGCATAGTATGAGCCCTTAACAAAATAATACTACGAACTACTTATTCATACATTGGTTCTGCCTATACATATACAGTAGTGTAGTTTCTCCCTTACATCCAGCTACAATGAAAACCACAGGGTCTTTCACAGTGTGTTTTCACCTGATTGCTGATTGGATGTTTCTTGCTCTAAATCTCACAAAAAGTCCCTGGACCTGTAGCGGCGGCACATTTCGAGGGGAGGATGCATTTAGTCATAGCCCATTTGCCATGAGGACACTTAATGCGCTCAATTAGTTTGTCTGTTTTCACTCGTCACTCATTTTAGCAGTGATCATTGTCAGCTCTGTATAAAATAATTACAGCCCCATTTCCTGTAAACTGATCCTCACCTGTGATTTCCTCTGCATCTGCACAAGCCTGTTATTATGTTCAGCTGTCTGCACAATACAGCCACAGTTTAGCCCCTACTAGCTTCTCGGCGTGCACATCAGCGGCCATGTTGGGATGGTCAAGCGTGGCATTAGCTTCCCAAATTCCACAGAATTTGCAGGATTTTAGAGGATTACCAGGAAGCTCAGGCCCACTCTACATTTGTGGCTCTTTTGTGTATTTGTAGTGATTGAAAAGAGCTTGTTCCTAAACATTTGCAGGAGATTTCTGATGATGTCCTTAAAGGGCCCATATTATGTGATTTTCTGGCCAGTGCTATGTTTTTTCCTCATCACAAACATATCTGGAGTGTTTTATTTATTCGTTTAACACACAAATCCTGCATATTTAGGCTGAGTTCTTCACTCAAACTGAAAACACTCTATTCCACCTTCTGATGTCATGTGGTAATACAAGCAGTGCGCAACTGTGTTTTTAATCTCCATACACCTTCAATAGAATCATTTGGATGATCATTTGGATGATCAGTTGCGCAGGACTGAACCCTGGGATTGCCAAACTGTACCAAACAAAAGGTAAAAGGTATCTGATAACTTTTAAACTACCACTTCATGACATTACAAGGTGGAACAGAGCATTTTGAGCTTTGGAGATGTAGACAGACTAATAATAAAGGGTTACATAAATATGTGTGAATGAAACTAAACTCGAGGTATGTTTTTGATGAGGTATAGGTAACAAAATTATAACATGGCTAAAAGCTCAAGCCACTACTAGTACAAGTATTATATAATACAATACAAGTATTTACCAGTGACTCTGCAGCGTATCAGCTCTTTTGTTACTTTATTTTTGCTAAAGCATTTCAATGGATGCTTTGCTCTATTGGGCTCTATTGATTTCTTATCTGAAAAAAAAAAAACTTAGCCCTGTAGCTAACAAGATAAAAAAAAATGTGTTGTTGTTAAGATGTAAAACTGTTTATAGCTTCTTATTGACTCTCCCATATTAAAACTGGGTCACAAGCCAAAGTCTAATCTCAGGCCTGGATATATGGTGCATTTATATGGTTAGCGAAATCAGATCACTGTAATCAGATAACATAAAAATTAATTGCACATAAGAAAATCTAGTTCTTTAAATGTTTTTTTGTAACAGTCAAAGCAAAATTAAGATTATGTTTAAAGGTGCATTGTGTAACTTTTCTGGTGGAGCGTCCATTAAATGCTTTTCTCCGTGGAAAGGTTATTGCTTTGCCTGGAATGTTCCACCATATGGTATTAAACCTTTCTGTCTTCATAGAGACCAAACCAGGCAAGCTACAGGTCAGATCTGTGGAGAGGCAACCCTGCTTAGAGTCAGAATGCCTGTTTTTTTATGTATTTTTGAGCTATAAAACCACCTGTAAGTGAATTAATGTAATTTAGAGCTGTTTAATGTGATACTGTGGAACATTTCAGGCAGAGAACAAGCAGGTGACCAAAAAGTTACATAGTTCACCTTTAAATCTTTTACTTTTAATGTTTATTCTTAGTCTTTGCTACTGTTGTCCTTGTTAATATTTGCACAGGTATAAAATAAATTGGAACATTATATTGTGCTGTTTACATGCTATTCCAATTATAGAGAAATCATGGCAAAAAGAGAAATTCAATTAAATTCTACCTGGACGACTGAGGGATTCTACACACATCTAAATCAGATAATGATCCGATTTTTGGTGCGCAAGTACATAGTTATTGCAGGCTGTTAGCTAACGCTGAGCTAAGAGGCTATTTGAGAGAGACTTCGTGTGATTCCTGAGAAAAATAATGAGCATTAAACAAAACAAATGCAACCACAAGAAGCTCATTTTCTCTAAGCCATTCTTTACAGCGAGACAACTGCTTTTAGCTAAATAATGAGTCAACAACGCAAGATATGAGTATTGATGCTGGGACCACAGGAAGCATTTTGTACAGGAAATACAAATGATTTTATAAACCTCAGAATATCCATTATGCTCTATGGTGCTCACTCAAACTCAAACTTTTATTTTATGAAGGCATGGAAGAGAGATAATGGACCAGATTGGAAATTAAAACATTCATTTTAACAGACATATGTTTTACTCAGAGCTTAATCCATGAGTTTTATAATGAAAAAAAAAACAGGACTGTTGCCATAACAATTAACAATTCAAAATATTACATTGTTTAAATGGAAAAGACCTCAAATTGTTGCATATATAAACAGAAAGCAGAAACTTATTTGCAGACAGGTTAGCAAGAAGGGTGATAGTTAGATCTCCCCAAATATGATTTCTGGAAATTCTCTAAAGTATGCAAAGGGAGGGCATCTGACTTAAAAACCTTCCATATTATCATCCAAATCCACAAATTAATTGGGGTGGTGATCCCAGGAGGAGGATTATTTTAATTAACACTCCAGAAGTTTTGAGATATGAAATAACTTTTGCCGCTTCTTGAGTCCAGTGGAGCGTTAACCAAGAGAAAAACAAGATTCTTTTTGCACACTGCTGTAGCTATCTCCAAATGTGAACCAGCCAATTTGTTGTGTTTTGTATAATTAATTGAAGTATTGTTTTGCTCCTGATTGGCCATTGTCAAACACCAGCGCGCACATGCTCTGAATTTATCCAGTATTTTTGCGCAATTAGTCACAAACATGTTTCGTAATGTTTCAGCAGTCATGTTTTACACTCATTATTTATAGTGGCAGTTCATTTCATTATTGCTGTGTGCCAAAGGTCTGAACTTTGTTATGAAAAGTGTGTGTCTTGGAATTGTTTTTGTTATTTTATTTTCCAATAAACACATGGCCCCAGTCTGATCCTTTCTTATCATTACCATGGCAACCACGCATCCAGGTGAAGCAGTCGTCTTTTCATCGGGTCCAGGCGGGTAAAACAGAGAATCTATTATACATACATTTGTTTGCATCTAGAGAAGCTATTAAAGATACAGATATTCACATAATTTAAAGTGCCCGTTGATGTTGTTTCCTCATCACAAACATACCTGGAGTTGTGTTTTGTTTCATTCACACGTTTAACACACAAACCCTGCATATTTAGGCTGAGTTCTTCTCAACACTCTGGAACACTCCACCTTGTGACGTCATGTAGTAATACAGGAAGTGCCCCACTGTGTTTTTAAACTCCACACACCTTCATTAGAATAATTTGGATAATTTTAGCCCTTGAATTTCCAATTCCAAAGTGAGAATGAAACAAAACACTCCAGGTATGTTTTTGAGGAGGTAACAACACTATAACATGACTTAAAGCTCACAGGTGTCATTTTGCGTATTATAGGACTTTTAAAGGAGTTTGAAGGGTGCTTAACCAGATCTAGCTGTTGATTTGATTGGAAACAACAAGAGGTATATTATCAACCTAAATATGCCGGTGTATTGTGACCACGATTGCATACTGCAGTAGTGTCCTTAGACAAGACCCTTAACCCACTTTTAGATTGCGGGCCTATTTTCCAAGAGTATCCTGGCAAGTAGGCGGTGGTTTGAATAGAAATTGCAATAATGCCAGACTGACACTCACATAAGAATACAAAGCAATGTTCATTTCAGCTATTCATGGTTACAGCCTCTTGGTTTTGCAACCTTTTGAGGACTTTTTCACATTCAAAAGATATAATATTTTGTTTTAAAATGTTAATTGCTATGGCAAGAGTCCTAATTTCTCTTTATTCTGAAACCTATGGATAAGTATAAGGTTCAGTTAGAACTTTAAAGGTGCTTTGTGTAACTTTTCTGGTGGAGGGTCCATCAAATGCTTTTTTCTTTTGGGGATGCTATTGCTTTGTGTGGAATGTTTCACAGTATAGTAGTAAACATTTCTGTCTTCATGGAGACCATACCAGAACAAGATACAGGTCAGATCTGTGGAGAAGCAACCCTGCTCACAGTCAGAATACATGTTTTTCTAGGTATTTTTTGAGCTATAAAACCAACTGTTATTAAATAAATATAACATAGCGCTGTTTAAAGTCATACTGGAACATTCCATATCCATAGAAATAACCAGGTGACGGACCCCCAACCAAAAAGTTACACAGTGCACCTTTAAGCAAGTAAAAGTATCCAATGCAACTAGTTCTTTCAAAAGAAACTTGGAGTCTGAGTTCATTTCAAGAGTCCAGTTGTGTGAACCCAAAAGGCCTCCCCAGCTCCATGGTCACTGTGGGCACAGAGCCGGGACAGGGCCAGGGTGTACACGCTGTAGCTGCTGCTCCTCTGAGGGGCTCTGTGGAGACGATGAAAGAGGAAAGAACTATAGAACTGTAAACATTGAACATAGTTTCAGGAAGGGCATTTGAATCAGCTAATCCGAGGATTTCACAGGACATCACAACATTATATAGGACAATAATATTTAATACAGATGGGGGGCAGCTATAATGACTAGTACAAAAATAATCAGGGTCAGTATTTGTGAATTTACCTTTTAGATATATGTAAAATGCAAGGTAATCTTTATTGTGTGTGTGTCCCATAGGAAATACTCTTGCTCTGGGGAGGACATCATGATATTCCACAATTTGTAAACCTGCTACCACAGAGATCAGCCCATGTTCTTGTTTGTTTGTTTTATTTTCTGTAGTCCTGTTCTATTTTTTGTCTCATCAGAAGTAAAATGCTAGACATATATTGTGACTGAAGTCTTTGCGCGCTATTAGTTTACATGTGGCTCATACACCACCACCGTCTCCTCGTCATTATCAGCTCCATTTTTCATCTGACCACGTCTTTTCATTTCTCCTTCAGCTGCAGATAAAGCGATAAGAGTTTGAAAGTGCTTTTGACGTGTGCGTGATGGATGAGGAGAGTGGATAAACAGTTTGCTGTACACGTTTCAGACTGGGCTCAAAATAGAGTGAAACATGTGTACTAGATCAAATTAGAACAGTAACATAGGTCTATATGTTTTGAGTTCAGCAATATAATTTAATGTTTATGCTGTTCAATGTAGCATCAATATGGGGACCAAGTCAGACTATGTAACTTTGAAGTAAAGGTATACGAATGCTATATATGTCTAATACTACTACTACTACCACTACTCTGTCCACTGTATTACTATATTTGTGCTATACTTACTCATGGGTTTCAGCAATCATCATTACTATAGTCCTCTTCTTATACTAGTACAACTACTTCTACACGTGCTACTAATCTTACTACTATACTATAGATATAGTTTTGGGGCCTGACCATTTTAAATTGTCATCACTATACTGCTCTTCCAACGCTTTGCAGTGACATCATACTGGCAGTGTTCTACGTGAATCTCAATGGCAGAATGTCTAGGAGTTACCATGGTGACACGATGCACACATTAGATTAGCAAACACTGCAAAAACTTTACAACTAGTTTGTAACTGTAATGTTATTGGAGAGGGACTTGTTTAACAGGACAAATCAGTTCACCTGTTGTTCCAGCTAATTCAATTCTTTATGGTCAAATTATGTTAAAATAATTTCTTTCTTTCTTCCCAGAGAATGCCGATGACATCAGATGGAAAGTATCAATACTCCAACTACTACTACTACTACAACTACTACTAATTTTTGATACATACACAGCCACCACTATTTTTCCACATCACACATTTAATCACTGTATTTTGGACCCTTTCATGTCCAACTGCCTCCGCTTCCCACTGATCCAATCTCAGTGATTGGCTTGTATTTACATTCCCACGTGAAGTCCCGTTCAATAAAGATGTGAAAACGTCCTCTTTCACACATACACTATACAGTTAACAGATCTGATGTGCTTCCTACAAGCCTGAAATGCCTGCTATTTTTGTAAAAGTGGATGCAGAGATCTCCCGTAGTTCTCCTCACTGCTGTTTCTTTCTGCTGTCATGTCAGAAGAATCAATGCACTCTCTCCTAGCTCTATATGAGTGATGCTGGGGATTATTCACTTAGGCCAATTAAGCTCGAAAAGGGAAGAGAGGATCTAGTCTAAACAAAGGGAAGTGTCAGTGAGGAGCGTTTTGAGGCTGTAAATTATAGTTTTTGAGTCAGATTTAGATGAATGGTGGTTCAGCGTAAAGTATCGAAAGGGAAGAATTTAACACAAGACAAAGCACAGCCAAAAACAGCCTTCATCCGCACTTGAGAGACAAAAACGAGTTACAGTTTCCGAATTTTGTTCTTTGTGAATACAAAAGTTGATTTTTTAGGCTTTAACTAGTCTGCAACGAGGAATGTTTGAGGGATTTAGAATTGTTTTTTATATTTATTTATTTATTTGATTTATTTAAATATGTAACTTTTTGGTTGGGGGTCCATCACCTGCCTGTTTCTACGGATATGTCACTGCTCTGTTTGGAAAGTTCCACAGTATGACATTAAACAGCTCTACTTTACATTTATTAAATTACAGGTGGTTTTATAGCTCAAAAATATCTAGAAAAACAGGCATTCTGACTGTGAGCGGGGTTGCCTTAACACAGATCTGACCTGTAACTTGGTCTGGTTTGATCTCCATGAAGATGGAAAGGTTTAATGCCATACTGTGGAACATTCCAGACAAAGCAATAACATCTCCATGGAGAAAATCATTAGACGGACCCTCCACCAGAAAAGTTACACAATGCACCTTTTATTTTATTTTATTTATTTATTTATTTATTTATTTATTTATTTATTTATATCAGATTAAATAATTTTGTCAATTTTATTTATGTACTAAATAAATCACATCACTTTCATGTTCTTATTTGTCACAGAATAAAAAGTTAGAAAAATGAATAAAAAATAATGGCAAAGACAAATTCATTTAAAATAAAGAAATCATGGGAAATTTTTCATTTTAATTTAAGCAATAATTAATTAAAATGTTTTACAAAAGTTGACCTGTTGTTTTTTTTGCAAATTTTTTCCATCCAATGTTGTATTTTTATTTTTATCAATAGTGAAAAAAGTTTTGACTGTGGTAATGTGGACTAACTCCTTTGAATGGTTTCTTTATATAGTTACAGTACTTCATATTTTACAGTGTGCCATAGAGTAGCCCTCTCTTGCAGTGGTAGTAACAGTTATGGCTCAGATGAAACTATGGCTGTGATCATATCCTCTCGAGGGCCCCAGTGCTTTGCCTCAATAGCCTTTGTCTGTGTCTTTACGAGCTCTACCAACGATCCATTACTTGGTCAAATACGCTTTTAGACGAGAACACTGGCATCCATATTTAATGCTACTGTTTGTTTGCTAACTCTTTGTCTCTGGGGGGCGATTGTTGCCTCTGCACTCTCTGCGTAATAGAGTATTCAAATCCAACTGACTCGAAAACACAGCCAGGGTATGTGAAAGAACTACAGTTTAAACTACACTTAGTATGGAGATGTTTTCATGCAACTATTTTTAGCACGCACATTACAACATGAGAAGAGTTTAATAGGAGAGAAATAGAGCCATAGTATGTCAGCCAAAAATAATAATAAATGAATAAAAATGTCACTATGGCGACAGTAGCAGACTGTTTGTCCACTGATCTGA
Source organism: Taenioides sp. WSHXM2023 (assembly GCA_029959045.1). NCBI lineage: Eukaryota > Metazoa > Chordata > Actinopteri > Gobiiformes > Gobiidae > Taenioides > Taenioides sp. WSHXM2023. Next base: position 13,050,939 of record CM057101.1, on the reverse strand, counting down.
AGGTTGGTGGTTCAAATCCCGCTCTCTGCATAAACATCGTGATCAGATCCACTGGTTGGTGGCGCAATTCCAGCTCCCACAGATGAATGCTGTTGTTGTGTCCATGGGCAAGACACTTAACTCCATTTGCTTAACTCCGGTGTCTTTGTACATTGGTGTATGAATGTGTGACTGACTGGCGGAGTGGTTCATCGATGTAAAGTGCTTTGATTGATTGTATTTTATTGCAATGAAAAACAGGTTTGCATCTCTACAACCCAGACTCTTATTTGGCCTGCTTGTTTCCATGGAAGTGCTGTTCCTTTGTTTCCTATATTAATGAACAATGTTCCGAAATATGGTTTTAGCTTGTTATTTCCATGGAATCATGCAGGTACTTTATTTCACTTAATCTTAACCCATGAAGACTGCAAATTACCATGAAACTTTGGTTTGTATAATGAATAATGGTATATATATAATGCATTATTCCACCCTAATTACCATGTATTTAAATAAAGTGCTACTAACTGCTCACCAGTCCAAAGATAAAATGTGTAACTTTATGCAGTAAAATCATCAGAAAGCACTGCAGTCTATGGATATCAAGCATTTACAATGTTGTTGCCATCTCATGAGTATTCAACCAGTGCTTGGAGGAACATATACTCTCACAGGATCCTACGAATACTAATATAATGTGGACAGGAGGTATCAGTGTAATTCTTACTTGTGCATAGTAAATGTAGGGATCGTATGGGCAGGTGCACTGTGCTGTTATCAGAGATGACCTTCTGTTTAAAGCTGGGGAAAGGTTAATAGAGGTCACACCATGGACCGGGCTTCAGGTCAGTCTGTCTCTCTGCATTTGCTTTGCTCATAATAAGCATTTCAGCATGTTTGATCGAGTTGGCTGTGAGACGGATGTCAGATTTTATTCTTTCTATAATGTGTCACTGTATGTAAATTATAAAACCTATATGAGCTTAAGTGGTTCACGTCACTTGTCTCAAACTTGAAGATTTTCTAGTTATGGGTTAAATGCTCATTACATTAAATGTAGTCCTATACCTTATATTTTACTTTCAAATATTGTAATACATTTTACAGTACACAAGGATTTTGCACTTAAAGGGCCTATATTACACTATTTTTGGATCTATGTTATAATTATTAGATAAATTAGATATGAAACATAGATATAATGTTCTCATCAAAAACCTACCTGGAGTTGTTTTCTACTGAACAAAAGGTAAAAGGTAGCTGTGAACTTGAAAACTACAACTTCATGACATCACACGGTGGAACAGAGCATTTTAAAGGTTACTCAAATATCTGTGAATGAAATAAAACACAACTCCAGGTATGTTTTTGATGAGGTAACAACATTATAACATTTGTATAACATACAAATGCATACATATAACAATATGTAGTCATTTCTTGCGATACAACATTACCAAAAGCCTATAGAATTATAACTCATGTAGTTGAGAATTATAGAATTATAGAATTATAACTCAATGAGTTGAAGTAAAAGTTTAATTAGCAGCAGAATAAGGTTATGCAAAATAAGACAATAGCGTGGGTCAAATAAACCCAAATTAACATCAAATTAATTACTTACAAGTAATTAGCAGCTCGTTAGAGGTTAGAATGATCAACTTTATACAAAAAATGTAATAAATAATCAGTCTTGATATTTTTCACATTTTCTAAAACTCAAATCGCCGCGGGTACTTTCAGACATTAATTGCGTTAAAATCTGTCATGCAAAAAGGCTTTAACAAGTCTTGCTTTTGACAATTATTTTAAGTTGACTGTAATTTAGTATGCAACTTCTCAGATTAATTTGAAATGTTCCCGACACTAAACATGAAATATGAGATCAGCTTTCTGCCATTCTGTCATTTAGGGAACATACAATAGCTGCAGCTAAAGGGCACTTCTGAAGCGCGTTTAGTGCTAGCGCTCTGTCGGGATCAAATGAACACAGACGTTTTTAGGGCGCCTCCTACATGACCGGAGGCTGCTTTAAGTACACACTTTCACTCAGCAACTCAATCACAGCTGGTGGAACAAGTCAGTGTAGTGTCAGTCACATCATCAAACACTATCAAAACATTCACTTGTCCATTTTGATTCTCTTGACAAGTGTTAATCTGTTAATCTCTGCATTTGTCACATGTGTAATTGGTTTATATTATACTGACATAATCAATATTTCCATTTGGTAACACTTTGAAAAGCCTCAATAAAGCAAAAGAAAAAAACTTGATGATGAATTTATCTGTGGAAGAAAATGGTTCAGGTTGCGTTTGGAGTGATTTGTGCATGTTTGAACAATCTTTAATCTCTTATTTACAAGACTAGTCACATTGCCAATCAACCCCTGGGTTCACTGCCAATTGTATACACCCACTGCTCTGCACTTACTTCGTTATCCAATTTTATTTTCTTAAACGGCGATACGTGTAGTTAATAAAAAATACTATTTGCTAGCGTGATGTGCAGCTATTCATAGGAGGAGCCAACAGCTTCATGGCTGTTTGTTGTAATGACGTTTATGGCAACGTCAGCTCCCACTGGGCTTTTTAGATGAATATTACAATTTAAAATATACAAAATATAACATAACGATCCACGGGTGTCATAGATTATAACAATATAGCAGGCTTAAGCACAATATGTCTTCCTTAAGGTACCAAACCACGCTGCACGCTCAACACTACCTTTATGCTTACCACTTTTACCGCTACAACAAAACCACTACTACTACTACCACCAACAAACACTGCTGTAGCTTTCTCCCCGGCTGTGATAAAATTAACCCTGAGTTAAAACAAGAAACCATTTCCGCTGTGGTATTACTGGCCTTGTTTGTGACGGATTGCCGCTCCGTACAGAAGTGCTGAGCTGGTGATCGGTCTCAGCTGGCTCTTCTCCTAATGACAATGGTAGCGTAACATTGAGCCAATCTGATGGAGACAATAGATGAACAGAGAGATGAGATGTGTATGGGCGTTTTACCTCCATAATGCACGCTAATGCAGTCTGACACAGTAAACACTTTCACACAGTCAAATATGCTGGGTACACATCTGTGAACTCAGAGCATTTTCAAGCAAAGGTGCTGAAACATTCTATATTATGAGCATAGATAAACAACTTTTGATTCAAGGTGTTTCTGCATTTTGTAAGTATTTTTCTGGCTCCCTGATACTTGATTTCTTGGCTTAACAGAAAATGTACTTTACTATGTAGTTTACCACTGACTGTAGGCTTATATTATAGCAGCCTAGACTATACGTATTCATATGTTTCTTGTTTGTAGGTGACATCTTGAGGACTCGAAAATTCAATAGATTCAGTATTTTTGTCAACTGCTATGGCAACCGTGGCATATTTTTAATTACTAGATAAAGACTAAGAGTGTTGACCACTTGTTTTGTCCTTGTGTTGTGATGAGTGATTGATAGGTGAATAAACCAATCAGAGGAATTCATAGTTTGTATAAAAAGTAGTCATGGAATAACCCAATAAGTTGCTTTATTGACTGTCTCAGAATACTTTAGAATGAACACTGGCTTTAGTATTCAGCATCTTAAAATCTCCATTGGTTTAACATTAGGCTAAATGAACGTTCTTCGAGGTGTGACGATATAATCCTGATCTCTATAAAATGGCCTAGACTGGTAAATGGTCACATTTTTAAATAGAGCTTTTCCAAGGAACCATTTACCCTTTCACACACATTCATACACCAGTGTACGCAGACACTGGGGCAAGGCCGGTTAAGTGTCTTGCCCAAAGACACAACAGCATTCATCTGTGGGAGCTGGAATCCCACCTCCAACCTGTGGGTCAGTTTGATTAGATTAGATGGATAATCTACCATAAACACCGATCAGGTCGATAAGAAAACTTTTGGCCGAAAATGCCAACTTATTGAAAGGCATGCTTATCTTTGTGTATATTTAGTACTGTATATTTGTTTGCTTCTAGTACACGGGTACACACTTTGCAGACTCGAAGCACTGGACCAAATGGGTATTACAGAGGCCGATGATGAAATTGCAAGAGAATATTGGATGACACTACCAGATTTTATGACTTCCAAGATCCCGAAAATGCCAATGAGCCGTATTACATCATACCTTGAAAGAATTACTATTAGACATATTATTAGACATATTATTAGAAATTATTAGTATATGTTGAATTTAATGAAGCGTGACTGAAATTGTCTGTACAAAATCAATGGCGCATCTGTACACTTCCGGTCTCTACGCTTGCAGCGCCTCTAGCGGTATAAATTTCCTAGCCAGAACCCCATTGACCATTAAAATGATATAACATTTTGCTTTGAATTGTTAATTGCTATGGCAACAGTCCTAAATTTCCATCATTCTGAAACCCATGGATAAGCCCCAACTAGAGTGACAGAAGTAGTTTATTGTTGATTAAACCCTAGCCTTATTGTGGCTTTCATCTCTGATCCCATTGTTAATTGTTGACGCGTCTGTGGAGCGGCTGACATGTGGATGACATAGCTAAACGTTCCTGACAAAGATAATGAAAACAAGAGTGTTATGTGCCCGCCAGCGCAGATGTTGGGGATTGTTTTGGAGACTGTGGCCGTTGGGTGGTCCGGGGGAACAGTCTGGTGATCTGCAGATTCGGGGCATAGTGCGGTAATGAAACAAAACACTGACAGGGATCTCAGTTGGACATGTTTTGCCAACAACTGTGACAAAATCACAACATCCTGGCACCAAGCGAAACCCAATATGGCCACCGAGGAGATGGTGGGTTCATTAGGAAGGAAAAAAAAAAAAAAACTAGAATGATCAATTAATTCACTGAGGTGTCTCTGTCTGCTGATTCAAAGGAAGGCAAAGGCAAAAGCTACTGTGTGACAGTTGCTTTTGTTTATTTGTTATATAAAAGTAGAAGTATTTATTTTGTGTATTATATCGGTGTATTTACATTTTCTGTGGATGTTTTATTCATTACTGTCCGGATAAACATTCATTCATTTATATTTTAGTGTTTAGGTAAAAGTACATTTTATAATTCTTTAAAGCAAAACTAAACAATAAATCACTTTCTTTTGCACCTAAACTTTGTATAGAGTATTACTGTTTCTAGTGTTTTGTTTTGGCAATTTTAGTACAAACTATTTCTGGTCAAACTTGAATGAAAAATGAATGTGGCTACTGCAATTTGAAGTACTTGGTGACATCACACAAGGCTGTCCTGATTATAAACACTTGTGACAGTATTTTCACTGGATGTTAATAGTTTTAGCCCATGATTTAATATGGGTATAGCAGTGATCATTAGTAGAAACAGCAACAACATTGATCTTAGTATTACTAAGTATACTTGTACACTGCTAGTACATGATACTTTTGCATTGCACATTTAGTATTATGCTATTTGAAGTAACAGAGGTTTGACTTGTTACATGTCTTGACTCAGTCCCAGTTTAATTGTATTTTAGTCCAAACCAAGTACGCTTCATTTGGACCTGTTCTTGCCCTGTTTTAGTCCTCTTGTAGTCTGGATTTAGTTTGAGGTTTGTTCATGTCAAAAGTGCAACATTTGGTATTTTTTTTAATCATCAACAGCAAATTTAAATATGTAAATGTTGGCAGTTTTCTTCTCACCCCCAAACTTGGCTCAAAATTCCCATATTTCCAGTTTCTCTCAGCCTCCTCCTCCCCCTTCTCCATATGCCAGTGTCTCTTGTACAAACAGCTGATGCGTGTGTCAGCAGTTGTCCAGGGGCCTGCTCCGCTCCTTTTGTGAAGACCGCAGCTCTGCTTTAGTTAAAATTGCCAAAGGAACAACAATGATACTCCCTGACAGGTATTCAGCACCCACTCAGAACTCCAGTATTACACAGTGTATTGTTGCCACTGAGAGCAGTAAAAGGCACATTGCAGGGAGGAAAAACACATCAGAGCAGTATGGAGCGGTATTGGTATGAAAGAAGTAAATGTATAAGTAGATCACAGGGTTCTTTGTCAGGGTTAGGCCAGACCGACAGACAGGAGGTGTGACACTGTCTGAGACCAAAATGCATCATGGGAAATGTACTGTCGTATTGTAACAAAACCAATTTAAAAAGAAGACGGAGGAGTTGTTTTAAGCTGTGAATACTTATGTTTTCAACTACTATGCAAATTCTACTACTCTGAGTACTTCAAGTGCTCATACTACGATACTGTGATTATCCAAAAAGTATCATGGGAAATGGACTGCCATATTGTATTTTAAACAAGTGATCTTTAACAATAGGTGGAAAAAGAGGAGATGGTGGAGTTGTTTAAAGCTGTGAATATTTATGTGTACAACTACTATAATTACTATGCAAATGCTACTACTCTGACTACTTTAAGTGCTCATGCTACAACTCTGACACTATCTGAGACCAAAATGCATCATGGGAAATGGACTGTTGTACCTTATTCAAAATATTAGAGTGATCTTTAACAATAGGTGAAAATAGAGGAGACGGTGGAATTATTTATAAGCTTTGAATGCTTACTGTATACAGTTTATTACTGCCACTATTGTATATACTACTTTTACTCTTACTATTACAAGTGTTCATCCTGCGACTATGATGTGATAATGTCTGTAGCCCAAAAGGCATTATGGGAAATGGACGGTCATACTTTATTAAGAACATAACTTTAACAAAGAGTGAAAATAAAGATGGTTGAATTGTTGTTCGCTGTGAGTACTTATTGTATATGAGTACTATTACTACTATACTACTATTACTATTCTCACTACTTCAAGCGTTCATACTGCTACTATAATGAGATGCTGCTGATATACTGTTACAGTATTCACTACTACTAATATTATACTAATACTCCTACATTGTACAAGATTTCTAGTACCATCAGTACTATCTAGCTACTACTCCACTTCCCAAACTTTAGTACCACTATAGTAACACCTCAATTATGTACTGTAAGTAAGTGCATTAATTATTGTAATAAAGTAAGTTCATTTTCACCCCTGAAATTAAATTAAGAAATATATGAAGCGTGCTATTCCCCCTGCAGCACCAGTGAACATACGGTTAAACAACAAAAAAGAAATATCATGGGTCTGGTGTAATATGATTGGATTAGCATAACGAGTGTCTGATTGGATTACTTTCATGTTGGAGAAGTCAGGACGCACTGCAGAGAAAAATAAAATTAACCTTTAAGGAATACACTCTGAAAGATTATAATTACCTTTGAGCACCAATAGAGAAGAACTGTGTACAGAAACCGCACACGTATTTGCTGCGTGTTGTGGAGAGAGATGGGATGTTAATGTTAACAGTTGCCAATAGCAACAACAACGAAAGTAATTGGTTTATTTTGTTACAGATAATGCGCAATTAACCTCTGACCTGTTTTTTCTCCATTCTTCAGTATATGAGAATGGTATATGAAGTCACTTGGACTAATCTTTGTTTTTCCATATTTTAATTTCATTGGATTTATTTCTTTATTTATTTCTTTATTTATTTTATTTAGGTAGAAGAAATATGTTGATGTTGGGTTGCTTCTGTCAAAATTAAACGGATGTATACAGTTGTAAGTAACGTTTTGGAAATGCCCTGTTTAAAGGCGCTGTATTATGCCAAATGGGTTCATTACCTCATCAAAAACATACCTGGAGTTGTATTTTGTTTCATTCACACATGTTTGATTAATCCTGCATTATTAGGCTGTCTACATCTCCAAAGCTCTGTTCCACCTTGTGATGTCTTTTACATTTTGTTCAGTAGAGATGGCAATACCAGGGCTGAAATGAGCCAAATGATTCTAGTGAAAGTGTATGGAGTTTAAAAACATAGTGGAGCACCCGTATTACCACATGACATCACGAGGTGGATTCTGTTTGGGAGAAGAACTAAAGCCTAAATGTGCAGGATTTGTGTGATAAACGTGTGAATGAAAATACAACTCCAGGTATGTTTTTGACGAGGAAACTACATAACATAACATAGATCAGAAAACAGCGTAATACGGGCCCTTTAACGTAAGAATATATAGCATTTGTTACCATGTGCACTATGGTAAACTACAACAAATTCAAATGGGACTTAAGTGTCAGGCCTTGTATGTTTAAGATGCGTAAAGAGCTACATTCAGGTGACAGCTCAGGTGCCCTGTCGCTCTGAGTTACACAGTGGATAACCCGCACGCTGTGTTCGCTGGAGCTATGAAAAATGGGCTTATTCTTTCATTTTATGCTAGAAATGATCTTGAGAATGACTTTGGGACTACATGTATTGTTTGCTAAGGAGCTAAGGTTTTGTTTTTAGCATTTTTTATTATTTAATATAGAAAGTTTCAAGAAAGTTTATATAATACAAGAGATGTCTTTAAAACTGCATTGTCTTGACAGCAGTTTATAGTCTTCTAATGAAGCTCAAAATGCTCTGTTCAACCTTGTTATGTCGTGTTGTTCAGTAGAGATTGACAATTCTAGGGCTGAAATTATCCAAATTGTTCTAGTGAAGGTATGTGGAGTTTATAAACACAGTGGAGCACTTCTTGTATTACTACATGACATTACAAGGTGGAACAGAGTGTTTTCAGTTTGGGAGAAGCCTAAATATGGAGGGTTTGTGTGCTAAACATTTGTGGCTGAAACAAAACAAAACTGTAGGTATGTTTTTGATGAAGAAACATTATAAAATAGATCAGAAAATAGTGTAATATGGGCCCTTTAAACATAACAACGTAATAGTCAATAATGTCAAGCAATGAGCAGTCTTCCATTGCACTTCCATACCACTCTTTTTAGTCTTTTTGCAGAGCTCTATACATGACCTATGCCATCAGTTGTTCTAATACTCCCTGCATGAAAGAATGGCTAGCCTTGAATGGACAATACTACTACAATGTGCTGCGTGCTCATGACTCTCTCATACTGACTGTAAAAAAACAACAACAAAACACCTAATGTTTAAATCCCACAACAAGCATCCTATTTCCTGCTTAGACATCCACTCTCTTCTGTCTCATTTTACAACTCATAAGTCTCTTGAATTATTTCCACAACTAAACCTTGCTTATTGCAACCTACAATTTTTATATCGATGCTGAATAAAATATTTTTTCTTTGTAACCATAAAACTCCCGCAAAGAAAAACAAAAAAATGCAAGGATGTTTAAATCCCAGCACAAGCATCCAATTTCCTGAAATCCTCTTGACTTCCTGTTCCTTTTTTATTTGAGTTTTTAAACACAGAGAAGCAAGCGTCTGTTTTGTGTCCCTCACGCCTCTCTCCTTTTTACAATGGACTGTCAGCGCTGTGGCTTTTATCTGCTCCGGAGCACTTAAGCAGCTTAATAATTACAGGCTTTGTTGGGTCTGGTTTGACACTGCGTCCATGAGATTGGTGGAGCTTGTCACTAAGCTTGCATTAAGTTGTCACAAATACAGAGCCGTCCAAAAGGGAGCCGTACCATATCTTTATCAATAATATAAAGTCCTGCTTTTTTAGTTCTTTCCAACTTCATCATCCTGTTCCAGAAATGTCAGAGGCAGCTGTAACGCCTTCTTTGTTTTGTTTTTCAGGTTAGACAGTCAAAGATCAGTTAAGGCAAGGCTGTGGGAACGTGAGCGTACATGCTAGAAGTTACAGAAATATGAGTTGGTACAGTGATAGAGTGACGGACTTTTTGACAGATTTTGGATTAGTGATGGACAGTATGGCTGTTTTCAATCATTCACCTCGCAGTGTTATTGGTTCCAAATGGCTCTGAAGGTGTAATTAACAAAATGAATAAGACTATCATCTTTAGAGTTGTCAGTTTTTTGGACTGGAAATCCCAAGGTCAAAGTGGAAAACACCTCCAAAGGCAGTGATGGGAAGAAAACTTTGAAAATGTATTTAGTTACAGAATACTGAATATGCCAGTTAAAGTCTATTTTTTACGTATTCTGATGGTCCAATCAGAGTACTGTATTCTGAATACTTAGGATACTTTTATACTGAGTTGCATTATATTATAGTGTAAAAACATGACAACTACAACGTCTTTATTTTTGTTATTATCATTAACTTATGTCTAATTAGAGACAAAAAAATGCACACATGCATACACTGAAAAAACTGTTGTTTTTTTTCTCACTAATACCATGCAGTTCAAAGTCGAAATTGCATGATGAGGTACTGCCATGTATTCCTTTTAATTTATGAAAGTAACTGTATTCTGAATATCACCAAATGAAAAAATAACTGTACTGTAATACAGCAACTCAAAATTAGTACTCAGAATACGTATTTTCAGTACATATATTTAGTTGCCTCCCAACACTGTCCAAATGTTATAGAGAATGAGCCAAAATCCTGTGAGACTTCCAGATACAGACGGACAGAATGGTGATGGCGAACCAAACGGACATTGTGGTAGAGGAAAGACGTTGTGGTTGACATGGCAACATGAGAAACAAAATATCAGGGGCTCAGAGAAGAGCCAGAGAAGGCCTGGAAGGTGAAGGCACAAGTAGTGCCCATAGTCATTGGAGCACTCAGGTACTACTCAGGATAAAACATAAGACGTCTCAGTACAGAAAAGTGCAGTACTAGAAAAGATTGGTAGAGAAGCTTAGAAAAGATGAGACCAGCAATGCATACATACATTGTCTGGAAGTGAAGGAAACGTTTGAACTTTTATGTAATTTTATTTCAAGAGTGGAGCTTGTTGTTAATCTTAATACATTTTGGACATTAAAGGTGCACTATGTAACTTTTCTGGTAAGAGTCCAGGGGTGTGTGTGTGTGTGTGTTTTCTCAATAAAACAGCACCTTGAAAAATATGTTTTGTTCACAAACTGGACCTGTAATCTGGCTTGGTGCTTATCTCGTAAGTTTAATATCATACTGTGAAAAATCCCCCCACCCAGAAAGTTACACAGTGCAGCTTTAGGATTATGTAGACAATAATATTTGAGGAAGCAATTTGCATATAGTTCTAACCAACTGCTCTGCGATGTAAAAGTCATGTAACCCTAAATAAGAGATATGAAGAGAGAACATAAACCCAAACTAAATACGTGAGAAGTGCAGTGTGATGGTGTGATGTGACTGAGAGAGGGATTAATTGTGGACAGAATAGTCTTCAAAAGGCTTTTAACAGCTTCACTTGGATAGAAAACGTTCCCATTAAAAACATTAACCGCACCACGCTATACGCATTCCATTTGAGATGATCTGTCCAGGAATGCACAGAACGCATTTATCACTTTAGTACTTTGAGGATCGGACAGCCGTATACTTTCACACTTAGTTTTTTTTTTTTCTTACAGTCAGCTATTGTACTATTTAAATTCTTACATTAATCGCGCAAAACAATTATCGTACCTCTATTAATAGTTTATTTACAATTCAACAGATTAAACATTGTTTGCAGAATGCCACTGGGGGCTGTGAGTGAGGCTGGGCACAGATGCAGTGATAAGAGCTGTGCTGTTATCAGATAATAATCCCAGAGGTATTAGAGTGCACTCAGGTCAGACACAACAGAACGCCACACACTGAAATTCCTGATTGACACATAGGTCATCATATGAGACGTTTCGTAATATAGAATTCTGTTCAAATGAAATGACTGGGTTTACCAATTGTCTCTCCGTTTGGTTGTACACTAATGGTGCTAAAGGTATATCTGTATCTACATGTGACCTTTAATGTTTTGTAAAATATAATAAAATAAGGGAGACCAAAATGTAGAGATGGGCAATGTGACAAAAAAGTAGTGCATCCCCCATAGGCTTTGTATGTAAAGCCTAAACGCAGACTTATCTATCTCCATGGAGACAAAGGTGACGACATTAGGCCGTTCCAGTTCCAGGTCTAATCTGTGGAGAGGCAAGCACACTCACAAACAAATGCGTGCCTTTCTTTGTTGAATGAATGCATGACTGAAGGAACATTAGAGAGATGGAGATACTTTATTGATCCTGGTGGAAATTCAAGTTTTGCTGCAGCAACATTTACATTGTGCTTCTCAGTCGCCTTTGTGTCTCAGTCAAAGGTCTCAGTGCAGTTTAACAGGAGGACTGGTCAGGGAGGGTCAGCAGATCCTGTGGAAAAGCCAAAAGTGTCCCTCCTGTGTGTCCTGCACCATCACCGCAGGGTCCAGGGGGAGCCAGGTGAACACAACAGGAAAGGCCTCACTCTTGCTCCACTCCGATGTTTCGGCTGGTGGTGAAATGGTTAATTCATTACCGGAAAAGCATCTCCATGGAGACAAGCAGCCAGCAGACCCTCCATCAGAAAAGTTACATAGTACACCTTTAACGCAGCTCTATACTTACAAAAAAAAGACTTTTCCCCACCCACTCCTCCTATTGCTCACTCTCATTCATGCTTTGAGTGAGTGACAGGCTGAGTTAACCAATCACAGTGAAGGATGAACTTTCAGAGGCATTCGCTGGCTTTAGTTAACTCTTTTTACCATATCAGCAACTCTTTCTAAAATAAAGTAGCATCTCTATCAGACTCTTCGTCAGTAGCCGTTAACGTAGTCTCAGTGATATGAACAAAACAGTTTTTAAAGCACAGCCCCTCACAGCAAACGCCATGTGGCCTATTATATTCCATTTGCAGCATTCGGCACACACAAATAATCAACTTGATGTTATTATGGCCTTTTAACTTTGACAACATTTTCTACTGAGATCCATAAAGTCTGTAACAAGATAATTGAAATCATTGCAGTAAACAAATTTCCGCTATCTTGCAGCAATTTTCTATTACAAAAACAAGGTAGTATAATAATAAGAATAAATTTGATGATTGCTGCGTGAAACAACAGCTGGAGGATGTGGCCCGTAGAGCAGCTCATTTCTACTTGTTTTCCTCGGGTGCAGATGATCAGTGAACACTTTAAGAAGCAAACTCTTTTTTGTCTTCTACAGATTCCACTGGTGAATCAAAGCATCTGTGGAGAGGCCCTTTGGCAAAGCTGAGGTACTGAAGAAAGTAGCCACAAGATCACAGCATGCTCGCTCCAAAGGGTCTTGTTTTAACTTGTTACTGCAGTCTTTAACTAAAGGTCTGCGTTAGTCTGGTAGCAGCTGTAGGGTGGAGACAGACATTTATAAAGGTTGATACTGAGAATCGTCTGCTGCCTTGTAAGCAGAGAATTACACAAGTTAACTTTAAACTAGGCTGGGACAAACCAGATGTGTTGTCTTGTGTTATGTTCTCTATCTGTCAGGAGTTGGAACTGGCCACATGTTCAAAGGGGGAGTCTCTAAGTTGGGTTTTACTATGAGTATTGTAGTACTGCAAAACAAAATTTAAGTTTTTAAGAGTGAATACACATATACAAGTAGTGGTGATGGTAGTACTAGAATCCATAGTGGCAATACTGTAGAGTATAAGAGAAATTATTGTCATGGTCATGTTTACTAGTTCAAGAAGTGTTATGTTTGACAAGTGCAGAAAGTGGGTGGGGACAGGGGGTAGGTGAAAACAGAAATTTCTAGAGCACTCAAGCCTCAAATGCAAAACAAAACAGCACTGTCCAAACATGCATGAATTAATTACAAGTAAAATACAACTAAGGCTATGTTCAGACTGCAGCCTGAAGTGACCCAAATCTGATTTTTTCTCCCCTATGCAACCTCTATCTGATCTTTTAATGACAGTCTGAACGACACAGATCCGATTTTTTCAAATGCGACCCAGGCCACTTGGATATGCCGTCCATAACCGAAACATATCCGATCTTCTGACATGCGACTTCAGTCTGAACGGCCAGGTTGCATTCATGTGACCTACACAACATCAACAAGCGAGAGTGGTACAAGTAGGCGCTCGCAAATGTACACAAACATTCTTCTCGTCATACGAAAAATTGTGTATGTGAAGCAGCGAAGCACATAGCAGTCCCACCACTCTTGGCTGCGACTCCGCACCCACACGTTCCTTTCTACGGACATTGCTGCCACTGCCCCACAAAACGCCATGGCCAAAAACCTTGTCCTTCTCCTCCTTAAAACAAATAAGCTGTACATGTTCTGGCTCTGGTACAACAGCAATTTTAAAAAGCCAGGCGCTCAATGCTAGCATCCATGTTTAGGCTACTTCCATAAACACTGAGCACACTCGCTGCTTGTGACGTCGTCGTATCCTCCAATGCGCATGCGAGACACTTTTGGGGCATTAAGTTCACACTGGAGATCACATACAAGTCATATTTAATTGGAAATGTGAACAACCTTGCAAAAAAATCGGATTTCACAAAAAAATCTGAATTGAGCATTAAGCCATACAGTCTGAACGTAGTAATATAGCTTATGATGAGGGAAAACTATTATGAAAGTCAATTTTATACAATATCCCCCTTTAATCCAATGAATTGAAGTAAAATTAGCAACATAATAGTAGTACTTGTGTATTTACTATATTTTGAAATAATGTTCCACCTCTTCATGTAAGGGTTTAAGTTGTTCACTTGTACTGTATATAGTCTGTATGGAAGTATCGTATGGAGATGGCCTATTTGATATGAGAAGTGGATGCACATTGAAAACCTGGTAACATGGTGAGTTCAAGGACCAGGCGAACACCAAAGACTCAGATGATAAATCACTAAAGAACCAGCGGTGCTTAATGATGTATTCAACACTAGACTCACTGCTGCGTTTAAAGAACACTGAGAAAAGGCATTACAAGGCTTTCCAGCTAGTTAACACAGCATGGTCCACCTTTAATTTGCACCTCATGAAGTCATTCGATTTTTAAGATTGTGTACATTACGCACCACGGACAAACTGGGAAATTGTCACAGCTGTTTGCGTCGTCATCTTTTCAATCTTTCAAATCAGACTTCATCAAGGTTTAAATGGATATGTGTGTGTAAATACAGGCTAAATATAGGAGAACAAAACTATACTTATCTCATTGTAGCTTTTAAGAAATTGCATTTGGAGTTGATTTGTACAGTTAAACAAGTCCCTCTCAGATTGCATATATATATATATATATATATATATATATATATATACATTTTTTTTTTTTTTTTTCATTTTGTCATCGTGGAAACTGCTGACCATTCCACCACAGACACACAATATTTTATTCTTGGAATTTTTTGTGTGTCTCCATGATCTTTGACATTTGAGATAGTCCGTACAGTTGTGTCTATAATGATCTGCATGTCTCTGGCTCTAAATATACCATAAAAATCTGCATATTTGCGTTTCATCTGATCATGTCACTAATTGAATCCTGACATTAGATGAAGCGAGATGGAGCAGACTTCACAAGTAATTAAAGGCAATGCTCAGCCCATATGGATCATTCCCTTTAACTAATTTTTCCCCCCACACACAGGCTCAAAGGATAGGCTATTGATACAGCGTTTTCATGGTCAGCTATATGTCCCTGTGTCAGTGAATACACCTGCAGCTGTCAATATATTAGAAAAACATGGCATGAAGAAATTATTCATAATTAAGCACAGAGAGATGCGCACCACTACAAAATGAGGTGGTGAGTGAGAAAACTGAGATGTTGCCGTGGGCTACGTGAAAAATGAACACACAATTATTGTAACAGCATCATGATGACAAAGCATATGTTATAGTACTTATGAAAAGTGTCTGCTTAAAATAATTGGTGAAAATGCTAATGTTTTCTTACATTTCTTCTGTATACTAGAGGAAGTATCTTTGTAAATGGGGTATTATTCACACACACATTCACACACCAGTGTACGCAGACAGGGTGAGTGTCTTGCCCAAGGACACAACGACAGCATTCATCTGTGGGAGGTAGAATCGCACCCCCAACCTGTGGGTCAGTGGATCTGACCGCTAAACCAATGGTGTCAGATCAGTGCTCTACCAACAGAACTAATGTGGCCCTGGATTGTTCCAAAGTATGGCATTAAATTGATCTGTCTCCATGGAGAGAAGCAGGTGAAGCAAACACACATTACTCGGGCAATCACTTTTACTGTGAGAATGCACATTTTTCAAGGTACTTTTGAGCAAGAATTTGAATGCATGGAACATTTAAGGCAAAAAAAGAGAGCATGTTTACATCTCAAAGGCTCAGAATGGTCTGTTCCACCTTGTGATGTCAAGGTAGTGGTAGTTTTGTAGTTAACAGCTCCTTTTACCTTTAGTTCAGTAGAGATTGTCAATTCCTGGGCTGAAATCATCCAAATGAGTTTAAAAAGACAGTGGAGATCTTCCTATAACTGCATGACATCACAAGGTGGAACAGGGAGTTTGAGAGTTTAAAGGAGTTTATTTTTAGTTTGAGAGAAGAACTCAGCCTAAATATGCAGGGTTTGTGTGTTAAACATGTGTGAATGAAACAAAAGACAACACCAGATATGTTTTTGATGAGAAAACATTATAACATAGTTCAGAAAATAGTGTAATATGGGCCCTTTAATGGTCATAGTTAAGTTACACGCTTACAGCACATAATTATGTTATTATCCTAGTACCGTACTACACATTATCCAGTCAGCTCATTTCTATTGGCACAGCTGAGTGGACGCCGAGAGCCAGAGTCAGATGGTGGCAATGATCCATACGCCCAAAGCCTCTCCGCGCAACAAAAAAAAGGTAAATGTCTTTAATAGTAACATAAGTGTAATATTGTCTCATTGATCTAACTCCGAATCAGGCGTAAAAATGAGGAAAACTATGATGCAAATGTGACTAATGAGCATGTTGGACACCTGCAGCAAAAACAGACGGTTTAGGTGTTGGAACACAGACTTTTTGGTTTCCATGGAGATTCGTCTATCGCATGAAGCTCATTAGGTGTGGTGCCACAGTTTGCTAACATCTGATGCTAAAGTCTGCAAGCAGATATTCTGAATGCACTACAATGATGTGGGTTTCTTATTTTGTTGTCAAGACTGATTCAAGTTAGTTAATGTAAGAAGCATTTCAGTGATGAAGATGTAAGATATGTCTGGTAGATTACATGAAAGTCCCTTTGGATCAAATGTAATAGACTTTGTTAATTTAAGGTTTTAAACAGTATAGTCAAAGGAAATCATGTGTTTTCAAGGTTAAAACTCCAGTAAGCAAAAATTATAATAAAACATAATATAATAAAAAGGGTGACAGTAGCTCAGTTGGAGTGTTTGTCCACCGATCTGAAGGTTCAAATCCCACTCTTGATATAAAACCTCATTGGTAGAGCAGTCAGATCCATTGAGGTTGGTGGTGCGATTCCGGTTTCCACTGGTGAATGCTGTTATTGTGTAATTTAACCTCACTCGCCTCTAGTGTCTGCATATACTGGTGTATGAATGGGTGTTTTCTTTTTGAATATAAGTTGTTTTATGCTATTTGTGCTTTTAAATTACTTTTTAGACACATAAGCATTGGTATTTAAGGTATATGCTATATGTATGCTAACTTTATAGACTCCAGGTTTGTTTTTGATGAGCAAAATTACAACATAATACAATGTAATATGGATCATTTAAAGATGGTCCCATGATGATAGTTTGTACCTTTTAAAAATGTTAGATCTTGATTGTTAAATGTCACATGAGGAGGGCTCAGGAGGACGAGGAGGTGGTGAAAATCAGTCGACACCACAGCATTATTTTTGTTCTGTCTCACAATCTCTTGTTAATTAATTGCTTACTGTGGTGCGGTTGTCAAGCACACCGTCCACTCAATATTTCATTAGTGACTTTTTTTTTATTTGCTTCTTTTCTTGTCAACTTAATTTCTGCACTCTTTTCTACAAACTTTTTGGGTTACAACTGCAAGCAAGGTCACCTCTTCACAGATCTGACCTGGTGGTGTTACATGCTTGGCTGCATGGTGATAGATAAGTTTAAGTAATAACAACATATCCATGGAGACAAGCGCACCCTCCACCCTCAGCCCCAAAAGTTACATAGTGCTGAAGGCTGAGGGGAAGTAGTGAAGTCAAACACTTAAATGGGCCAGCAAAATTAATTATGACCTGAAATGCAATTTGAGATGTCTGAAATAACAAATCGACAAGGCAGCTGCTATTTGGGTTCTGTGCAACCATGAAATTCAGATTCTTGAGATTCTTTTGTATTTGTTTGGCAATACCCGTTCAGGTGTTGGTGAAACCTTTAAAGGACCCGTATTATACTATTTTCTGACCTATATAATCCTTCCTTACCAAAAACTTACCTGGAGTTGTGTTTTGTTTCATTCACACCTGTTTTCTCAAGAAGAAAAAATTGGGAATGCTCCACTGTATTTTTAAATTCCATGCACCTTCACTAGGATCATTTGGATAATTTCAGCTCTGGAACTGCCCATCTCTACTGAACTAAGGGTAAAACGTAGGCGTTAACTACTGCTTCATGACATCACAAGTTGGAATGGAGCATTTTGAGCTTTGCACATGTAGACAGACTAATAATAAAGGATTACATGTGAATGAAACAAAGCACAACTCCAGGTATCAATGAGGTGACAACATTCTAGCATGAAACTCATAAAAGTCAATTTCATGTCATATCGGACCTTTAAACAATAGTTTGAGTGTACTATATCATCTCTTTGTATTTTACACATCCAAATCGTGCTCAAATTGCAGTGTCCTGAAATGACTTATAATTGATCTCTTGCTCTAAAAGACTTGGAAAAAAGCACATTTGGAGATTAAGGTTTAATATTTTGGTTTTGACTACCAACAAACATTTGACACATTCCTTTTTGAGCCCTCCCTTTGGCTGGCGGTGGGATTATGAGCGTTAATCTGGATATCTCCACAACATTATCCTAGCGTTTGTGCGTGCGGCTGGTAAGGCTGAGTCCAACTATACCTTTAGCTGGGGGAGATTACTGTGTGTGCGCTCAGAGTGCTCCAGGCTATGGCACCATCCATTCACGGATTACATCTTCATATCTTCCTCCTATATCGCTGCACATTGAAAACCAATGGCTTGTTCAATGACTTGAATCAGCCATTTCACAGCTGAGGTGGTGTCTGTCCATTTTCTCGCCGATAAAGAATATTTGTCTGGGGTTTGTGCGCAGTAACCGTCCAATAGTGGGGCACACAGTTCATAAACAGCAGAGGCAGAGAGGGCTGTGCGCTGTAGAGTTGAAGAGGTCTCAGGGCTCATACCAGCAGCAAATAATGGTTGTTTGAACACGGTGAGTTTCTGCGGTTATAGAGAAAGACATAAGGTACACAGTCATATACTAAGACCAACCGATCAGTGACAGGGACTGTTGCTGGGTTTCAGATGATATCACTGCATTCTATAGGACAATATTCATTAATACAGATGGGGCAGCTAAAGTTAATATTATTAAAATGTAAAATTATGTTGTAATAAAGTGGAAAATACCAGGTTCAACATTTGTGAATTTACCTTTTGGATATTTTATGGTAAAGTACAATGTAATCAATAGGGAAATCTGGCGCTTGCCCCCCATTGGGAGTATGACAGCATCACATTTTAGAATTTAGAATCTGAACACTACCAATACTCAAATACAATATCTTTCCCAGTTTGACAATTTTTTGGTTTAAAATTTTACTTCCTGGTTGGAAATCATGACATTACACAAGGGAATACCAGTCATCTTGTACACTAGGCCAAAACTCCTCTAATGTACTCAGAAATTAATAACTGACAAAAAATATAAGAAAAAACTCATTTTGTTGAATTTATGTTTAAAATATCAGAAAAATGTGTTTTTTGTGTGGACTTTTGGATAGCATTCTCCCTAGCGTGGTGTCATCAATACGGAAATCTCTAAAATAGAACTCTCTACTTTCTGTTATTTTAAACAGGAACAGTTTTTTTTGTTTTCTTTTTCTTCACAAATTGCTTCTTGATTGGTGGAAAACTATAATACAACAGGTATTATCACAGAAATTAGAGAATTGTAAAATATGCACTTTAAGGTAAGGTAATTATATTATAAACAGCAACTGGATTTTAATCATGGTCTCGGCTGCGATGATAAAATTATATTAAGTCAAATTCTGGGTGGTTGATATTGACAGAACTCTTAATACATTTTTTAATTCAAACAATATTATATTATGTCAATCCATCAGTGTTATCATGTGTTAAAACATGCCTGTAAATAAGTATAAGTGCAAAACGTGTCACTATTGTTGGCTGAAATCATGTATACTGTTCAAGTCTTTCTGCAGTCTTTTATCAACATTTCTTTTTTATTTTATACTATGTACAGTTGCATATGTCCAAAACAAATATTACAATATTATATTATATCAAAGAACAAAAAAACAAAGTTAGTGTAATTCTTAATCAATGCAATATCTTACAATTGCCACATGACTTAGAACTGGTGATCTCATTCAAGGGTAACTCGCTGTCCTTATAATTAAAAAAAAAAAAAAACAAACATCCTCCACACAATTATACAACACCTTTGTTATAATGCATATAAAGCAGTAATTGGCATTAATATCTATCAAATATAGCTGCCGCCTACGTAGAATTACCTTGAATGCTCTGAAGATGGATGATTCATAAGCATAAGTCAAAAGCCTGACTTTATAGATGTGGTTGTGAGATAATTTTACCTGCGGGAGTGGAGGAGTGGGCTCTCGCAAACACTGAGTGAAACAGTCACATAAGTCAAAATGAGCAAACGCACTTTCCTTGATTTCCTGAATTGGTACCCATTAGCATAGTTTTCTTTATACGATACGTTCTACGCCTGTTGTCATTACAGTTAAACTATTATTATATTCATCTGTTGATTCAGATAAAGTAAGTTATTTTAGATTGCTATAAATGGCACCAGGAGAACACAGACCTCCACAAAGGCTGTACCCCAGTTTTGCAATGACCCGGTGACCAGATCTATTATAGAATTATTACTGACAAATGCAAGGGTATGAGTGCTGTTTTCATCATACTACACTGCTCTGGATCCTTTAATGGTGAACAATCCAATAAACAATCCAATAAGCAATCTAATATCTCTGTTCCCATGTAATTGCAGTTAGTGCTTTTGTCCCTGTCTCAAATGGAACTGAAATGACTGAACGCATAAAGATTAGAAGAACAATGCAGCAGTAGTAGAAATGTTTCATTGTATTTCCTAACAACAGTTGAGACCTGAGCATGGCTGTTCATGGAGCTCAGGTATGAGGCTCCAGAGGGAGGGGCAGCAGTCCACAGAGAGGGAGGTGTTAGATTCAATCTAACAGTGATTAAATAAGTCTCCATTATATGGGTGTAGCAAATTAATTTCCCTAGTGTCATGTCAGCCTGGCTAGCACACTGTATGTGAGGAGCCAGGCCTGTGCTAACTGCAGACAGAAGCTAAGCTCTACTAGAAACTGTTAAATCAATCACTCACACACACTAACGCTGTAGTGTATGTGCTGCAGTGTGGAGGTTTGACCACTGCTCCATTCTCTGCTCTTCAATTCTATATGAAGTGCCAGCCGTAGTTTTTTATTTTATGGTTTAGTAGTAACAGTTAGAAATACTGTTCTGAAGAATTTTGAAAGACAGTATTTTTAAGTCAAATAAAATATATCTTTAGTGCTAACATTAATATAGCACCCAGAATGACTAAAAGTTACTAGGCATGGCAATTGTAAAATGTATAGTTGAAGTTAAATAATTAAAATTAAAGATCCTGCACCTATTTTTTAAACTGTGAAAAACAGAGCTAGCTGGTTAATTTTAAGTCTGATCTCATCCTTTACTTTCCGCACTCATTGGTAACAACAACTAGCATGCTAACAGAACCACCAGCACTAGGTCTGGCTTTGCATTTGATACAAATACTTAGAATTCAGCCAGCACACAGAGTATTTTGTTATGTACTGTACAGATTTAATAGCATATAGAACACTATTTTTGAATATAGGATGTATTATTATCAGACAGAGTAAGATAGCCCGGGTGTGTGGTGAGGAATGCTCCAGGGCTATAAGTGAACAGGTCATATCTCTGCTAACTCTGTACCCGCCAGAATAAAAATGACTGCTCCTAAATGAAAAGGTCCCATACATATGATACAGTCTGATGCGTATCTCAGGAACTATAGGAGAGCTGTATTTTAACAGCTTTTTCTCGCTTTGTGGCAGAGAGGTTGAATTGAGCAATCTCTGTACCAGCTAAAGCACAATTTGGATTAGTGAAAGCCTCACTGATAGGTCAGCTTAGCCTCTAATGGAGGAGCTTACGTCTTGTCTCCCCGATTATAATATTCTAAGCTGTCTGTTTCCTTGCATCCAGATGTTATGGCGCAAACATCGCTAGCTATCTCCTCTAAGCCGAACGCAGATTAAAGACATACAGGGAGTAGATAGGGTATTATGTAGGAGGTAGATCTTAACTTATCGCATGTTTTGTGAGGAGCTGTCTTTGAGTACAGCTTTATTTTGTAACCTTTTCAGAAAAATGCTGAGGGCATAGGTTTCGAACATATACTGTATATAGACTAAATACAATACAACATGCAGTGGACATAGATGTTTTAATGTAAGCAATTAAATGAAAGGTCAAATTTATATCTATCTATTCAATTACAGGTGTTTTTATTTCTCAAAACTACAGCAAAAGCAGGCATTTTTATAGTGAGCAGGTCCACTTCTCCACAGATCTGACCTGTAACTTGGCCTGGTGATATGGGCTCTCCATGGAGTTTAACTAAATGCCATACTGTAGGACATTTCAGGAAAAAATCAACAACATGAAGTCAAGCAAGTGGTGGACCATCTACCAGAAAAGTTTCACAGTGCACCTTTAAAAATGTATTGTATTGTTAATGTCAGGACATGTTGGCATTGTTCTCTCGTCATTACCTAACACACAGTTTTGAGTAATTCTGTATTGCCCTGTATTCAAAGCTTGAGAGGTCTGAAAATTTCACTTTTCACCTACCTCCTATGCCCACCCACTTGTTGGTGCTTGCTTGCGAATATTTTAAAAAGGTTTGAAAATGCCACGTTGCTACTTCTCAAAATAAAATAGAAGAAAATGTAGCTGCTTGCCAGGGTGAAATGCCAGTATGAAGAGGCGGGTCTATCTGTTCCTCTGTTCTAAACAGGAAGTTAGTGGTTCTGTTTCTATTCATAAGCTGTTTTAGATCAATCACGGTTTAAAATGAACAGAATGTGAAATAATTATCCACATATGTTACAGTGTAATACTAAATATCCTAAAAAACAAAACAAAAACAAAAAACACATGTCTCCTGCTTTTCTCTCACCCTGGTACATCCTTTGTAGTCAAATCCTGTGTTAAATAACAGCTGACAGCTGATGTCTTTGAATTGAATTGTCAGTGTTTAGGCTCCCGCTGCCTCTGTCCTGCTCCAGCTGTTGTGTTGAAACAGAGTGTGTGTGTGTGTGTGTGTGTGTGCGTGTGTGTGTGTGTGTGTGTGTGCGTGTGTGTGTGTGCGTGCGTGCGTGCATGCGTGTGTGCGTGCATGTGTGTGTGTGTGTGTGTGTACAGCAGGGCTGCGTACAGCAGGGTGAGGGTCATAAGTGCTGCTGTCAATTATGGAAATGACTCCAAAGAAGATTATCTCCTAAGTCAATACTTTCTTCTCCTAAATCACAAAGGGTGAATTAGCCAGGAGAGCAAATCTACTCACAGAGTCAGAGTCAACTTCAGATTGCAATGTTTTTTCTTTTTATTGTCATTGAAACTTTGCCATGGCACCATGCTGGAGGTGCTCTACATGCATCTCTATGGTGGAATGTTCAAAAGTTATAATAGTACATTGGCAAACACAGTTAAAAAGTTTTAAGATTGCCTGAAAATTCAAGAAAAAATACAAAATGCATTTAAACACATTTTCAGGAGGCTGTGGTCAATACGTGCGTTCATGGTCCAGTTTCAGTGTTTGATTTTCAACAACAAGGTGAGAGTGACAACTTGTTGGCTAATGCTAGCTAGCTTGTAACTATAATGCTAATTGAGATGAGCTTGTTTAACAGCACAAATCAGCTCATCTGTTGTAGTTTACCTAAGCCAGTTCTTTCTGGTCAGATTGTTTTAAAATAAAGCTGAGATTGAAGTCTAACTTGAGTAACAGAGCTTCTAAGAGAGTAGTGCTTTCAGTTAGCATCACATTACCAGTGAATGTTAATGAAATCAGCCACACGGTATCAATAAAAAACATCTGCAATGTAATGCCATACTGTGAAACATTCCAGACAGATCCCCACCAGAAAAGTTACATAGTGTCTCTTTGCTAGATGAATAAAAAATACATTTGAACAGTTCAGTATTTTGTAACATCTGCTTAAGTAAAGTGAATGACTTACAGTTCATACATACACAAAACACACATTAAGAGTAATTCTTGCACTTTTGTTTCTCCTCATTTTCCAAAACCTTAAACAGCGTCTTTAGCATCTCATATTTGCACCCTGTTGCCACGGACCGCGCTGAGCTTCTCAAATGCAAAACAAGGAGGGAGGATGGAGATAAATATTGTACTTGCTGGGATGCATAATGTACTTGTTTAGCCTCAGAACGCCCAGAAGAAGTTCACCTGGGGCCGATCTCGAAGGAAACCATTGAAGTTTAGAACAAAAGGCCCTTTTAACGCCGCACCTCATTCACTTCCTTATTTTGGTGAGGTTAATAAACAAAGTCAAAAGCAAGTGAAGGATAATATGGGCTTATTTTCCAGCAGTAATATGTGTTTGTTTTTAAGTAACCAACAGCAGGAGCCTTTCATTCTAAACTCTGCCTCATTAAGACTTTGACAGTTCTTCTGCTCTTTTAATTTCCTGCTTAAAGTGGCTGTACCCAGTTTTTGTCCTTGTAGTTAAGCAAGATTTGTTTTGAGCTAGTACAGATATATAGTAAAGCAGTTCTGAGGGTTAAAAATGAGATTGTTGTGTGCTATCAGCATCTAATTACAAAGACATTTTTTATTTTCCGAGAACCAGGAAGTGCTCTTTAGCATGAACCAAGAAATGCACTGTTAGCATGCTAGTTGTTGTTAGGATTGCTATGACAGCAAGCAAAACTGTGCAGTGGTCTCTGAAAGTGGTGAAGAGCGCTTGTAAACTCATCACGGTGAATACATTTTTGAGGCAGTAAAATCAGGTACAGCGCCTTTAATCAAAAACTCCCACATTGCTACAATATTAAACACAAGGAAAATCATGCAGTGTAGTTCTTACAAACCTACATATTAATCATTTTGGACCGTTCAGTCTATATATTTAACTCTATCAATCAAAAATAGAGCTGCCAAGGAAAACTTCAGCACCACGGACAGCAACAGTAATGAACAATGTGGTGAATGGGGTTTTCATTAAGTTAAAATATGATTATACACAAGTGGACATTTTCTCAGTAATTATGTCAAATTGCAATTACATAAATTACTCAAGAAAAAAAATATATATATCAGGGTTATTACAAAGAAATCACTAGAAACACTGCAAAATGTTTAGCCAAAAGTCATCTGCTACTACTAGTATAACATTACATTACAATACTACTACCTATTACTACTACTAATAATAATAAATATGGGCTGAAATCCTCCCCTCTGATTACCAAGGATGGAAAGTAGCAAATACTTAAGTTACTGTAATGAAGTAGAGGATAATTGTTCTTTTGGAGTATTTTTTTTAATACCTGTACTTGCACTTGTATATAAGTTAAAGGTCTTACACAAATTGATTCTTGAGAGCTTTAAGCCATGTTAAAATGTTACCTCCTCAAAAACATACCTGGAGTTGTTGTTTGATTGAGTAAGCCTTTCTTGTATGTAATCCTTCCTGTATTAACATATGACGTCATATGGTGGAACAAACTGTTTTCTGTCTGAGAGAAGAAATTAAACAAAACAAAAACTCCAGGTATGTTTTTGATGAGGATACAACATTATACTTTATACTTTAATACTTTAATTATCTGTTAATAACTAAATTCTAATTTGCTATACTTAAGATCATAGGGGTACAAATCACAACATATTCAATAAGCTTTCCACCACTGCTAATTATACTCCCTTTAAGGTAAAGTATTTCATTCAAAATGTATTTTCATATATTCTATGAAAATACATTTTCATAGAATTCACCCTCTTTTGTCCAACCTTCATGAAAATAAAAGTGCACATATTTTTCACTGTCACACAAACCTGCAGTTTTAAAGAGAGCAGAATTTAAGAAGCTCGTGGGAATCCTCCATCAATAGCCAGTTTCCTGTCTGCGCCAGGTTGGGCCAAACTCCATATTCCCCCTGTACCCGTCCCCTCTTCCCTCCCTCCTCTCCTCCCCTCTTTCCTCTCATCTACTGCTAGAGCGTGCTTTAATATTTTACACTGCCGACGACCAAACATGCCCAGATGACCTGTCACATCCCCGGAACACAATTTTACCAGTGCTGCCATGTTTGATTGGTATTTCGGAGCCATCTGTGTGGCACACACCATCATCGTTTTGTGGATATTAAACTTGCAATAGTTATAGAGAATGCAATATAGGGCAGAGTTCATTCATATTAAAGAATCTAGAACCATTATATTTTGTAATTATGAACATACCATGGAAAATTAAATGAAATTTTGCATATGCAAATTGTGCTCAAAGACACAATAACAGTGAGTGTTAGGTTAGGGAGAGGGTCATATAGACCAATCTAGTCTAGTAGTACTAGAAGTTGTGGGTAGTAGTAGCAGCAGCAACAGGGGAGCTGGACCATTTCCTTCCTAATATCTGTTAAGTGCAAGACCTGAGTAGCAGCAGTAGTAGCAGAAGTTGTTGTAGTAGTGGGAAGTAAACATAGATATAATCGTTACAGTATGTAGAAGCAGGGCAGTAGTAGTAGTAATAGTAGTAGTAGTAGCAGTAGCAGTAGTCCATTCCTGTCTTGCAGCAGTATTTGTAGTGGGAAGTAGAAGTAGATATAATAGTTACAGTATGTAGTAGTAGCAGTAGTAGCAGTAGTAGTATTAGTAGTAGTAGTAGTAGTAGTAGTAGTAGTAGTAGTAGTAGTAGTAGTAGTAGTACTAGTAGTAGTACTAGTAGTTGTAGTAGTGGTAGTAGTCCATTTCAGTCCTACTATACAGTATACCATAATACCATATATTACTCTATGCTATAAAGTGATTCCATCCATCCATCCATCCATTTTCTTCCGCTTATCCGGGGCCGGGTCGCGGGGGCAACAGTGTAAGCAGGGACTCCCAGACTTCCTTCACCCCGGACACTTCCTCCAGCTCCTCCAGGGGGACCCCAAGGCGTTCCCAGGCCAGCCGGGAGACATAGTCCCTCCAGCGTGTCCTGGGTCTTCCCCGGGGCCTCCTCCCGCTGGGACATGCCCGGAACACTTCCCGAGGGGGGCGTCCAGGAGGCATCCGGAACAGATGCCTGAGCCACCTCAGCTGACTCCTCTCGATGTGGAGGAGCAGTGGCTCTACTCCGAGCTCCTGCCATGTGACTGAACTCCTCACCCTGTCTCTAAGGGAGCGCCCAGCCACTCTGCGGAGGAAACTCATTTCGGCCGCTTGTCCTTTCGGTCATTAACCAAAGCTCATGACCATAGGTGAGGTTAGGAACGTAGACTGACCGGTAAATTGAGAGCTTTGCCTTTCGGCTCAGCTCCCTCTTCACCACAAAGGTCCGATACAGCGACCACATCACTGCCGTTGCTGCACCGATCCGCCTGTCAATCTCACGCTCCATCCTCCCCTCACTCGTGAACAAGACCCCGAGATACTTGAACTCCTCCACTTGAGGCAAGGACTCTCCACCCACCCGGAGAGGGCAAGCCACCTTTTTCCAGTCAAGAATCATAGCCTCGGATTTGGTGGAGCTGATCCTCATCCCAGCCGTTTCACACTTGGCAGCAAACCGCCCCAGTACACGTTGGACGTCCCGGTCTAATGATAAATTGATTCTATATTATAAAAAGTAGCAGTGCTGATACAAAAAAAAAATCTTGTGCTATCATATACCTTATAAAACACAGTAAACTTTCCTCAGTCTTTTGGGATTCACATTTGAAATGTGAACACTGACTGAAGTACATCACATCCTTACCAGCTCCACACCTCAGCGAATATGGAGTGTGCATCTGGACTGGAAAGCAGAGTAATTGCGCGTGTGTCTAAGATCACGAGATTTGTGCAGTGTTTGAAGTAAAACGTGGTGTTTACAAAGGGCTCAGTGCACAGTAAGATAAATATGAGAAGGATCAGAGCAGATAATCCAAACTTACATAGAACTGTGTGAGTGAAGACACACACTGCAGAAAATGAACAGCCAAAGTAAACAGACAGCGGCTGCACCTTCATTATGCACATATAAGGTCACAACATGGACTATATTAAACCCTGTACAAGCGCATAATGAGGGGTCAAACACAATCATAGTTAATAGTTCTCATAGGAATGTAATGAACTTTATACTATTGTGTACACTTCACTTCATTAAAACTTGTATCACCAACCTGTCTCATAGTACAACAAAAAAAATCACATTTAGTATTTCTACTATTACTAATTTACATACCCATACCTCATATAATATCACTTAACTGTCTGTACCGAGCGATACCCATAATCCTTTGGTGTAACACACCTTTTCTAACACACAAGTACAGTATAGAACATTAGCAGGAGTTATGACTTGATGACATTTTTATAGCGTTATTAGTTCACTGGTGTTCTTCATTAAATCACCTCAATGATTTAATTTAAACTAATGGGATTAACATGGGGACATTTAAAGAGAAAGGAGCAGGTGAGAGAGACGGAGGCCCACGCTGCTAATGATCACAATGGGCCCATGATCGGGAAGCAGCGAGGGAGGAACACAGCACAAGAGTCTCCCTGGACCTACCCTGTAAAGTACTACTCCTGTTTGTATATTATCTGTTTCAATATGTTTTAATCTCTAAACAGAAACTGGTGGTATAAAATAGTTTCTTCACTATTCTGTTATCAAAAACCTTTATTTTTGTACCCTCTCCTTTCAACATTGTATGGAATCAATTACAACAGCTTTGGTACATCCTGGAATTGCAATATATCCCATATTCTGGCTAAAAAGTTTGCCCTATGAAACTATGAAACTTTCCATACCTGTTTGTCTCCATGGAGAAGTTATTGTGTTGCTTTGAATGTTCCACAGCATGGCATTCATAGATTTATTCAATTATAGATGTTTTAAATGTTAAAATATACCTTGAAAAACATGTATTCTTACTGTGAGCGGGCTTTCCTCTCCTCAGATCTGACCTGTCACCTGCTTGTCACAATGTAAATAAAGCATAATGCCGTTCTGTGGAACATTCCTAGCAGAGCATTAAGATTAAGTTACATAGTTCACCTTTAAAACACAAGGTACTTCATTAACTTTTACCATACAACAATAAAAAATAATTCATAATACTGGAACGTCAGGAACCAGAAAGTACAAAAATGATTTAAACTTTTACCAAGAAACTGTTGTATACCCAGTCCTACAAATGCAAACTGAATTCAGCTCTTTTAACCAAAGTAAATATGAAACAACTGAAGTCCTGCGCTTTAACAAAAGTGCTACAAAGTTATTAATAAAACCCAAACATGTTTTATTATTCATATTCTGCTGCAATATTTATGACTTATTGAGTGCACTACATGGCCCTGCGTGTTGTATTCACAGCTTACAGAGAAATAAATGGACTGGATGGAGAATATGGATGTGAAAGTTGCACAGAAGAAAGTACACTTTCAAAGGGTTTTTATAACATAAAATTTTTATTGTTGTTTTTATTTTATTGTGAGGAAAAAAAACACAATTTAATGATTATTGACACCATGACTGAAAGAAATCCTTCATTTTTCTTACATCCATATCATAAAGTGTACTGTATATAGAAATGGACATAGCTGCAGTGTCCCAAATAGGAAGTCAGCATGGGCACTCTTCCGGCTCTATTGACTCCGGCTCCAATTCACTTTATATTGGAAAAAATGTCACCCCTCCATCTGTAAGTGTTGGTGTCAGGCTCTTCATTTTGGTGTTAAAATGTTCATATTAACCCACTCTACATGATCCTGAACCCCTATCATTGCTAGGCACGGTGAGCTTCATTTGACTGGAAAAAAAAAAATTAATGTCACAACTATAATTTTTAGTTGTTGATAATATGATTACCAAAATAATCACATTTTCAACTAAGTGAATGATCTTGACCTCTTCATACAAAGCAAAAAATAGTTCTTTTCATATGAGTAAAAGCATAGTAGTGGAGGTAGCAAAACCACTCGTAGTGATGGTTGTAGTGATTGTAAGTAGTAGCCCTTTGACAGCTGCACTCGCAGAGAAAGTTAGCACCTTGGATACCTCCCACACTCCAGACATGCTTGTTCTGCTCAACCAGTGTCTCTGAATTAATCATCTGAATAAAAAGTCCAGTAAAACTTTATCTACAACTAGTGTCCATGGATGCTCTGGTTTTTATTGTCTTCAAAACCTGAAAAAACAGAATAAGTTAATTTTAAATTGTTGGCAGTGGTCCAGAGCTTTTCCTCACTTACCTTATCCACTCAAAGCTCCTAATTTTTCACCACAATAAGTTTATAAACTCTTTTCACAACTTTCAGATGCATCACTGTAATGCTAGCAACAACTAGCATGCTAACCACAATCTTCCTAACTCCCAGACAAGAAAATGCTTTATAATTAGATGCAGTACACAGTGGACTTATTTTGACCTCAAGAGCTGCTTATACAATATATCCATACTGGGGCAGGATAAATTTTACTCAGTGTTTTTTTCTTTATCTTTACTGCTTTCTACATTTTATATACATACAGAATACATCAAATATATGAAGTAAGTTATATGGAAATGTGTAGCAAAGGGGAAAAAATAAAATTAGCCACCGTTTGCTTTGTTGAAAAAATATATAGTAGAGTAGAATTTAATGAGGCAAAGATAATTGTGGGAAAGCATGCTCAAACTCACAACCTTATTAGCACTGTTGGTTTTAGCTACATGCAAGCATATTCCCAGCCAGCGTTAGCAGTAGCCCCACAGTGACATTTTGTACCACCTGCACAGCTGTATTTTGTGCATGATAAGAAAGTGCACTCTATCCCTTGGTCATTTTTCTTCCCCTCGTATTCAACCTGACCTTACATTTCTGCTAAGGAAGTGCACTGTCAAATTGCAGTAGAATCTCTAAATCAAATCCGGTGGTGAATATATGGTCCTGATACAGTCCTGCCTGCATGCGAAGTTTGCTCCTGGTTGTGTCACACTGACCTACAGCTCCATAATGGAATGCACAGAGGAAAAGTGACTATGAAAGGCAATATTCAGCAAGAGTTCAGGAGTTTTTAGTGATAGCAGCAACATAAAAACAACCTTATCTGTGGCAAAATGGTTCCCTATGAGTCTGAAAAGGGACTACAGTAAATGTCATGTCATATTTATATAATGCTGAATTGAGTGATGAATTTTGTTTCTGTTTCTTACGGCAAAATTGACTCTTGTGAGCTTTAAACCATGTTATAATGTTGTTACCTCCTAAAATCATACCTAAAGTTGTGTTTCAGTAATCCTTTATTATTAGTCTTGTCTACATCTCCAGAGCTCATAAATGCTTCAGTGTGTAATCTTTCTAGTGGAGTGTATGTCACATATTGTCTCCATGTTATTGATTTGCAATGTCCATATTGGTATTTTATTGCTCAACAAACACCTAAAAAACTAGCATTTTTACTGTGAATGGGATCGCCTCTCCGCAAATCTGACAGCTCTGTAATTTTGTCTGATGGTGCCACCTGCTCGTCTCCATGGCCATGTAGCAAAGCATTCTCACCACACAATCATAAGGTCTTAGGTTAAATTCCCAGAACAGGCCGGTTTTGCATAAAAGTTTTCGCCAATATCAATATAAAACTTTGCATAGAACGTTCCAGTTAAATAACCCACAATAACTCAGAAAAACCCAGCTAATATAAGAGCACTTTATAAAAACTACATAGGTCCACATTGATTAATTCATACGTTTTTCTTGTAATGACCAAGCCTGAATGAACAATCAGGCACCATTTATGGACGATGCTTCCACACAGTGCAAAGTCTAATGTGTGTAACTGTAAAAAGTGAGTTTGTAGCGTGAGGAGGCAGGGAGATCTATCACGTTCAAACTGTCATATTAATTGGTTCTGCTTAAATGATCCGGATCTGCAACATTTCCACCATGTAAATTTTAGCCTTTGACTTTAATGTATTCAGGTGTGACTTCCAATTACAGGCGGCCATTTTCCTCCCTTCTTTACTGCCTAATATTGTGTTTGAAGTATATATAACTTATAACGGATGAGAATGGAAGGACAATTATTGTTTGGTATACAGTAAGACTATAGTGAAAGATTGTCATTGGCAAATCTAATTAAAATGGAACCTAAAGTTGTCTTGCTATACATTTTCTGATGAATGGCTTTATAGTACAAGTTTTTCTTATCTCAATGGTAAGTATGTGCGCTTATATTATGGTGTTGGCTGAGATATTGCAGTACTTTCAGTTTGAATGGTTTATTGAGCCACAAAGCCATGTTTCACAACATCATTTTTACAGTGACATTGGTACTTCTGTTCCTATCTTGTTGTAGTAGGAACACATAATCGTGCCCAGAACAAAACCTTAAGCATAGACTGAAGATAGCTATACTTTGGCTATAATCTTAGCATACACATTTACATTTTAAACATTCATTAATATGTGCTGTCCCTTTACAAAGAAATAAAATAAGAAATAAGAAAAGATTAGATGTACATTCTCTCATCTTTAACAGTGGTACTGGATTCATTGTATTCCTGCTTAATTGGAGGTGATTTAGGATGACACTTGTATTCTCTACTGACTCCTGGTGATTTGAGTTAGCATTTTTCACATTGTTGCAAGATCCATATTTAGTGCACAAACCTGAATTTGAATAAGACTTTACTTAGTTCAGGGGTAAATGCTCTCTCCATTTAGCCCAATTAAAATAAATACAGCTTATATTATTATTATTATTAGTAGTAGTAGTAGTTTAATTAATGGCTTATATAATTTGAGTGGTCAAACTACTGTTCAAAATGGCACACTTACAGCTAAAGATAGACACATTTCCCATTCACATTCTCTGCGTCTAGTTAATTCTTAACTTCACACCTACTCTTGAACATAATTATATTTTTTCTTCAAAGTTCTCTCAGGTTTGAGCCGTACAGTCTGCCTGAAATACACTCTCGCTGGATAATGTTACAGTCTATAGAGAGACTTTTGATCAGCTGTCACCGCTGTCCTTAACTGTCTCTTTAACTGCCCTGGCCCTAAACAGGAGTTTGCTTTATGGCCTGGGTGCATTCAGATAGTTACACTGTTTGTGCCATTGGACAGACTGATCTTGTTTGTCGCTAACTTTTCTCTGGAGAAATCATCTGAGGATTACATAACTTTGTTTTGCTTTAATGTGGAAATATGAAAGTGTGCACTGATTTAAATGCATTTCATTACAGTGCGAAAAAACAGCTTTTGATGTGTTAGCCATATGTTAACAATTTCTCAAAGTATATTCGCATATGAAGAAGTTTACTTTGGAGTCTTCAATTAACTGAAAATACCAAAAACAAGATCAGTTTTGGTACGTCTGAGCGATTCCCTTTAAGTAATAATCTTCACTGGTCTTGTCAAACAGTGATCATTGTGCTTATGTGAACCTGGTATCTGCTTTATGCATAGTGATTAATGATACTGCATCCATCCAGTGGTGGAAGGTAACGAAAGTAAAAGTACTGTATTTAACTAAATATAATTGCTATCTTTTATTTCACTATTTCTGAGTAATTTCTACTCCACAAAATGTTTGAACAGGGCTGCAAAGTAAAATTATTTTTAATGATTGTTTGAGACCAGCTGAAAAGCCTGAGGGGTTTATTACAAATCTTTATCAAAATTAATAAATTTCAAGCTTTACTAGGCCTCATAATTTGTGCAAAATACTTTTCCTTTTTACTCTTCATGTACATTTTTAAATGGCCACTAATAGACATAACTATTATTTCCTTAACCCCATCTGAATGACTTTCCTAAATATTGAATTTTAGGGGGTGACAGTATCTTTGGAAAATTAAGTGACCAACAATTTATAATGAGGCTTGCAACGATTATTCAGAATAATTGTGAATCATCTTGTCTGGATTATACAAACTCTAAAACACATGCCAACGACCAAGACAGCATCTTAATTAAATCCAAATGTCAAAAATGAATAAACCATTTCTGAATTTCAGTCACCACATTTAAACTTTTATTTGATACAAAAATGTGTATTAAAGCAGACCTATTATGCAAAATCGACTTTTCAGAGCTTTAGCCATAACATGGATAAAGCTCTGTGGATAAATGTTTCCCCTTCTCATTTCCCCTCTCGAAGTTGTATTTGGAGTGATTTGTACATGTTTGAGCAATCTTTAATTACTTATTTTCACGATACTGCCAATCAAACCTTGTTTCCACTAGCACCAGCTCTCTCCAAGTTGCAGCTGCAGCTATCCATAGGAGGTGGCGATTCTTGTGTTGTTGTGATGGTGTTTACGGCAACATTATACGGCATCTCAGTTTTCTAACACAAAAGTCAGCTGACTTGTTTCTTTTATAAAGTGATTTTAGATTAATATAGTCATTTAAATTGTGAAAATTATAACATAATGATCCACAGGTGTCATAGGTAGACTATAAATATATATATAACTATAGTTTATAGCGGCACGGGTGTAGCACCAAATTTTGGGAACTGGGTACAAATCATTTTGTAGGGCCCATACTACAAATTGTCTAATGGAAAATGCACAAATGAGGGTCCCCTCCCTGCACTGGGTCCTGGCTAAACAATACCTTTTACCCTCCTAGTCGAACGGCCCTGTATAGCAGGCTCAAGCACAATATGTCTTCTTTAACATAATTGCTGACTAGTTGACTACTAACTTAATGATTAGTCTGCGCCCTATACTATGGAGTTCAACATTATATGACATAAATGCAATAGGGCCAACAGATATCACTGAAGTATGTTTTTGTGTATGACCATAGCTGTTCACTGTTGCAAATCTAATGGACCAAAGTGCTGTGATAGTCCAAGAATAACTATAGCCTTGAAATGCTACAGCAGCCCTGACTGTACGCCAACTCTGCCTGGGGGAACGCACACCTATCGCCACATCGAGGAGTGGAAGGTCACTTTGAGGTGGAGAAAAACAAAAACAAACTGAATTCAAACTGCTCGCCATTATTTTAGTCTCATTCCATCACAGCAAATGCCAGTCGAGCTAAAGTTGCTCGTTCACCGTGACAAAGCAGCGCCTCCCACTCTTTTAACAGACCTCTTGGACCCTGTGCTCTGGCCCGCGGGCTTCTTTCGCTTGTTTTGATATGTGCTAAACATCAACGCATCACTTGTTGAAAACACAAGAGAAGAGCTATTCATTTGACCGCCATTTTGCCCCTTCAGCCACTTCACCGCAAGCCGATTCTTCTTTGTTCCCCGCAATAACAAACATGTCACTCACTATGTAATACCGCTATATTTATTTCAGACTGACCGCACTATCTATCCCCGCTGACTTTTGTTTGATGAATAGCTGCTTATCCTGCACTGATATTTGCAATAAGACCCACAGAGGAGCAGCTCAATACAATTACCATTTGTATCCCTTTTCTTCGTCTGCGAGGCCCGAGAAATAACCTTTGCTTTGCCTTGAAATTCAATGCCATCCTCGGTACAAATCGGATAGTTTGAGCTATCAGTTACACTTAAATGAATTGAAATACAAATGGATGAAGACGACCGCCAATACTTCCAAACACAGAGGCAGCTGGATTGAAGGCATGTTTTAGCAATAATTTTAGCAGGGCCAGGGGATTGTCAAACAGAATAAGTCTCATAAGAATGCCAGACAAGTCTGAGGGAGCTTTTCTTTTTTGTTGTGCGTGCTATAGCTTTCTAACACAGGTAGACTGAATTATGATTTCATTAAAGGTGCACTGTGTAACTTTTCTAATGGAGGTTCAGGCTGTTATTACTTTGCCTGGAATGTTCCACAGTAAGGCAATAAACTCATCTATCTCCATGGAGAAAAGAGAGAAAAGATGCATGTTTTTCAAAGTTTTTTTTTTTTTTTTTCTTCAATAAAAGCATTTGTAATCGAATGGATGCAAAATGGATATGTTTAATGCCACACTGTGCTACATTCTGGATAAAGACATAACATCTCCATGGAGACAAACCACCCGGCCAGAAAAGTAACACTGTGCACCTTTAAGAAATGCAATGTTGTCAATAACTTGTTTGAGTCATTATACAGAATCGTGTGGGCACCCTCCATCCCCCTGTTTACACCTCTTAGTGAATGTATTGGACTGTAAAAAAGCATTCGATACTGTAAATCATGCAGTTTTGTTGTCAAAACTTATTAAATTTAATCTATCTGGAAACTTATTAATATGGATGCAATCATATCTTGCAGAGTCTATATTAATGACAAACTCTCGTCCTTAAAGCTTTGTACAATAGGAATTCCACTGAAAATTTTTAGATTATGATGAATGTGAAATCTTGTATTTATGGAAATTAGAATGAATGAATTTTGATTGTTTTAAATGTTTAATGCATTGGATTGTGGTTATTTTAAGGAGACACTGTTACTGATGAAATGTTGTTGTTAGAGTTGGCCTAATGTAAATAGTTACTTTAATGTATTTTGTACCTGCCAAAAGACTGTAGATGGAAAGTAGCTTGTAGCTAAATCTGGCACAGAGCATCTTTTCTCACAGAGATTAATGTTTTCTGTGCACTGTCCTTGTTTTCAATAAATAAATAATAAATTGTTTAATTATGGCAGTATTAGCAGTCTGCCTAGCACGCTGGCACTGCCTCTCCCAGACCTCTGAAGCTTATTATTAGTGGACTGCTTTGGAATAATTGATTGTATTTGCCACGACACGGAGGAAGCTACTTTGAGTCGTGATCAATCCAAATGAGAAGCCGAGGGAAGCTTTTATTTCTCTGTCAGACTTTATTAGAAAAAGTGTGATTAGGCCCATTAGAAACAGTGAATGTAAAATTGGAGGGTAATAATTCACTATAACTCAAATATTTCTGACAGTAATTGGTTGGTACAGTTTAAAATGTAATTTTTATTAGAAACTGAAATGTTATCTTTATAGAGTTGGTGTGGATACAAATCACTTATCCAGAGAATGTTTTTTGTTTTTTTTTGCTTGCATTTTTGTCTGTTGCTCGGTTTCCTGAACTTAATTTTAATGGTAGGATTGTAAAAAATAAATAAATAAATAAATAAATAAATAAATAAATAAAACATAAAATTGGAAAAATTCTCTGCAACTTTTGAGGCAAGGGATATTTATTCCACTCACAAGGGCACAATAAATGAAAAAATACATTACATATTCTATAGCCAGTGTTTGGAAGAATACGAATGAGAATAAGAATGTATATAGTTAGAGAATACTGAATACCTGCATTAAAATATAGTTTGCATTCTGAATACCGGGAATACTTTCAGGCTGAGTTGCAATGTTATACTTTAAAAAAGCTGCGTAGGATTAAAACAGCTTAATGCTTGTTGCACATTTGTTTTGCTTTTATGTATCACTAATTCCAGAAAGAAAAATCAGATACACACTCACCACAAGAGAAATGTTTCCTTTTTTTCCTAACATGTATTTTGAGGCCTTACTTCTGTGATAAAGTACCAGTGTATTCCTTCGATTTCCTCAGTTCCTCTCTCAAGCAGAAAACACAGGTGTGCCCCACTCTGTTTTTAAACTTGCTGTAAACTACACCTTCATGACATCACATGGTGGAACAGAGCATTTTGAGATTCGGAGATAAACACAGATAAACTAATAATATAGGACCTTGAAGAATAATTGTAGCAGAATACAGTTACTCAAAAGTACAATTCTGAATGTTTTTCTGTACATATATTTAGTTACTTCCCTCCACAGTCTATAGCACTAATATTGGTCTCCAGGCCTGATGGAGTTGTGTGAAGATTATGTTTGTTTGATTTATGTGTATGCCACATCTTTGCACCATATAATGTGTTATTATTAGTTTGGGTCAGACAGAAAACTTGTCATAATTGTGTATTAGAATGATGAATCATATGTGATGCAACTGGGCCTCTTTCACATTGAAGTCTTACACTGAGGAGAGTGGGAGTTAAATGGATTTCCTGCTACATCACCTCAATACATCACAAGTCACAGGCTCATTATTACATCATGGTAATGTCTGCACCAGACAAACCAGAGCTGCACATTTACATGCTCTGCAGAGCACTTCAAAGTCTAATCCTCTCAGTTTCCTGTTTCCTGTTACTGTCAGGAAGTTCTTAATAGAAAAAAATGTGGGCAAAGATCATTAAACGTTACATATAGCGACTTTATCACCTCACGCTCAGCTTAGATGTAAATAAAGCCTCGGACATGTGTTGAAAAGCATCCGCTAAGTGCTATGCAGCGCAGTGTGAGTCTCACTTAGAAACAGTAAACAGCAGATGGTAAACAGTGACTCTTTAGCACTATGGATTTTATGTACCTACCTACCTGAATGCCCAATGTTGAACCCAGCACCTGATCGTTGCAAATGGCACAAAAAGATACACTTAATAGTTCTTGTTTACTCGGGTTCCAGCAGACTGAAGGCCAGAGGAGTGGTAAGCCATGCATAAAGGAATTAGCTTGTTTATCAGCATTTTGATTTTTGGTCCCACCTCGCCATCCCTCTGACATTTCAGAGACGCTCATGATCCATGACTGCTTTCCAATGCGGCAAGCATACCATGGTTTCTGTATTGTGCATATTGTTTTATAATTAAATGAGGGCTGATTAGCTGCAGGCCCATTGAGGACAATAGCGTAGATGTGTGTATGCTCGGAGAGGTAACCTTGAGCGATGTACATCTGTCCTGTCAATTGGACATGCTCCAAAGATGCAGCACATTACACAGAGCTGCTATCTGTTGTCTCAAGGTGAGCTGCTCAGGTGTGTGTGTAACTTTGATTTTTCTTTTTTTTTTTAACAAATACATGTGATGTTGATGACTACCTACTTCATAAAGTCCTTGAGAAGAAGATGCAAATCTATTCATTACATTCAAGGAGTATAGATGAATCATAGTAAATTAATAAATAAATGTACTGAATGAATGGAAATGAGTATTTGTAGACTGTCAGTATACCTACGACCCATGTGTTGATCTGTTGATAATCGAAGTTACATTTTTGATATAGCAATCTACGCAACTGTGCAAATTTAAGGTGCATTCACACTTGCACAGTCACCACATAAAATCTGGGATGAAACTGGAACTAAACCCAAAACTAGATTAAGACTAGATCAGGACTAAAATGGGACCAAATCTGCATTAGGACCAACAAGCACTTAATAAGAGATGAAAGAGTTTTGGCTAATGTATGAAAGAATGTATAGCCTATATTATAGGACAATGATCATCTATGAAGACATGTTTAACTACTGTCAGAGCAAAAGTCCTTGAAAGGATACCTGAAAATCTTTATCAATTCATTACAGGAAGAAAGGGAGTGTGGCTGAAGTCACAGAATATAATGAAAATGAATCCTCTTTCCAGTCACTGTGCTATCTGTAGATATGTTTAATATCCCATTACAGGCCAAGGAGTAACCACAGTTGCACAGTGTCAAGAGACAAACATAATCCAGAGGGAAATTACCCATCAGGAAGGCAATACTGTTACCGAGACGCAATTACCAGGCCACTTGTGAGACTGGTCCCCTATCCATGGGTGCGTGTGTGCGTGAGGTTGGTCGATACTTGCATAAAAGCTCTTATATTTTCCCCAGTAAATTGGATTCTTTGCTGGAGAACAGTTCATTTAGAATATGTCCAAGATGCAAATGATTGATGTGAGTATGGCGCTTCCTGGAACTTCAGGCAACCTCATAGTACAAGATATTGGAAAGAGATGGAAAAGGCTTTCATCCGAGCATTACAGGGATATATGTTGTTCATATGGATTGTGTTTGTTTATTCATTTCAGAGCAGAGATGTCTTACTTTGCGAAGAAAAAACCTGGATTGGCTTTTGCATTTTTGTGTGATATTGTCATAGTATTGTGCTGGCGTTGGGAAGAAACTAAATATATGTAACAAAAATATATATTCAGAATACAAATTTTGTATTTTAGTACTTGATCATTTGGTGGTATTCAGAATTAAGGTTGTCAAAAGTATAGAAAAAATCATTACAAAAAATCATATTGAAACTTGATACTCATTTGAGCTTTAGTGTCATTTTGCGCTTAATCAGCTTAATGAAGTATAAGACCTAATGGCAACATAAAGAAAGTCCTATTATTTTAGGTATGACAATTAGCATTTTTTATTGTCATGATTGTGGTATCAACACTACTCAGAATACAGTTACTTTATTCAAAGGAATTGTGGTATGTTATCAAGCAAATTAGACTTCAAACTGCAGGGAGTGAGTGATAAAAAATTAAGATGTGATAAATAAATAATAATAAATAAATAATGGATCATATTTTAGCTCTTTAGCTTTAGAATTTTTGGATACTCAAAGACGCCTATAAATAATAATAAACACATTTTTTCCACCCTTTATAGAATGTCACATTTTTATAGCCTACAGTAATATAATGTTACTCAATGTGGAAGTATTTCAAGTATTCAGAATACAGTACTCTGACCCTTTAATGCAGGTATTCAGTATTCTGTAACTAAACACATGTTCAAAGTCTTCTTCCAAACACAGCGCTCATGTTTGTTGTTGTTGCTTTTAAATGAATGTTGTCTCACAAGAGGATTTAATGTACCAATTTAGCTGTGAATCACATAGCCTACGAACAAAGAAAACCACAGCAATTGGAACAAGCATCAGTGTAAACATTTGATAAGGATTTGCTTGAGGCTAGCACTATGCTTTATTATTGAAATAAAAATAGCAACAGCCTGGGCGCATATCATATACTTTGGCTTGCTAAATCACATAATATTCACGGAAAACTCTTATTCCTGGTGTAAAATTATCAAGACTGGTGCTGGGGGACTCTTCTCTATTGTACAACAAATGATCACCTTGAATTCCATAATTAATCACAGCGTATCCGTATGCACTGCCCCTAACCCTAACAAGAAGCAGAGGGAGAACTGCATCAGTGTGCATGGGAAATAAAACTATCGGAGCGAAGTGTGAGCCTAGCATGCATAATAAATGTATGACAAAACAATACCCTAGGCACCCCAGTATTAATGGTATGCAGCGAACTCATTATTAGAGTTCCAAAACAGCTCCTAGAGTAACACAGATGGAGTCAATTAAGCAATGAGCATGCTAGCTTGCCTGTCGTTTCATCTTGCTTCTTTTATCTTGTACGTATTACTCCATGCATGTAATTAGCTGTATGTTTTTCCCTTCCACAACATAATGTCCAGGGGTAAGAACCTCTATTTTGACTTGTAATGCCAAATAATGTGAGGTTTAAAAAAGACAAGAGGAAATTTGCAGACTCATCGTGCGTAGTCCATAGTTCTGTGTGTTTATTTGTGCAGAGGGTAAACCCATGCTGCCAAATTTTTGGTTGTTTGGTTACTTGGTCATTGTGCTAGCTCGTTTGCAAAATAGTTTCATGATAGAACTTTAAGAGGTCGCTAAGAGACCAATTGATAACATTTTGGGGATTGAATTTTTGTTTTTTCTTTTGTACAGAATGATGTCTGATCTTTGTGGTGTAGAGCAAATGCTTGACCCTGTATACTGTTCCATGTTGTATACTGTATAATAGAATTCAATAGTAATGTGACTTTATGCATTTTTACACTGATTAACCCTGAACCAACCCACGAATCAGCACAGAAGCAGATTTTTTGCACAGAAAAACATATTTTGCATCATAATAACAGAACCATTTTAATCAGATTTAAGCCTTGGTAATTTCTCTCTGATTAGTTTGCAGATAAAATGCTCATATAATTATAAATTCTTATAAATAAATATACAAAGAGCTAGTCTTTGGAATGGCTCTTTGACATGAATGGATCCAAAGGATCCGGATCCCATAAAAGAGCTGAAAGTCCCATCACGAGAATTCAAACTTTAAACAAAAAGTACCCAGAATTTGTAATGGCACGTAAACAAGAGTACCCAAATTTCACAAGTAAATGTCATGATGTTCATAAAAAAATACCCTGACAATAGCTCACCTAACATTATGAGATATTCTGTGTACAGGTTTTGTTGTTGTAATGTAGTGGAAGGAAGCACGATTCTGACACGTACAAAACCACTGTTCATTTTTAATTTGATTCCACACTAAACAGCTTTTCTTTTTCTCTTGTTTTTTTCCAGAGAGCTGATGCCTTCAACGCTGGAGGGGCAGATCACCATGGAGAAGACGCCGAGCTACTTTGTGACTAGCCATGCCC
This sequence comes from Taenioides sp. WSHXM2023, assembly GCA_029959045.1. Lineage (NCBI taxonomy): Eukaryota > Metazoa > Chordata > Actinopteri > Gobiiformes > Gobiidae > Taenioides > Taenioides sp. WSHXM2023. The sequence continues at coordinate 13,008,465 of CM057101.1, read as the reverse complement.
CGAAGCGCATTCACTCCATGGCACGCGATATCAAATTGATTATTGTGGTACGCAACCCCGTAACAAGAGCCATTTCGGACTACACACAGACTTTGTCCAAGAAACCGGAGATACCCACTTTTGAGGTTCTAGCTTTCAAGAATCGGACGCTTGGATTGATTGACGCATCCTGGAGCGCGTTGCGTATAGGGATTTATGCGTTACACCTAGAGACATGGATGCAGTATTTTCCTCTTTCGCAGATGCACTTCGTGAGCGGGGAGAGGTTGATAGTGGACCCCGCTGGAGAGATGGCCAAAGTACAGGACTTTTTAGGACTCAAGCGGATCGTAACGGACAAACACTTTTACTTCAATAAAACTAAAGGATTCCCTTGTTTAAAGAAGCCAGAGGACAGCAGTATGCCTCGGTGCCTGGGCAAATCCAAAGGCAGAACTCATCCTAAAATCGACCCGGACGTGATTCGGCGACTCCACAAGTTCTATAAACCCTTTAATATGATGTTCTACCAAATGACCGGACAGAACTTTGAATGGGAGCTAGAGGCTGAACATGAACATAAAAGCGCTCAGGACTAGTAGACATGGCATGGCACAGAGCAGCCCCGAACACCAGCTTTCTCAATTAAAGGTGCACTACGTAACTTTTTGGTTGGGAGTCCATCACCTGCTTGTTTCAGTGTCATTGCTCTGTCTGGAGTGTTCCACAGTATGAGACTAAACAGCTCTACCTTACATGTATTAAATTACAGGTTTATAGCTCAGTAAAATATCTAGAAAAACAGGCATTCTTGCCTCTCCACAGATCTGACCTGTAACTTGGTCTGGTTTGGTCTCCATGAAGATAGAAAGGTTTAATATCATACTGTGAAACATTCCAGACAAAGCAATAACATCTCCGTGGAGGATCTGAAGGACCCTTCCCCAGAAAAGTTACACATTGCTCTTTTAAAACTCGCTTGGTCTGCTAAGTTGAGAGAGCGCTCACCACTCAATCATACGGGACAGTTACCAAGAGTTTACTGATATGCTTTCCTCTTCAATACTAATGTTGATGATAATGGCAAATCATTATTGTACATACAAGACATAAAATATATTTATATTTGTGAAAAAGGAAATGAGTTTTTCTCGTTTGTTTGGGTTCAGAGCACAATAGTGTAATGTCATGATAGTAAAATTTCAAACTCGATTTTGATTCTAAGTAATTGACTTGATACTGATTTCGATATCATTATGATAATAAAAAAAATCTTTATTTAGACATAAGAATGTGATTTTCAGTATTAAATTGTAGTACTTTCTTTTATATTACCATGTGGCCTTACAACTGTGTAATTCGTCAGTCATCCAGGTATGTTCCATAGTGGTCCATGTGTGTACAGTACACTAGTCTATGTGCTCTTATACTTGTTCTGATACAGCTCAAGATCATTCTAAAGCTATTCAGGAAAGGTTCATTTCTGTGAATGTAACCTTTTTAGTATCAATACCTGCTCAAATGAGTACCTAGTTTCAATACTAGTTTTAGTATAGATTAGTATCTGATCTTCGATACTTTTGAAAACCCGACAGTACAGTCAAATAACTTTGATAGAGTATCTCATGTGTGTCCTTACATTACCTCTAGATTTAGTTTCTTCTTTGTTGCCCTGACACCCACGCAGCATCTAAAATAACACAACGCAATGTTATATTTCACTATTTTTCTTCAGTACACCAGAGTTCATGATACTCTGACAGTTCACCTCGACAATCGTTTTTCCATTGTCAGTGTACGTTAACCGAAATGGTCATCTGGTCTGTGTTAAGTCTGGCTGTCTATTGCTCATTGCCTGGACGTGTATTCGGTTTGAGAGCTCGTGTACAGTGGCCATCATTCAATAATTGGATTGTTTCAGTGGCATGCATTAGCATACTGATGAATGGTGCTGTGTCAGAATGAACTGACAAGCCTTATCAGGAGTTAGCTGTGCATATTAATACCTGGAAAAACACTGGTTACCTTAAATATTATGGCAGTAGAAAAGAATATCTGGTTGAATGACAGGGTAAAATGTTGTCCTGAGGTAGGGGTACTAAAATAAGTGACCCAAGTACAAGTAAAAAGTAGTGATAAAAATACATACTGATGCAAGTTTTATAAGTATTTGGTTTAAAAAAAAATGACAGCCTTAGATCATAGTTGGGTGGAAAAATATCTGGATCTATTTTAGATTTATGTAGAGTTGTACTGCTATTTCCATTCCAACTTATAAAACAATTTGAAAAGCTGAGCCATATCTGAAAGATAAACAAAATAAAGCTGTCAAAGGTACGTTTTTGTCAACAGCACTTTTTAGAGTGAGATGTAGAACCACAATTTTTACTAAAGTTACTCCAAATAATATTACTAATAAAAAGTTTACAAGTAAAAAGTAAAGATAAATCTGCTCGTATAGGCCACTGCCAGTGCAATATATTTAACGACTTATTCAAATAAAAAGGTCATGTACCCAGTTATAATTTTGAGAATACCCAAATTCATAATTGATAGATGACGACCCTTGCCCTTTGTGATAGTTCCTGTTTGAGGTTATAACTGATGACATTATGATGAGGCATATTCCCCTGCCGAATCATACTTTAATAATTGTTTACCCACAGTGCCCCTCCCGACCCCCGTCTTGTCACAGTAAAACACGCAGATGAGTTCAAGAGCGAGGCACAAGTTTGTTAGCAAACATCTGCTGCGCCACGCTCAGCTGGCGTTACCAGATTAATGGCTTGTTAAATAAACCTCTGCACACCGGAACAATGTCAATGTCACACTGAATTTCACCGTCAAGGATGGGCCTCTCCTTCAGGGGGGGCACCAGGAACTCACTCTGAATGAGGGACGACTGGTGAGACTAGAAGAACAGATGAAGCAGATTGGATGTGTTTGAAAAAGGCACATTATTATTAACATAGGCCAATAATGTTTTTTTGGTTTTTTTTTCTCCTGTGTATTGATAGTAATATAGTGATTTTCCACCTTGCAGGCACTCAAAGCACTTTCCATCAAGGAAACACATTGCCCAAGGACACAACAACAGCATTCATCAGTGGGAGCTGGAATTGCACCACCAAACTTTGGATCAGTGGACAATAAAATCACAATTGTTGCTTTATTATTAAGACAAATATTTCATTAACAAGACTTATATGCTATTTATTCTGAAATGTTTATTCCCTCTCCAGAGTCTGAATTCTGTTCCAAATAACATGTTTTTACAGACAGAGGATAGGTTGTGAATTTTTCAATTATAAAGCCCCAAGCAGATCATTGATGATTTTGAAACTATTGGATCCCGATTAGATTAAATTTGGATTAATTGCACAGCCCTGAGGCGTGTATTGGGTTACACATTTATAAGCAAGCTCCAATGGATTTATCCTTCAAATCACATTGGAAAAAAATAACTGCTGCAAACCTTTGTATTTATTTATTTTTTGTCTGTTTAATTTAGACAGCACATCAAGGCTTTGTACTGCCTGAATTGGATCTGTAATGCAATACTTAAGCATAACCAAGTACTGTGTTATTTTCTATCAAAAAGACAAAAATAATAATAATATTTTCACAGTGATCGTAACCTTCACTGAACTTGACGCCGACTGATGACAGCATAAGAAGAAGAAGACAGTTTTTGCATAGACGTTCCCAGAAAAACAAAAATGTGCCTGAAGCTATACACACCAAACATAACCCTGAAATCATGCCTCATATGATTTCACCTGACTGTCAAATGTTCGCGTGTGAAGCATAGTCCTGATGTTTCTTTCCCTCACGCTTCATCATTTTTCATTATTTTATTCCGCACCTGCCTCCTGTCTCCGGAGTATTTCATCAATGGTGACAATCAATACAGCCAATGAGTCAATAAATATGTTCTAGCGCACATCGCTCGCTCGCTACAGCGATGATGCATGGGACCAGTTAATCCACAACGCTCTCTGGTTATGGCTGTTGGATCGTCTGGGTGCCTCCTGTCACCCTGGGGGGACTAGCCACCAGCACCTCCTTACGCGCAGTCATTGATTCAATCAGAGCAAAGCACTTATCCAAGCCTCTGTAGCTCCAACTCCCTCTCCTGAACTCAACTCTCTTCTTCCAATCCGCCCTCTGTAAAACGTCTGTATCCGGAAAAGGAAGCTGTCTGGCGAAGGTGCAAGATAAAGATAACTGCTTTAAAATTCACATTAAAAGCAAAAATGTGGTCTTCGTTATTTATTTATGGATTCGTATTTTTCACGAGCTTAACACGTATAATCCACCTTCCCCAAACCAGACAGTTCCTCCCACTCAGTGTTAAGGGATATTCTCATAAGACGTTATTAGGATGAATGAGGACTCTATGTTTCATCTATGAATATGTACCTGTGCTTGTCATTTGCATTTGTGCAGGATAACAGGCTTAAGGGAATAGCACCAACATGGAAAAATCCAGATACAAGCTTTAATAGACATCCTCCAGTATTTCCATGTTTTTTGCAGGGGTGAGAAGGTCGTGACATGTTACACTGTTCTTTGTGGTCAGACTGTATTAAATTAAAGCATAAATTAAGGTCTAATAAAGTCTCAGACAGAGCAGTGCCTACAGTTAGCATCACTTTGTACATGTATTTATATTGATAGATTGGCTTGTGACTAAAACTGACAAACACATGCACATTACATCCTGTCCATCCTGTGTCATAATTTGGACATGAGTTAAATTATGTTTTGTCACGTCACCATTGCAGCATCTTCAAAAAAGCTCGACATCCCCAAACAGAAAAAATAAACAGAAATATGCTGCACGTGTCGTTTGTTATTGGAAGTACTGGAATAACTGCACATATCAAGTCTATAGACAATTGCACTTGTCACAGATGAGTCATGAGCCACAAAATATTTCTGGTCTAACCCAAAACACATCTCAGTGTTTATTTCCACATAGAGCGTTATAATGTGGTTAGAAAGGCGCTGTATTCACGTCTGTTATATGATCTATAATTACATCCTTCACAGTTCTAATGAAAGGGTGTGTGGACGCTGTGCCAAAGCCAGAGCAGGAGAGGCTGTCAGGGAGTGTCTATGCTGATTTTTGGAGGCGCCGTGCTCAGTAAAACGCCTTAGAAGCTGTGGTCTCCATCACAAGCAGCTAATTGGGTTTTCACTTCATTTGAGTGACTGATTAGCAGCTATGAAAATAGACACAATGTTGTCAGCTTTTACAAGTAACGCAGCTCCGCTCCACACAATGAGTTTCTAATATAGTGTAGTGTTCTTTAACTTCAGGACCAAGCTCATTCCCACCACATACACAAGAAAGAAAAATGGCAAACAAAATTAAAGCCAGTTAATTATTTTTGTGAGATTTTCAATACAGTACTGTGAGGTATAAACAGACGTGATTCTTAAATTCATTCTTATTATTATTTAAACACACACACACATAAATGTATGAAACAAATAGAGGAAGCTGGAGTGATTTATGGTTGGAGGAAGTGTTTTTATGTGTGGAGTTTGCATGTTCTCCTTCTTTATGGATGGGCTTCTATATAAGTATACATGTATCCAGTACACTTAATTTACATTTCATATTTTTCTTTCTTTTTTAAAGGTGCACTAGGTACTATGTGCACTATGTTTTTGCTTGTTTCTATGGATAAGTCATTGCTCTGCCTGGAATGTTCCACAGTATGATATTAAACAGCTCTACCTTACATTTGGTGGCCTCACATACAATTGGTGGTTTCATAGCTCAAAAATACCTTAAAAAAAAAAAAAAAAAAGGCTTTCTGACTGTGAGCACAGTTGCCTCTCCATATGTAACTTGGTCTGTTTTTTTCTCCGTGAAGATACAAAGATTTAATACTGTGAAACATTCCAGACAAAGCAATAACATCTCCCTCCACAAGAAAAGTTACACAATGCACCTTTAAGCTCGAAAAGTAGTGGGAAGAAGAAAGCATATTATATCTCACCCCTGTCTTCCATTATGACATGAGTTAAATCCTTTGTTTAAGCTTCCTTTTCAGTTGAACAAAAATATATAAATTCATTCTATTCTTAGCAATAACTGCATCAAAAGGTCACTGACAATAAATGACATGTACAGTGTTCCTATAAGTTGCCATTAGACATTTTTAGGATTCAACAAAAACAAAAACATATCAGCAATGATGAGGAAACAACAAAAGTATAACAACATAAAGTACAACCAACACTGATACGGAGAAAGGGCAATATGACAATACTCTACATTCTCCTTTGTTTGTTCTGTTTTTGTTTTGTTTCCCCAAAGAAGACATCACATCGACGAAGATGCATTGTGTAAGTTTTTTTTTTTTTTTTTTTTTTGCTCCAGAGGCCCTTTTGTTGCAACCAGTCAGAAGATTATGATCTTGGATTGACGTGAGCAATGAGGAGAAGTGCTTTATCCAAGAAAAATGACCAAGTCTACACTATTAAAAAAATACAGAATAAATAAATATGTAATAGTATCATAACGTGTCTCTGTCATTTTGAGCCTTAATAGAAAACATGAATAAAACACAAAGCACAATTTGGGGTCCACTTTTGCAACGATTATTTCCATTATAGATCTACTGTTTATGTAATGTAAACTAAAGCCTGATACTCACGAGAGTTGTATTCAGTATTCAGAATTACAGCTCAGATCTGTGCAGCTCGTGTCTACTCTGTGCTTTGCTACAGGTGCATATGGGAAAGAAACGGTCAGCAGACGGACAAAGCATTTACTGTTGCTAAGACAACAGGCTCATTGCCAAGTGAACACACTGAGACCTTCTGAAAAAAGAACCTCTACAGTGGCTTTGTTTTACAGGTGAGTGCAAAACCAGTGAGAAAAGATAGATCCATAAAAGCTCTATAATGGAACAGTGTTCCCATATCCGCTGATTAAACCAAGTCCAGGACATTTCAAATAATCATTTCATCTGCCTCCTCTTCCTGAATTTCCTCTCGGGCGCGCCACTAGAGGAAAAGCATCCTCTTACCAAAATCAATTCAGCTGCGTGTGTGTGCTTTGATCAGCCCCTCTCCATCTCAGGGACCACTGGACTTAGAGAGAGGCTGTTTACTCACAAACTTTTACTCAAACTTTTCTTTTGTTCCAACACACTTTCAAGCTGTCTACAACCATGGATTGGAATTCACAAGATCAACTCCCCTTTACTACTATTGCTTATTATTTACTTTATAAGTAATGAACATTTCTTCTGAAATTTCACAATAAAGTGTCACAAACTTAACAAAAGACATGTGATGTGATAGACATGCATAGGTAATGTGGTATTCATGTTGATTAGTTTGAGTGGCATAATCAAAACATCAACACAAAAGCACAAAATATTATTTTCAATGAACCAACACAAATCTGTTATAATAGGCCAGACCTCACACAATGGATCCTCACATTTTCTATTATTTGTGCAAATATACTAAATTAAATATTTTCTTTCATTCTTTGTATACTGCCAGTATTGACCTCTTAACACATATGACTCAGACATTGAACAAATCAGGGTCATCAGTCTATGTGGGCACATGGAGCTTAATCAGTGAAAACGGCCTCACAAAATCACCATCAAACACCTCAGTACAAGTTATGTGCATTATGTGCTACAAATCTCAGGTTGTCAACTGAAATGTTACTGATCAGTCAACAAAAATAATTTAATAATTATTAATTTAAAGATGCATTGTGTAACTTTTCTGGTGGAGGGTCTGTCAAATGCTTTTCTCCATTCAGATATTTTTTCATTATTACCTTTCTATCTTCATGGAACCCAAACCACACCAAGTTACAGGTCAGATCTGTGAAGAGGCTGTTTTTCTGGGTATTTTTGAGCTATATAACCACCTGTAATTGAATAAATGTAAGGTAGATCTGTTTAATGTCATACGGTGGAACATTCCAGGCAAAGCTTGTTCCATAGAAACAAGCAGGTGACACAGTTACACAGTGTACCTTTCAGTTGCACTCCCTGCACTCAAAACAAAACACTACTACGGAAGTAAGAACTGCCCTGAGGCTGACTGAGACTGAATGTGGCTGCCATACCAGTATATGCAACACAGAGAGTAACTGACAGGAGCACAGACTGAACCTCCCAGTCATTAGACCTTCACTCTACCACTACAGCCACTATCATCTAGTTTTATTAACAATATTAACATCCAAACTTCATCTTTACAGACTTGTTTACTTGCTGTTAATGAGCTGGTGTTTGAATCAGGTACAGTGGGTTATATCTCTAAAGGTCTGCATTTCAAAACCAAGGCTATGGAGGTGCCACTAGATGCTTGCAAAGATATTATCTAATCACCAATTAACCGTCCTTCTAGCCAGATAAACATGTTGATAATGTGGACCAATAAATAAGGCATACATAATTAATGAAAGTGGAATATAATTAACAGGAAATCTTATTGGTTTCCCAAAGTGTGCCATGCAAATGTGTGCAAATCCAGTCACCACTGAATGTATTAAGAAAAAACTCCCCCGCAACAGCTCCAAACAAACAACACTGGAAATATGATCCACAGATTGGTTTACACTGATGTGATAAAGATATAGAAGTCATCATTCATAACATAGGGCTATGAGCTTAACTATTGGGCAAAGTTAAAGATGTACTATGTAACTTCTCCAGCATCTGTTTGTCTCCATGGAGATGTTATAGCTTTGCCTTGGAGGTTCCAGTTTGGCATTAAAATGATCTGTCCCCATAGAAGCAAGTAGCACCACCTCCAGGCAAAGTTACATGTCAGATCTGTGAGAGGTGACCCCGCTCACAGTAAGAATGTATGTTTTTAAGCTATTTTTGAGCCAGAAAAAAAATTAATAAACAAAAATTGCCAAAAAGACAGGTGGTGGACCCTCAACTAGAAAGTTACATAGTGCATCTTTAATTCTCAAAATGTTCAAATTGTCCAGTCATTTACACTCTAATTTGTAGGAAGTAATGAGACTTTTCTCCATACGTGTAGATATAGTTGGATATGAAAAAATATGTTCTCCAGTTGTTAAGTGTATTTCCACAGATCACTGGTTCAGAAATGTGAGTTCTCTTTGGCATCGTCGGCCATGTTGACAGTGACCCATGTGTCCCTTTGGAGTTTTGTTCTGCTGCAAAAATACAACAAACACTTAGAGAATCAATAAGTTCAAGTCTTTTGGTCTATATATAGAATGTACCACAAGACACTGGACCGTAAGAAACTGAAAATTTGAAGATCTAAATGTTTCTGAAGGAAATAGCATTATTATCACATACTGGTATTTTACATTAAAGCAAAGTTGCAGTTGCATCATCTATCTCTATCAGAGTAACAAGAAGGTAAAAATCTGGGATAAGTACATTTGTTATAGGGCTGCAATGGCTGATCAGAATAAAATATAGTGATTGTGTTTTGATCATCACCATTGTTAAATGAACCACATAGACAAAAGACCTTTAACAACAAATGCATTATTATTAAATGGTCCTATATTATGCAAAATTGACTCTTTTGAGCTTTAAGCAATGTTCTAATGTTTCCTCATCAAAAACATACCTGGAGTTGCGTTTTGTTTCAATCACACATGGTTGAATAATCTTGGTTTATGAGTTTATGTCTACAAATGATTCTAGTGAAGGTGTGTGGAGTTTAAAAACACAGTGGAGCACTTCCTGTATTGCAACATGACAGCAGTGTTTTCTGTTTGAAAGAAGAACTCAGCCTAAATATGCAGGGATTGTGTGTTAAACATGTGTGAATGAAACAAAATACAACTCCAGAGACAACATTATAACAGAGATAAATGTAAAAATGTCCATTTTAATCAATAACACACTTTCTTTGTAATAATCAAGGCTTCAGTCTATTTTAAAAATGCTGTCTCTCAAACGTACACTAATGTCAAACATGTCTTAATGAACATCATAAACTAGTGACAAGATTTGTAATTAAGCAGTGATGAGAGATCCCCCTGAGCTTCACCTGCTCCTGCACTGTGCTCTTTTCATCACCTTCCACTGTGTCTGCTAATCACGCAAGCTAAAAATAACACAAATCAACAAGTCAGGTACAAGTGTTTCTAGTATTTGTATTTTCCTTTTTAATTCAATCTAACACTCAAAATTATCCAACATTTCACACATGTATTTATTTATTTATTGAGATAATTCAGAGTAACAGTGGTAGTATGTTAGTTGTAGAATTGCATCAAGGAGCCATGATACTTTGCACATTACATAAATTATCAGTATGCAAACTATGCAATCGATTGAATTTCAGTATTCTATAGAAAAATTAATTAGATTGTAAGGCTAACAAGTAACTCTAAAATGCTAAGTTATGTTTAATTAACAAAAGACATCTAGATACAAAATAATTTAAGGTGCATTGTGTAACTTTCCTGGTGGAGGGTCTGCCACCTGCTTTTCTCCATGGAGATGTTTTGCTTTGTCTAGAATGTTTCACAGTATGGTTAAATTAAACCTTTCCATCATCATGGAGGCCAAACCAGAGCATGTTACAGGACAGATCTGCTGAGTGGCAATCCTTCTCACAGGCAGAATACATGTTTTTCTAAAACCATCTGTAATTGAATAAATGAGAGGTAGATCGGTTTAATGTCATACTGTGGAACATCCCAAGCAGAGCAATGACATTTCCATAGATACAAGACGGTGACAGACCTCCAACAAAAAGTTATATAGTGCACCTTTTATATGAAAAAAGGTGACATATATGTCTGTGAATATGTGCACACTTAAAATCAGATTATTATAGGTTGTTGGAGTATTTTTTTAGTAATACCATATAAACAGCAAGATCTTTTCATTTCTTTCTGCTCATGGTCCATCTGAATACTCACAGCAGATTCAGTGGTTTACATGTATTTGCATTTAAATAATCATAAAAGGTCAAAAATCAGATTCTGGCTTTCTTCTTCAGTAATCTTACAAAATAAAAGATGATTTGTATCAGATTTAGCTACAGGTACTTTCCATCTGCAGTCCTTTTGCAGGTAAACGCACACAAAAATACACGTTTCATAACTATTATATGATCAGACTAATCTGATAATAATCATATTTTGGTGTGGTATTGTTTCTAAGTGTATCAGCTTTCTCTTGCTGTACCTATGCACATTATACTTATAATAACTGCTGATCGTGCTTCTGTATGCTCCCCATGTTTACTTGTATGTCTCACTGTGAGAGCTGAACAATGCAGGTGCCTCCAATGCTGCAGTCAAGGGCCCAGGAGGAGAGAGTCTGATCCGAACTCAAGGCCAGACCACGGACTCGGACTGAGGCTGGAGAGGAGGAAGATGAGGAGGAGGAGGAAGAGGAGGGGAGATCTGGTGTGCTCGACCCTGTGCTTTCACTTTACAGCAGGGAGCAAGCACTTTCTTTCATTTCTCAAGGTTTACACAATATACTAGAGCTCAGGTCTGGCTACTGAATCAATGTTTTGAGCTGTAGACCAGCAGGCAACCTTCAGAAAAGCATCAAATTTTGTATGGAACACATATTATAGTAAATTATTGATTTTCCACTAAAAATGTAGAGTTAATTCTATAATAGTTTTTACATCAGATGCCCTTCCAGATGCAAGACCTACACTCAGACAAGAGCAAAAAATATAACAAAAATGTGAGGGTATTAAAGGGCCCATAGGCTATTTTCTGGTCTATGTTATAATGTTGTTTCCTCATCACAAACATACCTGGAGTTGTGTTTTGTTTCATTCACACAACCCTGCTTGTGATGTCTTGTGGTAATACAGGAAGCGCTCCACTGTTTTGTTTTAGGGTTTTTTGGTTGTTTTTTTTAACTCCATGCACCTTCAATTGAACAATGATGATTTCTGCAATGGAATTTCCAATCTCTACTGAACTAAAGGTAAAGTGTAGCTGTTAACATGAAAACTACCACTTCATGTCATCACAAGGTGGGACAGAGCATTTGGAGATGTAGACAGACTAAAAATGCAGGATTACTAAAACATGTGTGGATGAAACAAGACACGACTCTGGGTATGTTATTGAGGCTGTAACATTATAACATGCTTAAAGCTCACGAGTCAATTTTGTGTAATATAGGATCTGTAAATGTAATACTACGTGTTGATCCAATAAATATACAGTATTAGAAACACTTACTATACTGGAGAATATCATACTAAACTAACCTAAAACAATGCATACTCAGAAACCAAATAGTTCATTGTATTTTTCAAGCATCAGTGTTTTATGAGTTTGCCAAAGTCTAGGAAGGAATTTAATATTGGATTTATTTCATTGTAATTCTGCTAATAATGATCTCTCAGCAGGTGGGTGAGTCCTCGGGCACTGTACTTGATTCACTGAGACAAAGCCAACATTAAAATACAATATAAGCCCTCCAACAGTAATCTCCATTCTGGCTCCAAATATTTCTAGATCTTCGCGGTCTAATTCAAATCAATTCAACCATGGCTTATTCATGCTGTGGTGAGCCTTACCTGATCAAGTTAAGTTGCAAATGCAGGAAGTTGGCCTGAAGCAAAGAACTCATCCGATACTGTAGAATATGAATGACAACAGGCGGGACTGCATACTTTAACTTTGATGGTTTCAAGGGAAAGTTATTTTAAGTTAAAATATTGAACCTGTATCAGACAACTTTGGGCACTAAAAAGTAAAGTTGTTATACAGATTGTTTCAAATTAACATACTGTACTTATTTTAAAGGGTCCATGTTATGCTATTTTGTGATCTATATTATAATGTTGTTTACTCATCAAAAACATATCTGGATTTGTGTTTTGTTTCAGTCATCATTCTTCTCACAGAAAATACATTCTTCCACCTTGTGATGTCATGTGGTAATACAGGAAGTGCTCCATTGTGTTTTTAAACTCTATACACCTTCACTGGAATCATTTGGATGATTTGAGACCTGGAATTGCCAATCTCTACTGAATTTAGCGATGTAAACAGATAATAACTCATACTAAAATGTGTGAATGAAACAAAACACAACTCCAGGTATGTTTTTGAAGAGGTAAAAACATTATCAACATGGCTTAAAGCTCACAATATTCAATAGACAATATTGTGAAAGATAGTACCTTTAAATTGATCAGCTTTAAATCAAAAATAATGTCAGCAATCATTCTAATAATATTTTGATAATCGTTATCATTATCTTGACTATGCAGCCTCTAAACTTATGCCAAAAAACAGTGGTATTATTAAAAAAAATAATAATAATACACTTTATTTGTATATTCTAGATGTATAAAAGGTACCACATTTCTTCCTTTGACAATTAGTCTATTAAAATTATACCAATAAATGCTATCATCTCAAACATCTTGCAAATTTTTTATTGCACTTTAAACTGCAGTTCCAAAGTCTTTATGATTTGATCTGAACAGTGGTAATCCTGAAACCAGCCTGTATCTCTGCGGCGTTCCCCTCCTTGTGTGCAGTGTGCAGAGTGATCTTCAGCTCTGTCCTGGCTCAGATTGGACTCTCGCTGCTAAACTTTGAAGAAGTGTTCAAATGAAGGATTGAAGCATGAATCAGGCTGGATGTGGAGGGCCTCCTCTTACCACTGTCTGCCTCCCCAGCAATTAATAACACAGCACAATCTCCAGGACAGAGATTTTTCATGTGTGTAAGTCACTCCTGAAATTACAGCTGGGATCTGCCATTGGACGACTACTTAAAGGATAGAGGAAAATGTTTCAGTCTAGTCAACAACTCAGATGAGAGAAATGCATCGTGAATCATATGTCTCCACTTAGCCATACGTCTTCTGTGTCTTCTATCTCTATAAAAAATGTTACGCAATTTGGAACAGTAGATCCAGCCTTTAGTCATTAAAGAGGGGTTATTTTACTTCTGTACTGACTGCGAACACATAACATATATAGATCAAAATGTTACTTTTTATTGTGTCTCCTCCCTTTGCTCCCCACGTTAAGTCACTCCCCCTTCAGACCGCTATCACAACACAATCAGTATGCATCCCACTAATGAAACTACTGCTTAGCTCAAGTTGTTGTGTGCAGTTTTGTATCATGTGTTTGTATATTTGTGGAGAATTGTCAAGTGGGAGCGTGGGTGATATAAGCTTGTGGATGGGGCATTGCACAGAATCTAAGGTAACCATAAAGAGGGTTCGAATAGGGCCTGGAAGAGATACTCAAGCATGCATGGATTACACCTAAAACCTCTTCAGGCATATTTTTGAGATTATAGCATCGTAGAAAGCTAAAGAAAATGATTTTGTATAATACCCCCTAATGCTTATAGGTAATGAAGTTAAAGTATAAATGCAAAAAATACTGTAATTTCTGTATCACATTTTCACCGCTGTTCTTTTGTCTGTTGCCTCTCAAACAATCACCTCTCATCCATTCGTTAAAAATGCACTCTTTCCTCCATCATTCAGCTTCTAACACAGCAGCAGTAGAACCAGCAGTCACCTCAGCTTATCCATCTTTTCTTCCTAACAAAACCATAAGAAGGCTTCATCTTGTAGCTAAGCAGGATTGAGCCTTTTAGTAGAATACCAGCAGCAGCAATGGGCCAGCAGTGGTATGAATGTGTGTGTGTTTGTGAGAGCCAATGTGGGACAATGGATGGAAATTAGCCCATGGCAACAATCCCATTCATGTTATGTTTAAATGATGTATATTCATTAACAAGCTCTGTTCTGTCCACATAAAACCAGCATTAATAAGCCTCCTTCACTGTGTTGGTGACAAATAGCTGCCAGGATCAGAGTGGTGCCTTATTCCAACACTCTCGAAAATGAAGTAAAATATCCTACCTATTCAAATTGTCATAACATATATTCATTAAAGGTCCTATATTATGCACAATTGACTCTTGCGAGTTTAAGCCATGTTAGAATCCTGTTACCTTCTCAAAAACACACCTGGAGTTGTGTTTTGTTTCATTCACACGTTTAAGTAACCCTTTAATATTAGTCTGTCTACACCTCGAAAGCTCAGAATGTTCTGTTCTACCTCGCGATGTCATGAAGTGCTACTTTTCATGTTAACAGCCTGCTTTTACCTTTTGTTTAGTAAAGATTGCCAATTCCAGAGCTGAAATTATCCACATGATTCTAGTGAAGGTGTGAGGAGTTTAAAACACATTGGAGCAATTGTGTTGTTACAACATGACATCACAAGGTGGAACTGTTTTCTGTTTGAGAGAAGAACTCAGCCTAAATATGCAGTGTTTGTGTGTTAAAAATGTGTGATGAATGAAACAAAACACAACTCCAAGTATGTTTTTGATGAGGAAACAATATTATAACATAGATCAGAAAATAGCATAATATAGGTCTTTAACATGTATTGTCCTGATTAAATGCATATAATGAGTGAATAGGTGGTCCCTATGTTACGCCTATAATAGATACAAATAGTTTAGTACAAATAAACTGCTCGCCTCAAACCTCCTCAGTCCTGGTTTGACCACAGGCTTTATAAGGTCAAGGACTTCACCTAAAGACGCATTCATTTCCAAATCAATACCACCACATTCCAGAATGTCCAGCCATGAAAGAAAGACTAATTTCATTATCATGTGCACAAGTAATGATCTCATTAATTCAGTCTTGATTCATTTTCAGCTCAGTGGATATTAACCTTTTGCCAGGAATCATCCATTTTCAGTGGGAGAGGTGTGGTGTGAGGAGATTGGAGCCACGTAAACAAAACAATTAATAGGCTGCTGACATTAGAGGTCCTTCATGATGTCCAACTGACTTCGTCCATAACAATGATCAAAGTATTGATTCTCCCTCATCTCGTCTGAAGGAGAAGGAAGAGGTTTTGGTTTGTTTGTGCTGGGATTTGTGTGCTAGCAAAAAGAAGAAAAAAAATGCAACACATAACATTACACAGGCATAGACTAATGTTCTTTATACACCTAGGCCTGTCACAATAACACATTTTGAAGCACGATAAATCACTATCGAGAAATATTGTGATAAACGGTAATATTGAAACTACTTTATGCCACACACACAAAACAGGATAATCCCAGTAAACCAGTTTTGTGTAAATGTGTACTGTGTAACTTTTTTGGTGGAGGTTCCGTTACCTCCTCGTCTCCATGGAGATGTTGTTGCTTTGTCCAGAATGTTCCACAGTATTGCATTGAACGTACCTGTCTCCATGAAGACAAAAAAAGTGACTCATGTTTTTTTAACCAATAAAAACACCTGTAATTTAATAAATGCAAGATAGATAATGTGGAATATTTCAGGCAAGTTTAATGCTAATATGGAACATTTCAGGCAAAGCAATAACATCTTAATGTGGAAAATATCAGATGACAGAACTTCCACGAGTAAAATTACACAATGCACTTTTAAATGACAGAATGAACCAATAATTAGTCATAGACATTATTTATTCTACCATCTGCAGCTCAAATCTTGCATATCTTACATAAAAATCTCCCCAATTTTGCAAAGAAATTGTACCCACGATAAACACTGACCTCTAAAAATATTGTTCCAGCTTTTATATACTGAACTTATATACTGAAGGTGATATATAGGCCTGTAATTATCATGACAGGCCTATATATACCTCAGCAGTTGCACTATAGCTGTACTGATAAAAGATAATATATATATGATAATATATGATGATATATGAGTAGAGCTGAGACGAAACATGAGATTGGACCCAGAAGAACAAGTCAAGGTGAGATTTGATACAATTTCTAATATGTAAATTGTTCATGCCAGTTCTCAGTTTTGGTCTCACAATTTTGTATGTATTTTTTTAAATATTTTTGTTGTCATTCTAGTCTTGTTATTTTGGAAGAGATATAATTTACCAGCTCTTAATCCTTTTCGTCCAATCTGAATGGAAACACATGGGGGAAAAGTACAGATATTTTTTCTTATGGCAATTTTAACTCTTGTCCCATCCCTACATATGAGTCTAAAATACATTGTGCGAGCTTCAAATGACTTTCGAACTACTTTCTACTACTTCGGACACCATTTCCTGTAGCCTAATGAGAATGTCTGGAAAATACCTCCATTTCTAGCATGCACTAGTTTGTATATATATAAAATTCATTTTGTCTTCTTTTAAATATTACACTTCTGTTTTCTTCTAATAAAACAAAAGGATGAGGAAGAGAAGGAGGAAAGTTTGCAATGTTAAATATAATGTCTGGGAGGGCCAGTGAAAATTATCAGAGCAAGTCTGGACTTTGAAAACCTTTGTGACTTTTTGTTATAACTACAACTTAATAAGCCATAATAAAACATTAACAACTTTTACAATTATCTTAATTCAGCTCATTCTTAATAAACTGTTTGTTCACTATGAATTAAGTATTTTCATGCTTTATTTAGACAAAGTAAGGTGTTGTTATTATAAATTGTAATGAAAACCTCTGTCAGGAACACTTTGTTTTACTACTACTACTACTACTACTACTTTTATTACTTCTCTTTTAAATGGTGAATGGACACATTTTTTATAAAGCGCTTTTCAACCTTCTAGACACTCAAAGCGTGAAGCACAGACACACACTCATACACAGGCACACACTCATACACTTGTGTATGCAGATACTGGGAGCAAGGTTAAGTGTCTTGCCCAAGGACACTACAGTATTCATCTGTTGAAGCTGGAACCGCACCGCCAACCTGTGGGTCAGAGGATCTGATTGTTCTCCCAGTGATGTTTATGTCAAGTGCGGGATTTGAACTGCCAACCTTCTGATCTTAAGCCATTGTTCTCAAAGTAACCAGAACCCTCTAACTGTAACTCCTAGCCATTAATATGAATTAAGTTGTTAAATAGTTACTTGAATACTGATGAAACAAAACACAATTCCTTGTTATTTTTTTATATTATAAAACGTTAATATTGCACAATCAGCAGCCTTTACCGTTGAACTGGAATGTACTTTTTTTTAAAATATTTTTTAAAAAGGAGTGACCAGTCAGACCAGATTCCCGCACAACCAACAGCAGACGTCTGTCTCTACGACTTCTTCCACTCCAATGATCGATTTATGGATCATGCCCACCTTCTCCACAGATAGTCGACTGTTGTAATCTCTCAGTGCGGCCCAAGTGACAGCAGGATTATTATTTGTGTGTTGTGGCGGTGATGATGCGTGCACTTCCAGGACGATTATCATGCTCTGAATGTTAGCTAGCTGCAGCAGAGGGCCGTGTGCAGAGACCCAGGGCACCGGAGCACCTGGTCAGTGACTCTCAGCCTGCATGGCCCAGAATAGACTCAGAATAGACTAACTCATGGTTAAAAAAAAAAAAGATCTCAAAACTGCACATTTGAAATTAGATGAAAAATGTGTGGGTATAAGCACTGTTTATTAATACCATATGAAAGCAGGTTAGGGCGACATGCACAACATTAGTTAAAAATAGCATCGTGCATTGGTTTTAATGATATGCTAAAACGTACTTTCAACTACATTTAATCCACCTTAAACATATGGAGACAAGCAGACAACACACCTGGACAAATTACAGGTCAGATCTGTGGAAAAGTGATCCTCGCTTACTGTGATGAAGTATATGGGAAAAAAAACTGTATAGATGACTGTTTGAAACCTTTCCTACCACCTTTCTTTTAAGGCAAGAATACGTTCTACATATAGACTGTATAAAGAAATGGACTAAGCAAGTGTGACATCACCCATAGAGTTCGGCTGCAGTCAAATGAAGCTCATGAGGCTAGCTGTTATAGGGCAAATTTGTAGCTGAGTTCCACATTAAGAATAGGAATTGCTTTACGGACAAAATAGTGAAATAAAAACACCAGGATCATGTAGAGGGAGTTAATACAAACATTTTAAGACCAAAATAAGGAGCCTGACAACAACAGTTATGAAGAGAGGGGCGGCGTTTTTTTTTCAATAGAAAGTGAATAGGAGCCAGAATCAATGGCGCACGGTGGATAGCAGGTTAGCTATGTCCATTTATACAGTCTATGGTTCTATAGTAAAACACAACATAGTTTTGTATATTTCCTTTTCTTTTTGAAAGCATCAATTCAAAAATTATCCAGGTTTGATACCAATCCAGAAGTGTTACAACAACCTGAACTGCAATTTTATTTTCAGATAAATGTATATGAAAGACAATAGAATACATTAAAACTAGTGGAAAACATCTGCTTATAATTTAGTCCTTACTTGGAGCTATTTCCTTCTAAACATGTTTTGTGAATATTTCCAAGTCTGTCTCACATTTTTGTCACATTTAAGTGCCAAATTCAGCAGCCTTGATAGTAATGATGTTTTTTAACAACTTACCCACCAATTTTGTCTCTGTGAGGAAATGTTGCTTTCTTGTTCAAGTAGCTGTGATTTGCAATCCTAAAAGATCCCACCACCACTTGAGACGCGAATTGAAGTCTTGTCAAACTTTGCCATTACTGAAGCGCGTCTGTCATTACATCTGAAGGAGCGCACTGTGGCGGCGAGGTGATTGTGGAAATGATAGTGATTACATTTGCTTTACACATGTCTCCCCCTCTGCCTTTTCCACTATCTCAAAACCTTTTTCACTTTGTAAAGGCCTGATGAATAAATATGCCGCTGTACTTATAACCAAACATCGTGTTAAGTTCAAAGCCATGCTGAGGTATTGACTGAGTATCACTGTCATTATCCTGTAACGAACTTTGAAAGGCACCTCAACAAAACAAGTTTGTTCAATTCTTGTTAGAACTGTTATAACCCAAGATGGATATACCTCGACACCACACACGCCATTTAAATGAACTGTAGGTAGTCTGTTTTGGTGCTACAAGACGCTACAATCACAACTGAATCTGGGCTGCCTTAAAGGTGTATTGTCTAACTTTTCTGGTGGAGGGTCCATCACCTGCTTGTTTCTATGGCTATGTCATTGCTCTGCTTAGAACATTCCACAGGATGGCATTAAATAGCTCTACTTTACATTTATTAAATTTGATAGTTTTATAACTCAAAAATACTGAGAAAAACAGACATTCTGACTCTGAGCAGAGATGTCTCTGCACAAATCTGACTTGTAACTAGGTCTGGTTTGGTCTCCATAGAGATATAAAGTATACCATACTGTGAAACATTCCAGACAAAGCAGTAGCATCTCCATGGAGAAAAGCATTTGACGGACCCTCCACCAGAAAAGTTTCACAATGCACCTTTAACCTGCAGCTAGAGGACACATACACGTTTTTCTCGTTCTCAGTATATGGACAGACCATGCCTCATGTGAAAGCTCAGAACCTCAAGATTCACTCTCTGAGCTGCAGAGGCTGCACTAGCACTGATTCATGACTGGCCACAGGTGCTGGGGTTTATAGTGAGGATTCAGATCAGAGAGCATCTTTTTAGGTTTAAATCAGCTAGATTTTAGCACTGAAACTGGCAACCCAAACACAAGATCTGTATGAGGCTCATTCTGCTTTCTGATAATCGTCAAGACATACTGTCACTTTAGGCACAGCCCTATCTACCATGAGGTACCCGAAAATACTCCCATACATCCATAAAGACATGATAGCAGGTACAGTAATATTTAATA
Organism: Taenioides sp. WSHXM2023; assembly: GCA_029959045.1. Taxonomy (NCBI): domain Eukaryota; kingdom Metazoa; phylum Chordata; class Actinopteri; order Gobiiformes; family Gobiidae; genus Taenioides; species Taenioides sp. WSHXM2023. The sequence goes on along the minus strand of CM057101.1, from coordinate 12,987,856 downwards.
CTCAAAGTACACTGTGAATGAAATGTTTTGCCCAATGACACAATGGCAATGTGTTATCATTATTGCAGGAAAAAATTCAACAACCATTCCTTTAATAAATAGACCCTTTGAAAAGCTCCACTGAGTCATCCTATTGATAATAACACTGCATAAACAGTATGGTAAATAGAAAGGAAATGCCTAAAATGAACTCAGGTAAAACAGACCACATCGGTTATTCTTCCTCACAAATTTATATATGATTAAAGGGCCTATATTACGTACTTCTCTCAAACGTTAAACATGCTGTTCCACCTTGTGATGTCATGTGGTGATACAGGAAGTGCTCCACAGTGTCAACTCCATACACCGTCGCTTAGATGATTTCAGACCCGGAATTGCCCATCTTTACTGAACTAAAGGTAGCTATTAACTTGAAAACTACCACTACATAACATCACAAGGTAGAACAGAGCATTTTGAGCTTTGGAGATGTAGATGGACTACTAAAAAAAGATTACTCAAAAATGTGAATGAAACAAAACATAACTCCAAGTATGTTTTTGATGACGTAACATTATAACATGGCTTAAAGCTCACAAGTATCCATTTTGTGTAATATTGGACCTTTAACCCTATAACCCTGCAGGATGAAAACTTTGTTGTAAATCTACCAGAAAACATGTTTCACATTTAGTTTGTAATAACACAAAACTGTGAAACACTTTTATGCCTAGTTGCCTCACTCCTGGCCTCCCCTCCTTTCACCATTACTGTGCAGTGAAGTTAAACACAACCAACAATACCAAACATGATGCAATTGAGGAAATAAGTGACAGTACAAAGACACTATCTTGGCTCGGAGTCAGGGTTGGCTGGTTGCTTGGAGAACATGAGAGTGGTGGTTGGACAGAGGGAAGTTTGCGTAGGAAGAAGAAAAGTGAAGAGTTTGTGTCTGCGCCTTGTCCAGAAACTTCACACTTGAGGGACTGGACACCCGGGGCCCATTGTCTGCCACTAATGAGGCTACTGTGCGTGGGAAAGGCGTCAAATGGCCGCACAGTCAGTTCTCAAGAGTTTGTGCATTTTATAATTAAATGGACTGTTTATTAAGTATCTTAAAATCGTACGAAAAAACATAAATAAAACACTGTGATGCGACGGCAAGCAAATGGTGAGAGAAACTTCAAAATTCGTAAAGTTAATTTTATGTTAAGTATGCACTGTTTCATCAGGAGCTTCATTTCTGCTAAAAAAAATACTTTCAGCATATCTATTATTTAGTTGCCACATATGTCCGTTTTTGAAGGTGCGCTGTCTAACACCTGCTTGTCTCCATGGCGATGTTAAAGCTTTGCCTGGAATGGTCCACATTATGGCAATAAATATATCTAGCATATATCAAGCATTTATTTCATTAAAGGTGTTTTTACTGCTCAAAACGTACCTTGGAAAAACGCATTGTTATTGTGAGTAGGCTCTCCTTCCTGGTGGCGTCACCTACTTGTCTCCGTGGAGATGGATAAGTTTAAAGCCATACTGTGTAACATTCCAGAAAAAAGCAATGCCATCTTCTTGGTCAAGAAGACAAACAGATAGCACACCCTCAACCAGAAAAATTACTGTTGACTAATAATATTTTTGTAAGGAATAGTTTCAAATGGGACTGACAATTGTGTGATCAAAACAATAACGGGCTCCCTGTGGACTGGAATACTTAAGATGGCAGACACAGAATAAATTAAATGACAATTCTACACACAATTTTCAATTAATAAATCTTAAAAAGTGTATCTGTTTCTGTCATTTTTACATATGTTTGTTAGCTTAGGCCTATGTAATAATGAACTAGCTACATTACACAGTGAAAAAAATCCCACTGTTAATATCCAAAGGTGTACAAAGTGGCTGAGATGTGAGAATGATCTGCCTAAATGCATTCATGTTAATTCATCTCTGGTATAACATGACTTCTTCACATCACAAAAGGCCATACACAGTCGAAAATATTCTCCTCAATGATTCATTATGCTTAAGCGAGCCTCTGCTGTGTGCCGCCACATAAACTTTAAAGTGCACACTCAACCCTGTGATCGGCGGCCATCTTTCCTATGGTACTGAATACAAATCAGAAACCTTTAGTACTCAAAATTACATCTATTACGAGAGAATCAGAGAATGCTGCAGCAAATATATTAACAAATGCAGAGAAAAGGTTCAATGGCTGAGAAGAAATGGTTCAATTATTTCAGCAGCAAAAAAGTTAGTAACACAATCCTGACTTAAAGCTGGGAGAGGCTATTTAGCTGCTAACATTTCATTACAAATAGGAGGTAGGCCTACTTAAGATCAACAATAAACTAAACTAGTTAACAAATGACATATATACACACATATATACATATATATGAAGTATATATTATTATATATACAAATTAGAAGAAACTTCAGAACTAGAAATTATACCTTATTAAATTATTTTATTAAAGGGCCCATATTACTCATCGCAAACATACTTAGAGTTGTGTTTAGTTTCATGTTTAACACGCAAGCCCTGCATATTTAGCGTGAGTTCTTCTCCCAAACACCAGAAAGCACTCCGTTCCACCTCGTGATGTCATGTGGTAATACAGGAAGTGCTCCACTGTATTTTTAAACTCCATACAGCCTCTATAGAATCATTTGGATGATTTCAGCCCTGGAATTGTCTATTTCTTTTGAACTAAAGGTAAAAGGTAGCTGCTAACTTGAAAACTACTGCTTCATGATGTCACAAGGTGCAACAGAGAATTTTAAGCCTGGGAGATGTAGACAGTCTAAAAAATAAAGGATTACTGAAACACGTGTGAATGAAACAAAACACAACTCCAGGTTTTTGTTTTTTTTTCCAACATTTTTTGGGCACATCTGTAATTAAATATATATATAATAGAATAAATAGCTAGAAGCATAATGGAACATGCAAACCAGGCAAAGCAATAACGTATCCAAGGAGATAAGCACATGGCATAACCTCTGCCAGAAAAGTTACATAGTACACTTTTAAGTTCAGCTTCACTGAAAAGCAGCAGAATTTTCAGACATTGTCTTGGCAGTGGGATTATTCTCAGATGACACACTGACGTTGAGCAAACATGCACAGATGCAGTCACAGGTCTAAACAGTGCGTCCCTTTAAATGTGGCTATTTTGGTGTCTCGGGGATCTATTTGCCTGTAGCGTTTGCCTCTCCACGCTCCATCTTTGTGTGTTTTGGCTTTAAACACCCTTCTGCGCGGCCCACTCACCGCTGTAGACTTTTAATTGTTTTCACCAGAGCCATGGAGAGCTGCAGTGCTTGTGATTTAATCTTTGGGAGCAACATGTCAATATGTTTGTTCACTGGACTGAGACTGCTGCAATGGTTGCATCCTGCTGCTGACAATGCATAAAAGATGCACAAGTCAAAGTCGTGGCAGCTTTTTGCCTCCAGCGCTGCTCAGAAAAACACAGCCAAAGTGGAATATATGAGCCAGCTAAGAAGGCATTAGTGATTCATGATTTGGGAAATTACTGGATATTTTGTAATCCTTGTTTTGTAACTATGAAGTCCTGTTTGATTAAAGGTGCATTATTTAAATTTATGGGTGAGGGGCCTGTCACCTGCTTGTCTCCATGGAGATGTAAGAATAGTAGGACTCTTGTATTTATTCAATTATAGTTATTTTTATTGCTCAAAATATCTTGAAAAATATGCAGTCTTACAGTGAGTGTACTTGCCTCTCCACATATCTTGCCTGGTGGGGTCTCCTGCTTTTCTCCAAAGTGATAGATAAGTTTAATACCATACTGTGGAACATTCCAAAGCAACAGCATCTCCATGGAGACAGGCAGTTGGTGGACCCTCTCCCAGAAAAGTTAGTGCACCTGGATTATTGAGGACCATGCTAAAATATTAAATGAAGTAAAGTTACTCAAGGTGATATACCAAAGTTTTAAAATAATGATTCTGTAACTGTTTTTTGCTGTGGTTGTATAGGAGTGTGCTGCGTGGTTACGTGGGAGGAAGTGTCCAAAAGCATTCACAGTGTTGTGACTTGAGTCAAATGGAGCCTGAGGCTTGAGCACAAACAAAACTGAAAGATTTGGAAAAGCGTTTGAGCTGCTAAAAGCACTGGTGCCTTTAACCACAGCCCATCACATTTTAGCATACTAAAATATGACTGCACACTCAGTCACTGCCAGCACTCTCAACTCAGAGATCTGGGTTTGATTAAAATAATGTTAAAGTTATCCTCAAACTTGGTATTGCTATGATGAGTTTGCATGTTCTCCCCATGTTTTGTTGCACTCCAAACTAACCCTGTCCAAAGATCTAGACACGTTCTGACACGATTTAGCAAGTTGCCCAAAGTATTTAAAGAGGAGTTGAAAGCATATGGGACTGTTCTATGTTTTTATAGGCTACAAGCACATCTCATTCTGAAGAACCTGACACCAGTGCAAAAAAAAAAAATGCTTCATAAAGGAAGAGTTTGATCTGGATAAAGAATGAACCCTTCTGGAGCATATTCTAGGCCTACACAGGTCCACACTGTTCCACAAACATATGCCACTGCCTCCTACACATAATGTCCAGACTTCAATTTGTACCAGTTTATTTTGCTTCTCTGTTAAAGGTGCACTGTGTAACATTTTGGTTGGGGGTCCATCACCAGCTTATTTCTATAGATATGTCATTGTTTTGCCTGGAATGTTCCACAGTATGACATTAAACAGCGCTACTTAACATTTTTTAAGTTACAGTTGGTTTTACAGCTATAAAATACCTAGATAAACAGGCATTCTGACCGTGAGCGGGGTCGCCTTAACACAGATCTGGCCTGTAACTTGGTCTGATTTGATCTCCATGAAGATAGAAAGGTTTAATACCATACTGTGGAACATTCCAGACAAAGTAATAACATCTCCATGGAGAAAAGCATTTAACAGACCCTCCACCAGAAAAGTAAAATAAGTAAAATAAAATCATGAAAAGCCTATCTTGCTCAGAGAAAGCTTACAATAATGAAGAGCTGGAAAGGGCATGAGATGTAAAACAGATGCCAACAGAAGTTAGATAAATACACAAATTCTAGTGTTTTGGTGGTTTTATGAATAAAAATAGGAAAATATTCAACAACCATCTGAAAATTTCAAGGTTTTCTCTGCCTCACATATGGAGGATATACGCACACAGGACCATCAGCTCTCATTGGCTGTTAGGATGGTGAGGTCAAACAGAGGTGGCGGTTGAGTTTTAATTAAAAGTCGGTGGCGCGCCGACCCAAATTCACAGCGTCGCCCAGTCATCTCGATGCTGACAAAGAATCATTACGTTAAGATGTCGCGTCGGATCAGTATTCTGACGAACTCACTTCATCCCTCTCTCTTTCTCCGAACACAGCCAATCCTTAAGCAACAAAAAAGATAGGGGTCAAAGATTTGTTCAAAATCAGCAGCTCCATCCGTATGGCCGAGACAGGGGGAATCACTCTTCGTTTGTACCAGTGAGGCTTCATTAAATTCCTCCTCGCTGCTTATTGTGCATAATTCATATTCAGCCCGTTGAAATATAAATGTTGCAGTGTTGCAGAAAGGCGGGCTACTCGAGCGTGGTACGAGACGAGGACCAGAGCCTTGTCCCCCAAGAGAAAGAGAGAGAGAAAGCGAGAGAAAGAGATAGAGAGAGAGAGAGGAGGCAGGTTCAAGGCCAGCAGAACAGGTGAGGCCTTCTCTCCTCTTTCCGCCTCAGGACAAAATCTATTTCAGCCAAATCCAGTGAGGAAGCGAAGGTGCACTGATGGTGAGTTAATGGCCCATAATACAGTGTAAAGTTAAAAGATGATTGAGAGTGATAGAATATGGCATTAGCTGTTACATTTACACAGCAAATACATTATATTTAATTAAATGGGGACAGCTGTGGGAAGAAAATATGATCCATGCAAGTTTCACACCATGTTTTATTTCAATACAGTATACCACAAAACAAACCAAGCCAAATGTTTGTATTGCATAGAATGTTTTGTGTGCACTATTACGGCTTAAAGGGCCAATATTTTCGCTATTTTCAGATCTAAGTTATAAAGTTGTTTCCTCATCACAAACATACCTGGAGTTGTGTTTTGTTTTATTCACACATGTTTAACACACATGTAAGTGGCTGAGTTCTTTTTTTTCAAACTGAAAACACTCTGTTCCACCTTGTGATGTCATGTGGTAATACAGGAAGTGCTCCACTGTGTTTTTAAACTCCACACACCTTCACTAGAATCATTTGGATAATTTCAGCTCTGGAATTACCAGTCTCTACAGAACAAAAGGTAAAAGGTAGCTGTTAAATTGAAAACCTCCGCTTCATGACATCACAAGGTGGAACAGAGCGTTTTGAGCTTTGGAGATGTAGACAGAATAATAATAAAGGGTTACTGTGAATAAAACAAAACACAACTCTGGGTATGTTTTTGATGAGGTAATAACATTATAACAGGGCTTAATGCTCACAAGAGTCAGTTTTATGTAGTGTAGAACCTTTAATGTCACATAGAACCTTCCAGGATATGCAATTTCATCTTCAGAGTACACATACATTAAAATATAAACTGAAACTATTTCATATTTTTATTCTCAATCTAAATCTACCATGAACAAATGAAACATGTCCCTGATCTATCTGTCTGTACCTTACATAATAGTGTGTGATTTGCATGTGCTGGGTATGTGTGCTGTGTAAACGCACCAGTGCAGGGATCAGCTCTGGATCAATACAGTCTCTGTGTATATTCAGCCATGTTCCCCACACCTCCAGTCCGGCTGCTTTTCTCTTTGCTTTTCAGGCAAGTGTCCCTCTTGTACACCACTCCAATCTCTTCACATTTGGTCCCCTTTCAACGTCCGAAACATTTTCAGTCAGGTATTGCCATGTCCGCCATGAAGCAGGGGGCATCATTTAAAGAGGACATTACAGTATACAGCTGTCGGCCATTCTCCTTTCGAACATAATGGGGAAAAGCACCTGCACTGGCAACAGCACAACATGCAAATTTGTCAAGATTTCTGAAGGTGTTTGTTGTGTGTATTTATAGTATATTAAGAGTACATTTACATTTTTATCGTATTATCTATTTTTAGCCTTTTTTTTTTTTTCTTTTCAAATTGATTGTTATGTCATGGTTACTGCAAATGCTTTTAAGAATGTATTGCTATACTTTAGGTGTTTTATTTGCTAGTTAGACAATAATTATAGTGACAAAATATTAGTAAAAAAAAAAGTAGATGCATAAACAAACAAACAATTTCATAAATACACAAATTAATTAAAAAGTATGCATTGTAACACAAAAAATATGGTAATTTTCTTAAAAACATGAAAATCTGATCTAGTTCATTTAAAACGGCATGTAGCGGTTTAGTTATATTACTGCATTCATAACATAGCATTCTTTAGCATCCTAATTATTCACCATGATGAGTTATTCGCCATTTTGAATTGACTAGCATGCTAACAGCACTACTTCCTGATTCACAGATGATAAAAAGGCTTCATAATTAGATGCAGACAGTCTCATTTGGACTCCACTGTAGAGCATTTCTGTACTGGAACAAAACACAAGTACTTTAATACTTGAAAAAAGTAAAGTTTGATTGTAGTCACATAAAAAAGCATAATTTTCTTGTCCACCCACACACATAGCTCTGAGTGTCTGAGTGGTCACTTATCTTTGGCCTTGCTTTTCTCACAGTAGCATTATTGACAACACACGTACAGTTTGACACAGGCAGCCTCATACTTTTCTTTCCACTTTACCTTTGCTGTCACTGCACCCCCAATGCTCGTAATGAATCATATACCACAAGACCAACACCAGGGTAATTACCGGATAATGAATGCAACTGTAATTTTAATCCACAATGTCAGTGGAAAAACAACTGGCAATATGGTGGAAATCTCCGCTACTCATCCCAGGAGGGCACTTACTCACTATAGGGTACCCCACCGTCTCCTACTTTACAGCGTGCAGCCCACTTTAAGCCTTAATAGATGAATCCGGGCTCTTGTCTATTCTGGCAGCCTGCTCCAGCTACACACTGCTACGATAATGATGTATTCGTCTTTTGGACATATTTCTTCTGTATATTGATGAATAGATCGCTGTAAGGAAAACGACGCTGCTCGGGGAACTGTGGTTACATAAAGCAGGAACAATTCAGTGAAATTATATCGACAAAGGTATTCCGTTTTATTTGCGAGTGTAGGCAAGGCAGGGTGGTCCGGTCATGTGATTTAATGGGAGTCTTTAAATGCAGAGCGCAAATGGAGGACGGTGCTAGTTTAGTGTGAGTGGAGCATTCTAGTGATTTATTTCCCCACAGGAACATTAGTCTTAATTGTTCCAACCCATGACCTATCCTTTAATATCACCTCCAGGGAAACATGCATGAGACAAAAGCGCCTACACCATAATTCAAATGCTATAAGTCAGTAATAATATATAAAATTGGGGATTGAAGTGGGACACTACAGACAAAACTTCAGTTATCTCTCTAAGCATTGTCCATCTGCAAGTAAAGATGTTTCATTATTCAATTCAAAGGTTCCATATTACGCTAAATTGATTCTTGTGAACTTTAGGCCATGATAAAAAGTTGTTTCCTCATCAAAAACATACTAGTAATGCTGCATTTTTAGTCTGTTTACATTTCCAAAGCTCAAAATGCTCTGCACCTTGTGATGTCAAGAAGCAGTAGTTTTCACGTTAACAGCCACATTTTACCTTTTGTTTAATAGAGATTGGCAGTTCCAGAGCTGAAATTATCCAAATGATTCTAGTGAAGGTGTATGGAGTTTACTTTTTTGTATCTAATTACTTTTTTGTATCTAATATGTCAACAAATATAAGCCAAAAAAATGTCTCAAATTGATATCTCTGAATTTAAAGGTGCATTGTGGAACGTTTCTGGTGGAGGGTCTGTCAAATGCTTTTCTCCATGGAGATGTTATTACTTTGTCTGGAATGTTTCACAATATTGGTATTAAACATTTCTATCTTCATGGAGACCAATCCAGACCAAGTTACAGGTTAGATCTGTGGAGAAGCAACCCCGCTCACAGTCAGAATGCCTGTATTTTTGAACTGCAAAACCATAAGTAATTTAATAAAAGTAAGATAGAGATGTTTAATGTCTTACTGTGGAACATTCTAGGCAGACTAGTTACATATCCGTAGAAACAAGCAGGTGACGGACCCCCAACTAAAAAGGTACATAGTGCACCTTTAAGATTTTACCTACTCATCTGCAGTACCTTGCCTTAAATTATTATAAAACACATTAAGAAATCATATTAACACAATAAATAAATAACTATAAATAAATACGTGTGCAGTCATCCCAGATTTAGCTCCAAGTATATGCTGGAGGTAAAAACATGTTTTATTCCTTATTTCAAAGATGTGCCTCCATAGAACAAAGTCTGGCAGTTTTCAAAGCTGCCAAGAAGAGGATACATTTTTAAATCAAGGACAAATATAAAAAAGATTTTGTTCATATTTTGTTGGTGAAACTGTGTTTAGACATGTTTACAGCTCACATCCAAAACCTGTTTCATATTCAGGTGTGTAGCACTGGAGACTGTCTTGGTTCAAACAACTTTTTTTTTTTAAATATACTTTCTGTCAGACTTGGTTCACTTAGGTGTTTCTAAATCAAAACTATTTGTCTTTTCGTCCACAATTCCTGTGAGATTGGTTGTTGCTAGACAGTGTGTTCCAGAGGGACAGTCTGCAAAATCTGTGAAGTTTAAGAACAAGGTTTGGTCAAGGAAATGCTTTGGATTAGTTGACATGTTTGTAGTGAAAAGAAAAAAAAAAAAAAAAAGGCTGAACAGAAGCCAGGTGATGGGAGGGGGGAAGGGAACATAAATAAACTTACAGACTGTCAAAATTATACCAGTATAACAGGACTAAAGTTTACACATTACCGTGACTTGGCAAACTTGTTTAACATCACAAATCATCTCACCTGTTTTAGTTCCAACTAAATCAGTTCTTCATGGTCAGATTGTTAAATTTAAGATCAGATTAAAGTCTAATTTGAGTAACAGTGCTTCAGACAGAGCAATGCTTACAGTTAGCATCACACTCCCAAGGAATGTTGATGGCATCAGCTGCAAAGTATAGATAGATAGATACTTTAATATCCCGAAGGAAATTTATGGGTTTCACCTTCCTATTTAAAAGCAACATTTTTCGTATACTTTTCACCATTCAATAAATATTGTTTTGAATAGTTAATTGCCATAGCAATGGTGTCTATTGCATCACTGAGGCCCATGAATCGTATTGTGTGTACTCTCTGGCCTTGCTCATGACTTGATTTGAGGTGACAGTGGAGCGATCATAACCAAGAAGTTGGCAGTTTGAATTCTGCTCAAGTCTTTTGTTGGTGTTGTTGTATCCTTGGGCTAGACTCATCACCATGGAAGTGTTGTTTTAGGGTATGAGGTGGTCAAAAAGGCCACACACTGTTGCCTCAGGGCAGCTGAGGCAATGTGGGGAAAAATTAAACTAGTCTTTCCACAAGATCTTGAGGACCTTATCAAGCAAATAAAGCACAGTTAATATGAGCCAATTATTTATTTTTGGTATCTCGTGTCAACAGTTGAAATACTACAGTACACTGATGGTGACAGTGGCGCAGAGAGATAAGCATTTGTCTATAAACCACATGGTCTATGATTCATAGTTTGCATTAAATCAGATGTCTACTGCACAATTGTGTCTGCCTGCAATGAAAGATTTCTGATTCTGAGGAAAATCTTGTGTTGTGGCTCAAAAACATGGGCGTAGGTCTGACAAATATGCAAAATAGACTTTTTAGAGCTTTTAACCATGTTAAAGTAATTTCCTCTTAACATTAACACTGTTGAAGTTGTATTTGGAGTGATTTGTGTATATCTGAGCATCTTTAATCGTTTATATGCCATATTGCCGATCAACGTCCGTTTTCACCGTCCCCAGTACATGCCCTCTTCTCTGTACTTACTTCATTCTCCAGTTTTATTTTCTTAATTGGTGATACAACGGTGATTCGGCAGCTTTGTGTAGTCATTTTGCTATAAATGAAAAAAAAAAAAGGCAAGAAAATCTGCTGCTCGTTACCCTGATCTGCAGCTATCCATTGGAGATGCAGACTCTTTGTTGGGATAATGTTTACAGCGATGTTGTTGGGCTCGACTGTTTTCTAACGCACAAGTCAGCGTACTTGTTTATTTTATTAAACCGTTTTAGATGAATATTGCATTTAAAATGATTCAAATTGTCCAAATTATAACATAATGATCCACAGATGTCATAGAGGTGTCATACAACTACTGTATATCAGACAAAAGCACTGTATGTGTTTCTAAAGACAAGTTACATTTTGTATATTACATGATGAACAAATCATGTTTCATTATCTCTCTGATTGCCATTATATCAGATACCTTCCCCTTTGCGTAGAGTAAGTGTCATATAGTATTTTGTAATCTTCCTCCATTGTGTGACTAAATGAATGCTTCTATTAGCACACTCCCACTCTCTGGACTTGTCAAGCCACTGCTGTGTTTTAGCCCAGTACTGAGGCCATGGGGTGCTATTCATGTCCAATGTCTCACCCATTTTTTCTTTGTCAATGAAAAGTTTTATATTTTTTACTTTATTTTCTTGGCACGTCTTGCTTTTCTCGCTGTTCCTGATCCTGCATAGCTGTGTGGTTCTGACAGGCCTGTTTTGTAATACACGGTGGGATGACAAAAATCTGGTTGATAATGGCTTCATAATTGCTTGTATGCCTTCTGTTCTTTCAACGCTCACCCTTGTGTTTCTCTCACGACGCGTCAGAATTATATTTAAAAATGTAAATGAGTAGAAATTATTTTTAATGGAAAATAAAACGAAAAAATATGGTACGAAAGAATTGGAGAGAAATGGCGCAGTCTTGACATGTACCAAATACATGTGTGAGACAGCAAGTGGGAATTGTTTCTTTGTAAGTGCGAAGGACATTTTCACCATCTGTTATTGTGAGAAACCAAAGAAAAATGTACACTGAAAAGGCTTCACTGACACAGTACTGTATGTGCACCCTATGTATAAGTGGAGCCAATAGAGTAATTTTTGGAGCACATGATTAAATATACTTTTTTACTTTTTTTATTCACAATACTTCAATGGAAATTCACAAGGTAGACTTTTCTTTGGGCCTGTACAATAGCTTTATACTGACAGACATACGTTATGCACATAATTTCCATATGAAGTGGAAAAAAGGAGTAAAGAACTGTAAAAATAAAAAAAAAACTATAAGCCTTACTTCCTGGTTTGCAGACAATAAAAACTGCAACACTCATAAGAACAGATTTTTCAGTATATATCAGTATAGGCCTACTATGCTCTTAAAAACGTGAAATACAGAACTAGTTCATTTTAAACTATTTGCAGTGGTCCAAAGTTATTCCTCAGTTACCTCATGCATTGCGAGCATCCTAATTATTCAGCATTATAAGCTTTTAACAACTTTCAGATGCCAGAGCGGAGGTTTTTCATCACAGTACTGCAACAAGTAGCATGCTAACCGCACATTGATTATCAGTCCATAAAACACTTTATAATTAGATGCAAACAATACACAGCACACTTATTTTATCTCAAAAGCTGCCTATACAAAACATCTACAAATACTACATATATAATGGGTTAAGGGTCTTTAAAGGTCCTATATTACACAACATTTACTCATGAGCTTTAGGCCATGTTAGAATGTAGTTACCTTACCTGGAGTAGTATTTTATTTGATTCACACATCCTTTATTATTAGTCTGTCTACATCGCCAAAGCTCAAACAGCTCTGTTCCACCTTGTGATGTCATGAAGCCACAGTTGTCAAGTTAACAGCGATTTGGTACTTTTTGTTCAGTGGAGAATGGCAATTCCAGGGCTGAAATCATCCAACTGATTCTAATTAAGGTGTGCGGAGTTTAAAAACACAGTGGAGCAACTTTATTACCACTTGATGACATCACAAAGTCACAAAGTGGAACGCGGTGTTTCTAGTTTCAGAGTAAAGCTATTGTATTATGCAGGATTTGTGTGTTAAACATGTGTGAATTAAATAAAACACAACTCCAGGTATGTTTTTTGATGAGGAAACTACATTATAGCCTAGATCAGAAAATAGCATAATAGGGGCCCTTTAAATGTCATGTATTTGATATGGTGAGATTTTGCAAAGTAAACCAAGCACTTTTGTCATGCAGATTGGAGGATGTGTTGGTTTATCAGTGTCACATCTTAATGCCAGGCGCTAATGTTCCCCTATGAAGCTAATTACAGGTTTATCTGAGAGAGCGCCTCTGTTTACCTTCTCAGACCTGTAATTAGACTCACACAAGAATCTCCCGGTGATAGCACAATCCTCTGCTCTCCTCCAGACCAATGCGTGTTCACCAGACAGGTAGCACAAGATCACATGTGGAAACAGAAAATCGTTTGGTGGTTTTAAAATCTCACAAAGCATGCAGATTAAAGGCCCCATATTACTCTATTTTCTGATTGCTGTTATAATGTAGTTTCCTCATGAAAAACATCCATTCATCCACATGTTTAACAAATAAACATTCAGTGAGTTCTTCTCTCAAACAGAAAACACTCTATTCCACCTTGTGATGTCATGTGGTGATACAGAAAGTTCTTCACTGTGTTTTTAAACTTCATACTCCTTCACTAGAATCATTTGGATTATTTCAGACCTGGAACTGCCAAAGGTAAAAGGAGCTGTTAACTTGAAAACTACCACTACATGACATCACAAGGTGGAACAGCATTTTGAGTTTTGGAGATGTAGGCAGACTAATAATAAGAGGCTACTCAAATATTTGTGCATGAAACAAAACTTTACAAAACTAAATTTTGCGTAAAATTTTGCATATAGATGCATTTTATAGTGTATCTTTTAATTATAATTTACAATTTGAATTGGGGTCACTTTCGTGATTTGAGAAAGTTTGATTAAAGTTGTGATGTGTAACAGGGCTTTTTCACAGAGATCCAATGTACTGAGAAAAAAAAAATAGACTTGCTAACATGCACTTTTCAGATCCATTGAGATTGAGTTACCACATCTCAGCTGACAACAATGGAACACATTTTGGAAAAGTTCAGAGCAAATACTTCCCATTCAGACTGTGCTATTTAACTGAACGGAAATCTGCTGCCTACTGTTTAAAGAATTTCAAATGCCACTTCATGTTTTTATAGACGAATTCTGCATGACCAGCCAGTCCTCTCTACATTCTGTTTGAATACAGAAGGGACTCGAAACGGACAATAGAGGGTGAAAAACCTCCAAATTTTAGACAATCCAACCACAGCTGCTAATTTGCTGCACGTGTTTCTCAAATGCGGAAGACATCTCCTCTCCAAAATTCTCGAAACATTCAGAACAAAATATATAACTTCTTTTACATGAGATTAGTAATAGTTTGGTGCTTCTGTTGTTGATTCTATAAAAATCCCCACTGTTTCTCAGTCATTTACATCGATTTTTCCCCTTTTTAACATGTAAGCAGCCATGTTTGTGTTTGATGCGAATGGAGCATGAATCTCTCTGATTGGTTAAACTGTCAAACACACCCTATGAAATCAGGGAGACAGGATATGACTTTAGATCCACTCGTCTTTGTAAAGTGCATTTAGAAGTACACTATATGTTACAATTTCCTTATTAAGTATAATTTGTTTTCATTTCTTTTCTTTTTTTTTATATATTCTCCACATATTCCCCACTGTCAGACTATTGATGTATGTCTGAAGTCGCACCTATGATCTTAACCTGCTTTACACTTTGCCGTTTGTGGAATTGGACAGAGCAGCTGGAGACTGTGGGACACTGTGACTGAGGACTGACCTTGTCCCACACTATCATTCACAGTTATTGAGCCGGGTTGAGGAGGACAGGTGAGAAATGCAGAGCTGCACCAGTGAGGATATATCATTGGCTAAAATTGTCTTCATATTGACCCGCTTGAAAAGAATGAAGTGATTCTGGTGGTCCGTGGCACTGATCCTGAGAGTAGGGGAGGGGCGCAGCTGCCGTCTGCCTCTGGAGCTGTGCCCACATTATTTTGGTCATGTTCACTTACACTTTTGTCATGTAATCACAGTGGAGGTGTTTGGGCATTTTCATTTTGGTGAACTGTTGCGTAAGCCAGAAAAATTCTTTGCATTTTATATACGACCTCCTGTGTATAGCAGAGATATATTTACTATATTTCTATTTTTATTATTTTTTCTTGTACATACACATTCATTATGTCTTATCTGACACCAGTCCTTTTTTTTTGCTACTTATTTTGATTTTATATTACCAATTATATTTGCCCTCTTTGTTACTATAATATATTGTGATATGAAAGCTACTGTGTCCAAGTAATTTCCTTTGTGGATCAATAAAGTTTGTCTCTTTAAGAACTAATTAGCTGCAAATGTTGTTGAATAGGACTCAAAACAAGTGTGTTTTTACATTGCCATAAAAATCAACGTATTACACTTTGAGCTTTATTACACTTGTAATAAACATACATATGGTCACATTTTGGTCACAGTTACACCTTCAAGGCATTCAAAGCGCTTTACATCAAAGAACCATTCATGCATTCACAAACACACACACACACACACTCATACACCAGTGAACACAGACACTGGGAGTGAGGTGGGTTAAGTGTCTTGCCCAAGGATACAACAACAGTGTTCATCAGTGGGAGCTGGAATTGCACCGCCAACCTATTGGTCAAACGCTCTACCAATTGAAGTACTGTCACCCTATCTCTTATATCTCTTATTTGACATCACCTTTTATAATGAAATGTGGTTAGTAAAGTTTTATTATTATCATTTATAGCACACTAAACACTAAAGCATTTAAGATGGTACTTTACAATGACTCTGGAATAAATATGCATTTTAGTGCTGTACTTAAATATTATCATAAGGGGCATTTGAACCGCGCTTAATCTGACCCGTCCCCCCCAGACCTGTTTGCCTTGGGTGACCCTAACAGGGGCATAAAGCCCCTGAAAACATAGCTCCCGGGATCATTCGGGCACTCAAACTCCTCAACCACATTAAGGCGGCAGTTCTTGGAGGGGCACCTTATGATGAGTTCAAGAACGAGGTCAGTTACATCACCCAGATTGGCATCACTGTGGCCCCACCCTGGAGCCAGACCTGGGGTGGGTGCTTGACCTCCCCTCACAGGGTCCATCCAGGCATAGCCCGAACGAGTGACATGGGGTCGTCCTCCCACGGACCCACCACCCGTAGGAGAATCCGTAAGAGACCGGTGCAAAGAGATCTGGCAGTTGAAGGCGGGGGCCTCGACGACCGGATCTCCGGACATTCAAACTGGCTCTAAGGACATGGAATGTCACCTCGCTGGGGGAAGGGGGAGCCTGAGCTTGTGCGGGAGTGCGGGTTGTTACCAACTAGATATAGTCGGCCTCACCTCCACGCACAGCTTGGGCTCTGGAACCCAACTCCTTGAAAGGGGCTGGACTCTCCATTTCTCTGGCATTGCCCGCAGGGAGCGGCGGTGGGCTGGTGTGGGCCTGCTCATTGCCCCACAGCTCAGCCACCATGTGTTGGAGTTCACCCTGGTGAACAAGAGGGTCGCATCCCTGCGTCTTCGGGTCAGGGACAGGTCTCTCACTGTTGTGTTGGTCTATGGGCCAAACAGCAGTGCAGTGTACCGGGTCTTCTTGGAGTCCCTGGGAGGGGTACTAGACAGTGCACCTAACCTGGGACTCCGTTGTTCTACTGGGGAACTTCAACACCCACGTGAGCAATGACAGCGACACCTGGAAAGGGGTGATCAGGAGGAAAGGCCTCCCTGATCTGAACCCGAGCGGTGTTCTGTTATTGGACTTTTGTGCTAGTCACAGTTTGTCCATAACGAACACCATGTTCGAGCACAAGGGGGTCCATCAGTGCACGTGGCACCAGGACACCCCAGGCCAGAGTTTGATGACTGACTTTGTTGTCGTGTCATCTGACCTTTGGCCACATGTCCTGGAAACTCGGATGAAGAGAGGGCCAGAGCTGTCAACCGCCACCACCTGGTAGTGAGTTGGGTCCGCTGGCGGAGGAGAAAGTCAGAAAGACCTGGCAAACCCAAGCGTATAGTGAGGGTCTGTTGGGAACGTCTAGCAGAGCCCTCTGTCATGGGGACTTTCAACTCACACCTCTGAGAGAGCTTCTCCCAGATTCCAGGGGAGGCTGGGGACATGGAGTCCGAGTGGGCTTTGTTCTCGGCCTCTATTGAGGCTATCCTATCCCTGACCGGAGCAGGAGCTGTGTTCGCATTGTCGGAAGTAAGTCAAACCTGTTCCCAGTGCATGCTGGACTCCACCAGGGCTGCCCTTTGTCATTGGTTCTGTTCATGTTCATTGTATTTATGGACAGAATTTCTAGGCGCAGTCAGGGGCCGGAGCGGGGCCAGTTTAGGGACCACAGGATCTCATCTCTGCTGTTTGCAAATGATGTCCTAATGGCTCCATCGAGCCAGGACATGCAGCATGCACTGGGGCAGTTTGCAGAAGAGTGTGAAGTGGCTGGGATGAAAATCAGCTCCTCCAAATCCGAGGCCATGGTTTTCGACTGGAAAAAGGTGGCTTGCCCTCTCCGGGTGGGTGGTGAGTCCTTGCCTCAAGTGGAGGAGTTCAAGTATCTCAAGGTTCTAAGGGGAGGATGGCGCGTGAGATTGACAGGCGAATCGGTGCAGCGTCTGCAGTGATGCAGTCGCTGTATCGAGCCGTCTTGGTGAAGAGGAAGCCGAGCTGAAAGGCTAAGCTCCCAATTTACCGGTCAATCTACATTCCTGCCCTCACCTATGGTCATGAGCTTTGGGTAATGACTGAAAGGGCAAGATCGCGGATACAAGCAGCCGAAATGAGTTTTGTCCGCAGAGTGCCTGGGTGCTCCCTTAGAGACAGGGTGAGGAGCTCAGTCACATGGGAGGCGCTTGAAGTAGAGCCGCTGCTCCTCCACGTCGAGAGGAGCCAGCTAAGGTGGCTCGGGCATCTATTCCGGATGCCTCCTGGATGCCTCCATGAGGAGGTATTCAGGGCATGTCCTACCGGAAGGAGGCCCTGAGGAAGACCCAGGACACACCGGAGGGACTATGTCTCCCCAGCTGGCCTGGGAACACCTCGAGGTCCCCCTGGAGGAGCTGGAGGAAGTGTCTGGGGTGAAGGAACTCTGCTCCCTGCTTAGACTGCTGCCCCCGCAACCCGACTCCGGATAAGTGGAAGAAAATGGATGGATGGACTTAAATATCACATTTTGTACAAAACGCTAGTTATTTTCCCCTTCTGTCAATTACCTTGCAGCTGTCTGAACTGAACAATCTTTAGGTATGATTAAATGGAATTTCTCAAGTGTGAAAAATCCATCAGCTTTACTCAGAAATCCAAATATCTGCACATTTGTTTCCATACACTGTAATTACATGAAAGAAATCAACTCAGACACTCAAATACTCCTGTTTTAAACTCAGCTCCTTCTTTATAAAGTCAATGTTTTTCAGAGTCACATCTATATAATAAACCAACCCCTCCTCAGACCTCCTCAGAGTGTGAAACAGAGATGCTGCTCTGCCAGGTGCACAGTCATATATGACGTGAGCCACCTAAATCAAGAGGATGAAGGCTTTGAGGCTATATTAAGAAGCTAATATTGGGGTTTAGGACTGGCAGTGTCCTCATTTCACCAAAACAAACCTGAAGATGTTCAAACGTACTCTTAGGAACAAAATCTTGTCTTGACAGATTTCAGTACTGACTTTTACAATTTAAAACAATTATAAAACATTCCACAAGGAGGAGCTACAAGTAAGTCTACTTTTTGTGCAATTGTGCCAGTCCCCGGCCAGGTTAAGTAGTGTATCTAATCATTTAATGAAATGATTATCAAACTGCTGATGCACTTTCACATTTTAAAAGTTATTTACCACTGCAAACTAAATTAAATTAATTGGTACCTACTGTATAATCCAGTACAGTCTAGTCTGTTCAGGTCCGACTATGCTTCTGTTATGTGACATAGGCCAAAATCTCAAGGACTGAGCTGGCAGTGCTTGAAAATCAGTACCACTTTATAATAAATACACATTAATTAGCCACAAAGGTTTATTAAAAATACACTGCTTAACTTTTCTGCTGGAGGGTCCGCTACCTATTGTCACCATGAAGGTGTTATTGCTTTGCCTGGAATGTTCCGTGGTTTGACTTTAAACATATACCATTAAACATATACCATTTATTTATTACAATTTATTATGCTCAAAAATACATTTTTTTCCCTGTGAATAGTGGCAACTCTCCACAGATCTGAATTGTAATGTAGCGTAGTGCTGTAACCCGTTCTTGTTCCCTCATGATAGGTTTAATCTATACTGTGGAACATTCTAAACAAAGCAATAACATTCCCATGGAGACAAACAGGTGGTGGACCATCCACCAGAAGGGAGACTAGTGGGAGGCTTAATAACTACTTAAGAAAGGAGTTAGATCTTGTAATTGGGGTATAGTTACTAAACCTCATTCTTTATAAACTATTTGTTTATTATGAAGCGTCTATATTAATATTAAAAGTGTAGTTATTATAAAAACAAAAGTAATTTTCTATATTTTTCTATCTATCTATCTATCTATCTATCTATCTATCTATCTATCTATCTATCTATCTATCTATCTTATCATTCATGCATGTCTGTATCTATCAGTCACTAAAGTCCATGTAATCCATTTGACAAAGCTACAAACAGCAGAGCTAACTTAACACTGCTCTGTGGATATTTGCTGTTTATTCTGGTGTCTCTGCTCCACTGGCCCCGCTGATACGAGAGGCTGCAGACTTGAGCTGTGGCCACCATCACCGCTCCACTCCGCACTGCTGATCTTCACTCAATATAACTGCAAGACACATGCCCACACCCACCACAGAGGCTGCATCCAGGGAGGATCAGACCAGCTCTATAAAGCACATATGAGGTAAATGAGAACAGTCTGGAGAGGGACTTGAACGGATGAATGAGCTACAAACTCTGGTGACACTAAGTTGATCTGCAGTGCTTGGAAGCTGCTAATTAAAAGTAGGCAAATAAGCAAAGTCATTTCAGCATGAAAACATAAGTAATTCACAAAACTTGAAAAACTGTTGCTGTAAAATAATGTAAAATGTTTTATTATGAATTTGTCTTCTGTGTTTGAATTTTTCCATTAACCCAACCATTAACCTAATGACGTGCCAAATTTTATTCTCTGGCTTTTAACATTATGTTTGTTGTGTGGTTCTATATGTGTAGGTGTTTTTTTTTTTAATTTATACATATGTTCCCATTTTATTTTAGTAGTACTTATTATTGTAAATAGGACTGGTACAGTGTAATAGAGCTTTATTTTATTTTACAATCTTTTTGTTTGTATTATGCAGCCTTTTGGAAACTGTTTTGGAAAAAGATCTCCTACATAAATATTATTTCCTTTTTCCAACATTGTCACACCATATCCTCTTACAGTGCACTAAGCATTTTGATTTGACTGACATCTTCCTCTTTCGTCATTGAGACTCGAGACAGAGTTTTCTGTAGTGTAACCTCTATAGCAGACTTACAGCATTTGTAAATGATAGCCTTCTGTATGTGCCATTATAAGAGATTTACTTCAACATCCTTGACCAATTTGTTTGCGTTTGAAGGGAACTCATAACAAGCCCATCTAAAAGAATGGAGCCTCATCCTTTTATGTATGCTCTATGGTGCTTACTGGCCGCTGTGTACGGGCTCTGTTTTGTAAAATGCCATGTGACCATAAATCCTCCATAAATCCACAAGGCCAATTAAGAGGCTCGACAGAGAGCCCTGCACAGAGCTGTGTTTGGACTAGACACAATTTGAATAAAGCAAGGATTTCAGCTGAGACGGGTCAATGCAGTCTCTCATGAAATCCTCTAGATGTTTGTATATGTCTCTGTGGCTCCCTGACATCACAGGTACAAATGTTACACTGTAAAAGATGTAAAACTGAAGAATAAAGGTGGAAAAATCTAAAATAAATCAATAAAAATAGGGATGCACCAGTCTGATACTGGTATAGAATATCAGTGCTGATACTGAAAAATGTACTGGATCGGATCTCGGCATCTAAATATCGGTTCAGTTGATACCATGATTGGACATGTGAATTGATGAAATAAGACAATTTACTGGTCGTAGTTGGCCCATTATGTATTTATACAAAATTTTTACTTATACAGAGCTGTTCTGTAATTACTTTAGAGATAAATAACTGCTACTAAAAATACCCCTACTAAAAATAGTAAAACGTGTATTACTAAATAAAACAATCTATTGAAATTATACTAGGTTTCGTCTTATTATTTAAGATGATTTAAGCTCACATATATAGGTAATATATAGGTCCTTACTTTTAAGGGCTGTTTTTCATAGTTTGAACAAATAAGGGGCTTTGCTGAAAGTTTTACAGAATTTTGACAGCAAACAACAAAAAATAAATATATTATATGTTATGTTATACTGTACTGTAGCTTGTAACAAGATCACTGAAAGCCCATTAACACCAGTGGTTTAGTGTCTTAAAGACCACCGGTAAAACAGTACAAAATATAGGTTAAAAAACTTAACCACCGAGATGATTTCTGCAGTGACCTGTCAAAACCTTCTCTGCAGATATGCACTGGAAGGCAGACTTTCTGAATTAAAATGGAAATGTGGAATCCAGATAACATTGGAAAGATTGTCAAAATATACATAGACTTGCCAGAATACATGGTAAAGAAAAGTAAGGAGGTTAACGCTTTAAAAATAGACTAGCTAGATATATGAGATAAGTATTTCAAACTTTAAAGAGCATATTATGCTATTTTCTGATCTATGTTATAATGTTGTTTCCTCATCAAAAACATATCTGGAGTTGAATTACCAGTCTATACTAAACAAAAGCTAAAAGGTAGCCGTTTACTTCCACTTCATGACATCACAAGGTGGAACAGAGCATTTTGAGCTTTGGAGATAGTTCAATAAAAGGTTACTCAAATGTGTGAATGTAACAACATAACTCCAGGTATGCTTTTGAGAAGGTAACAGCGTTCTAACAAGTTGAGCATATAATTCTGTAGTAAACTAAGTGCCCCCTATTTGAATTATGATGCTACTGCAGTTGTAGACCATGCTCTACTGCAAATTTGTCTCTGTATGCTTATAGTCCCCCATCCTCTGCATACTGACAAAATGATGTACATGTCAATGAACTACAACTCTGCTCTCAATGTAAAATAGTCCAAACTCCCAAACCCACATTGCAAGGAACTGTACTTTTGAATCACTTTTTAAAACTTTTCCAGTCCTTTGCAATGGCCCCATTTATCACATTATCCTGTCTAGACTCCAATAAGACTGCTAGTTTTCATCTAAATGTCAAGAGTCATGGAATATAGTAAAATACCCTTGCTCTGTTTACTCGGGTTCTGTTAGCAGCTAAAGTAGCGACCTTCCTTCCACAGTTCTTTTGACACACTCTGTATTGACAATGTGGCCCTGATGCTTTTAGACATTTTCATATTCTGCTACGTGCGACTAAAGGTGCAGCAAACAAAAGACAGCTAATGGTGTTTTTATTATACATTTCATTGAATCAAGTAAGCTATTCAAGCAATCCTGAAGGCCAGCAGTGAATGGGGCCGTTTGCAGTATAGTCCCACTGATGTGTTCCATGTAAATAGACTGACCTTGAATGGACCAAGTTTTATAGGGCATCTGAATGTGTGTTTTTAAATTGTGTGAATTATCGTGTTTCATATAATTATGTAAATGCTTAAATCTGGGGAACCAAACTTTATTTCCTGATGAGGAGTTATAAGAGGAATAAGATGAAGAAGGGCCGATCACCACTTCATATACTGCTGTGTATACGCTTTAAAAGGTGCACTGTGTAACTTTTCTGGTGGAGGGTCCGTCACCTCCTTCTCTCCATGGAGAAATTGCCTGGAATGTTCCACAGTATGGCAGCACACTTATTTTTCTACAGAGACAGCAGGTGAGGTTAGGTCATCTGTCTGATCTGTGGAGAGGCGAGCATGTTTTTAGGTCAATAAAAACACATATTATTGAGTAAATGCAAGATGGATACATTTAATGCCATACCAGGATATTCCAGACAATAAAATTCCCAAGTTGACAAGCAGGTGGAGGACCTTCCAGCAGAAAAGTTTCACAGTGCACCTTTAAGAATTAATTACACCTTTATTTAAGAATATATAAATAAATAAAAATGAGGCAGTCTCTAAAAATCATCATACTAATGCAATAATTAGAGAAGTGCAGGGTTTGCCCACCATGCCTATGAGTGCGTACTGTTGATGTGCCCTTAAGCAACACACTTGAATGTAGCATGTAAGTATAAAAATATATATAGTAAAATGCAACATCATGTCAAATTCATTGTGATTTAACATATAAATTTATAATACTACAGAGTTATTGCCCGTTAATAGTTGCTATTTTATATCTGCCATTTATTTATCGCAGCTCATTTACTGTACATCTATAATAGCTTTGTGGGCATAATCTTGCTTTAGGGTTATTGCGTCTGTGAAACAAATTGCTTCAGTATTATTGTTTATCATCTATATTTTCTTCAGCAATATATCACGCTTCAGAATATGTTAGAGACTGTCAGACTGTCTTCACTTTTCAGCTCAAATGCACAGAAAACTTATGGATATGTAGGAAAGAGGCAGCTGTAAATCCCGGGTCTCACGAAGCACTGGACTGTTGGTGTCACAAAAGAAGGATGCACAACTTAGATTTGTTTCTGTGATCAGCGAGGCAGGACACTGTGTATCATTAAATATTTCAGTTGGAGTCGTAGAGCTCAGAGAGATGGATCCTAGGGCTGACTTAAAGTTGCAAGCCATTGTTCTGTAATTTTAGAGAGTAAGACCTATTTTACCCATTTAAGGTCCTATATTATTAAAAAAAAAAAAGGATTCTTGTGAGTTTTAGGCCATGTTAGAATGTTGTTACCTCGTCAAAAACATACCCAGAGTTGTGTTTTGTTTCATTTGTGTAATCCTGCATTATTAGTCTGTCTGATGTCATGCGGTGGTAGTTTTCAAGTTGATGATTGCCTTTTATCTTTATTTCAATAGAGATTGACAATTCCAGGGCTGAAACTATCTATGTTATTCTAGTAAAGGTGTACGGAATTTAAAAACATAGTGGAGCTATATTACAACATGACATAACGAGGTAGAACAGAGCGTTTTCTGTTTGAGAGAAGAACTCAGCCAAAATATGCAGGGTTTGTGTGCTACATCAGAAAATCGTGTAATATGAGCCGTTTAATGGTAAATTAAATCACACAATAAGTAGAGAGAAATTCACCACATAGGTCAGTATTAATTTCATCACCACATATTTTTTTACCTGCATCATAATTTCATAATGTTTAATTAAGTTACACATCTGTGAATTCACCGTTTGGGAATTTTATGACAAAATACAACGTAATCAATATGAAAATCTGGCTCCTGTCATTTGGCCTCATGTCATTATCTGAAAACTACCCATAGTCATACAATAATACCACATTTATAAAACAATATATTGGGAAAGAAAAAAAAGCATTGAAATTCCTAACCCATGTTCTGCATAATTATTTAACCTTTTCGATGCTCTAGCTGATGTAGGTGGAGGTTACCAGATGTGTAGCTTCGTTCACAGCTGCTAAAATGAAGGGGGAGTGTGTCCATTATAATGCATATGTTCTTGTCAAAACCCCAGGCACGTCTTTGCTCTGGAGAAGTGAGACTCTTGGCACAAAACATGGGAGTCAGATGTAAATGTCGACATAATCCCACATGCAACAAAGGTGTCACCAAGTTTGCCATTAGAATTGTTCTACTGAATGTGAACACTACAGTAGCCAATTATTTTTCTAACAGTTTGCTATGGTGTCTGTGAAAATATACATTAAAATAGAACGTGACATCATAATATAATGAAACTATAATAACTGCAAGTAGAGGCTGTTTGGATGTGAGGAACACATTTTTCATACCTAAAGGTGCTCTATGTAACTTTTCAGGGGAGGGAGGATCTAGCTGGTTGTTTCCATGGAAATGATATTGCTTTGTGTGGAACTTTTTGACAGTATAGCTGTCTTATCTACTTTTTTCTTCTTTCAATAAAAAAGAAACTTAAAAATAACTGAATAAAGGCAAGATAGGTATGTTTAATGCCATATTTGAGACTTTATTATTAGTCTGTCTGCATCTCCAAAGCTCAAAATGCTCTGTTCCACCTTGTGATGTCATAAGATTAATTTTCAAGCTAACAGCTACATTTTGCCTTTGGTTCAATAGAGAGAGGCAATTCCAGGTCAGAAATTATGAAGGTGTATGGACACAGCCTAAATATGCAGGATTTGTGTGTCAAATATGTGTGAATGAAACAAAATACATGTAGTATTACAGGCTGACCCATGAAACTGTGAGAAGCACCTGCCTCACTGTTGCCATGGTATGGAACTTTAAGAAGGAAATTTTCACCAAACCAAGTAGTTAGGCTTGTAGTTAGGCTAGATGCCGTCTTTGACTGTGGAACTTAAATTAAGATTGATAAGAGGTTTGTGTTCTGCAAGCAGAGACATTCTTTAACTTTTCTTACACAAAGCTCACACAAAGAGATATACAAGATCTACAGCGTTTCTCCTACAAAGAAACCAACTGACGGAAGTAAATTCAGATAAAGTAGCCATAACCAAGGCACAGATAAAAGACACTGCTCAAACAATCAATCAATAATCACTTTCTCCACAGAAAGAAGGATGGTGTAAACTGTTGTTGTGAATATTGTCAATGTTGTTTAAATATTGATCTGTAAATGTCATGTGAATATTTTTTATTTGTGTAAAACTGTTTATGGTTAATGCACAAGTGAGATCACAGACCTCTCCTCATCCCCCACGCAACTTTAGCCAAGTCACACTCATGGCTTCACCTCATTGGTTTAGCCTTCCCCTGCTAAAATTTAAATGGGTGGCTACGGACTGGATATAGACTATTATCATTGAGCAGACCCGGCTCAAAGACGCAGTTCAACCAAGGAGTTCAACAATGGAGTTTGACCAGAGAGGACAGAGAAACAGGGAGAGGCAGAGCAGCTCCTTATCTTCTCTGCTGGACAAAGAACATTCCAGAGAGACAATGCCCGAGAAGTTAAAACTTCCAGTTCTCTCTTCCAAATTTGTGCCCATCTTTTGACGTATTCACTGTTTTACTGTAGCTAAACTGACCAAAAGCACTGCTTTCATATTTTTCAAAATTTAATCTGTGACCAGTGCTGTTCTGACATCATGGACACTATTAAGGTGTCTTCTGCTCCTCTGTAAACAGAGGATACAAGCGTTCCTTCAGCCTGACACTGCCTGAGCCTGGAGTTATTTAGATCACGTGGCCTCCATCCGTCTCAGCTTGTTTGATTCTTCAGACTTCACGCCCTGAGGACTTCAGGCCTCCAAACCATGGAGGACAACACCGTAACGAACATCTCCACTCTCCCTGGTCGCACATATCACAGATTGGCTTAACTGATCAACTTAGACTCAACACATAATTTAAGATAACTCTTAAAGTTTTATCTAATCTCCAATCTTTTGACACCAGTCTAGAGTAGCCTACACACATTTGCATATTTAATACACAAATACTGTCTGTGGAACTTGGTCAATAAATATTCATAAACCACAGTTTGTTTTGGTGAATAGTGATGTTATTGATATGGGTCACTGATATGGACAAGAATTTATGAACCTTTAGAACAATTGTTTAAATAAATAATTCATTCATTCATTCATTAACTTAGATAAATGATTATACTGGATTGGTAATATTTCTCAACATTTGTAGAGTGGTGCCCCAAAACTCTACTTCTAGTCAAAGCCAAACACTCACAAAGGCCATGTGAGTCCTGCTTTAACTTAGAACTTAGAACTAACTTTTAAATTCCAATCTTTAATATCAATTACCCCCTTAATAACTACTACACACAACTTCGGGTGTATTTGTGATGAGAAAACATTATAACACAGATCAGAAAATAGCGCACTTTAAAGAACAAATCACTATTAACGAAAATAAACTGAGGTTAAAATAATAATACATAATACATACCCACATAATTCTTTAGGGAAATTGAGACACTTATTTAGATTTCCTCTTGGACAGACTCCACCTCAGTATCCACTAAATTGTTTCGAAATGGTGCGTTATGATAATGCACAAAGAGCTGTCTGTGTGGGATTTCTCTGATTACACAAAGGTCAGAGTTAAAAAAAAAAAAAAAGAAATTAAAACATTTATTGAGTAAAATACAAACACACTGTGATGAAGATGCTGGGAAAAATCATCAACGCCAATGCTATGCCAATGCGAGGAGCCCACCCACACACAGTTTCATTATTAAAACTTTATAACATTACGTATTGATTCAAGCCTGCTGTTTGACTCCCCTACCGGGTCAAAGGTCAAGATTACCACGCGTATTGTAACTGCTCGTCATTACGCGCTGCTCTTGTGGCGTTGAGCACTCTCTGATGTAACATTTGAAAATCTCATCCACAAACACAGAAGCAGCATTTGGCTCCAGTCCCAGAACAGAAAATACAATAGAGGAGGCGCACTACTGACACCTCACAGACAATAGGCTTCACTGTCAACACTAATCCAGTGTGGCTTTACAGAGCACCTCCCAGATGCACGCATTTCAATGCTATCTGTCCAATCAGGCTCAGGCAGGTAACATGAGTGAGGAGATCATAATAGAACGGGATGAAGAGCTGTTAGTGATCTTCAATCATTCAGCAGTACAAGCCTAAATAAACCGGGATCATAATGCTTCTTGTTTATAGCAGTGTTTTCTTAGCTAATTTATTTTATGGATAAATTATAACTCACCACTCTCCACTCACTAATCCTGGGTCTCAATGCTACGCCTGTACATATGTCAAAGTAATCATGTGCAGTCGGTGGTTTTCAGACTCTAGAGTGTGATTATGTCATACTCCCAGATGGGGGCAAAAGGCAGTTTTCCTTATTGATCACATTGAACTTTGACATGAAATATCCAAAAAGTGAATTCACAAATGTTGAACCTGATCATTTCTATGACTGACGAGACCCAAGAACTCACTGTATTACAACAAAGATTTTGCAAGCATTTTAACAATTCTACAACTCACGACTCTCTACTCACTAATCCTGGTTCATAGTGCTACACCTGTCACAATAACACAGTTTAAAATCTGATATATTGATTAAAAAAATATAGATGATAAACGATAATACTGAAACAAATTTATGTCACTGATGCAACAAGCCTAAAGTAAGATTATACACTTTTCTAAATGTACCATATAATTAAAATATTCAATGCAAATATATAGATACAATAACATTAAAATTACAACTAAATTTACTAAAGACAAATTTATTACTATATTATTAAATGTTTTTTGGGGTTTTTTTTACATTATATGTGTATTGCCTTTGCAGCACAGGAAATAGCCCTTTAAATTGATTGCACAATTAAAATGAAGTGTTCTTTATTACAGCTGAAATAATAAACCAATTGATTTTATGGTGAGTTAAGTTAATTAATTTTTCACACAAGCATTTCTTTTGTGCTTTTACCTAACAGTATGAATCAACCTGGCCTGAATTTTAAAAGGCAAAAGTCTTTAGATCTCAAAGAACAGAAAATGTTTGAAGATATTAAGGACACAAATACAGTCTTTTTTTTAATATATAAAAGATACTGTAGTGTATTTGCACCATGTCTCATCTCTACAACAACATCTTCACCGACACAAGTAACTTCTAAAAGTTCAGTTATGATTTAAGCTGAATATATATATATATATTTTTATTAATTAACTAAAGCAATATTAAAGGTCCTATATTAAACTTAAACTGCTCTGTTCCCCCTTGTGATGGAGTGGTAGTTTTCAAGGTAACAGCTACTTTTTATCTTTAGTTCAGTAGAGATGGGCAATTCCAGGTCTGAAATTAATGATTCTAGTAAAGGTGAAGTTTAAAACACAGTGGGGCACTTCCTCTATTACTACATGACATCACAAGGTGGGACAGAGCGTTTTCTGTTTGAGAGAAGAACTCCGCCTAAATACGCAGGTTAAACGTGTGAATGAAACAAAGCATTCAAGGTATGTTTGTGATGAGGAAACAGCATTATAACATAGATCAGAAAATGGTATAATATGAGCCCTTTAGGCTAAAAAAGAATTCTATCACAGAGACACTGGTCCAATTATAGAACAAAAAAGTTAATGAAAAACCTTTTTAGTTTTCTCTAAGTTCCTCCATTCGTTTGCCTCCCATCCAACAGCAGATCCGCTCACATTCTTGTCTCGGGGGGGCCACTGCATTTGTTCAAATACGTTTATTGTCATATAAATGTTTCTGATTTTACCGCTTTGCGCACAGACATGGATTAAATCATTAACACACGGGGAGGATGACTGCACGACCTGCATTTGTCCCGCACAAGTGACTGATATGCGCCATGAGCGCACAGAGCAGGATGTGTAGGTCTGTACAGAGCAGTACTCCTGTGCATTATTACAGCCCCGAGCTGTCAATGAATGTGCGCGCTGATCTCTGTCAGAGTCCAGCCGCTCCACGGCTCTGTGCACAGTTTTCTATGGTTCTGATGATAGCCTACCTACTGGCGACTAACTTTATAAACTAATCAACGAGGCACAATGGAAATAATTTGGTCACGAAATTAAATGGAGCTAATGACAGGAAGGGTAGGAGGACGTGAGGAAATCCAACATCACAGCATTAGGACCACAGACAGGGTAAGAAAACACACTTTAGGACAACACTGTAAACGGCCTCATGTGAATGAGCAGCTTTTGTACAGATCCAGATCAAACCAAACTATAGAGCAGTGCTAAGCCAATACAGGAAATGGGTGAGGGGTTGTGGTTTGTTGCGGGAGGGCATCTGGATGGCACACGAACATCCCGCATGGCACATACTATGAATGTTAAGCATT
Source organism: Taenioides sp. WSHXM2023 (assembly GCA_029959045.1). Lineage (NCBI taxonomy): Eukaryota > Metazoa > Chordata > Actinopteri > Gobiiformes > Gobiidae > Taenioides > Taenioides sp. WSHXM2023. Next base: position 12,957,662 of record CM057101.1, on the reverse strand, counting down.
TATCATCCTAATATTTTTCTAAATAAAAGAAGCCTTGAGCATGTTACATGTTTTTCAGTGGACTAGTTTGATTTTTATGATTCTGGCAATTCACTGAACACACCACACCACGCCCTCAGTCTGCTCCACTCCCTCCGATATTCAGGCACGGCACACCTCTGGTTTAGAGCTCCACGCTCCACGCTAAGATCAGGGGCAAGGTAGGGCCCAGTGTCTGAAAGCAGGATCTCTAGCATGCAGAAAAACACTACAACATTAACAAACTCCAAAGTTAATAATTTCTCTCATTTCTAACTCTGGTGTTGTAAAACCATGGCGACAGTGACACTAATTCCCCCTATAGCGCTGGCTGAGTGTGTCCTCTCTAATGTGATGGGGGCAGTGGAGTGGGGAGCTCTGTATCACGGTGCCAGTTTGCCTGAGATAAGTGCACGATGCTGGGCACGCACTTCGGCCCGCTCCCCTCACAATCTCTTAAGAAGTCAAACACAGCAGTACGTGTACACAGCCAGCCAGCCATGCAGATAACAGGGAGAGCAGCTGCGGATTTGAGAGCAAAATTAGACAATAAAGAAACTGAGAAGGAAGAGGAGGAGGTGTGAGGGTTATGCTTCGGACTCAGGGCAGGTGCTGTGTTCTAAAGGGAATTTCAATGATGAGGTGTTTCTTGTTACTATTATTAATCTTTGAGTAAAATATGTAAAAAAAAGAGATGATCCTAGAAGTGAGCTAATTTGACTTTTTTGGTCATTTTCTTAGCTTTGAAATGGCAAAGTTTGAGTCTTCTCTAAATCATAGACCGTATAAAGAAGTGGCGAAATTATAGCCAAGTTCCATATTAGGAATAGGAATTTATTAACTAATTAGGTATTAAAATAGATAAATAAAAACACCAGGATCGTGTAGAGTGTGTTAATATGAACATTTTAAGACCAAAATGACGACACTCACTGCAGCAGTTACAGAGAGAGGGGTGACAGTATTCCAATGTAAGTCTATTGGAGTCAGGGACTGGGAATTCTCCTTAAGAACTACCAGATCTGTGGGAAGGCAAGCTATGAAATCACTTGTAATTTTATAAATGTAAGGTAGAGCTGTTTAGTGTCATATTGTGGAACATTCTAGGCAGAGCAATGACATCTTCATAGAAACAAGCAGGTAGTAGTAATAATAATAATAATAATGCCAATCTGCGCCATCGACTCCTCTGACCACCACCATTACTCACGCACACACCACTTTCATACTAGGCAATGTGAGTGAAGTACCTTGCCTAAGGACACAATGACAGTTTTTGTGACTGGCGCCCCACTGTGGCACCTGATTTTCCCAGTGGTCTCCCATCCAAGTACTGACCAGGCCCGGCCTTGCTGAGCTTCTGAGATCTGACAGGATCAGGTTTTTGACAAGCCGGTATGGCCAAGTGACGGACACCAACCGAAACATTACATAATGCACCTTGGAAATATCACTTCCATCATATATACTGTAATTAATGAAATGACAAGCCACAGAGCTATTAGCATAATGATTAAATTTCCCTGCAGCATGCATCGTTAATTTGATATTGTTTAAATGAACGCAAACAGAGGAGTGTTTGTTAAACATACAACACAATAATGTTTGATTAGTGAGTGTGGGCATAGGATTAATTCAAACCAAATTACATCACCTTGGTTTCACTGACTCAGGAAAAATAATGTGTTATATTAATCTCATACATCTACATTAAAGTCATGGAAATTAATACTCTATGTATTTTCTGACACTTTAGTTGTTTTGTGTTTCAAACCCTCTAACAAACATATTTATTATTTAATGTGTGCATAGAATGTGCCTAGACTAGTGGACAAACTCAGCAGGAAGAAAGGCTTAAAGGTCCTATATTACGCAAAATTGACTCTAATGAGCGTTAGGCCATGCTATAATGTTGTCACCTCATCAGCTACCTTTTGCCTTTAGTTTTGTACAGATTGATAATTCGGGGGCTGAAATCATCTAAATTATTCTATTGAAGGTGTATGGAGTTTAAAATGACAGTGGAGCACTTCCTGTATTACCACATGACATCACAAGGTGGAACAGAGGGGTTTTTTTTAGAGCGTTTTCTTACTCCGGGTATGTTTTTGATGAGGAAACAACATTACAGCATACATCACAAAATAGTGTAATATGGACCCTTTAAATTGCAATAACTTAACATTGTTAAAGCACAAGCGGAAAAAGGCCACAATATATGACAATAAATTCAGATTTCATTAGGGTTCAGCAGTCTATCTTTTTATGACCCAAGATGACACATCGTAAAAAATCCCACTGTCCCTTATTTAAAGTGTAATATAGTTTTAAATCATTATTATTACACTTTATTTACCTAGTCCTTAATTAAGCTATCACCTATACCCGTAATGAGTGATTGAGTATTTAAATGTGTTATGCTAGTGTGGTTTCACTCACTTTCTAGCTTTAGTTCATTTGTATGCAGTCATTCTCAGAGCTGCCCAAAGAGAGCAGAGGTCCACACAACGGTTACTCCAAGAGGCTCCATTTGGAATATTTTCAAAGAGGATGCAACTAAACTGAGATCGGTACAGACAGATTAATGCTTTGGTATTTTCACAAAGGAAGCCTGCATTAAGTTCAAAGGGGTAACTTGTTATCCTAACACACATGGGAGAGGCGTATCATGTGCAGCAGGAGTCTATGCCTCCAGTATTGACATTTTTATAGACTGCTCCTATTGATCTGTGTAAAATGTAGTGAGTTTAATGAAGAAAGAGCTGGTTCATGCCAGGGTTGTGGCAACATTGTGGATATCGAAAAGGATGTGTTCATAAAAGTTTTTTATGCTATTTTGTGTTGAGGTTTCATTCTCACAACATTTTTAGTTGTTTTGTTTCTTTTTACATAAGATTTGATCATCCAGAAAGATGAATAGTTACTAATACATGAGACACAGTATCTGTTAAACTGTATTTACTATAGCCTGAGACCTAACTTTTTATTATTATTATTATTATTATTATTATTATTATTATTATTATTATTACAATACCATTTGATTTGAGCAGAGACTATCAAATTAATATAGAACTGACCCATGGCTTGTGCACTTAAAAGCTGCTCAGTAGAAGTCCAGATTTTTTACCTGTGACACAACAATCCGGGCAAAATTCAAACAGGGAATTTTTGAGTGCTGAGAGAATAAAACTTTGGATTAATAAAAACAAGAGTGAATAATGCAAAGCACAACTCCAGTATGTATTTGATATGGGGATAACAATACAACATGGCCAGTTTTGCATAATATTTGTCCTTTAAGCTTGAACCAATAACTATTCCAAACAGCCTCTCTTATTACAAACATAAGGCCTGATCAATTTATGGAACCATTTTAAGTATAGAGCAACTGCTTTGTTTACAAGTAAAATCTTCTACACTGAAACTCACTTTATATGATGTTCTGGAGGTGAAGTAGCAGACATTACCACAGTGGTGCAGGTTAAGCAATGGCCCTGGAGACAGTGCTGTGCAGGCTCAAGTCAGATTCTCAGCCTAATTATGTGTGTAATATGTTGTCAGAGGAATTGTCTCTAAAGAGTCTGATCTCACCTCTCCCCTGTCGCAGCCCCAGGATTTCATCTGTTAATTGCCGCAGTAAGACCCTGTACTAATGTGCCTGTGACTTATGCAGTGACTAATGTACACGGAGAGATGTCAGGAAGTGCCTAATGTCATGCGTCGTTGGATTATACAGAAATAGCACTAAAACAAAGGATTCTTTTACAGATTAATTCCTCAATCAAAGAGAACACTCAGAAAGGACTTAATGCATATAACTATGTTCTTCTGACAGTGCTAATCCTGAATTGTGAGACACTGTGAGATACATACAACTCCAGTCAAAAGAGGTCAGTAAAGGAACAAATACACTATAGGAAGGGTGGATTGAAACCAGCATAGTGTTTGTATATATGAAACAATCCATCTTTTCCAGTTCTGAGACGGATATCGATACTTTGACTTTAAGTATTGTTGACACCTGATAATAACCAATACCAGCGAAGGGATGGAAAATTTCCTTAGTATGAATTAGGGATGCAACGATACACTCTGCTCATGATTCAATATGTAGTATCTCGATACGTGTGATTCAATTTCGATACGTTGAATGTGCCGTAAATTTAAATGGAAATGCTTAAATTTTCCTTTTTTTTTTTTTTATTTTAGCACACAAGTAAACAAAACAATATACTTTGTAGTGCAAAGTAAAATTTTAGCAAACCAGAAAATAAAAACAATTTAGTGCAAAGTGGTAGGTGCCTCTTCAGTATTGTAAACATAGACAACACCAGCAACGTGCATTAGCGTTTTGAATTAACTTGTAAACCTCTTGTAAACATAGATGATGCAATACACAACCTGAACAAAACAAATTAACACTCAAAAACATAAACATAACAATAACATTTTAAATAACAGTAAAGTAAAACATTCCTGAGCTTATTTTACCGAATTTTCAAATTTGTTTGTAAGAAAATCAGCTTGTCAACGTTGTCAGCTGCCAAACGAGAGCAGTTTGCAGCCACAATGTCCCCTGCAGTGAAAAAAATCCTTTCACTTGGAACAGAAGTTTCTGGGACACTGAGGTGGCAACATGCAAGTTGGGCAGTGTGGGGAAAGCTGGAAGCATTTGTCTTCCACCACATGACAGGATCAGCATCAACATCAGTGCTTGGTGCTGATTTGTACGCAGTAACTTCTTCCTCAATGATGGTATTAAAAGGCCTGGCCTGCTCTTGACTTTTAAAAACCTCTCCAAAGAGTTCAGCCATAGCAGACTTCTTCTGGACAGGAGAATAGGCAGGATGCTCCTCTTCTGTAAGCTGCTTTGTCCCTGCTGAACTCTGCCAGGAAAATGAGAAAAAAATGAGTTAGACACACTAAATTCAGTAAGAGGCTTAAAGAGACCATAATTTGGGCAATATAAACAATTTTGAAAAATTCTGGATTGTACAAGTTATCAATAATATAAAAAAAAATACTATAAACTACTTCACCTGTTGAATGTCCTTGATGAGGTCTTCATACAACTGGAGTTGGGACATCTCATCCAGGAAAGGCAGGGACTTAAAACCTAGGATCCAGGGCTGTGGCCTTCTGGAGGTAGGATTTAAGAAATGAGTCTGTATATCTTTTTTCCAGGTCCTGCGCAGTAGCTGCTTTGGCTTCTTTGATGATGCCACTGTCTTCATCCTCTGGGATCATAGATTTGAGAATAAGGTGTTTCAGGGGGAGCATCACTGAGGTGGTAGGGTTTGTTTCACTGCTCATGAGGTCGTCTGCCAGTCTTTGCTCATCATCACTCAGCATTGCTATGTTTTTGGTGACAGACTTGAGGTCTTTGTCAAGTAATGCAGAGTAAACAGCAGCTTGTTGCTCAACATATCACTCCAAAATATCATGTGTTGTGTTCCACAGTGTTATGACATCATGGATCGATTTGAGTTTGGGCAAGGTTAACATTTCTTGTTTTATTATCAGTATGTGATGAGCTGGGGTGCTTTTGTGGAAAAAACCAACAACTTTCCTGATTTTGCCAAGGAGGCGGGACACTGCATTTATTGGCACTGCTCTCTTTGCTGCGAGGTTAATCACATGAGCGAAGCAGCGTATTTGTGATCCAAACTCATCTCTGTCATGAACAGCATTGACAATATTCACTGCATTATCCGTAATGACTGGAATGGTAACATGTGGGCGCTCCAACTTCCTCTCAGTCACTGCACGTTTTAGTTCTTCTGTCAAATGTGTGCTCGTGTGGTTCTCATGCAAGGGGTGAGTTTGCAACACTGCACTTTTAATTTGCCAGTTCGAGTCCACAATATAATGAACCGTTACAGTGAGGTAACTCTCTGTGGCCCAAGAGGTCCAGCTGTCCGTTGTCAGAGCAAGATTGTGTGTTGCAGCTAAATCGTCTACAATGTTTTGACGCACTGTGTCATACAGCCCAGAAATGACACTGTTAGCAAAATGGGTCAGAGAGGGTACTGTGTAACGCGAGTCCAGAGTTTTTATTAGGTAGCGGAATCCCTCATTTTCTACCATTGAATATGGCTGCAAGGCTTTCACCATGTATTCAGCTACTGCATGTGTTATTTTCTTGTGCTTCTCTGAGGTGAAACTATAACTTTTCTGAAAAGCATTGGCGATAGATTGACCCGACTTTCGGTCTGCTACCTGCTGTTTGCATGTCCCAGAAGAAACCACTTGTGGGTGATAGCGCAGGAGATGCACACTCATGTTGGTTGTGTTTCCTGTGGTGTACGGAATACACGCTAAGCAAAGCTTGCATACCGTGTTTTTTCGGTTAGCTATTTTATCTTCTTTGTCATTAAATTCAACAGCAAACCCGAAATGTTCCCACACTGCTGATTTAAACGAAGGAGGCGCGTCTTCAAACTTTTGTCTGTCAGTGGGTTACTATAACTTCCACTCGCCTCCACTGCCATGGTTAGAATGATAACACACAAACACGAGGTTTGGTCTTGTTGTCTCCGCCCCCAGATACAGAGTGGAGAGTGCTCGGAGGGCTGAAGCAGTGCCTGGAGGATATGCTGTGACAGACAGCTTGAATTAATGTTAAAATATCGTACATATATGTGTATAGAATCATTCAATATGACCCCCACGATTCGATATTATATCGAATATTGTTGCATCTCTAGTATGAATACAAACACATACTTGTAAATATACCTTCTGTCCATAAATTGTAACATGTAGTTTGACAGCGCAGCATCCCACATAATCACTACTGTAATAAAGTAAGTGGTAACAGCAAATCTGAGGCGGCTCTCTGCTGGAGGTGATGAACATATTACTTGAGACCTGAGCACACAGTGAAACAGGAAGAGAAAACACGACAGCAGAGCCATTCAGTTAACCTTTTGACAACCAGACGCCCCAATGTTCACCAAATGTTTGAATCCAATGTATGCGGTCAAACCTTTAACCTTTACATCACCAGAGTGTACCAGTGTTTATTTCAAACTCGATTTCCACAATTAAGGAAAAGACTCAGATTTTTCTGATATAGTTTTTGATACCACAATAATAAGACATTATATATATCATTGCTCCACAGCTCAGCCGCTGTGTGTTGGAGTTCACCCCGGTGAACCTTCGGGTCGGGCACAGGTCTCTCAATCAATCAATCAATCTTTATTTATAAAGCGCTTTTCATACACAAGTGCAACACAAAGTGCTTTACAAATCAAAATCACAAAAATTTCACACACACACACACACACACACTATCGGTCCCAGCCCCCACCCACAAGCACACCCACACAAGTAAACCCATCAGATACACGCATAAGGCTGGGCACAGATGCAAGTAAGTAAGGAAACGCCATCCAGAAGCCCTCCGCACCGGGGGCGGCACACCAGCTGCAGCCACCAGGCAATGGCGCCGGGCACCCAGCCGAGGCGCGACCAAAAAGTCAACCTCAATCCAGGCACCCAGAACCAAGCACCCAGCCAGCCACAGGCAAAGCGCCACCCCCGGCACAGAGGGCTCCCGCAGAGGAAACACTGGAAAGACCAAAAACACTGCAAAGGCCATGGACAAGAACATAAAATGGCCTAAAACAAATACAACTAAAACACAAATAATTATAACCAAAGGCAGTAAGAGCACAAGCTATCTAAAAGCTAAACTAAAAAGGTGGGTCTTGAGCCTGTTGTGTCAGCCTACAGGCCGAACAGCAGTGCAGAGTACCCAGACTTCTTGGAGTCCCTGGGAGGGGTACAGGACAGTGCACCGACCGAGGACTCCGTTGTTCTACTGGGGGACTTCAACGCCCACGTGCACAATGACAGTGACACCTGGAGAGGGGTGATTGGGAGGAACGGCCTTCCTGATCTGAACCCGAGCGGTGTCCTGTTATTGGACTTCTATGCTAGCCACGGTTTGTCCATAATGAACACTATGTTCGAGCACAAGGGTGTCAATCAGTGCATGTGGCACCAGGACACTCTAGGCCGGAGGTGGTGGTCCCTCTTTTTAAGAAAGGGGACTGGAGGATGTGTTCCAGCTACAGGGGAATCAGACTTCTCAGCCTCCCCGGTAAGGTCTATTCCAGGGTACCGGAGAGGAGAATCCAACTGATGGTCAAACCTCGGATTCAGGAGGAGCAGTGTTATTTTCGTCCTGGCCCTAGAACACTGGACCAGCTCTATACTCTCTATCGGTTATACTCGAGGGTTCATGTGTTTTGTGGATGTGGAGAAGGCATTCAACCATGTCCCTCGTGGGGTCCTATGGGGAGTGCTCTGAAAGTATGGGGTCCGGGGCTCTTTGCCAAAGGCTGTCCAGTTCCTGTATGACCGGAGCAGGAGCTGTGTTCGCATTACCGGCAGTAAGTCAGACCTGTTTCTGGTGCATGTTGGACTCCACCAGGGCTGCCCTATGTCATCGGTTCTGTTCATTGTATTTATGGACAGAATTTCTAGGCGCAGTCAGGGGCCGGAGGGGATCTGGTTTGGTGACCACAGGATCTCATCTTTGCTGTTTGCAGATGATGTTGTCCTGATGGCTTCATCGGACTGGGGACCTCCAACGTGCACTGGCACAGTTTGCAGCCAAGTGTGAAGTGGCTGGGATGAGGATCAGCTCCTCCAAATCCGCAGCCATGGTTCTCGACCGGAAAAAGGTGGCTTGCCCTCTCTGGGTGGGTGGAGAGTCCCTGCATGAAGTGAAAGAGTTCTCAGGGTCTTTCTCACGAGTGAGGGGAGGATGGAGCGTGAGATTGACAGGCGGATCGGTACAGCGTTGGCAGTGATGTGGTCTCTGTGTCGGACCATTGTGGTGAAGAGGGAGCTGAGCCAAAAGGCAAAGCTCTCGATTTACTGGTCAATCTATGTTCCTACCCTCACCTGTGGTCATGAGCTTTGGGTAATGACCGAAAGGACAAGATCGCGGATCTTGGCTGAAATGAGTTTCCTCCGCAGAGTGGCTGAGCGCTCCCTTAGAGATAGGGTGAGGAGCTCAGTCACACATGAGGGGCTCAGAGTAGAGCCGCTGCTCCTCCGCGTTGAGAGGAGCCAGCTGAGGTGGCTCAGGCATCTGTCCTGGATGCCTCCTGGACGCCTGTTCCGAGCATGTCCCACCATGAGGAGGCCCCGGGGAAGACCCAGGACACGCTGGAGTGACTATGTCTCTCGGCTGGCCTGGGAACGCCTTGGGGTCCCCTCCGGAGGAGCTGGAGGAAGTGTCCAGGGTGTCCCTGCTTAAACTGTTGCTCCCGCGACCCGGCCCCGAATAAGTGGAAGGAAATGGATGGATGAAATACTTGTTCAAATTAGTGTCTAGTTTTGATATAGTTTTAGTGTCTACAGTAGCCGCAGTATCTGGATATCAATACTTTTGACAACCTTAATTGTAATCTAGAAATCGATATGTTTATTCATAGCCAATGCTGATACTGATTGTTTAGAATCCAGAGGAACCAATGGCTGATAAAAACTGCCGATATTTAGGGCAGAGTTTTATTATTTCACCCAAATGATCTAAATTGATTTTTGCAGAAACTTATCCACAACCTTATTTTACAACTAACTGTATACGAGAGCAGTGTCATCATATTTTATCCACTGCGATCTTCGCACAGTAAGTCCTCAAATAAAGCTTTATATGCAGTTTTTAAGCAGCTGGTTGGGCCAAATGAAATAATGGCCTCTCTTGGAGATTTAATACCCATAGCCGAATATGTGCAAATATCGTCCCAATATATCGGTTCATCTATTTGTCATTTTACAAAAAGCTGTTGAGTTTATCCAATCTGTAAGTAAGTATACAACTTACTAAGTTAAAGTAGTGGAATTGCACTTAGGCTGAGTTTAACATCAGACATTATCAAACAAGTTTTTGTTTATAAATCAAGGCCAAACAACAAAAATGTCAAACAAAAATAGCTACATTCACTGATAATCTTTTGTGTGGAACAGTATATGTCTCCTTATATGTCTTTATCTCATCAATAAAGAAAAAGGTTTGAAGAAACATTGTAAATGTTTCTTGTTACTCCTCACAGTCTTTTGAATTGAACTGGATCAAAATGAAGAGTGCTTTCCAAGTTATGAAGCTCTTGAACATGATTGTAGCGTCCCCCCTCTGCACAGTGGGCTTTAGCAGTCTACACGCATCATACCAGAGCACAACAAGGAGAGCTAGACTGAATCCTTAATTTGTGGCCAGCGGGAGGCGTTATCCAGAGATATAAACAAGAGCCTATTGCATGCACCGTCACGTGGACACAACATGGCTGGAATAGTTAGCCAGTTTACGGGAGCTTCCTTGTTAACCCCAAGAGCCAGATCCCAAGTATTCATTCAAGAACGAGTCCAAAACAGACTTGTGCATAGCAATTGAAATCATAACAACACAAGGGTATACGCGATTCAGGTTTTCCATTATCTTTGAGTTGAAGAATCGTCAAAAGAATAACAACACAGGGTGAATTTTAATGAGGGATGAGGAAACCAGAGCCACAATTAGGCCAAGGTCTTTATGAGGATTTGGAGCATGAGAACAGTTGTTGTTACCACGGAGATGTGAATGTATTAAAACTGTGTCAATGGTAAAGTGTAGGTTTGGGGACATTTTATGCAAATTTACACAGATAATTAGACTTGGGGTTAGGCCTGTCACAATACCAAATTCGATGTATTGCTGAGGTAAAAATAGATGATGAATGAGAATACTGAAAACAAACCATGAAGCAGAATTTTCCCCAAAAAAGTATTCCAAAAAGTATGTACAAGTAGTTAGTTTGTGTCTATAATGTGCCATTAAAGTTCATAATTCAACACTGAAATCTTATTGTTGAACAGAAAAATAACCACAATTTTCCCACTAGCACAATAAATATTGACCCAAAAAATTATTATTATAGTATATACTGTAGTATTATTAAGTATATTGAAGTCAATAATAATATTTATGCTTCCCTTCATTTTGAGAACAGGTTAATGAGAAAGATTTGTTGATTTGTTGTTAATACTACTATATTCCACCCATTTATAACAAATCCATTTCAAATACCCTTTATTATTATTCTGTCTACATCTCCAAAGCCCAAAATGCTCTGTTCCATCTTGTGATGTCATGAAGAGGTGGTTTTCAAGTTAACAGCTCTTTTTTACATTTTGTTCAGTAGAGATAGGCAATTCCAGGGCTGAAATTATCCAAATGATTCTAGTGAAGGTGTATGGAGTTTAAAAACACAGTAGAGTACTTCCTTTATTACCACATGACATCACAAGGTGGAGTGTTTTCTGTGTGAGAGAAGAACTCAGCCTAGTGTCCCAAATAATATTGTTAGAATAGTCAGAAAATAAAGTTACTTTTATTCTTTCCTTCATTTTGAGAAGAGGTTAATGAGTTATTATTTCTGGGTCATTATTTATTGTGAGAGGATTGTGAGAAAAGAGTGTGTTTAGTAATACTATATCCCAATCACTTGTAACAAATCTATTTCCAATCACAAACACACACACAAACACACACACTTTTTATTAAATCTTGGACAAAATAACATCATTATTTTCCTCCCACACCTCATGTGATCGTACTCTGAAGCTTCTGCTTTGGTTACTTGTGTTTTATGAGACTGACACTTTTAAAAATAATTCAGGATCATTGCTGTAAACATGATTCCTGGCAGATGGGAAGGCGTCTAGGTGCAATCTGGACTCGAACGGTACCATTCACACTACCTTCCCCTGGCCGTGGTGAAGCGTGCACGGCTTCTATCCAATCAAATCACACCATCTAATTTGACTAATCAGAAAGCCTTCAACCAGACAGGAGGAAAAGAATACAACATGGTGGAGTCAGTTGGCTGCTAATTGCAAACCAGCAATCCACGAACAAGGTGAAAATACAGAACTAGTTGAACATTTCATGAAACTTTTTTTAACTTAAAGTTGTATGTTAGTCTCAAAATTAGTATAAAATTAATCTGAACAAAGCATTTTTTTAAACTAATTATACTGTAACATTGTCAGTTTTTATGGATCATTTGTGCCACCATAGTCTCAGTACACACTTGTGGGAAACACTGTTAATTGTAATAAGAAGAAACACGATGACAAATTCAATACTTCATTTAGTGATACAGTATCGTTATCATGGGCTGCTGTATCAATCTACTGCCAAGAGGTTTTTTTGTTTTTTTTTGTGACCGTACTACAATTTTGTTCCATATTTACTGGAAAGAAACTTGTTTATACAATACACCTATTACATATATTACACATTCACTGTTTTGATGATTAAAATAGATGTATTTCTTATTATTGTTACACAGGTAGTGGTTTAACAAAGAAATATTGCTTTAAAACCAGCAATATATCACAGAATATCATACTGATTATCACATGTATCGCCATATTGTGATATTGAATCGTGAGCCGTGTATCGAATCATGAGGGACCCTGTGATTCAAAGCGTTATTTCATTATTTATTTCAATTTGTGTAAAGGGTTCCATGGGACAAAACTAATGACTGCCTTGGGAGTTTTGTTTTTACTGAACTTCTAGATAGAGATAATCTAGAGATAATTTTGCAGAACTACGATACAGATATAAAAAGTAAACATGCTTAATAATCCTATTTAAATAACTGGATTAAATTGTATCTGTTTCTGTTTCAAGAGTACAATTAGTCATTATTCTAATACTACAATATATTCTTGTTAAAATTACAATATTCCACCCACTCGCAAGACAAGAAGCACTCTCACCCCACCAGTCTAAAACAGGCTGCTGTGAATGTTAAATTATGTTACAATTATTTCTCACCTCCCTCTGAGCTTCCAATCGTGCTGCTTCTTTGATGACTCTTTAAAGTTTAACCAACCGCCGTGTGGTACAAATGTGGGTTTAGTTATTCAAGAAACAACAAGGATCAGAAAATAATATTGCATAGACTACAACGCTGAATACTGGAAAACTCATGTTAGCACACAGTGTATATAGAGCCTCATTTATCAAGCATTTGCTCACGTGCTAAAAAGCTAACCGTGCTAAAAGTACATTGGAGAGACAGGTGCAAAGGTGCTCTAAACACACGAGAGCTGCTGCAATTTGCGCACCAATACGGCATTTGAGAGTGATTTTAAATGCTTTAAAAATTCTGTGTGTGAAAGAGACAGAGTGTGAGTGTGTGAGTTTGTATCTGTGTGATATTTTGACACATTCACTGTACTTATTGCTTTTTCTACTAATAATCCCACTGTTTAAAAGCCCTTCTGGGGAACTGGTGTTGCGAATAGCCTAGGCTACAAACACTGTGATACCTGCACTAGATTACTGTTAATTGTTAATCTATGGTTGTATATCTGTCCCTATTCAAATAAACAACAAATAAATAATTAAAACATCCAACAAGATCAGAGTAATAAAATAGAAACTCTACCTGATCCTTTGGCCCTGACTCTTCCACTGAACTGCAGTGTTCCACAGCCGCTGTAGGTAGACTTTTGACAGTTTGAGTCACTCGAAAGGGTTAGTAGTTGTATAGTAGTAGCAGTATGTGTAGTTTTCCCATGTATTGTGTCATCTGTATATGTGTTTCTTCTGTTTTTGTTGACTTTTATGTGAAGCACTTTGGTCAGCTGAAGTTGTTTTAAATGTGCTATATAAATAAACTTGAACTGAATTGAGGTATGATCATTTTGTTCATATATTTCACCAGCTGTAGCATTACGTTAATAAAGGGAAGAATGGGGCACAAGGCTGTCACACTTGTTTGAACAGTAGAATGAAAGAAAAGAGAGAAAGTACATTTTTGAATGAGCTGAGAGGTGATTGTGTAACTCTGTCTTATAGTAGCACCTAGTAGGTTAATAATACGGATGTAACAACAATGGAAATATTGTGATATCGTATCGTCAAAGGTCTCACAATAATACCGTGGACCATCACAAGAATTACAAGTCTCTTAAATTAATAGTTATGGTGCAACAATAGCTAAAAAAAAAAAACAGAGGGAACTACATAGACCATGATCCTTTGCTGCATTTCAGTGCAGACTAAGTGTTCTAAGCACTTTGAAATCTTAGTTCTTTGGTTTAAATCTTGTCAACGCATTTTAGGAGGAAAATGTAGAATATTCACAGTTTTGTGTAAAGTATCGCAATAAATGTCATGCCGTGAGATTGTATATTGTGAAAATATCGTACAGAGAGTTTTGGATAGCATTACATCCCTAGTTAGTAATACAGCCTTCATGGTTAAAATCACTCTTGAGCCTCATAAACCACTTTTTGCTGTGTGAGTTGAAAACTGACTCGGTCTTGCATCTCCATCCACATGTTGAAATCTTAAGGTGGTCCTGATTTGCATATTCTCTGCCTGGCTGTGTACCTCCCGTCAGTGGGCATGTTGCACTGGTGAGTGAGCGTGACAGACCTAGCACAGTGGGGTATGTACTCTGAGTGGCTCTTAAGAGGGCTTCTAGAGGTGCTGAAAAAGAGTATGGGCAGTTACGGCGCACTGGTGGAGTTTAAAAGCTTTTTTTAGTCCCCACTTACAAGACTGCTCAAGTGATAGTCCGGGCTCTTTTTAAATGTGTCGCTCGGGTTGGGAACAGTAAAGGTATAAAAGAAACACTTAGGTTGGACATACAGTGAGTAGGATCAGGGACAGGTAGCGGAGCAGAAAATTGAGTGCAGCTTTGTGCTATATTGAATGTACAGTTGTTTGGAATATGTCAGTCTAGGTTTATGCTGCTGTAGTTATTCTGCAGATATTTATACATGGCATGAGTACAATGAGAGCGCCGGGCTGTAGTGGATTAGCAGGAAAGCCAACATTTTTATAATAATTTTGTATATTGTAGTGATTTGTATACTAATGGGTTAGGAAAAAACAAAAAAGTTACTTAAATGTCCTATATTACGCATTTAAGCCATGTTATAATGTTGTTACCTCCTCAAAAGCATACTTGAGTTGTGTTTTGTTTGAGTAATGCTGCATTTTTATTCTATCTACATCTCCAAAGCTCAAAATGCTCTGCTCCATCTTGTGATGTCATGTAGTGGTAGTTTTCAAGTTAGTTTCACAGCTGTCTTTTGCCGTTTGCATTTTGTGGAGATAGGCAATTCCAGGGCTTAAATTATCCAAATGATTAGAGTGAAGGTGTATGGAGTTTAAAAACTTAGTGGAGCATTTTCTGTTTGAGAGAAGAACTCAGCCTAAATATGCAGGGCTTGTGTGTTAAACATGTGTGAATGAAACAAAACACAACTCCAGGTATACTTTTGATAACACAGATCCGAAAAAAGCAACACTGCATAACTTTTTGGTGAGGACAGTTTCTACCCAGTGTTAAATCTGTAGCACATCACCATACGCTCTGAACCTAAAACTAGCTCACCAGACCTAATCTTGTATTTAAAAGCATTCCACAAACATTAATCAGTCCTGATCTTTGGTTACAGTCACAGAGTTAGCTACAGCCTATGGCCTCTACCCCAGCAGGAGGCTATGGGTGCCACTGCGGTGTGAAAGCGTGCATGCTAAAAAAGCATCATTTGTAGGGAGAGCCATCAGTTACCGCGCTGCCCTGCTGTCCATAAAGAGCAAGCAATTCATTACTGTCAGCTCTAAAGTACATAGGCCTGATTGCTAATGAGAGCGTGCTGTCTCCATGCAAACAGAGTACGGACTGGGGAACATTCACACCACTGTCTGCCATCAACAAAGCAGCGCTGTGTAATTTATGACTCAATTTTTTTATTTTTTTTTACTCTGCAATTACACCTACCTCTGCTCTCACCCTCAGGGATTATTAGAAAATCAGCTGCTGTGTAGACATAGTGATCTGAATATTGATTAGGATAGCAGCTCATCTTAATAGAATCTATTGTGTAGGCTTAAATAAATGCTGTTATGCCAAGTTAAAAAAGGATCCAAGTAAAGCAAACAAGGTGGGGTTATGTGCTGTAATTTAGTGTTTAAAGGTGTATTGTGTAACTTTCTGGTGGAGGACTGCTTATCTCCATGGATACGTTGCGTTGCCTGGGACATTGCGCTAAATTAATTGACACGTGTAAACACGCATTAATTCTGTGAGTGGAGTCGCCTCTACACAGATCTGAGACATTATGTGTATGTTTCCATGGAGACAGATCTGTTTAATGCCATACTGTGAAATATTCTGCAACAACATCTCCTAAATTCTACCAGAAAAGTTACACTGTGCACATTGAATGAGGGGATTCCTTATAAGCGTTTTGTCAAATGTTATTTTTCATATTCTTAGCCCTTCTTGGATGCCAAAATATAGAATGACATATTTTTATACTTTTAATGGATTTGTCACGGTGTTTTATGTGTTTTTAGATTTCATTGTATTTATAACCACATATCAAGTACCTTTACTGCCCAAAATCCTGCTGCATTGTGAGTTGTTGCCGTCCTCTTCTTGGCGGCCACAGTCTCTAGACACTTGCTCGCCCTGACAGCCATGTAAAATATCTGTTTACATTATCGCCCGGCAACAAGGCACTGACATCCCCATTTCCCATGTGACTGGCTGAAATAACCCCTGTCAAAATATATATTACAATCCATACCTATGACATTTTGCTCTCTTCTGGTTGCACAAGGTCATCAAGATGCAGGCTAGAAAACATGCTAACGCTGCCAGGAGCTGCTGGTGAAATTTTAATCATGTTTTTTCTGTTTGTCAGGAGAATCCAGGGTAGTTTATTCAAGAGCACGTCTGTACCATTTTTACATTTACATGGGTTTCAGAGTGTGGAAAAAATTTGGACCAAGAACAATTAATATTAGCAAAAAAAAATATATATATATATATATATATATATATATATATATATAAATATATAAATATATATATATATATAAATATATATATATAAATATATAAATATATATATATATATATATAAAAAAAAAAAAAAAAATGTGTTCCTCACCTTCCACGGTGGTTGGTCTCTCTCACCCTCATCAGCTCGGGCCCTCTACCAGAGGCCTGGGAGCTTGAGAGTTCTGCGCAGTATCTTTGCTGTTCCTAGTACTGCACTTTTCTGGACTGAGATGTCTGATATATATATATATATATATATATATATATATATATATATATATATATATATATATATATATATATATATAGTCAAAAGTCAAAATGGCTCCTATCAATTTCCACAAGGAAAATTATTTGGACACAGTAGCTCACACATCCACACATCACAATATATTATAACAACAAAGAGCAAAAATATAAATGGTAATAGATTCAAAATAAGTAGCAAAAATAACTTGTGCCAAATGAGGCATAATTATATAAATTTATACGTACAAGAAAAATAAAAAAAATATAGATACATAATCAATGTACTAAATTTAGACTGCTGCCTATGAAAACAAAGTAGTATATATTTTAAATGGAAAAAGGTCCCTTTGCATATAATCAAATCAAACTTTATTAAGCATGTTTTTGAATAGTTACTAGGAGATCTGTAGTCCAAGAGTGCTTAAAATATCTTTACCAAAAGATTGGTAAAGATCCATTCATAGCAGTCTATGAATTTTCTTTTTACATTTCAAAAACTTGAACACTTGCTTAATTTTTGATCCAAAAAAAGTACTATACATAAAGCAAATATTATAGTAAAATATGTCTACTTAAAGGATAAAAGTGCATTGTAAGCCATGTAGTGGTAGATTGATTTTCAGAAGTATGATATAGTTTATTTTCCCATTGCGGACATTAGTTGCTTTCTATTGACCGATCCATCAATGCCACTGAGTCGACCTGACAGGAGCAGAGGGCCTCAGTGCAGTGCAGTGTCTGGGAACCTTTCTCCAAATCAAAATTTACCCCTCAATTCTAGCTGGTAAACCCTGCCTGTTTTTAGTAATATATTGTAAAGGTGCATTGTGGAACTTTTCTGGAGGAAGGTCCATCAATTGCTTTTCTCCATAGACACGCTATGTCTGGAAAGGAGACCAAATCAGACCAAGCTACAGGTCAGATCTGTGAAACGGCAACCCTGCTCACAGTCAGAATGCCTGTTTTTCCTGTATTACCACATGGCATCACAAGATGGAACAGAGTGTTTTATGTTTGAGAGAAGAGCTCAGCCTAAATATGCAGGATGTGTATTAAACATGCATTAATGAAACAAAACACAACCCCAGGTATGTTTGTGATGAGTAAATAACATTATAACATAGATCAGAAAATACTGCAATATGGGCCCTTTACCCAAGACTCATTTGTGAGTATATCTAGCTTTTACATTTATTAAAACCTTGACATAACAGTTCTTTTACTTTGCTGGAGGACTTTTTCCACCTCTGTGAGCCTGGGCCGTGGAAAATCAGATTGTAGGGAAACGTGTGTGCTGCTCATTCAACCAAAAAGAAGAAAAGAGTTGAAAACGTCCCTTAACAGCTCGGACTCCGGTTAGCCTTCAGTCAGGGCGGATTGGCTCCATCACGTTCTTGTCTGTACACCTTGTTGATGCCTCCAGAGTACCACCACAGTCCTGCTTCGGGACAGGGGCCTATGACATCTTTCTAGGTGCATTATCTTCACACTCGATGTCCTTGGGGTAGACAGAGTGCACAGGCGGAGGGCTGGCTTTAACATGTAACCACACATTGCTTTTAGGGTTGACAATGCTCCTTCATATCCTTCATTCTGAGTATTCCCACTGTCCTTTTTACGCCAATAGCTCCAGTATTATTATTATTTTATTTTTTCTAGCCATTTCCAGAATTTTTATCTTTTGTACTTCACATTGCTCTTAAAGGTGCACTGCGTAATATTTCTAATGTCTCCATGGAAATGTTATTGCTTTGTCTTGAATGTTCCACAATATAGATTAAACCTATCTATCAGTATAGGTCACATTACAATTCAGATCTGTGGAGAGTCGTACTAGTCACAGAAGGAATTATAGTATTTTTGAGCAATAGAAACACACAGATGGATAATTTTGATGTTAAACCATGGAACATACCAGGCCAAGTAATAACATCTCCATGAAGACAAGCAATGCACCTTTAAAGATGCACTGTGTAACCTCGGTCAGGGGTCCGCTACCTTCTTGTTGCTATGGATATGTCATTGCTCTGCTTCGAATGTTCCACAATATGACATTAAACAGATACCGCAAATGTATTCAATTAAAGGTGGATTTATAGCTCAAAAATACCTAGAAAAACAGGTATTCTTACTGTGAGCGGGCCTGCCTCTCCACAGATCTGACCTGTAACTTGGTCTGGTTTGGTCTTCATGAAGATAGAAAGGTTTAATGCCATACTGGGGAACATTCCAGAAAAAGCAATAACATCTCCATGAAGAAAAGCATTTGACGGACCCTCTGCCAGAAAAGTTGCGCAATGCACTTTTAACAGTCCTCATTGGGTCTTGCCTTCAGTGGGTTTTAGCACAAGGACATTTTGGTTATGTGAAAACGTCTTAGCATTTTTATTTTTCTGACAAGTGCAAAATTACTATGAAGAACAGGTTTGATAACAGAGCCGATAAAAACACGGAATCTCAGCCAAAACAGATAAAACAAAACCAAATTAAGGTCATGCCTGCAGGAGGAGTCTCAATCGAAGCCGGCGTCCTACATAAATTTGCAAAATCTTTTTCTTATCAAAGGTATTACTGTTATGTGATAAGATAAAAAAAAGCATGAGGAAGTATAAAACAACACAGACCAAACAGATATCCAATGTCACTGTAATTACATGCATGTGCGAAATTCAATACTACCTGCAATATATATCATTTCTTATTTATACTGTAACCATACTACTTTGAAATTTCCTTTGAGATTAAATTATTAATCTATTTTCTGATCTTTGTTATTGATGTTTTGTTTCATTCACACGTTTAACCCACAAACCATGCATATTTATTCTGAGTTCTTTCAAATAGAAAACACTTTGTTCAATCTTGTGATGTCATGTGGTAATATAGAAAGTGCTCCACTGTGTTTTTAAACTCCATACACCTTCACTAGAATCTATAGATGATTTCAGCCCTGGAATTGCCAATCTCTACTGAACTAAAGGTAAAAGGGAGCTGTTAAATTGAAAACTACTGCTTCGCGACATCACAAGGTGGAACAGAGCATTTTGCACTTTGGAGATGTAGATAGACCAATAATGCAGCGTTACTCAAACATGTGTGAATGAAACAAAACACAACTCCAGGTATGTTTTTGATGAGGTAATAACATTATAACATGGCTTAACAATTTTGCGTAATATAGGACCTTTAATAGAGTTCTATCCATCTATCAGTAAATTCAGATTGCAGTTATCTTAATCTTGAATAATTTAAATCTTATGAGACAATCTGGAGCTATTTTGTGGTTGGAGACCGCTCTGGGCATTAGTTTCTGTTAAAACAATTTCCAAAAAACAAAAATAGGGTTTATTCTAATGAACTGCCTTACTACTGCTCTTGTTTTACTTTTGGCCAGAAGGAAGGATGCTACTTTCAAATAAGTAGCTTCGGGGTATGTCAAACTTTAAACCACAAATTTTCAAAGTGAATATCTGATTAAATCTGCCAATATTATATAAAAATCCCCCCTGAGAATTTCAAGCAAATACACTATAACATTGATTGGTTAGCTGGATACTTACAGCATAAGATGTACCCCCACATAAGTTAACTGTCAATATGTTTAATGATGGAGCAGGAAGTAGACTGTGCCAAATTGCCTTGTCTTTCCCTGTCCCCATTGTGCACTTTTCTCTGCTCCAAATGACTTGAGGAGGAAGAGGAGGACGATGACGACGAGGAAGAAGAGAGAGGGCTCATCCCATCCCTGGACAATAACACAACTGGTCCTGCAGATCGGCTTTGTGACTGTCAAATAAGGGAAAGATACAACTCCAGTGCAGATTTTATCCGCACAGTATTAAAGTGAGGAGCAGAAGTGTCACTGTAAATAATTATAGTATTACCAGCAACTAATAAGCTGTAAGAAATTGTTTGGCAATTGCAAGTGTATACATTGTAAAGTTGCATGCATAATATGTGTGAAGTGTACAGTGTAATAATAATGAATACTTTTGTACATACTTCTACCCAAGTACCAGTTCAGTAATAGCAATATTAAGTGCTTACAGATGGCTAAAATAAGATAAGATAATCCTCTATTTTCTCCGATGTGAGAACATTGTCTTGGAACAGGATGCCACATGTTTTAACCATAGACTTAAATGGACATAGCCACTACCCGGCACGTTCCAAATAGGAAGTGTTCATGGGGGTGCTTCGATTCTTCAGCTCCCTATTGACTGCTCTTGCTTTGAGCCTCATCATTTTGGTCTCAAAATGTTCGCATTAACCTGCTCTACATGATTCAGTTGTTTTTATGATGCTATTTGGTAAGTAAATAAATTCCTAGTTCTAATATGGTCCTCGCTCCAATTTCACTCCTCTAACTTCTAGCCTCTGTGAGCTTCATTTGACTGGAGCCAGACACTTCTTTATATAGTCTCTGGCTTTAGACATAACAGCAACATAAGCCCAAACAAACCTCCACCACTGAACATAAGTCACTCGATACAGGCAAGCACTTCACAGTCTTATGTTCTATTAGTAATTGCACTATTACTAAGCCTATGTGCAGTTTTAATTGTACATTCCCTAAGCCCGTGTGCAAGCGTTTTTTTCCTTGTCTCTTATCTACGATTTACTTGTATTTTTTAACTGTGCTAGAGAATGTTTGAATCTGTTCAGTTTACAGTTAGGGACTCTATACCTTCTGCCTGATGTCATCAGCTCAAACTAATTACAAAAACACTTTATGAATATGAAAACTTAATTTACTTTACTGGAACAGATGCTATTAAAAGCTTGTAAATAAGGAGCTATACATTTACTAATTGGTTCCTTGCGAGAATAGATGATCTCCAAGTGAGGATAATTGAAATGGGTAAGGCTAATTTCACAACATTGCATCAAATAGAAAGTCTAATTAAAGGTCCTATATTACACAAAATTGACTCTTGTTGTTATCTCAGTTGGCGTTATATTTCGTTCACATATGTTTGAGTAAGCCTGGTTAATTAGGCTGTCTACATTTCCCAAGCTCAAAATGCTCTGTTGCACCTTGTGATGCCAAGATGTAGTAGTTTTCAACAGCTACCTTTTACCTTTTGTTCAGTAAAGATTGGCAAATTATCCAAATGATTCTAGTGAAGGTGTATGGAGTTTAAAAGCATAGTGGAGCACTTTCTGTATTACCACATGACATCACAAATTGGAGAGTGTTTTCTGTTTGAGAGAACTCATCCTAAATATGCAAGACTTGTGTGTGAGTGAAACAAAGCACAATTCCAGGTATGTTTTTGAAGAGGCGACAACATTATAACATCAGAAAGTTACATAATATAGGCCCTTTAAGTCACAGCATAACGCAATGGCTTGTATGCAATTTGCACAAATAGAAATAGACTTAGAAATGTTCTCATTGGCTTGTTTCTGCGCTGAACTCTCCACAATGGGGTGTATTATAATGGTGAAGCAGAGGAATGAATAATACTAATACATGGGACAGCCTTGACCAGCAGCACCTACAGTTCAGATATGCAGCACCAATCCTATATTTTATTTATACATCCACTGAATGAGGGAGCAGGTATGAATCGTTAATACACATTAAAAATCACACGCAACCGGCTTACAATGAATATTTAGATTTTAGCCTTACAGAAGTGCACCTTGTTAGCGCAGGGTATTCGGTTGTCATACAAGTGATTTATCTATACTTTTTTTTTAATTATTCTGAATTACTGGCTAGTTTGAATTATATGAATTGCTGCAAGCTAACTATAAAGGAAAGGTAATACCAGTGGTGGAACATAATGTAGTAAAAGCAGTAAATTACTGTACTTAAGTATAAATTGTAGGCATCTATACTTTATGTCTTACTTTTATTTTATTACATTTGAGAGCAGGTATCTGTATTTTTCTACTCCGCATTTTTGCTCTGGGCTAAAACGTAAAAGTATTTCTTATTATTGTGTGAGACCTGCTGAAAAGGCTGAGGGTTTATTTTTAACATGTTTATAGTTTGAGCAAACAAAAATATGAAAAATAAATAAAAACAACTAGAATAAATCAATCAGTTGTTTCTGTTGAACAAAATTCAGCACAAATTATTATCAAAATTTGAAGCTTCGATAAATCTCAAGCTGCATGTGATACTTTTACTTGAGTATTTTTTGTTACAGTAATTAAGTACTTCTTCCACCACTGGGTAATATTACGTTATGTATTTATTCCTATGTTTTATTAATCAAGCGAAACAAAATCAAATCCACTCGTTATAATAACAAAATTTACTAAAATTTACTAGTATAAGATGTCTAGACCAGAGTCAAAGACACAATATGAAGTAGTGTTTGGAAATTCAGCATAGTGGGAAGAAGCCAGGGAGCGAGGAAGGAGGAAAGAACAGTGGAATAGAGAAATACAGATTTGTTCTGAATACAAATAACTAGAGATCTGCAACACATGCCCCAATCATATCAAAATCAAACTGAAACTAGTCAAGTATTGAAATTATGATTGTCAGGATCAAATGTTTAAAAGGTTGTTTAATGTGTGAATTAAGAAGGTTGAAGATTAAATCCATGGATTCAAACAAAAGCTGAGAACAGAGGTATCAAGAGCTAGTTAAAGTGAGACACTACAGGTAAAACATTATTATTATTATTTTTTTTATTTTTTATTTTTGGTCAGCTTAGTCTCTGAGCATAAAAGCTTTTATGACAACAAAACTATCTGCTCTGTTTTCTCAAAATGCATTTTCCCCTATAGGGACATAAGGATCACCCCTACTAGTACATACACCAGACTTTACAAACTTGTACTTAACAAGATTTTGACGAAATGTACAGAAGTACTTTTTGATATCTAATTCCAAGTTTGATTTATTAAACTCAAAAAAATGAGGCGAAATTGAAATTTTCATTCAGATCTAGTTTACTCAAATAAGACATCCAAAATCTCTTCTGTGTATTTTTAAGTAACTAAAAGTATGTCAACAAAAAGAAGAAATTTAACCTGGCTCATTTTCTTACATTTATATGAGTAAACAACAGGAGAAATTTCAGATTGATATCCCTAAAGTTATGATTTTTCACTTGCATTGTCTTGCCTTAACAGTATTAAAACTGTAACAAAAAAAACTGCTAGGAAAAAGGAGCACTTGATAAAGGATCTGGTCAGAAGTACCTATAGCTGGTGGATGTTTTAGGTTTACACGTCTTAACTATGAAGCATCCTTGAGTGTCATGAAAAACACTACAAGTGTTTACAAGTGCGTTACTATTATTATTATTAAAAGGACCAGGAGGGAAGCCTGCAAAATCTACATGGACACAACTGGAAATCCAACTTGTCACCTTCTCGTTATAAGGCATGAGCACTAACCACTGCCCCACTACAGGCCAGCTCTACAGTAATAGACTATAATCACTTTAATTAGAAGATTGTTTTCTTCATTGTAGCAGGTGCAGCATCAGCATGAGAAGTGTGATAGCAGGAGTAATATCAGGTGTCACTGAGATGACTGAACAGACTATAAATAGCTCAACATATTGTAATGTCTGCATACGGTGATGACAGTTAAAACTGAAACAATCTTCTGAATGATAAGGTGAGTTGAATTAGATTTACTGGGATAATCAATTACAGTGCAGACAATGCAACTGGTTTGGTCAATGTAAAGTTTGAAAACTAGCCATTACATTTTTATTTACCTCCTCAAAAATAAACCTGGAGTTGTTTTGTTTCATTCACACATGTTTGAATAATTTTATTATTAGTCGGTCTACATCTCCAAAGCTCAAAATGCTCTTTTCCACCTTGTGATGTCACGTAGTGGTAGGTACCTTTTACCTTTTGTTTAGTAGAGATTGACAGTTCCGGGACTGAAATTATCCAAAGGTAAGTGAAAGTGTATGGAGTTTAAAAACACAGTGGAGCACAAGACATTACAAGGTGATGGGTTTGTGTGTTGAACATGTGTGAATGAAACAAAACACAACTCTGTTTATATGTTTTGGATGAGGAAACAACATTGTAACAGATCAGTAAACAATGTAATGGGCCCTTTAAATGT
This sequence comes from Taenioides sp. WSHXM2023, assembly GCA_029959045.1. NCBI lineage: Eukaryota > Metazoa > Chordata > Actinopteri > Gobiiformes > Gobiidae > Taenioides > Taenioides sp. WSHXM2023. The sequence continues at coordinate 12,932,453 of CM057101.1, read as the reverse complement.
GCACTATGGAACTTTTCTGGTGGAGAGCACTGCCTGTTTTTAACTGCTCAAAAATAATTTTAATACAGTGTTTCCCATAGATTTTGTTGAGATTATGGTGCCAAAAAATGCTTTTAATTTGAATAATTTTATCTCATTCAATCTGAAGTATAACTGCCTATATTTAATCTTTAAGCAGTCATTCTTCACCAGTGTAGTCTCTTTTATAAGTTTATGATAAAACAATGAGCAACAAAGTGTAACTTTGGTATGTCAATATATTGTCCAGGTTATATTTGGACTATGGAGGACAATTTCAGACTACAGGGGCCAACATAGTCTCCTGTATTAATGGAAAACACTGGATTATCACCGTGAGCGGGCCTGCCTCTCCACAGATCTTACTTATAACTTGGTCTGGCAGTGTGACCGTAACTCCAAGTTACATAGTACACCGTTTAAAATTGAACTTTTGCCTTATCTCCTACTGCTCTTTATGTGGTACTAAAACAGTAAATTTGCACCTAAATCAGCCTCATCCAACATGTGGACAGGGACAGCAGTAAAAGCATATTTACACAGACCAGGCCTAGGCGCACTGTCAAATACATGTGTCACCTGGCGAGACCGCTGGAACATTCAGCCCTTATGTTTATATCTGAAGTTTTTTTCATGTGTTATTCAAAGAGCGCTTGGAGGGTCACGCAGGGGGGAGCGTGTGTCACTGTGGCTGACTTTAGTAGCTTTTGTTTGGGCTCGTACCACACACCGACCTGCCCCCCCACCTCCACCTCCACCAGCGTTCATCCCACTACAAAGCACCTCTTCCTGGCTTCAGCTCTCAGCTCTGGAGGGTTCAGACGCACTGAGCTTCCTACCCCACTGGCCCCTGCTTTAACCAGGGGAAAGCTGTAAGAACAGGATGTGTGAGGAGTACATGCTGACAGACCAAACTGCTCCGCTTTGGGCAAACACACAGCTGCTTTGGTGGCGCTGGAGTGGGTTTTGTACTTTTTTGTTATTATTAAATTGTGCTTTTTGTGCTTCAGTACCTTTTTGAAGTATAATGGTTAATAAGATCATCAGGTAATTTCCATTTTCTTGCTTTGGACCACAGTATGATAATAATTTCATTTCAAAATCATTGTCAAAAGTCTTGAAAATCAGATACTAATCGATACTAAAATGAAATCAAAACTAGATACTCATTTGAGCAGGTATCAATACTAAAAAAAAAAAAAAAACACAGGACATGAATGAGCCTTTCCTTAACAGCTTTATAATGATCTTGAGCTGTATCAGAACAAGTATAAGACCTCAAAGACTAGTATACGCCCAAGAACCGCTATGGAATCTACCTACTTACTTGGACAACTGAGGGATTACACAGATATAAGACCACTTGGTAATATAAAAGAAAGTACTATTGTGTCATGCTGAAAATCACATTCTATTCTAAAGAAACAGTGCTTTTATCATCATCATGGTATCTGAATTGGTATAAAGTTCTTTTCTTTTCTTCAGTATTGACATAGAGTTGAAATAGAGTGAAATTTTGTGACAAGATTACAGACCAATGTGAGTAAATAATTCTTCAGTATAGATTTTTATTCTCACAATGTTTGTGGAGCCAACTGACCCAGACTGAGAGACCATTTAAAGGCTTAGGAAACCTTTGTAGGTGTTTTGAGCCAATTAGCTGATTAAGCTGTGACACCATGACTTTCCAATATTTTAATTTTTCACAATATTCAAATTTTCTGACACTGGATTTTGAGGTTTTCATTATATTTAAGCCATAATCAGCAAAATGTCAAGCAGTAAAGGCTTGAAAGCTTCACTCTATGTGTCATGAATCTGTATAATATACAAATTTGACTTTCTGAAATGAGTGACGAAAAATATTTAACTTTATCATGAAATACAAAATACATACTAAACATAGCATTAAATTCCTTATTCAGTATTTTTACAAGTTTTAAGTGTTGCGTGTACTTGAGAAAAGCTTTGGGCACTTTTTCCACTTTGACAAAATATATCATTTAATTGGATTTTACAGAACACTTTGTTATAGTTAAGTTTAGTACTTTTCTGCAAACTTGATAAGTGGGAACAGCAGCTTTTCCAAAAAGTATCTATTTTGTACCTTGCAAAGTGATTACATACATATAAATTTGTCATTTTGTTTTTCACATTATGAGATGAGATTCACAGTTGTGGCAATTTGCTGAATGTCATTCCCACTCTTCACCTCAATATCATGCTTAAAATATCCTGTCCTGTCCAATAAGTCAAAAAACTCTTTAAAAATAAAATAAAATTGATGTACAAAAAGTTAAAGGTCATTTTTCTCATCACTTCGAATTCTCCCATCAGCACTACATCTTTTGGGGGTGGGACCCAAAAAACATCTCACAACAAGAGGAACATAAAAAGAAGTTATGAGCACCTCTGTACTAATCTGGACCTAAGATACTTTTATATCCCTTAAGAAAACAGATTTGATCTAACAAAAGACAGATGTGCCCCTTATTGTTTTCACCATACTGACCATATCAGTTTAAGGGCCCACATTACACTGTTTTCTGATCTGTTATAATCTTGTTTCCTTATCACAAACATACTTGCAGAGTTGTGTTTGTTTCATCCTTCTCAAACTGAAAACACTCTGTTCCACCTTCTGATGTCATGTGGTAATACAGGTAACACACTGTGTTTTTAAACACCTTCACTAGAATAATTTGGATAATTTCATAACTGAAATTGCCCATCTCTACTGAATTTAAGGTAAAAAGTAGGTGTTAACTCCAAGACAACCACTACATCAAATAGACAGATGACTAACAATAAACGTGTGAATGAAACCAAACACAATTCTAGGCATATTTTTGAGGAGGTAACAACATTATAACCTGGCTAAAAGCTCACATGAGTCAATGTTGTGTAATATAGGACATGCTCCAAACCAGATGTTGCCTATCACATGTGCTTTATCATTCCTAACGCCCAAAGATTTAAATCACCTGGCAGTGTCTAAAAAGCTGATAATGTGAGGCATAAATCCTCATAGCATAAGTGTAACTGTTTTAATAGTAATATCATCATAAAAGTGTTATTTATGGCCAACTATTACAAAGGAGCCTCATTAGTACAACCACAGTAAACAGCATGATAATAGCTCGACTTAATAGCAATAACAAATAATGACTAGGGGCCTAAATACAGGGAGCCATTAACGGTAATAGAAAATTTGCTGCAAAGTGATATGAAATATTGAGTGTAGCATCATTCATACTTAGCACTGAGCCCCCAGTTGTCTCTGAGTGATTCTGTGCATATACAGGTTTTACTGCTAATACACGCTGATAGCTGTGGCACTGCTCGGGATATTCCCTTTTGTTTACCTAAAGTGCAAATGGTGGAGTAAATATTTACAGATCGCTAATAACTGGAAGCTGTAATTGATGTGCATCATTTAACTGTGCTCATTTGATGGCTGCACGGTTCATTGCAGGCGTATGATGAGTTTGATGTAAAATGTCACTAGCACTATAACAGTGTTTCCACACTCCACTGAGCCATCACAACGCCTTAAAAACAGCCCTAAAAGAGTTGTTTGAAAGCCTGTTTTGAGACTGTGTACCATTTCACTCATGTCATATTTACAGTACACTGTTGAGTCCAATCTAATTTGACCAAACTACAAACATTTTACACAATACTTAACCAGTTGTGTGGCAAGTCTGAAAATTGGAGATCATGTTGGTTAAAGGTCCTATATTACACAAAGAAAAAACCTCTTGTGAGCATTAAGCCATATTAGAATGTTACCTCATCAGAAACATACACAAAGTTGTGTTTTGTTTCATTCACACGTTTGAGTAATCCTGCATTATTAGTCTGTTTACATCTCCAAAGATCAGAATGCTTTTCTTCCACCTTGTGATGTCATGAAGTGGTTGTTTCGAAGTTAATAGCTACCTTTTGCTTTTATAGTTCAGCAGAGATTGGCAATTCCAGGACTGAAGTCATCCAAATGATTTTAGTGGAAATATATGGAGTTTGAAAACACAGTGGAGCACTTCCTGTATTACCTCATGACATACAAGGTGGAGTGTTTTTTGTTTGAAAAGAACTATGCATATTTTTATGCCTAAATGTGCTAAACATGTGTGAATGAAACAAAACAACAAGTATGTCAAAAATACACTCCAAGTATGTTTTTGATGAGGAAACAACATTATAACATAGATGAGAAAACACTGTAATATAGGCCCTTTAATAATAATAGATATGTTTTATAATTTTAGCGCTTTTCACAGTAACTCAAAGTAACACTTCATGATACTGTAACACAAAACAAGGACAGGATAAGCCAAACAAGTCATGAGGAAGCAGTCATTTGTGGGGGTTGTAGGCTTTGAGGAAAAGGTGAGTTTTGAGCTGTTTTTGAAGGTCCACTCCCCCAAGGTCCAGTCCTTTGATTTGACTGTGGGAGCGAGGAGGTTAGATGGGGCAGGACGAGGTAAAAACTAATGAATGGAAATAAAAGGGCAGAAATTTTATTCTGCCACCAAATGTATTTAGTTTTAAATTTCATTACAATAATAGTAATTTTATTTATTTTATTCTTAAAGGTGCATTGGGTAACTTTTCTGGTGAAGGATTCGTCAAATGCCTTTCTCCATGGAGATGTTATTGCTTTGTGTGGAATGATTAACAATATGGCATTAAACTTTTTTGTCTTCATGGAGACCAAACCATTCCAAGTTACAGGTCAGATCTGTGGAGAAGCAACCTTCCTCACACTCAGAACGGCTGTTTTTCTAGGTATTTTTGAGCTATGAAACCACCTGTAATTGAATAAATGTAAGGTAGAGCTGTTTAATGTCATACTGTTGATGTTATAGAACACTCCAGATTTTCTGATTCACCCCGTTATCCCTCCCACACACTTACCTCAATACTTACCTGCCTTATCTTGACCTGGCTGGGCATGACCTTGGCTCCTCCTCCTGCTCCTGGACTGGCCTGCACACCCATGTCTCATCTCTCATCAGTATAAAACCCTGTGCTCTCCTCACCATCTCTGCCAGATCGTCAGTTAACTTGCGTGATGAACAGTTATTCTGGCCTTTTTCTGAATCTTTGCCAAGTGTATTTTGCAATTTTTACTTACCTGCTCTATTTATTCTCTGCTCCAGCTCCTCAGCCAGCCTTCTCCCCCCCAGCTCCAGCCATTTCAACCCTGCCTTCCACACTTACCTGCTGCTCCCGGACCTGCCGGGGGAGGGGAGCTCCCTGCAATATTGATCAATTCTTGTAAATAAGTCATTGTTAAACCTTCCATGGATTTTGTCTGCTTTTGGGTTGTGACAGTGGAATATTTCTCTCCATAGAAACAAGCAGGTGACGGACCCCCAAACAAAAAGTTACACAGTGCACTTGACATCAAATGGACACTTATTTTATTTCCAAAAATAATATTTTCAATGCACTTTGGAAATCAGAAAGGAAGCAACCTTAGCCTAAAAACAGCTTTAGTCAGTTTTAAGGTTAGGATAACATTATAAAAGTGAGTAAGGTTTTGGTAATGCACATAAGAGCAGAAACACACATGACAGCGCATAGTGACCAAATGAAAATGTGGAGTGGATACCAGTCGGGGCTCATTAGTGTTTCAGAGCTGCTTATGTGAAGTGGAGAGACTCGTACTGGGCCAGTTTTATGTTGCACTGACAGAAACAATCAATAAAACTGTAGCAAAGGACAGAACAATCTCATAATCCTCCAGTAAAGACTAGCACACCGGCTCGAGCAACACCACACTGGAGTTACACTGCAGTGAAACACACATACATTTATGTAACACTGTTAATCCACCCAATAATGTTTGTAGGTGACACACTATGCCCTTGTCTTGTCAATAGTCTATTTTAAAGACTGAGTAAAGTTGTTACATTATAAGTTTCCTGTATATAAATACTTTTAAAAGATTGAGGTCACCCCTTAAGCTCTAACTTAAAGTCCAATTTAGGTTCATGTTTTATGAGCATAGACTGTATAAAGAAGTGAACTGAGGGAGTGTGACGTCACCCACTGTGTTCAGCTTCAATCAAATGAAGCATACTATGGCGAGCAGTTATGGGGCAAATTTGGAGCAGAGTTCCATATTAGGAAAAGGAATTGATTACGTACAAAATAGCGAAATAAAAGCCGGAGATGATGGAGCCAGAAATGTGCCCATATTCGCTTCCGATTTGGAACACGACGACTAGCAGGTTAGCTATGTCCATTTATATATACAGTCTATGATTATGAGGTGTGAGTTTCCAAACAAGGGTTAGGTGGGGGACCTTATACAGCACTGCAGGTTCATAAACTCAAAATACACTCTAATGGGGCAGTCACACTTGTTGGGTGCTGGTTTGAGCCTAGTTTAGTCCTGATTTTGATATAATATGTGGGCATGTGCAATGCCTACTTAGTCATACATACATACATGCCACATTTTGAGGACTCTTACCCATTCAAAAGATGTAATATTTTGGTTTGAATTGGTAATTGCTATGGGAACAGTGCTAGTTTACCACTTTAAAACCACAAAAGCTCTAAATGGCTCTGCCTTAAGGATGCCAATGTTGCAAAAATTATCCAGAAAATATGTCAAATGTGCTTTCCAGATTTATCTATGTATTTTAGACTTTAAGTATCCCGATGTTGGCTATAAATTGGCTTTTGATAATCTTTGTGTTTAACATGCATTTATTTATTTATTGTATTAACAACAATCCACTTTCCTTACTGTTTTTCTCCCTTCAACATAGCCAGCGTACATTTTTTAGCACAGTGCTGCAGAGATATAGGACCCTTGCTGCTCTTGGTAGTTGCTGGATGAGCCTGAAGGAAACTAGTGGTAGCAGCAGTAATCAATCACCCAGCTCCACAAACAGCCAAGAACTGATGCTTAATTTCCATTTGCCACAGGCTTCCTCTTTCTATTAAACAAACTACTTACATGCATTATCAGACTCTCAACATGTTCAAGATAATATCAGGAAGAAGACGAGCAGTAATAGCTTAGGGCATGTCCAATTGTTTTTGTATACTCGTAAATAACATTTTATAGAGGAAAAATAAACAGGGACCTGAGGTGGATTATTTGTTGATGGGAAAAAATAATACTAGGAAGGTTCAAATGATAAATGTTATATGTATAATTATAAATCATACATTCTAATACTCTGGTTAAGACCGATGTCAGTTTCAGCTGTCTGTTACTGTCATAATATGACCTTTTATTTGCAAGAAACATATGAGCATTATATATATATAATACAGTTGAGTACAATAAAGTAAATAAAGTAAAAAAAATATTGTGTGTGCTGGATTTTGACAAAGTAAAATTAACTTCATTATTGCAACTGGACATGCTAATTCTGCCACTGGCTAACCTCTAATGTAGAATAGAGAGAAAACTGACTCAAATCCAACTTTATTAGTATAGCACATTTTCTAAACACATATTTAAACAAAACAGTTTCAAAAGATATAGTCATTTTAATATGCTCTGTCTATGTAACTCTTGGTTTACACCTGCTTTTGTCCGTATAGATGCAATTGCTTCACCTGCAATGTTCCGCAGTGATTGAACGGAGCTCCTTGCATTTATTCAATCACTGTTGCTCTTGTTGCTGAAATAATACATAATGCAAAACATGCATTCTCCTAATGTTGCCTGTTGGCGTCACTTGCTTGTCTCCATGGAGTTAGATTAATTGAATTAGATACGTTTAATGCCATAGTGTGAAACAATCTAGGCAGAGCAAAAACATCTCCATGGAAACAAGCAATAACACCTCCATGAAAGCAAGCAGACGCTCCACCAGACAAGTTACATAGTGTACCTTTAACTTTTTTTTTTTTTTTTCTGTTGTAAGCCATCCCTCACCTCTCACCCACTGACCCTGCCTTTTCCTGTGTCTGGAGTTTTCACACACCTGGCGCCTGGCTGCTGAGGACATTTTCAAGTCTCTATTTTTCTTGCTCCAAAAAGACGACGCCACCAGAGCTGCTGCCCTATTTCCTGGCCCCAGCCCCTGCATGCCCTTGTTGCACCTGTCCTGCCAAACGCTGAGCCTGGTGCTGACTGGGCACAGTCTAACTGCTGTATCACATGATTTTTACAGGTAAACATATTCATCATTAGACATAAGCCTCCCCCAACACTGATGTATGTGTCCTCACAGCAGTACAAGGTGTCCCTAATTAGTACTAGGTCAAAATGGAAATTGCGTTTGCCTTTAAGCGTTATAAAAATAATAATAATAACTGTTTCAAGTTATTTTATTGCATGGCCTGTTGTTTGTGTATTATTGAAAGGAAAAACACGTGTGATTATGTTTTTAAGAGTTTCAAGGCCCACAAAAATGAGTAATAAGAATGAACCCCTGAGTGTACAGATATTCACTAGGCCTGTCACGATAACACATTTTGTAGGAAATATTGCTGAAAAAAATATAGCCGATAAACGGTAATATTGCAACTAATTTATGCCCCCGACACAAAAACCCAGGAGCAGAATTATACCACAAAAAACATTTTAAATGTACAATACTATTGAAAAATCATGAGCTATAATAAAAAATAGCAGTTAGTTTGCATGTCATAAAGAATGTCATAAATCTTATCATATAGCCAAAAAAAAAAAAAAATTCCCAATAGCGCTAAGAAAATGTATGCATGATAAATATTGTCCCAAAAAATATTTGTCCAGCTCTCGTGTATTGTATTGAATAACAAAGGGCAATAATATAAATGATAGTAATAAATTCAAAATAATACACACACACACGCACACACAAGTAAATATAAAATATAGAAATAAAGTATACAAATATATGAATATAAAATGATGATTGACAGGACATAGGTTTACCTATTGGATAGGGGTGAGTTGTAGTACAGTTGTCTGGATTATGGTGTGGATGTAGTCCTTTATCTCTCACTGTAATTCTTCCATTTGTATTTTACCCATATCCACAGTGTTTTTGTGGGGACAGCCCTGAGAAGCTGTTGGCTGTGTTCCACATGGGGCTGCTCTCTAAACATATGTAGCTCAGTTGTTGCTGGTTTGGTGAGCCATCTGAAGCGCTCTTGTCAAGGTCACGCACTACACTGTCCATTCACCTGCAATCTCCCACACCACAAACATGTATAATATATTTTTTTTTTTTTTTATCAGAAGTACAAATTACGTTGGGTCTGTATGAAGCAACTGAAAGCATTGATAAGAGAAACTTTGGAGTCTATTGTTACATTATTAAGAGGCAAACTTTTGAAGGTTTTTTTTAAACGAATCCTAAGAAATTAGTCAACACGGTACAAAAGAAGCAGTACAAAACTAATCAATTGGTAAGCACAGTCCTCACTGACAAATGCAATGTTACATTTTCCCAAATCTATGGAAAAAAAAGGTCACTATTCACCATAGACTGCATTTATAAATGGACATAGCTAACCCACTAGCTACCGCATTCCAAATGGAAGTGAGCATGGGCGTGCTTCCAGGCTCCATCGAGTCCAATTCACTTTGTACTGAAAAAACATTTCCCCTGTCTCTGCAACTGCTGCTGTCGGGCTCCTCATTTTGGTCTTAAAATGTTTGTATTAACTCGCTGTACATGATCCTTGGGTTTTTATTTTGCTATTTTGTCTCTAAATAAACTTAACATGGAACTTGGCTCAAATTTTGCACCTATCACTGCTAGCTTCAGTGAGCTTCATTTGACTGGAGTTGAATGTTATGGCTGACTTCACACTCCCTTAGTCCACTTCTTTATACAGTCTATGCTTTTAACTCACAAATCCCCTTAAAATCCCTCACCTTATCTTGCAATGGTAAGGCAAATGTTAATCCACAAGAATCTCCGTATAACATCCTTATTAACTTTAGATAACTTTAGATTTAGATATCAAGTTATTGCCCGGCCAGCCAAAAGTATACGCTCCAATACTTAAAAAAGATGTGTATTCTGGACAATGGTTTTATCTATGCAAATTCAGATGATTGTGATTGGCATGTGACATGTGACATTTTTGTTTGTTGATTTTGTTATAAATACGATAAATCGATATCGCTGAAGCACATTCCTATGTGGTGTATTTTGCTCACTTACAATGGCAATAAAACCGTTTCTGATTCTGATCACTACTTGGCCTGTTTAATTCTCATGTGTCACTGAAATAAACAAATCTGACTGCACAGCTTTGAATCTGGCTTGAGTTATAGAGGTTATAGAGGAGGAGGAGGTGACCAGGTTGACAGACTTGTTTATGGAGTATACAGACATAGCTGGATCTCTGGCTAGTAAAGTGTTATTGGGAGATGGTTGTTGATGTTAAATAACTAAATAACTGTTAAGAAATGACACCAGACCCAGGTGAACAGATGTTTGATTAGAAGTTTACTGATCAGGATGATCCATTTTACACGCACTTGCCACGCTTCACATAAGTCATTCACAAGAGACAACACGCATATATACATTTATGCTAATAAGAGTACAAATGGGCGTGGCTCTATAAATATACATAAGTACAGCAGATATATTTTAAGAATGTGACAGTGGAGAGGGGCATGGAGGTTCTCGTCAGACTCACAGATATGTAGGTCCACTCACAGGGCCGACTGACTGATGGCACATTTGTATAGAGAACAACAATTCAACTACAAGACTGATTTCTAAAATCATGCACCCAAATTCAAACCTGTAAAATTGTAGTTTGCAAAGGAGGCAATACAATCCTAAGTACATGTTTCTGTACAGTACACTGGTTTACTTGCTCTCCACCTTGCTTCTTTCTTGTTAATGAGAGTAAATCAAGTTAAACAATGCGACTAATTTCAGGTTAATTCACACTGTGTTTTCTTTTGGCCTGTGGGGAAATTACTGCTCTTATGACACCTCATTTGAGCCCATTCAGCGGCGTGTGTTGCCAGAGCATCTTAATGTGGACATTAACTTCTGAACTTTAATGATTCTGCAGAATGCGCTCACAACATGAGAGACAGAGCCCTCGGAGGAGCTGCCACAACCACTTACTGTCATCTGATCAGTATTAGAGGAAGCAGCTGAATAGAGCAAGCCACTGTGTAAGACCAGTGCTATAATTCTCTTGTGGTCATTCATTGTTTGTTTACTTCGCCACTTTGACCAGCAAAAATTATACCCCATGATACTCTAAATAAGTTTTATTTTAGTAAGTCTGGCCAACATAAATGTTCAACTTTCCTTGGCAGCAGGACCAATATCTGAACTAGCACAGCCCTGCATGAATACAAAATCTCTGGCTGCAGTCTCAGCAACACAAGCAAAATAGATGAAGCACTCTTTCCTTTAATTGATCTCCCCTGTTGTGAAATAATTGTATCAGCATGATAATAGCCACGGCAACCAGCGAATACTTAGCTCCCACTACCTCACTGTTTGAGCTCAGCTTTGATGGATTTCAATTGATTTGGGGATTTAAGCTTCTTTTAGATAATGACTGATAATTATAATACATCAGGCCATCTCCAAAACTCAAAAATAGTGGATGTTTAATAAAATAACTTTTCTATAATTGTACAATTAATTATTGTCATGTAATATTTTCATATCCAACGAAAAACATTGCAACTGTGTGTGCCAAAGCTTTAAAGGGCACATGACAGGTTTTCATGTTTTTCTAATTATTGCTTGGGTGTGTGTGTGCGCGTGTGCGTGTGCGTGTGCGTGTGTGTGTGTGTGTGTGTGTGTGTAAACTGTAAGCTGTCATATGCACCTAAAGCAACACATAAAACAAAATCCTGTTTCTGTACTGACCTATATTAGTAGTTGGTGTTAGTGTCTTTGGCTGGATTTAAAATGGATGGCAGATGGTGTTCAGGATACTGAGTACATTTAAATTGAATTTATTTTTGCTCAATCTTAAAAATCCCATCAAAGTCTGATTAGTGACGTGTATATAACAAACCTATGTTGTATCCACTGTTCGGAAAGTTAAGCTGAAAAAGTAAATCCAATGAAAAGACCTTTATTGATCCTCGAGTTAAAAATAAGCAGACATTTTGGGGTTATCTAACAAAGTTTAATCCCCACTGCCTCTGCCAAGTTATACAAAAAAACTGCATTAGTATTGTGTTAAAAGCGGTTGAAAAGGCACTGGAGTTTTAGAAAGTTACTATTTAATTTAGCAGTATTTTGATTATTTGTACAAACTGAAACCTTAAAACTGACTACAGACCAAAATTCCACCATGTGTTTTTCATCGCACCATTTTACAATTCCATCCCAAGTCATAAAGCAAAAAGCAAAACCCTGCAAAGACAATACCCCCTGGTGCCACTTCCCCTGCAGTGGTGATCGAAGCAGTCAACATTTTAAAGCTGTTTTAAGACTACAATATAAAAGCGTGATAAAGAGTGGCTGTGTATCATGGTTCACAGATGGTCACTCAAACCCCCTCCTCACACATAAGACACAAGTTATTTTCTGAAACAAGCTTCAGGGCAGGCAGCCATGCAAAATGTCACTTGGCATGACATCAGTTCATTTTAAAGATACCCAAGGCAAGCAGACAAAACAAATTATTCACCTATTTATCTCCTGTGTAAATTGTTCTTAAATGTTGATAAAGTTCACAGTAGCTGTCATTTATTATGCCTGCAGGGAGATGACTTATGTTAGGGCTTCTTGGAGCAGCATGGGCAGTCGAACCAATTAATAAATTATGGTAAATAGATGCATTTTAAAATCTCTTTGCCTTCTCCACTGGATACTCAAAGTGCTTTACATGTTCAACCATTCACACTTACATTCAAATACAAGAAATTAAGTATGTTTAAGTGTCCAGGGATGTGCCGAAATTACACTGGTATCAGATATTGGCCCTGATACTGAAAATTCTGATAGATCAGGTATCAGTCAAGATGTCGTTTCAGTCGATATCACCTTTTTGGTCTATAAATTGGTGTAATTGAACTATTTAGTGAATAATGCTGGCCTAAAACACGTTGTAATACTGAACTTAGTGTTCTGTAATGACTTTGTATGATAAAGTTATAAAACACGTTTGGATAATTGTTTACCATACACCATTTGTGTTTAAAGGAAATAAATCATATTTTCAGTCTCTACCCAGGAATAGTATCGACATCAGTATCGGAAGAAAAAAAAAAAAGAACTGGAGCGGTGTAAGGATTGAACCACCAACCTTCAGCTCAAGAAAAGCTGAAGGTGCAGTGTGTAACTTCTGGTGTGTCCAGGTACCTGCTCGGTTCCATGAAGATGCTATTGCTTTTCCTGGAATATTCCAGGTGCTGTGCTCAGGGATCTTCACAGATCTGACCTGTGGCCTGGTGATATCATATTCTTGTTTCCATGAAGAGTGTAGAATATTCCAGGCAAAGCAATACCATCTCAGGAGACAAGTAGGTGACCCTCTACTAAAAAAAGTTACACATTTTCACTTTAAATGGCCATTTAAGAAACAAAAAGAATATCAAGTACATCTGCTGGCTAACCTTGACAATCCAAATAGTTAATTGCCAAGATATCACACATGGTCTTAAAAAAAAAAACCCAAACACTAAAACACCTAAATAGCAAGAGAGCGAGACAAATGAAACTTATTACACCATTAAAATCTCCCAAATTTCCAGTGCAGGCACATTAGCAATTCAGTCTGAGATCAGTCAAAATCACATGTCTTTGAAAAGGACCAGATGGATGTTGGAAGGGTGTGAACTCCCAAATCTCATGAGAGTTCAGACACTGTTCAAAGGTTTAAATCTAGTCTCAAAAAGAAGCACGCTGTTCAGGACAGGCCTAACATGACCAGAACTGCTAAAATACTGTGAACTACCCCTGTATCTGTGTGTGAATGCCAAGTAAAATGTAATCAGGGGTTTTGATTAAGCTTAATAATGCACCCTGGTGATATTTCATTTTATTTGCACTATCACCATTAACCATTATCAAGGGTTAAAATGTCGTAATGTAGTTTTTGGATTACATGGAAGGCTTTGTGCTTGGAGAACACACTCCTGGGGTTGAGCTGGATCTTTTTTGGTGTACCTTATAAGAGAATGAATCTACGCAAGTGGGGGTAAAATGGGGACAAAGAAACCCAAAATTAGGGGAAATTTTTAAACGCTACACAAGGCAGGAATCAAACTACAGACATCTTTGCCAGCAACCACAAAACTGCCATTAGAAAATACATGTTCAGTTAGGGCTGGGCAATATACCAAAATATTATCACACTATTTTTGTTCATAATTAACTGTATTTTAGTAGTAGTAGTGGATAGTAGCAATCCTACTATCCATCCAAAAATACTTGATATACTGATATAGCAGCCCACGATAATGATACTGTATCACGACATATCAATATTTCAGTATTTTTGCACACCCCTAGTTGATATACTGATATTTAGTGCTTCATTTATGCTAATTACCCATAACATTACACAGTATCCATTATCTAATCTCACAGGGAACAACAAGTCCACCTAGTGCTATTGCTGTATTTATTTTCAGTATGTTATGGACCAGTGTTGTTGCTGTTCTGACAGTTGGCTCTCTTACAATCTCTATTATTTCCCCGTCAGTTGTCATGTCTTCCTTTTCCTCTCCTTTTCGGAAATCCCCAAAATCTGCCACACTGCACATTTAAACCCAAACAAAGATCACATTTTTACCTTCACCACAGCCACTGCAGCTGCCTCCTCGTAATATAACGCAATTAGTCCAGTGTGGCTCCCTGCAACTGTGATGACCCATTGTGAGACTTGCTGGCAAATAAGCCAACTTTACTCATGCATCAAACACAGCTTAAGCGGCCAGGAAATTTAAGACAGTGATAAAAATGGAAGAGAAGTTTCTGCATTAACAAAGGGAATATAGGACACGTTGCAGTAGTTGGAAGCCTTGGGTTAATCATGAATATAGTAGGAGTAAATTCTAAATGCGTGATTGCTCATTGGGGTGTGTGTTTTGCTGGAGAGAGGAACTGGCAGCTTCGCACAGAGATGGAGCTCCCTTGGGTGCCACGGGCCTCTGGCTTGTCTCTAGGATGCACTGCAGGAAATGCTCAGGGGAACGCACACACAACTCAAAAGGTAACCGCAAGAGGCAAAAGGAAGACTTTGCAAATGCTATCTCACCCAAATTTAATTTAGCTGTGCTGCTTTTTTTTTTCCAGGATACTGTGCTAGTGAAGATGGCAAGCTTTTATTACACAGGTTACATAGCAATTTGAAATATTTTCAAAACTAGGAAACAAGCAGACTTTTGGTAAGAAAAATGTTACAGTTAGTACAATACTAACTAACTTGTGGCCATAGCAGCTTGTCAAAGCCTGATCCCGTCAGATCTCAGAAGCTCAGCAGGGCCGGGCCTGGGTAGTACTTGGATGGGAAAACTGTTGTTGTGTCTTTAGGCAAGGCACTTCACCCACATTGCCTCACACAGTGGTGTCTGTGTGAGTGTTGGTGGTGGTCAGAGGGGCCGATGGTGCAGATTGGCAGCTTCACTTCCATCAGTCTGCCCCAGGGCAGCTGTGGCTACAATAGTAGCTTACCACCAAGTGTGGAGTGAATGAATAATTAACTGTAAAGTGCTTTGCGTGTCTTGAAAGGTGCTATATAAATGCAATGATTAATTAATAAGTATAAATATTTTGTACATGTAGTATATAGTTTGAATATTCCTTTTAAAATATAGCATGATGACTCATACATACATGTTTTCAATGGCGTGACAAGACATCTTAAAGTAGTCTAAACCTGATTTTTTTTTTTTTTTTTTTAAGTAATCCTGTATCTAGATCTGTCTCTGATATTTCAAAATATTTATTCATTTTATATATGTTAAGAAATGGTCAAGTTGAGGTTTTGTAAATGAGGGAAAATTATAGGGCCCATAATATGCTATTTTCTGATTTATGTTATAATGTTGTTTCCTCATCGCAAAAATAGTTTATTGTTTTCTTTCATTTAGACATATTTAACACAAACCCTGCATATTTTTAGTATCTGTTCTTTTTTCAGAAAAAGGAAAACACTTGTGATGTCATATGATGTAGAGTGCGCCACTGTGTTTTTAAACTCCATACACCTTCACTGGAATCTATAGATGATTTCAGCCCTGGAATTGCCAATCTCTACTAGACAAAATGTTAACTTGAAAACTGACATCACAAGGTGGAACAGAGCGTTTTGAGCTTTGGACATGCAGACAGCCTAAAAATACAGGATTGCTCAAACATGTGTGAATGAAACAAAACACAACTCCAGGTATGTTTTTGAGAAGACAACAACATTATAGCATCACTTAAAGCTCACAAGAGTCAATTTTGTGCAATATAGAACATTTAAATATTCATGAAGTGGCATATGTTAATTATCATTTGCATTTATTTTTGTTATCATTAAGAATACAAAGGGTCTGAATTGAAGGTTCCATGTGTAATGTAATTAGTACATGTTGAATTTGGTCTGTTGACAGTACAGTGTGACACTATATCTAAGTTACTTTAGATGTGAGATTCACTTTAAAAAGCAGCACCATCTGGTCTTGGGCAGCTTGCGACTCCGCTTCTCCTGGACAATTGAGCATGTAGAAAAGCACATACAGTGACCTCTCCAAATGTTCTCATCATTGTATATTGCACTGATCCTAAGCTGCTACAAGTTTCTTGTCTTCTCAGGTATGGAAATAGGTCTACTCTGTTCTGCTGACTGCACCCAACATGTGAGGTAATTAATCATGCATAATTCTCCATGTAACTAATGCTGTGTTGTTGTATCTTATGATCTACCGCTAATCTGGCTAATTCAACATCCCTAATACAGCAGCACGTTCCCCTATGTTAATATGACTAATGAAAACATCAATCAAATGTGTGAACCTGATATAACCTTTATTGGAGTGATTTTTAAACTGTACAGAGACAATTTTATTCCGGTTTACTAACTAATTTTGTCCTGGTTTAAGTGGATTTAGAATCAGTTTCAGGTTTGGCCAGATTTGGACAGATTGTGTTTTTGTTTTTTTGTTTATTTAAATCTAATAGGTCCCGGTTTAGTTTAGTATTCATTTAGTTTTGGTTTAGACCTGGTTAAACCCTGGATTAGGTTAAGGTTGGGTTAATTCAGGGTTAACTCTAATTTACCAGTGTTATGAATCTGATTCTGTTTCAGGGTAGATCTCTTAACATGCTAAATGCTAAAACATGCTTCAGACCAAGTTAAGAGCCAGTATTAAAGGTGCAGTATGTCACTTTTCTGGCTGGGGTCCTCTACCTGCTTGTAGCCATGGGGGTGTTATTGATTGCTCTGGACTGTTCCACAGCTTGATATTAAACCTCTCTATCTTATTATTCTTATTTATTCAACTACTGGCTCTTTATTATTCAAGTTCAACCAACTTTATGGTACAGAGATCAACTGATATGGATTTTGTCATGGCTGATACCAACTGTTTAGAATCCAGAATAAACAATGGTCAGTAAGCTCTGCCGATATTTTTAGGCCAATATGTAGGGCCAGTTTTGATTATTTTCCCCAAATTAGATCATTTAAATTTAAAACAAAGAGACACCCTTTAAGAAAGTTGTGTAATCACGTTTTGTGCAGCTACCTCTTTGTTTTAAAGTGTTGATATAAAGATTTGTGTGTATTTATTAAGCAGCAGATTGACCAAAACAAAATATCAACCTATGTTGGAGATTTAAGGATGACAGCCAGTACAATAAAAAGTCCAAATATTGACCTGATATATCGGCCAACAAATATCAGGATATCTCTATACAGGCACTGCTATAAATCTCTTGTTTATTAAATATAGATGACCACATATGTGCATTCAAGTCCATCAGAGCTGTCACATATGCTGTGAGTGATCTTGTCTGAGTGAGTATACAGTATAAACACCTGATCCAATGTCAACAAAACCCTTTCCTGTTGGCGAAAAAGGGGCTCTCATCACAATTTTGAAAGATGCATGTCAAAAGTCCCCAAACCTGAGATTTCACACTGGTTTGGAGTTTGAATGACAGTAGGGCTGGTCATATCTTACCTGAGCATGTGTGACAGAAGAAAAAGGGGAATTAGGCATGCTGCAGAGTTGCCAGGTAACTATTTTTTGAAACCTTGATGGGCAACAAGTGGAGCATGAAATATGAGGGCAATAGTTCTTTTTTCCAATTTAGAAGAAAAAAAAATGACAGTATGTTTTTGCTGGTTGCTATTGATTTACCCTGGGCGATTTGGTTCTCCATTAAGACAAATGCAAAATAATTCTGAATATTAAGTAAAGGATGGCAAAAAAAGGAGAAAATTTAATTTGTCAACTGGACATAGTTTATTTGGTTGAATACGTTTCGCAGCTCATCCAAGCTGCTTCCTCAGTTCTGGTCAGATGCTGGCGGACACTGCTTTATATCTGCCTGAAGGGAGGAGCTTAATTACAATGAAAATTACTCTGAGACAACACATATTTAAATACAGTTTCAGTTGGTCAGGTGATACAATATGGAGTTGTTAACAGTTTCTGTTAGACATGTGAGTCTATTCAATATGGAGTGGGAGTGGGGGAGTAGTTAGCATATCCATTCAGGGCCATGATGGGTGTTTTCACACCTCTGGACCTGACCTGGCTAGTCCCATTGTTTTCCCAGTTTGTTTTGATTTAGGTTTGAGGATAGAGTTATAGATGGGAGACAAATGATGTCTGAGACCCCCATTTCTGTTCAAGGAAGGATTCTCTTTCTTGACAAAAATAGCTTCTTTAACTCCCCTCTCAAACCAGTTCTTTTCTCTGGCCAAGATCTGGACCTCGCTGTCCTCAAAGGAGTGGCCTGTGGCTTTTAGGTGGAGATGTACGGCAGATTGCGGCCCACCCTGGTTTTCCCGTCTGTGTTGATACATCCTTTTGTGAAGTGGCTGTTTTGTTTCTCCAATGTAGCGCTCACTGCAGTCTTCACTACACTGAATGGAGTAGACCACATTGCTTTGTTTGTGGCTCGGAGTTTTGTCCTTAGGATGGACCAGTTTTTGTCTTAAAGTGTTTGTGGGTTTGAAATAGACTGGGATGTCATGTTGTCTGAAGATCCTCTGTAGTTTTTCGGAAACGCCAGCCAGGTAAGGAATAGTTACACCCCTTCTCCTGGGCTCTGGTTCTCTCTTGTCCTGTTTCTTTGTTCTCTTCGTTTTATTGAAAGCCCATTTAGGATATCCACAAACGGAGAGGGCTTTCTCCACGTGTTGTTCTTCTTTCTCCTTTCCCTCTGCGCTTGTAGGAACCACTTGGGCCCTGTGATGTAATGTCCGAATGACTCCCAGTTTGTGCTGAAGTGGGTGGTGTGAATCAAAAAGCAGATATTGGTCGGTGTGTGTGGGCTTCCTGAAGACCTCTACCTGGAGTCGCCGGTCTTCTCTTATCGTTACTGCACAATCTAAGAAGGCCAATGTGTTGCCCTTGGCATCTTCACGTGTGAATTTGATGTTCGGATCTACAGAATTGATGTGTGCAGTAAAAGGTTCCAAATCTTGAATTTTGATTTTTGAGCCAACTGAAACTGTATTTAAATATGTGTTGTCTCAGAGTAATTTTCATTGTAATTAAGCTCCTCCCTTCAGGCAGATATAAAGCAGTGTCCGCCAGCATCTGACCAGAACTGAGGAAGCAGCTTGGATGAGCTGCGAAACGTATTCAACCAAATAAACTATGTCCAGTTGACAAATTAAATTTTCTCCTTTTTTTGCCATGGATTCTACCTGGACGACTGAGGGATTTTACATACATATTAAGTAAAGGAAATCCATTTTAATTAAATGGATCAAAGCATATTGTGTTTTACTTACGCCCCATCATGTTAGCATGGCCACCGCACTAGCTGAACCTTCTCTCATTTTGGATTTCTACTTCGGGGGTATAAATTAATTTTATGCAGGCAATAAGTAACCTTTACAGTACACAACTAACAGACAACAACAAAACAACAAAATTATTTATATAGAAAGTATTTGTGCCTCCATAGTCTGAACAAAATCTATGGGAAACACATGGGTAATTGCTTGTTGTTTTCCAGTTTTAATATAAAGTAATAAATATATTAACATTACAATATTACAATATAAAATTCTATATTACACATAGTAAATTACTGTCAGTATGCCAACCATTGCTTTCACATCATCGTTGTGCAGCGCAGGTACTTTTGACTATTAAACAACTTCACAACACTAGAACAGCTTTAAAGGTCCTATATTATGCAAAATTGACTCTTGTGAGCTTTTGTTACCTCATCAAATTGTTTGTGCAATCCTTTATCATTAGTCTGTCTCCATCTCCAAAGTTCAAAATGCTGTTCCACCTTGTGATGTCATTAAGCGGTAGTTTTCAAGTTAATAGCTGCCTTTTACCTTTTGTTCAGTAGATTGGACATTCCGGGTCTGAAATATCCAAAAGATTCTAGTGAAGGTGTATGGAGACCACATGACATCACAAGGTGGAACAGAATGTTTTCTGTTTGAGAGAAGAACACAGTTTGCATATGCACGGTTTGTGTGTTAAATGTATAAATGAATCAAAATACAGGAAACAACATTATAACAGATCAGAAAACAGCATGATACGGGCCCTTTAAATCTTATACCCGGGGCTCTGTAATCCATCCATGGAAAGTGAAAATAAGTGGTTAGAACTTGGAGATGTGACTTTTTGGCAAGCTTTCAAACTCCTGTGGTGAATGAATTTTGCCTTTGATTTCTATGCAGGACGTTTTGTATTCTTGTTTGCAATGAGCACAGATGGTACGTTATAAAGACAGGACCAAAATGTTCTGGTCACACATTGAGCATTTTTAAATACAAGATATTTCCATTAGACGCTTTATACTGTATGAAGTGACTCACAAGCTGCCTCTCGTGCCTGTATAATGATCCTTTTGTTTATCTGGCTCTCCCACTTGCGATTGGTGTGATACCCAAGGCCAACAAAGAACAACTATCCTCAATGTCGGAGGAGGGAGAGCTGAACTGGAAACCATGGCAACACAGTGCTTGCCTCTCTCTAATCCCTTGGCCCTGGCGCGTACAAGACAAATACCTGCGTCGCCCGGCCTATTCAGCACCTGCATAAAAGCAAAAGAGGGAAGAAAAAAAGAAAAAAAAAATTCTTTCAAATCTGTGCACAATATGGCTATACTCAGGGGAGGAGCTGTGCTGATGGAGGGGTTGTGTTGCCATACAACATCGCCATATCTCCACACTGCTGTCACACAGACCCGCTCTTTGTTTTCTTTCTCTGTCACTTCTAAGCTTTTCATATGGAGGATCTCCTGCCTCCATATATACACAGAAATAAAGGGAATTGATCAAACTGAAATATTTGTGTGTACTGCATTTCCCAGGTTTATTAATACTAAACATGTATGCACTAGTTTTTCTAACAGGCAAAAAGGTGAATAAGTTATACTGTGATTGATACTGAAATGAACAAACATGAGAAAGATGAATGTTAGGAAATAGTAAATGTTATTTTAGATTGAAAAGAAATGTGTGCATTATGTTTCTGTGTGTGTGTGTGTGTGCGTGTGCGTGTGTGTGTGTGTGTGTATATATATATATATATATATATATATATATATATATATAGAGAGAGAGAGAGAGAGAGAGAGAGAGAGAGAGAGAATCAGTTGGCTTATCTTTACTGAACTAAAGATAAACGGTAGCTGTTAATTTAACAATTACCACTACATGACATCACAAGGTGGAACAGAGCATTCTGAGCTTTGGGGATGTAGACAGACTAATAATAAAGGATTACTCAAAATTTGTGAATGAAACACTAACGTTTTTGAGGAGGTAACAGCATTAATTAATTAATCTAATCTATCCTATAAGAATGTATTCAATGAAATTTTTGATGCCATGACTGTGGAACTTCAGCAAAGCAGTTAAGTCTCTGTGGAAATACAGGTGACATACTCAACCACCAAAGTTACACAGTACACCTTAGAGGTAGTAAACTTAAAATATTGAATTATTTGAGATTCTCCATCTAGGTTCACAAGGTGAATGTAGCACTAATGCACAATTTCAAATAACCTTCCAACACAATTTAATTACATGTTTTGATTATAATAGTTATAATAGTTCCATAGTACATGTTTTGATTCCCTCCCTTGTATTTTCACACTACAGAGGAACATTTGAAAGAAAAGAACAATTGCATTCATTTAGATAGAGCTGTACTTTTTAAAAGCAAAGAAAAAAGCTGACAACCTTGAACTCCATTTTAGAAACAGCTCAAATAATATGACAGATTTGATCATTCTCTCTGTGATAAATAATTACCTCGAAATGGCCCCAAGCCTCAAATCTAATTAAAATTCAAACAGTCAAAAGACGAGTTTGCCTTACATGACCCTAACACTGTGCAGTTGACCCACAGCGATGCTTCTCTACCCAAGCATGAAAGAAACAGTGTCACAACAAAACAACTGCACAATTTGCACTGAACAAAACACGTTTGACACACAAAGACTTTTTCTCCTGTTCAGTGTCATGGTTATATTTGCCGACAATGATTCAGTAATTGTGAATGTACTTTTTAAATAATGGTACAATTGCAGCCAGCTAAAAAGCAGTTACTCATACAATAGTTTATCTTAGTATTCAATAGCAAAAAATGAGTCATACAGGATGAACACATTTTAAAGGCCGAACAGAACAGATAAGAACAGAATCTTATCTCCTGGGAATAAGAATTTTCAAATTGCGAAAACACGAGCACAAGCACAAGAGCAAAGTCATTGGATATGGCCTAGTAATGAATTAAAACCCCTTGAAAAAACAACACAGCTGCAGGGTTACTTTCATTGTTTGTGCAAAAGAAATGACTGTAATAACTGTGTAGACTGTCCATTATTTAAAAGGAATTAGCTGTCTGGCACAACTTTTAAAATAGTACAACTTCACTTCTTTCAATGTTGTACCCCAGTGGTTCTCGGCGACTACTATTTCAACAGTGGGTTGTGGATACGTCGAAAACCTCAACACCCTTCTGCTACCGGCAAACTACTGTCTTATGAGGAAAATATAAATGTTTCATGGTTAATAAAGATGTTACGGAAGATTTCATCATTTTGAAATACTCAGACCAGTTTGTTTTTGTTTCATACCTGACAAAACTGATGGGACTATAACCAGAATGAGGAGGCCTTTTTACTCTCACACACCTGGACACTGTCCTGAAGATTAGATTAGATAGATAAATTATTAGATTATATAGAATTATTATTAGATGAACAGAAGTAGAAGTAGAAGCAGTCAAAACTGTCAGGTATGAAAACCAAGTCGAACCAGGCAGCAAACAGCAGCAGAGGAGTAGGGCAGCTTGCCTGTGTCCCTGATCTCACACACTGCTTCAAATTTAGGGTGAGCCATGGCTTTGGACACTCCTCTGTGCACTGTCCTCCTCCCGTACCTCAGTCTCTCCACGCGTCTCTCCCTCCGCGCTCCTCTTTCAGAGTGAGAACTTATAAAAATAACTAATGTTAACTGACAGCTCATTCGGCAATATAAAACAAAGTATATCAGAATAGTATGTTGAAAGCACTCAGAGCAGTCTGTTGGTGACAGGGACATGCAGTGATAGAAGTGATCCACAGTGACCCAGAGAGAGAGACACACCGCTGTGTTTTTCATAAAGCGCCAGTTCTCGCTGCACAGACAGGAGACTGACCCACACACTGTGTGCACAAACCAATGAAAGACAGTCACAGTCTGTGCAACTCTATTGTAATGGCACAAGTGCTGGAAATAAATGCAATTCTTATATACAGTATTTACTATTTAATATAATCCCTCAAGGCTGTGGGGGACGGAATGAATTTATTTTATATCTCCTAAGGCA
This sequence comes from Taenioides sp. WSHXM2023, assembly GCA_029959045.1. Taxonomy (NCBI): domain Eukaryota; kingdom Metazoa; phylum Chordata; class Actinopteri; order Gobiiformes; family Gobiidae; genus Taenioides; species Taenioides sp. WSHXM2023. The sequence goes on along the minus strand of CM057101.1, from coordinate 12,908,503 downwards.
GGGTATGCCAGAAAACGTTTGAGGAGTACGGATTACCAAATTACTTCCAAATGTTAACACGGTAAGCTCAATAGTATTGGAGAGCATGAGTCACAAGTTTGATGCTACACTAATATTTGTGTTTATAGCACACACATGCCCTGTTTTCTCCCTGTACTACTTGTGTCTCTTCTAGTCTCTGCTCTGTGAGTCTGTAGGAGCAGTCAGCTGAGGGCTCTGGGTCTGTGTACGGGGCCAGCAGACATCGAGCACCATCTGCTTCAGGATTTGGCACGTCCCCCAAAACATCTGCGCTGGGTGACCCTTTGGCTAAACAGGGTGCCACCTCTGCTCAACCCTGTACCTCCTGATGTGTATCCTGTATCCCGCTGAAAAAAAACACAGGTGAATCTGCAGTAGTGTCATTCTCACACTGACCGACCGGAACAACTAAACTAACTAGCTGTGTGACTTTACTTTCACTTTCAGATTACTTTCAGTGTGTACTAAACTTTGGTGATTATCCTGCATGATCAGCAAGAAAATGGTTTGGCTACTTTACTTACTTTACTATGTAGCTTTTCTGTCCACCTGCTTGTCTTTATCGAGATGGTATAACTTTATATGGGATTTTTGATAGTAGGACCTTAAACTCATCCTTCCAGTTTTACTTTAATTCCAGCCATTTTTATAGCTGAAAATGTCTAAAATAAAACATGGATTCTTACTGTGACCTGGCTCAACTCGGCGTAGATCTGATTTGTAACTTAGCCTGGTGACGTCACCTGCTTGTTTCCATGGAGATAGATTTGATTCATAAATCTTATGGCGGGGATGATACTCAATCCAATACACTAAAGGCCAATGCACACCAAAACGTGGGGCGCTGCGGCGTGTCATTTGGCGCGCGTCGAACCCAAGTGTGAATGAATACTTGGGTTCAACGCGACCCCACAATGAACACTAGGCATCACGTCTCTTAAAAAGGCTTTAACACAACTCTTGCTGTGTTATAAATTAGCGTTTTATCTACGGATTACTTATAAAATGAGAGACACAGCACGACGCTGGTTTGAGGAGGTTATAGTGAGTTAAGCGAGAGGCGAGAGTTTCCCAGCACGGAGAGAAGCGAGGTGTTTTGCAGAGTTGAACACTGGGGATTTCCCTGCCTTTCCTGCAGTTCTCATGCCTCACACACCGGCTGAAGGAACGCGCCCGGTGTGTGTTGGCCTTAAGAGTGATGACACTGATAAACTTTGATAGACATGTGATGCAAGCCAGAGAGGGAGGAGGGGCAGATAGACAGGATGAGGAGGTTGTTGCTTCTGCTGCCTTGTAGGAGAATTACACTAGCTATTGGTCTGCATTGGTACCATAGACTCTAAATGGACATTGCTAACCTACTAGCCGCTGCCTTTCCACATAAGAAATGTTCATGGGAGTGCTTTCAGCTTCTTCGACTGTCACCCCTCTCTCTGTAACTGCTGCGGTGAGCCTCATCACTTTGGTCTTAAAATGTTCATATTAACCTGCTCTTATTCCACTATTTCGTCCTTAAATAAATTCCTATTCCTAATTTCTATATCGAGCTCAATTCCAAATTTGCCTCTATAACTGCTAGCCTCTGTGAGCTTCATTTTTTCTGCAGCCAAACGCTATGGGTGACATCACACCCACTTAGTCCATTTCTTTATACAATCTATGGTTGGTACTGGTTAATTGTAAGTACTGGCAGAAACTGGAAGCGAAATTAACTGGACAGCTTTTAAATTGTTTATCTATTTGCAATAACCACAGAATGCAGAATGTCTACTACAACACCCCCTTAAGTTAGTTGCACAGACCAACATTAATACCATGCATTTATTTAGGGAAATCCAGATAAGCCCAGGTACATGGCATGGAACAGGTCTTTGGAGACAGGGACCAATCTGAAACTAATTTTGCATAGGATTGTTTTCAGTAGCCCAGTTGTTTCTTCTGATTGGTTAATTCTGAATCATTGGGCTCAAAATCATGGAATTCTCCCTCCAAATGTAGCAAGCCAGATTCCCTGTTCAGTCAAATGGTTTAGGTTCACTGCCTGAGCCTTTTGGTAGACACTGTTTCTCATTGAGGGCATTGATCATTTAGCCTCTTTTCTCCAATTTGGCACTAGCAAAACCCAGAAAGCATGGCAAATTATGGAGACGCATAGGCTGAATGAATCTACTGACCATTGGAAGTGCGTGCCCAGAAAAGCATAAAAGCCCTAAATGGAAGGAACAGTTGAGATTTGCTCAATCGAAAATGTTTTTGTCTTGACACACGGCAAACTCTGCACTAGCGCTTTTTTGTTTTTACCAGTACGGTCACAAGATGGTTTACAAGGGAAGAGCAACCACCACTAATGGAATGAATAAAATGATTTATTTAGTATGTGCTTTCAGGATATTTGATATGCTTGGCTACTCTCCTTAGCCCATAGCCTCATCATAATGAAACAGCGAGCAGTCGGAGTTGAAGAGCATGTTACTGGAAGAGCAGAGGACTTCGCCTTGGGCCCTGTTAAATGATGCTCCCCGTCCACAGTCACACCCTCATTTTTCTTCTTGTCAATACAGTGCACAGCCAAACAGATGAGTGGAAGACATCAGAATATGCCCCAATACTCATTTGAATTTTAAATAAGAAAAATCTATTTACATTACAGAGCAGATGCTGGATCTTTGCAATATGGATCTGTTCTAGTCAGGCCAAGTTACATCAAAAGTCCAGACTTTAAGCCTAAGATGTTTTACAAAAAACTGTTACTACTACTTGAGTAATATTATTTTAAAGAGGCTTTAGTCACAAAAATGAGCAACCTAATTATTCACCACAGTGAGTTTTCACAGAGGGATTGCCGTCACAGTAATGCTAAGAACAACTAGCATACTAACCACACACTTCCTAATTATTGGACAATAAAACTTAAATAATTAGATGCAGACTGTTCATGGCAGACATATTTTGACCTCAAGAGCTGCTTATCTCTTTACTGGGGATTGGAATTTAAATACAATTTAAAATACATGGGGAAAAAAAGATAAGGTTAACAGCACTCTTAAGGTACGCTTACATCAGATGCGTTACACACAAATTGCAGGAGCAATTCCCATGTTAACCCTATGTAGAGGCGTGGTGACACATCGCTAAAGCGCTGCGGCGCATGTCACGCGGGCGGCGCAAAGTGTTTTCGGCGTTTCGGGTGAATCGAGCAGCGCGAACAATGTGAACAAGTGCTGATGCGCGAACAACAGGTGTGAACAATGAGCAGGTGCTTAGCGTGCGATGGGAGCAAAGAGCAACCAGTGCGAACAGTGAAACAGGGTCCAACATGCTCCAAGTCCACACGCGGTATAATTCCTACGGGCCTAATTGGACCCATATCAACCATGTAGTCTAACTTTAAACATGTAGTCTAACTTTAAACAGATGATTCTGCGCTAACTCAGCTGCTACATGTCAAATAAAAAAAAAATACCAAGTAAAAATCTCATAAAGTCCATGTTTATCAATGAAACTCTCAGCTGTAATCTGAAGCTTATCTATCATGTTTATATGCAACCCATGCCAACTAGAAAACGTTTACAGGCAAAAACAAATGCCAAAAGAACAAAACATGCACGACTTACCGTTTTGAGCCACTACGCAAGAAAACAGCAATTTATAGCCACAATAGAGCCATTTCATCCACTGCGTCCTCTGTGCCATGTGTGCCAAGAATTTTCACTGTCTTTGATTTAATTCCATCAGGTTCATAAACATTAGATTCTGCTCCAGGATTTCTACACATATAGAAGAATGTTTTCTTTACAAAACAAGGCAATTATCCTGCAAATGGGGCAGGCAGGCTGTCTGTGCTTTTATAACTTTGGTTGGGTGCTGAGTGTCCGGAGGACAGGGCTCAAGCCGCTCGGAGACATGCTGCAGAGCCCTGTGTGTCGTGTTCTCTGATACAGGTGTCTCCAGCTTGGTACCACTGCTCCCTGGGCTATAGTTTGAGCCGTTCACAAATATAACCAGCACAGGTGTAGTGGCTCCAGGTGAGTTCTCTCCCCAGTCCACGTGTAGACCGGGTGAATGTACGGGTGAATGTACGTCTTGCGAACAGAGCATCTGGTCCGCGCTTCTGAAGCGGCTTCATTTGACGCTTTCTATGTGCACATAGCTTTACACATCAAGCACAATTTTTGGCAACTTGACCCACCTCAAATATGGCAACACTCAAAAGATGCACTGCTTAACTTTTCAGGTCGTGCTCCGCCAACATAGGGATGCTATTGCTTTGCCTGTAATTTTTCACAATACAGTATTAAACTTATACAAAATGCATTTATTCAATTCTGGGTGTTTTTATTGCTCAAAATACCTTTAAAAACATTAATTCTTGGCATTCTTACTGTGACTGGGGTCACCCTGTTCACAGATCTCCTTTGTAAATTGGCCTGAGGGCATTTCCTGCTTGTTTCTATGGAAATTGAAAAGTTTAATGCCATACTTTGGAGCATTGCAGGAAAAACAATAACATCCCCATGGGGACAAGCAATTAGCAGGCCCTCTACCAAAAAAGTTACACAGTGCACTTTTAAGAGGTTAGTTTGTGTATAAAATCAGTCATAAGTCAACCTTTTACACCTCAAATGTCATCATAGTAAAAAATAACCCGTATTCCCCCCCAAAATTATTGATCCATCTGTCATATATTGAACGATAAGTAATTATGGTGACAGGCCTAGTCAGAGGTGATCCCTGATGTGTATAAATGCCCTAAAGGAAGAATGTCTCAGAAAGCTAAACTCACCGGGCTCTGAGGAGTCCATGCTAATGTGGCTAATCTCTCCCTGACCTGTGGATCTGTGCAGTGTTGGCAGTGGCACATTTTAATGACCTCGTATTGACAAAAGCACCGCAGGGAGCACATTTATTTGCTCCAAGGGCAAAAATAAGAACTATCAGCTACCAATCCTGTTTAGACAACATTTTTATTCATTGTGACCGTGTTTTAGTCCCTGCAATCTCCAAATTAGGGTTGTGGTTGACTTGCGGAAATTTTGGTCAGCTAAAGACAATCCCTGTCAGTGGTTCTCAACATTTTTTATCTTGCGTACCCACAAAGCGTTGTCTCACACTCTCGAGTACCCCCTATATCGTGTTATGGTTTTTTTAACTAACCATTCAATTTTCTTGTTTTAATGGTGCATTTTGTGCAAGCTGTTTGATATCGTACTGTGGAACATTCCAGGCAGAACAATAACATATCCATAGAAATAAGCAGGTGACGGACCACTACCAAAAAGTTACACAGTGCACTTTTAATAATATTTATGTCAAAGTTATCTCACAAAAACATTATGAAGCAGGGAAAATATACTACTAAGAATATTTTAAATTCAAATATTATTCAAATCCATCTTGTAAATCTGAAATAATTTCAAGTACACCCTGGTGGTCGCGTACCCTCTGAATCAGCTGACTAAAATACATACACCATAGACATACTCCAAATCTCAACAAAAACAGACGTAGAAGTATGATGCAGGATAATTAAACTCCATTTTAAGTTCTAATTGTTGCTTGACTTATAAAAGTGACTCTTAGCTTATATGCAAGTGACACTGCAGACCATTAGAGCAGACGGTGCTCATTAAACGTGTTTTTGTGTTTTGTCTTTTGATTTGTTTGTGCTGTTATTTTTTAAGTGATGCCAGGAAAAGTACAGACAGAGAGACATGAGCCAGTGAGGGCTCTCTGTTCCCACATACTCAAATGCAAATCAGGCATGCCAAGATTAGGGTTTGTAAAATGTTGCGGATAGTAACATAGCACTCATTAGTTGATTTAAAAAAGCTTAAATATTTGACTGACAACTCAAGATACTCTCACCACTTTTTGCAAATTAAATCAGACCTAGATCATGCACTATAATCTTTAAATATTTAATCATTATTAGTACTTAATCGTTAAATCCTCAGTGACAGAAATAACTTTGATTAATGACTCCCAAGAATTAGATCATCCAATATTGGGTTTGGTTAAAGATTCAGATAATTTTCTTCAATAAAAATCTTTTAGATTTTCCTATCCTGGGTTCAGTGCAGTTAACATCAGTTCATGTAGGCCTGTCAGGATTTTGAAGTTGTAAATACTGTATTACTAGAGAAAAATACCATGATAAGAAATACTATTTAAACTACTTTATACCACTGACACAGTAACACTAAAGCAGGATAATCCCAGTAAACCTTTTCTAAATGAACAATATTGTAAAGGCTGAATGAAAGAAGTTGTTAACTCCATCCTCACCTTAAATTATACATTGTAAATCATAAAAACAAAACAATTCACAAAAAAGATGAAGAAAATACTGAAGTCAAGAAGTCCATTTAGTGATCATCATGTATCAAGTTTTACTTTATTATTTATTCTTCTAGAAGTAATCACTTCTTGTTGACACTTTGCAGCTCATGTCATCAACATTACCTGGAGGTATGATGCTAACTGCAGGCTTTGCTCTGTCTGAGGCTTTATTAATCTGTACTTTATTTTAATAAAATCTAACCATAAACTGACTTAAGTGGAACTACGGCAGTATCTCATGCTTAAAATTACAGTCACAAGTTAGTTAGCATTAGCAAACAGTTTTTCAGTTAGTCATATTCATCATTTTTGTTGAAAATGAAATTTCTACACAGGACCATGAGCACTCATAGTCATTACAGGGTCCTGAAAATGTGTTGCTTAAATCCATTTTGTGTTTTTATTGAATTTTCAGACAATCTAAAATATTTCTGCTCATGTGTGCATTGTGTCACCGTGGTAACTCCTAAACATTCCACCATTAGAGATACATGTAGAACACCCCCAGTGTGATGTCACTGCAAAGTATCAATATGGGCTTGGGCCTGCCACAGAGAATACACAAGGTTATGACGGTGGTTGGATTTACCAGATACAAACACTTTAAAGACCCTAAGCAGGCAATTACTATGCAAATAAGCCTTATTGTGAATCAAAGCAAAGGGATGTCAACTGTAAAGCACTCTGGATAAATGCACACAATTCAGCGTGCACATACATGCACCCATGCAGAATAATGGGCCTCTTACAGGTAACACCACCCTCTAATCTCTCAACATTATATGAGAGTGCAGTTACACAATGCAAGAAGCAAATCAGAAGTTACCATTAGCTATTAATGTTTTTTTTTTTTTCTTCAAAAATGTGCCATGAACAGTTTTCTATTATATGGACACATATTTTCAGAATAATTGATCCTACTATAAGGGGGTTTTGTGACGTATTCCTATTTCTTTGACATGTGAAGTGTAATATAAATAAAAATGTATTATTATTGAGAATAAAGTTATGTTTAGTCATATTGTGGAAATTTTCAGGCAAAGCAGTAGGTGGTGGACCCTCCTCCAGAAAAACCAAGGAAGACTATTTACTGATCTGTTATAATGCCATTTCCTCATCAAAAACACACCTGGAGTTGTGTTTCATTCACACGTTTAACACACAAATGCTGCATATTTAGAGAGAAAGAGTTCTTCTGAGAAAACAGAAAACACCACCTTGTGACGTCATATGGTAATACAGGAAGTGCTCCACTGTGTTTTTAAACTTCATACACCTTCACTAGAATCATTTGGCTCATTTAAGCCTTGGATTTGCCAGTCTCTACTGAACTAAAGGTAAAAGGAGCTTTTAACTAGGATACTACCACTTCATGACATCACAAGGTGGAACTTTTTGAGCTTTAGAGATGCAGACAGACTAATAATGCAGGATTACGCAAACACGTGAGAATGAAACAAAATACAATTCCAGGTCTGGTTTTGAGGAGGTAACAACATTATAGCATGACTTAAAGCTCACAAGAGTCAATTTTATAATATAGGACCTTTAAATATCTTTTTCTTAAATTCTTATAAATAAGGATATCACAGTTCCCATATGCGCATATCATATTATAAAACCCTGTCATTTTGAAGTGGTTCCTTATTTTCCCAGGCTGTAGCTGCAGTTGGTTTCTCTAACATATTGTGTACACAGCCCGATTAAAACCCCATAAACAGTTAAATTCTGCATAATTTAGCGACGGCGTAATGGTAGACTTTTGTCACAATGATCTGCGTTTAACTGTGCCAGCTTCTAGATGAGCCATAACTGTTGATGCAAACACTCCACCATTCCTGTGTTCATTAGGAAAAAAAAAACAGCATATACATCAAGTTGACACAAACAGAAGTCTTACAGTCTGGCATAATTAATCACACACTGACACAATCACCATCTAACGAGCTTTTTCAAATTGTAAACAATTTATCATACAATGGGATTTCGGAGCTGCTCCCTCCATGTGAGGCCCATGTGTGCGAGACTGTAAGGAGCAACAAGGCTTTATTCAACCATAATAGTCAAGTAACAGTGTCTAAATGACAGACAACAGCCCTGCTGAAGATGCCTGTGTATATGGTAGTGACCTTCATAAGTAATATAATAGGTATGATCTAATGTCGAAAGCACAGGAACTTCTTCAGTGTGCTCATTAGAATAGTGTGGTACAGGGAAAATGTATACTCTGCAGCTGATGTCATCAACATTCCCTAGGGGTGTGACGCTAACTGCAGGCAAGCTGTGTCTGAGGCTTTGTTTTAATTTAACACAATCTAACCATAAAGAACTGACTTAGTTGGAACTACAACAGGAGAGCTGATTCGTGGCCATAGCATTTACCACCTTACTGGCCCGAAGGCTGATCTTACTTAACTGGAAACTCCCACATCCCCCTTCGCATGTCCGTTGGATTCGTGAAGTGCTTTACAATCTTAAGCTTGAAAAACTGAGGTTCTCACTTAGAGGCTCTGTTAAACTATTTCATGCTACCTGGGACCCCTTTTTACGTCACATTGACTCTATAACCCTTCCTCAAGATCTGGAGGACGACTAAAATATAGGCAATAACCTCTTCTCTTCCCCTCTTTTCTTTCTCTTACCTTCTTATCTCACGTAATCTTTCATCTTTATGGGCTCTTTTCCTTCTTTTCCATCCCTATTTTCCTTTTTTTTTTTCTCTCTCTCTTTATTTTGATTTATGTATTTTTATTCTATTTTAAACTCTATTTTAAACTCATTATTATTATTATTTTTATTTATTGACTTATTTTATTAAGATGTCTGGCCAGTGGGTGGGGGTGGGGCGGGAGGGATGGGGTGGATGACATTCGGATGTGTCCTGTACCACTGTCAGAGCTGTAATAGCACTATTCTATTCAATACAACGCACTCTGTCTGTTAATGTTAAAATTGTTCAATAAAAAGAGTTGGAAAAAAAAAAAAGGAGAGCTGATTCGTGCTGTAAAACAAGTCCCTCACAGACAACATTACAGTCGCAACCTAAACAGGACCATGAATGCTCATTTTGACCACAGGCTCCTGAAAATGTATTGTTTAAATCCATTTTTGTAAGTTTTCAGACTATTTTAAAACTTTTTGGCTGTGCTTGCTAATGTATGCATTGTGTAACCATTCCACCATAGAGATAAATGAATAACACCCCCAGCCTGATGTCACTGCAAAGTATCAATATGCAATTCAGATTATAGTAGTAAAAAATAAGAATAAACGCTGATCTGGTTGTTGGCTTACATTCCTCAAGTATGTGAACAGCTTTGTGAAATCTTTCTGAATGATAAAGTAAATTCATTAAGCTAAAATACGATAAGAGAACTTTTATTTGTTTCACAATGGGGAAAATCAGTTGCAACGCACAGCTGAATAAGTAAGCAAATATGAAGCACATTACATTTACTTTTTATAGATTGTGTTGAAATGACAGATTTATGCTTATGTTTGGACCTGAATTATCACAATTGTCAATTTGCTGAATAATCGTGACTCTTCCAACTCCTGACACAGTGATTTTAACCTAATTTATCAGGGGTCAGACCAAGGAACAAAGCAAAATGAAAAGTCGATATATGGAGTTTCTAAAGCACATTAAACATACACCATGTTACAGGAAGCAGCAATGAAACTGTAAGGTAGATCAATGTATGGATCAGGAATACTTTTTATATTCATCATCTTTATAAACAGCCTGCACAAATTCAAGTCATAGCTGTAAGAAAAGAAACATGAATATGATCCCGAAAAATGGATGTGATGGATGTTTTGATTAATCTGACCAAAAAAAAAAAGTTTTCAATTTTACCTAGGGCTATTTTAAATAGGGTCTGGAGAACTGCGTAAATAAAGAGTTGAAATATGTTACCTTTTGTAATTATGAAGGTTTCACTTTGAATTGAACCACATGGATAATTAACCTTTCACAAGATTTTTTTATTTACTGCACTTGTGTTTCCTTGTATTGAACTTTTGCTTGTATTAACTAGAGGTTGTGTCCGCTGGTCTGAGAATAATACAGTGATAGATGGGGTGGAGAATGGTGAGATGACATTGTACCAGTGTTTACGGCGAGAATGTGTGTGGCGTGGGGCGTCTGCAGGGGACACAAATCAGGCGCGCAACATCCGCTCGTCAGTCATCCCCATGTTCTGGCGCTCTGCTCGGCTCTCGCAGTGGGGAGCTGGCAAAGACAGGTCCCAGCTCAAAATAATGATAGGACGCCACAACATTTTTGTCTCATTAGGAAGTTTTTTCCACCTTTGCTTATAGTGTAAAACAGACTGGAGCAAAGTTACACGCAAGACTTTTGGGCACTGAGATGAACATTAAGAATTAGACATGGTAGGGCTGGGTGATTTGATGAAAAAAATTATTCCCTCATGTTGATCAATACTAATTTTCTATTTGTTTTTACAGTCTTATTACAAACAAATAAAAAATGTACTTCAGTATTCATTTCCTGGACACAGATTAAAAAATGCAGACTTTTAATTGGTGCCATTACCACAAAAATTGAATTCTGAAAAATTCTATTAAACAGAACTCCACTCCAAACCACAAGCCAGTACTGATGTGGACCTCTCAAATAAAAAGACCCAAGCATTAGAAATGACTGTTAAAATATCATTAATTGCACAGCTCTAGGACACACCTAGAAAAACATGACAATTATAACATAAGCATTAGAGTTGTCTTGGTTTCAGTTCAACATAAGCCCATATGATTTTCCATCTTGCCTAAACAGAAGTAGATCCAACAAGAAAGTCGACTTGCAAACTATGTTCACCAAACCATTGTATTGTAAACTGTTGAGATAAAACTGGACAAATATAGAGATTAATAACTTGACATAAGACAGATTTGCAGCTCTAATTGGTTAAAGCAGGGGTGTCCAAACTATGGCCCGGGGACCAAATGCGGCCATAAGATGCATTTTTGATGACCTCTTTCTGAATTGGTCCAAACGATCATAGGTAGTAAATGTAAGTGTTTGTACAACTACGTATAATAGCAATAACATCACATTATCTTGTGACACAGACCTAAAATTTGTGTTCCAAGCTTTTTATAAGTACAGTGGCTCTGTCAAGCCTGTGTAAAAAGCATCTATCTGAAAGACTCACTGTTTTGACCATCTGTCTCTGGTCCTGGTTCTATATGTGGCCCTCAGTGAAAAAAGTTTGGACACTCCTGGGTGAAAGATTAGTTCAATATCAATCTGAAAGGCACACGTTGGAATTATTTAACAAGAGGAGGGACTTTCAGCAAAGTTTAACCAATCACAGCAGGCAATTAGCTGCACAACAAAATACCATGATAATAAAACAATATAGTTTTTAAATAAAGGTAGCATCATACCTACTGTTTGTTACTGTAGCTACCTTGTTAGCAATTAATAATACATGTTATTGTGTTGGAAATCTAGACTTCTACTCTGCACCAAGTTGTGTAGACTCAAATATATCGGTAGGAGCTGTATAAGAGGAAATACTGTGAGTTTGAAATATGAAGAGGATCCAGTTCGTAGTACAAGGTTAATGAATCGAAGACCATTAAATAAACCCAGCAGATCCGAAATTCCAATAGCAAAAAAAACACTAATTATTTTCAGTATGTCATTCTTGAGTCATCCTTGTCATTATAAATCACAGCTTTAATCACAAGCACAGACCCATACAATTTGTGTGAGAGCGCCATGTTGCAGTAAAACTCAGTGGATCAGAAAAAGCAGCCTCTAATTGGGAAGCAGCAGCAGCACTGGGCTGTTGACTCCTTATTCAGAGCCTGTATATTTATTGTAAGGCCAAGTCAATTCCTGCTCTCACAAATGAATTGGTGATGGTACGAGCAGCCAATTTATATACCTATCTGTGGCCTAGAGAGAGTGAGGATAAATCTCTGTATGCATATAATTACAAGAGCATGCTGAAAGACATGTAGCCTACCAGGAGAGTGAACATTTACTCTAGGCTGCAGTTTAATGCTCACACCTCTGAACTGCTAGTCTTACAACTTTCCCTTTAAGAAATCTATGCGCACAAACCTCCACCCAGGCGATAACAACAGGACATGGAAATACAGTTTCCTGTAACAACCTAAAACATGCACAATAAGCTAATAGGAGAGTCGGAATAGTGTCCCTGGACCATTGGCAGGTCAAATGCAGAAGACGACAAAACCGTAAAAATATAACCTATATAGGACTGGAAACATTCGTTCTTTCACTGCCTCCTAGTGGCTGGAGTAAAAAGCTCCATTTTGCTATAGCGCGCGCACACACACACACACACACAAACAAATAAATAAGTAAGTTGTATCAAGATGGTGTTCAAGGTTACAACTGTGAAACCATTTTGCATGCACAGCACACATACTTCTCACTCACCATGCTGCATAACACTCAATGAATTAGTAACTTTTCAGGAGGAGAGTACATCACCTGCTCATCCCCATGATGATGTTATTGCATTGCCTGGATTTTCCACAGTATGGCATTAAAGTGATCTCTAAGGAGACAAGCAGGGGATGCCATGAGATCATGCAGGTCAAAATCTGTGGTGAGATGAACCTTCTCACTGCAGGAATGTGTGATTTCAAGGTAATGTCTTTGCAATAAAACCACCTATAACTGAAGATGCAAAATGGACACATGGCAGAAAATCCTAAGTATAACATGGAGAAATTTCTCATTTGTAAGCAACAACTTCTTCAATGAGAAACAACTTTTAAACCAGCTTTCTATTGCCAATTGTTTCTACCCACATGGAATACATCTTGTACACTGACTAAATATAAAACTAAACAAAGCCTTATTCCAACGCCTTTTCCCTCTTGGAGTCTATATACAGGCATCACCACTGTTCCCACACCTACCTCTCTGCAGATATGTACAATGAGCAAAATGCAGCAACACGGTTTTACATATATTTTTAGCCATTCTCTTTTTTTTTTTTTTTTTTTTTCACTTGACGACAACTCTTTGGAGATAGGATAAGTGCTTCTTGGATGGAGCCCACATTGATGCGGAGCGGATACGGAGGCACTTGGGTTGCTTCAGAGTGTAATCAGTGCCAGCAATCACTGTAAATGTGCAGAGATGCAAGCAAGAGGAGGACAAGTACAAACACATAAATATACTGTTAAATGAACTGGCTGCTGCTGGTAAAGTAACTCCCAGTTTACTATTGAAAGACTATGAAAGAAAAATTACACAGTTGCAAGTGATTTATTTAAATGTCCTATATTACACAAAATTGACTCTTGTGAGTTTTAAGCCATGTTATAATGCCATCAAAACATACCTGGAGTTATGTTTTGTTTCATTCACATATATTTGAGTACTGCATTATTAGGTCTTCGCCCCAAAGCTCAAAATGCTCTTTTCCACCTTGTGTGTCGTGTAGTTTTCAAGTTAACAGCTACCTTTTGCCTTTTGTTCAGCAGATTGGCAATTCCAGGGCTGAAATGATCAAAATGATTCTAGTGAAGGTGTAGGGAGTTTAAAAACACAGTGGAGCACTTCCTATATTTCCACATGCCATTACAAGGTGGAATAGAGTGTTTTCTGTTTGAGAGAAGAACTCAGCCTTATAAATATGCAGAGTGTATATGTTAAATGTGTGAATGAAAACAAAACGCATGTCGTAATAGCATAGTATGGGCCCTTTAATTTAAGGTTAACTTTTCTGTTTGTCTCCATGCTGATGTTATTGTTTCGCCTGGAAAGGTTCACTGTATGGCATGAAACGTATCTATCTTGCACTTACTCTATTACCGTTGTTTTATTGTTCAAAGATACCAGGAAAAACATGTATTCTTACTGTGAGCAGGATCATCTTGGACTGGTGGTGTCAATTGCTTTTCTCTATGAAGATACATAGACAAGCCATTACCCAGAAAAGTGAAACAGTGCACCTTTAATATATATTGGCATTTGCATCATTGCTTATTATAGATATACAAGACTATATCTTTAAGGGGAGGGTGAAGAAAGACATCACTTTTCTTTGTTTCAGATTACAAAGGAAAAAAGATGGCTCAGTGTGTTGGTGGTTGTGATTTAATGAAAGTAACATAGATGATCAATGTACCATTCAATAACTGTATTGTATTCACAGTTCCTACATTTGATTCATTTTGTCTAACGAAACTGAAAGGTCCTATATTACACAAAATTGATTCATGTGAGCTTTAATATTGTTACATCATCAAAAACACCTCGAGTTGTGTTTGAGTAAAACTTTATTATTAGTCTGTCTATATCTCTAAAACTCAACATGCTCTGTTCCACCTTGTGATGTAATGGTAGCTTTCAAGTTAACTACCTTTTACCTTTTTTACAGCAGAGATCAGCAATTCAAGGGCTGAAATCATCTAAATGATTATAGTGAAGGTGTTTAAAAACACAGCGGAAGCACGTAACATCACAAGATCGAAGAGAGTGTTATCCGTGTGATAGAAAAACACAGCCTAAATATGCAGGGTTTGTGTGAATGAAAAAAAACACAACTCCGGGTCTGTTTGTGATGAGGAAACAACATTATAACAGATCAGAAAATAGAGTAATATGGGTACTTTAATAATAATGATCAGCAATAACATCTACACTAAGAAAAGCATTTGATGGACCCTCCACAAGTTATTAAGTAAATTGGACTTGGAACCTGAAGACATATGACATGAACTCCTGCCATATATCACTCAGTTTGGAAAAAAATGTGTGTGGGGAAGCATTAACCAATATTATTTTCATATTAAAATTAATCATTTGTTTTTTTTACTGACCCCTTGTGGCTACTAGGAGTATTTTTGTAAATCCATGTAAGAGTATAGAATAAAAAAATAAATAAAAAATAAAAATGTATAAACAATCAAGCAAGCAATGAATAACCGTTATATATATGTATATAAATTATCTTCATGACAAAAGACAGAAAGCTCAAGCTGACATGGCCTTGAATCTGAATCTTTTGTTCAAGCAAAGAGCTAACATATTGCAAAAGAAATAATAAAAGACCAAAAAAAACACTCTATAAAAGTACAAATGGATAGTGAATTTGTTTTATTTCTTAGCCCACCATAGACTTGGAGGAGGGCAGGCGCTATTTAATGCTTCTCTCATTCTTAAAGACGGTTATCTACTGTAAATCAATAAGCCTCTTCACTATTGGCACAAGCAAGAGCTGACTCAGCCTAATTACCCTCAAGCTCGACCTTTAAATCAGACAAATGAGAACAAATAAATAATGACTGCTTAAAGTAGCGCTGTTATAAGGTGTTGGTCAAAATCAGCATACGCAAATGAATTGTAAATTTATGGTAATATGGTGAGCATAAGGAGGCTGTGTCTTGCGTTTTGGGTGACAAATTGAAGAGAGTGGATCACCGGAGAAGTGTCTGCTGGAGTGTCAGGAAAGACAGTTAATCTCTATACTGTCCTGGCCTACTTCATTTGCCACTAAAAACGTGCCGATCTCTACGCCCCATGCCCCGCTATATCCTTATCATTGTACTCTACAGAAGTGACCATTGGTGGAATTTGACATAGTTATTGACGATGGGTCCTCTGCATTGGGCTAATAAATTACAGATTCCTGACAACCACGGTGATTTTAAATGGTTTTACATGGATGGAATAAAATATAATGATGTGGGCTGATAACATGAAATATTATGGTAGAGTAGCTCAGGAACTTGTCTAATAAAGCAGAGCTATAATGTAATTTTATGACGAGAATGAACAATTTGATTCGGTGAAGGGAAACCATCCATTTGACACGGACTGGAGTTTAATTTATGTGAAATAGAAGATATTGAGCATTAAACTGGCTGACTTAGATAAATAGAACAGACTGCATTAAGCTCGCAAGCTACAGCAACACCTGAAAGCAAAAGCCAGAAGAAAATACATAATTTAGTGTACATACTGTATGCTACTGGGGCCTTGCATTATTATATTATTACATCAGACAAGTCAGTTCAAGTAGAGAAGATATGCAAAAACTAATCCCAGTTAGCTCGAGAAAAATGTGTTATTTTTATTAACTGTCAGTATTAAGGTGCACTATTTGTAACATTTCTAATAGAGGGTCGACCAGCTGCTCATCTCCATGACAATGTTATTACTTGCCTGGAATATTCCACAATAAGTCATTAATCTTATCTGTCTCCATGGAGATGATCAGGTCAAGTTACAGGTTAGATCTGCGGAGAGGTGATCACAGTGAATGCATGCTTTTTAAAGGTGTATTTTGTAACTTTTCTGGTGGAGGGTCTGTCAAATGCTTTTCTTCATGGAGGTGTTATTGCATTGTCTGCAATGTTTCACAGTATGGCATTAAACATTTCCATCTTCATGGAGATCAAACCAGATCAAGTTACAAGTCAGATCTGTGGAGAGGCAACCCCGCTCACAGTCATAATGCCTGTTTTTCTAGGTATTTTTTGAGCTATAAAACCACCTGCAATTGAATACAAGTGTAAGGTAGAGCTGTTTAATGTCATACTGTGGAACATTCCAGGCAGAGCCGTGACATATCCATAGAAACAAGCAGGTGACAGACCCCCAAACAAACAGTTACATAATGCACATAATGCATAGTTTTAATAGCTGCGGACCCCCAATAGAAAAGTTAGAGAGCACCTGCAGAAGTTACATCGATTATTCCAAAATTAAACCTTCCAGTTTTCCAGTATGGACTAATAAGACTTGTATGAACTAAGTACAACTGTATGGTTAATCATTTTAATTAGTTTATTCATGTATTATTTTAAAGTCCTCATAAACTTTGCCTTGAACTTTTCCACATCTGGTTCCCATTAGGTGGCTGCTTATATGCTGTACATTTGAATCAACACTTTTCAACTTATTTCCTGCTGACCACTCACTTTCAAGGTTACCTCCAAGAACTCCGCTGGCCTTGTTATTTCCCTAGAACGTGAGCAGACTTGATTCAGGTATTTATTGTTTTAACAGAAGCAAACTTTTACTATTCATCAGCCCAACATGCAGAAATATTTACGTTAGGAGAAAAACTTGCACCAACGAAATGCATAGGCTATAAAATAAGTTTGAGAAACCACTTCATTGGCAGGTTTATTAAGTGATTGGGAGATTTTTCCTCTCCTGGTCTTGTTTGCTCAGTGCGTAGTGAGTTAAGGCTGGTGGTATACGGCCTAATAAACATTGATCTGCGAGCTGGGTGTGCACACTAACAGAGGCCAATCAAAAGGAGCTTGTATTGTGGATTGAATCTGCAGAAGATTTGACTTATGCATTGGGCTAACAAGGAAACTCACAGAGGACCTCACTAGATCCAGCATCTATTAGAACAAGGGCTATCTCCAAGGAGCTATTGGATTCATGACAACTGCACCACACTACGGAGGCCAGGAGGGTCAATATTAAAGAGAATATTTGAAAAATCTTAACTAAGACAACAGACTAGTGCTAGAGTCTCTGTAACATGGTCGCACTAATGATTCCTACAAATTAATGAGCCTGTTTTTGCCAGTGGCGAATACAATGCAGACCGGGTTTCTATACAGGCAATAGTTAGAATTTTTATTATATATTTTCTTATTTGCTCAAACTGATTTCTTGTTTTTGTCTTTTTTTCATGTTTATAAGTGCAAAAAGGTTCTGGGGTGATCTTTGATATTCAAATGCTAAACATTGTTGATGCACAATATAGTTAATACAGACATGCAAATTAGTAAATTACTACTGTCAATTTATGATGAATAATTAGTACAAATTGGAGTGATAATTGACCACCTGTTTAAAAATTATTATTCAGTGGTGTCCATGGTAAAAGGTAATGGTCACATAAAGCGCTTTTCCACTTTACAAGGCATTCAAAAGGTTTTACAGTAAGCCACTCACCCATTCATACACCAGTATACGCAGATACTTGGTTGTAAATGCTATGACCATTTACAAAATAAAAACTATAATAGTGTTGCTGAATTAGTCTACCATCTTTCTTAGATGGAACTTCAAAAAGAGTCAAATAGATGTTTATTTGGGTTGGATGTACTTGATGAGGTTTCATAAAAACAAAAAAGGATCCCATAAATAATCATAATAGCATGAACTGAATTATTAGCATAGCTTCTCCTTTCTACCTTAATTACCCTAGTCTGGGACACGGGGCCTGGTGGTTTGTTGCTCCTGTTGTCACGGTTTCGTCTACAGAGCGTGTGTCTCTCCCACACCCTGTGGGTCATTAATAGCTCCCCAGGAAATGCACCTGCCTCGCACTCATTTATCCACCAATCCCCTTTAATTAATTCTCTTTCATTTACCTTGCTAAGAAGGAATCAATAGAGCAGGTTTCACTTAATTTGACGAATGCTCTTCCTCGGCTCCTTCCCTTGATACTGTGAGCAGGAATAATAACATAACTGTTGAGGGAGGTTTGCTAAGTCTAAATTGAGTCACTTAATCACAACTTGGCCAAGGTGTGAATTATCGTTTCTCAGAATACTTTTTATAATTTGTGAATTTAACAGTGCTTCCAAAACAGTCTATCTGGAAAGCAAAGTATGAGGTGATATCTTGCTATAGTCGTTTTTTTCCAGAGACACTGATCAAACTGCAGCTGTCTTTTTTGAGTCGAGGCTCTACACCAAGCTCCTCATTTATAAATGATTCCCATGCCCCATCATCCATGGAGAGCATGCAAGGTGCCTGTGCCACCACCAAACCGAAACAGCAGAGCAGAGTAAGAGTGAGATTTAGGGCTTTGCTGTTGTGTCTACAGAATTCACCTGGTTTCCCCACAAACTGCCCTGATGCAAGATCTGCTGACCCTAACCAGACGAATGCTCCTGTTATAAGTTGCACTGGGACCTTTGAAACGACAACATTACAGCACATTGACACTTTGAGCTAACCCTCCCTTTGAACACGATACCAACTCATCAGGCATGGCTTCTCCCTCCCCCACATGTGCATAGAGATGCTCCATGACTGATACAATCAGGTATGAGTGTTTGGCCAGTCAAGTGTATGTATGAATATGTATGTATGTATGTATCTCTTTGGTGGGTATTATTGGCCCATAATTTCTAATGATGTTTAAACATTTCATCATATACACCGCGTTCCAAATTATTATGCAAATTGTGTTTAAGTGTCATAAAGGTAAAATGTTTTGCTTTCCAGTCAATCTCACACACCTGTGTCAATGAGTTTGCAGTGTGTCCAATTAAAGGAAAAACGACTGACGAAGGATGTTCCACATTATTAAGCAGAGCATGATTTTCAACTGATTATAGGGTCTAACCTGGTGCACGCCAGACTGATATGTGTAGCTCTCTGAATTGAGTTCTGCACATTATCAATCTGAGGTGGCTCTCAGTGAAAGTGATTGGAAAACATGGAGTGTCATGATGACTATTTGAATCTGACTGGTTGAAGCGTCACAACAGCGGAACAAGCTTTATTTTTGTTTGTTTTTTACATCCGGTTAAGAGAAAAGCACAGGCGTAACAAAATAGTCCATATTGACACTGATTGGCCTTTGGCTTCCCCACAAACCTCAATGCTGCTCTGTGATTGGTCCGCCCAACCAATTAACCTTACAGCGGGCGCATGCCAAGATGGACTAATGGAATGGATTATCGCAAGAATCCATCTTGCTGTGCAAGGTTAGATGAGGTCAGGATTGTTCGATATTACAAATCTGAAGTGAAAAAGCATCTGTGAGTTATTGGCATACAATGTACCTTTCAAGTTCAATTACTCACCATGTTTCACTTATTTAATGCGACTGATGGGCAGAGACTTGGAACATCTATGGCCCTAATATACCCTGGTGTTTAATAGCCAGTTAACCTAAAGACTCACACACAGACACCATCATTTTCAGATTTTTTTTCAAGTTTATAATTTGTTAATACGTTCCAACAAAGTCCCTACAATATAATTTGTAAATCAATTCCAACAAAGTCTGTACAATATAAAAGATCTGACAGCCTTACCAAAGCTGTCGGACACTTTTTCCTTCACAGTACATGGTGTTTTTCAGTGCGGAGGGCTGTAAATCCTTTGAGCTCTTTGTCTCTTCCCCAACATTTATTCGCTTTTTCTGAACCTCCAAAAGTCCGTCCCAGAGGTTTCAATTAGAAAAGACTGGTGCATCGTACTGTATTCACTTTAATAGTGGAGAGCGATCTCCTGAGTGTTGTAGAAGGCTACTGGTGCTACTGTTGCTCTGTCTCTAACTCGGGTTAATTGGGTTTCTTTCAGCCCCGGCCAACAGCTACACTTTGCAAAGAGGAAGAATTCTTTTATTTTCACTGCAAATCTCAGCCAAGTGTGTATTTTGATGTTTTTTTTTTTCTCCATACAGAGGCCTCTCCAGTTCGGCAGATTGACAGCAAATTACTTTCATTGTTAAAACTGCATACCTACTACTCAAGGGCAGTTTGTCTGTGCGCTAAGCTCTTGAGGGGAATTGAAAATGTAGCATCTTTTTGAGCTTTAGGCGTCACAGATTTGATGTGTCACAAACTGGCATCCAGTGTGTTGTCTTGTACTTTCAAAAGTTACCATGGCACCAACAAAACAACCACAGAAACGGAAAAGACAGGAAATAAAGTCTGCAACAATACTGAGTTTGGAGGACTCAAAATAAGTTTATATCTCCATCATTTTTGCCAGTATATCAGGGCAGATTTAAGCATGATTCATATTCATAGGTATAGTTAAGGCCCTGTACCTAACGTCAAACCCTGAAGTGTCTCCTGTGCTCAAGTCTCTGCACTGGCTCCCATGGCTCAGAGAATAGACTTTAAAGTGGCTCTGCTTGTGCACAAGTCTCACCATGGCCCAGCACCAAAGTTCATCCCTGACATGTTAGTGCCATATGAACCATCTCAAACTCTCAGAACCTCAGGGACTGGCCTCCTGCTGGTGCCCAGAGTCAGGACTAAACATGGTGAGGCGGCATTTCAGTTTGATGAAAGTCTTCCTGAAGATGAGAGAAAGGCCTCTACTTTGACTATGTTTAAATCCAAGCTCAAAAACTATTCAGACTGAAAGGTTTTTATTCTGCACTCTTCTCTTTTTATGTTAATTTTATGATGATTATTTATGTTTCGATTTGTTTCTATTGTGCACATTTAATTACTTTGTGTACAAATTGTCATATGCAATAAACTTTGTAAAATTAAACCATATCATATCGCCTGTGTATTTTAATAGGCATTGTACTGGCTGAGACTGAGAGCAATAAAATAACTAATTTGTCCAATGATATATGGAGACTAGGCATGCACAGATCCACCTTTTTCAGTTCTGAAACCGATTTAGAAACTATGGCTTCAAGTTTCTGCAGATACCCAATATTAACCAATACCAGGGCAGAGACTGAAAACAGCATATATTTACTTTAACCAAAAATAAAATACGGCAAAACTTATCCAAATGTTATTTATCGCTCAATTAAATACTGAAAAACTTTGTATAAATAAATGTTCAAACTTTATGAGAGTTGTTTTACATCAATTTATTCAGTTTGAACTTTTCAGTATCGGCACCGATATCAGATACCAGTATTGAATCCGTGCATCCCTAATGGAGACTATAACAGATAGTAGTTTGTTTTTCTATCATTGTGCAATACTAAAGAGAGAGAAATCTTGTTCCTCATTCATGGTTCAAAATCGGTATACAATGCTTTTAAATTAATATTTTACTGTATTTTGATTTATTTTAATGTAGAGTCATTGCCTTTAACTCGTCTTAACAGAAATGATGGAAATGTCTGTAATCTAAAGGAGACACCTTTTCATAAGATAATTATTATATTTAAAAATCTAATTAAAAGTTTTTGAAAGAGTGGACATCCAGTTTTCATGGGGATTGTATTGAAAAAGTGCACTCAAAAATACAATTTAAACTCCCAAGGTGAAGCCAGGGAAACAATAAATCACTATAGGCAACACAATGTAGCTGAGGTGACACTGTTCTGTTAATTAGCCCCGGCCCACTCAAGTCTAGCAGTAAACTATTGGACTTTTGACTACTGCTGACTTCCTATTTGCTTTAGACAATACAAGTTGACTCTATATGTTACCTTTGTTAAGTTGAAGTTGCAGTCTTGGAAGAAGGTTCATCCAATTACTGCAAAAACCAAAGTAAGGATGGAAAGGTCCTAGATAAAACTGCAACTAAAAGGTCCTATAAAAGTGCAACACAATTATCATTATAATCATTCTGATCCAGTGTTATTTCATACATTTCAAATCTGTTCTGGTTGTTCCCTGAGTCTCTAACCTCCAGTTCCAACTCTCGTCCCAAACACTTTTATTATTTATACGAACCTGCTCTAACCTTAAAACTTGTACTACGCATACAAAGAGTCTAAAAGTCGATCTGCCTGAAGCATGAAAGGACATTTAATAATTATTAGATCCACAAAATGTTGTAAAATGCCAAAAACAATTAACTACGCAGAGTTATTTGAATTGTGAATGTATACAGGTTTATATACACTTTTATGCTTTATAGTACTTTCTACATTTTAAACAGACAGGAAATCATCACATATATGATGCCAGATATGTGGAATTAAGTGGCAAGAAAAAAAGTTAAATAATGCTCTACAGTATATGTGTTTTATATTTTAGATTCAGATTCCTCAAAGTATATTCGCCCTTGGCTACACTGCAAATCTTTAGCCTATCAAAGCAAATGGTGGCTATTTTAAAAACTTAAAACAAGTTTTGAGTTACTTTGAGTTTATTTTTTGTTTGAGTACAACGTGTGTACATTTTCTTTGCAAAAGTGGGGAGATTTGTGGCATTTTTGTTGTAATATAATACGATTTGAGCTGTAGAGGGTTGAATAAGTCCCTTTTATTGCTAATTATTAGTGCATTATGCTATGTATTTGTATGGGCTCATGCCTTTAAAATGGTTTACTGGGATTGTCTCGAATTATTTAAGGCTACATAAAGTAGGTTCAATATTATCGTTTATCCCAGTATTTCTCTGTGGTAATGTATCGTCCTTCAAAATGTGTTATCGTGACAAGCCTACACATTTTATAAAAGTAAATATAACTAATCGTGTAATAAACCGATATTTGTCTATTTATAAATTCATTAAAATTCATGGCAGACCATATTCAGTCCTTAACTCAAATTTAACTTAATAAAACCAAAATTATCAGATATAAACTACACATTTTCAAAGCCCTCACTGCTTTGCACAAATATTTGTGCTGAAGTTGTTTGTAAACTCATAAATAACAAGGTTGTGCAATAAAGTACATCTCACTGCGTTTACCATTTTGTCCTATTGATTAATGCAAATATATGAAAACCACTGTGGAATTTTATGAGCTTGGGTTTGATTTAGTGAAGCTAGGTTTGGGTGAAAACACAGGAGCATGCCTGGTGAACAGCCTGTTAACAAGCGCTCTGATTAAACTGTTTATAGCTCCCCCATTTACGGCTTTTACACTATAATTTACCACTGCTTCCAGAGCACTGCTGGCTTTGAGCGCGGAAAAGTGCAATTACATTTTAAAGTAGCTTAATTGTAATGTGAAGCCCAGGTAACATCTGCAAAAAACACTTTGTTTCTTGGCAAAAAGTGGGAGTGAAATAGTTACAAGAGAGTTCCTGCAGAGATAGTTTGGACTACAAACGAAATCTTCAATGAGGTAAGACACTTTACTTAAAAAGGTATCAAAAGATGTAATATTTACTGTATTGTGGTCAATGCCAATAAAGCTTACTGTCCAGAAGAAAAAAAAACATTAAAGGGCCTATATTACTTTATTTTCGGATCTGTTATCATGTTGTTTCCTCATCAAAAACATAGCTGGAGTTGTGTTTTGTTTCATTTGTTTAACACACAAAACCTGCATATTTAGGATGTGTTCTTCTCTCAAACTGATAACACTCTGTTCCACCTTGTGATGTCACATGGTAATACAGTAAGTACTCCATTGTGGTTTTTAAACTCCACACACTTTCACTAGAATCATTTGGACTTGGAACCAAAGGTAAAGGTAGCCGTTAACTTGAAAACTACCGCAGGACTAATGCAGGATTACTCAAACAACTTGAGGAGGTAACAACATTATAACGCGGCTTAAAGATCCCAGTAATTTTGCGTAATATGGGAACTTTAAATCCATTAGAATGCATTTGCCAGATTTGTTCAAAAACTGCTACACCCAATAAACAGTTTTTCTTCATGTTTTGTAGAGCAAGTTCTGGTTAAAATAGAGACTGGAGATGTATGCTATAATGGGAACACTGAATAGCACTTACAGTTCATAATGTCATGTTCTCTCTCTCCACCTCACCTGTATATGACTGTGACAGATTGTATGTGTAGACTGGCCTTGGTGAGTTTGAACCAGAGGTGCTATTTCAATGTAACAGTAACTCGAAGCAGGTTGACTGAAATGTGAATTAACTTGCCAGCACATATTAGCGTGAGTGCCTATAAAAAAAAGTTATGCATTATTGTTTCATGCAAATAATTTAGAATGAGATTAACATGAGACAAATGAATGGTATCACAGGAATTATGGTGCTAATTCGCAACACCAGTCTATAAAAGGTGATTCTGACAATTGAGATTTCAGTAAATACATTGTAAAATGAAAAAGGAATAATGGTAACACTTTATAATAAGCCTTAATAAAGAATTGACAAAGGCATAAGAACGGAAATATACTCTGGATTTAGTTTAGTACAAGGGATCAGTCCATGTTTACACCTATAGTTTTAAGGTGCACTGTGTAACTTTTCTGGCAAAGGGTCTGTCACCTGCTTCTTTCCATGGAGATATTGCCTGGAATGTTCCACAGTATGGCATTACACTTATTTATCTCTATGGAGACAGCAGATGACACCACTGGGCCGAGTTACATTTCAGATCTGTGGAGAGGTGAGCCCACTCACAGTAAGAATGCAAGTTTTATTCAAATTGCACCTTAAACTATGGATGAAGGATAACCAAGCCTGTGAACACTTTTAATCTGGCCTTTTACTATTCTGCATTATTACTTGTGCAACTGTTTTTGTATTTGTTCTCTGTGTCACCTGCCTAGGGACAACAGATGGAAATGAGTTTTCACTGTAATTACAGATGTGCATTAATTTAAACTGTCCCTATCAAATAAATATGTTTTTAGGTCATTAAAAACACATGTTATTTTATATGTTTAATGGCATACTGGGACATTCCAGACAAAACAACAACTCCATGGAGACAATAAGGCAAACTGGAGATATTTTTCCTTTGTGCTTGCAGTAAGAACCATGGCAATTCCTCCCTCTATATTTATAGTAAAGAAATAGATTTGTACCATTTCAGTGACATTTTTAAAGTATGGAAATTTTAAACTCAGGTACCATCTGTGACGAGCGGTTAGTTTTCTGCCAAAGAGACTGCAAGTACCACAGCAGAAGGAGTAGTTAGAGAGGAGGAAACTGGCTCCCACACACGACAGAAGCGGAGGAACAATACACGGCAGACTGACGCCACACTCTTCCCATGGTGCTATAAAACCACCAGCAGAACTCAACACTGACGATAAAACGGTGAATCGATGCTTGGGCTCGCAGTTTCCTCTCCCATTGACAGATTATTTCATGGATCACAGCAAAACAAACCTGGGTGCGCTCAGAGTGTCAGATGTGAAACAGTGCTCTATAGTGCGTGTGCTCGCTTTGGTGTTTAGATTGTTTATGTTTTAGACAAGAGCGAAACTGAAACAGGTTTGTGAAAGTACACGGAGGAAAATGAACACTTAGAGAAATGTGATGGTAGGACAATTTTGCATAAAAACTGCTTCTAATTGTTTAACATGCAAAACATACTCTTCTGTTTTTGCAGCTGTATGAAAAAATATAAACATGTGTATATGAATAACATACTATTATGGATTCTGTAATTAAAGGTACACTATATAACCTTTCTGGTATAGGTCCACCATCTGTTTGTCTCCATGTATTAATTTGTTTAGAATGTGAGAATGGCATTGAACATATCTATAGTGCATTTATTCAATTACGGGTACTTTGAAAAAAACATACAATTTCACTGTGAAAGATACGTTTAATGCCATACTGTGAAACATTCTAGGCAAGGCAGTATGATCTCCTTGGATACAAGCAGGATGCAGGCCCGCCACTAGAACTCTATAGTGCACCTTTAATGAATGTAAATAAATAATACTCGCTGTTTTTCTGGGGATGTTAAGTTTCAATTTGCCTTTATGACCATTCTGTAAATGTTTGCTGCTTATCTTTTTGCTTTCTATATTATTTTCAAATCAAATGCACAGGTTGGAGACAATCTTTAAAAAAAAAAAAAAAAGAAAAGAAATGAAAATAAGTTTGGGACTGTCCCGGGTTGACATAGTGCGGCAGAAGAGACAAGCAGACGGAGCCACTCACATAATCTAAGTCATTATGGGGTCTAAATGAACAGAAAGTGCAACCATCTCAAACGAACAAAGTGATTTCACAGATCACTGATGCCCTTTTCTGGAGATGGCAAATTAATGGCACCACTATATATTTTTTCCCATCGAGTTGTACGTCCTCCTGAGTGCAATAACATCAAGTGCACCGAGTTTGTGAATCTGCTGCTTCCTCTGGCCAGGACTTAAGCGAATGGCCAATATTGATAATGAGATTGTGTTAATTGTAAATTAACAGAAATCTCGTTAATAGGATTCTGTTAATCAGAGATTTATGTGCCATTGATTAATCCCTCCTCGTGTGTGTGTAAAATGATGTTAGTGGATAATTACCAGCAACCTTAAATTAACGAGACTTGGATCTTTAGAGCATCATCAATCACGATCGCCAACGCACACGCACGTTTACGGTATGCTTACAATTGCTGTCGGCAGCAAAATGTACAAATTAGTATTGATGCAGTTTTGTGAGCGTAATAAAGCATGGCATTAATGTGTTTGGGTGATTTCATGAAATGCTCATTAAAGATGCAGTCATGATACAAATAAATGTAACCACGTGACAAAGATTAGACATGGAGCGGTCAATACGTGACAGTAAAATCACAAAATGCTCCTTTCAGATGTTATCTGAATCTATAAATGTGCGATTTAGTGTCCTATTAAAGCAGTGAGTGAGTCAATGCTTTGGTCTAATGTAAAAAATTGTCATGCCTTATGTAACACAAGTCAATATTCTAAGATTTTATCACAATCTGAATATGATTTTTATTGTTGTATGAATAAAATTAATTTGCCCTAGAAAACATTTGTAATATGATGTGCAGTACAATAGATGGCCTATCAATTGGTTTCTGAGTAATGAAAAAGTAGCATCGTCATCATAGCAACTAAATATAAAACACAAACACAAAAGTTGTCAAAATTTCATCTATACAGGAAGTTGAAACCTGTGTATGACTCGGCAAATCAAAACTTGAATCTATTCTAACTATTTTGGCAAAATTGTCCTGACAGTATGTCAAAACACAAAAACAATTCCAGGTATGTTTGTGATGAGGAAAAAAAAAAAAACTGTATAAAATGCGTGAGAAAATGGTGTAATTTGAGCCCTTTAATCTCTGATTCAACAGTCAAATAATTCTCCTCTCAAGGAAGCCATCACAGCTGATGTCCAAGTGCAGTGTGCACTCAGCTTAATGTGTGCTTTATGACCCTCTTCACACTTGGTAATATTCATGTACGTGCATATATAAAACATTGATGTGCACATTTCTGTATGTTTATGTCATCATTTTATGGCCTTTAGATTAAAATCTAAAGGGCCAGGGTTTTACTTACTTCAGTCCCTCAAATTATGCATGTTTCTCATTTATGGAGAATTCATCCATGTAATATCCCTCCATCTACGGGGCTGTCCTTTAGGCTTCTGGAGTAACCATGGTGATTTCCATGTGATTTGTGAAGACAGTATTTGAAAACATTTGGCAATCACGAATGCCCTGTACCCAATTTTTCCTATTTTCAAACAGCAGCACCAAGCGGAATTTAAAGCCATAACTTCAAATACTTTCTAACGCTTACAAACTCTTCTGATCATCCAGATAATACATGCGTTCAAGTTGTTAGCACACTGTACAACTTTCAGACTGCAAACTTGAGTTTAAAGTCAAGAAAACCAACAAATCCAGGAGCATCTTTCTCTTTTGCTTTTTTCCCTCCCTTTTTTCAGTAATTTTTTTGCAACAATATATCCAAAAGGCCAAATTCTCCAAAAAAGAAGGTAGTTTAGGTAGTTTAGGGCAGTTTTGTTTTAGCCTTCCAGATATATTTAACTATATGACACATTTACTGAGAAATCCATGGTAAATTTGCTGGGAAGCCAACATTTTAGGATGGGTTTCAGTTTTTAATATCCCTTTTTGAACACCATTTTGAGAACTTTTGACCATTCAAAAAATTTGTGTAAATTGCCACATGCTTAGTGTTCGCCATTGCAGTCATAGAATAGCCTGATCCAAGCATTACAATGTCAACTGTCTATCTACCATCTCTGTATCAGAAGAAGTATTGTTGTCAGTTTTTGTCACCATGGCGTCAGTGTGACCAGTTGAAATGTCCCCGTCGTGTTACATCACAACAGAAGATTTATAAAGGCTATGCAGAGGGCTGTAGGCTATGGGCTTCCTCTGGTTCTCCATCTTTGATTCTGGTCCACTGCTGCTCACTTTTGTCACTGTTTCACTGTCAAACTGTCACCGAGTTGAGCTCTTTACGCGTTCTGTGGAAAATATTCACGCCGAAATCCTGCAACAAGGAAATGCACTGTGATCTGGCATAACATAATGACCACCCACCCAATATGGAGCTCTATAACCAACTAATAATGACGATGTACTTTGTATTCTGGCTAACTGATGTGTGTTAATACCAGCTTTTCTGATCCAACTTACAGCTGTATTTACTGACCACAACAGACTAGTCGTGTCAGTATCATTTAAGTATAGTTAAAAATTGTGATTACAGATACGACAATAAATTAATACTTTTTAAAATATTGTGGCCATTTTAGAGGCAGAATTCCTTTTTTTAAACTTCAACAAAAATGTAAATTGCTTTTTCGAAATTTTATTCAGAAAGTATGATTTCATGTTGCTAAGGTAAACGAAATTATAAAAAGGTGAATTAATTAAATACTTTTCCTTTTTGTGGTGTCTATAATCATGAATAAATGCAAAAAAAAATGCAGTTGAAGATTCGGCAATATGGGTAATTCAATCATTCAGCCATCATGAATTGACATATCAAAATTTACGAAATTTTGACATTTAACACATAACATAGTTTTGACTTGTTACATAATTAATCATATTCACGGCATGTGCTATGATGTAATGGTAATTATACTGTTCCCTCGGTCATAATTTTGGGCTTGATTGCATGAGTATATTTGGTAAATATTAAATGAATGAGCCATAAGAAAAAGCGCCCACCTCATCTCCATAACAAAGAAGGGCATTATTTGAAAGTCTAGGCATTTTCATCCTAATAAAACTGTTTTATACAAAGATCCCACCCCTGTCTGGGCAAAACACTGATTAATTCACTAAATCTTGTGGAGAAATTGCCCTGAGGGTCACGAAATGACTTTAATCCTCTTTCTGTAGTCACTTTGAAAAACAAAACAAAGTGTGTGATTCACAGCCTTTGAGACGTGATCCCTCTAATCAGTGCCAAAGTCCAGTAAATATTTGGCTTTTTAATGGTATCCGCCGGCCTGTTTCTCACATCCACTGTTGTTTGATCTTCATATTTGACAGCGTGTAATAGCTATTATTCAACACTAACTTTATTTGAAAACAGCTGGAGCCTTCATACTGTTCTGTATATCTATAGGCTCTATGGGGTTCTTTCATGCAGTGGATTAAAAAAAGGTTTGGCTATTCTGTGGTGTTATTCACCCTTTCAGACCTGAAAATGCACTTACATTATGTGTACAGGCATTTTAAAAGATTCTCTTGGCTCTACAGTCTTATTATAATGTTATAGAGCTGATGTTGCTAGTGCATATGGTTGGTTTGTCTGTTGGCAAGATCATTCCGTTTTTGGTGGTGTATTTCTTTTTATCATTATTTATCAGTGAAACCTACCATATAAATTGAGCAGTTCATATTATATGAACTAGAACAGTTATGCATGCACACCAATTGCAGTTGCAACATACAATTATAGGAGCCAAATTCAGTGCATTTAAGGTGCAGTGTAACTTAACCATCCCCATGGAGACAAGTAGGTGAGTTTAGGCCAGGTAACAGGTCAGCTCTGTGGAGAGTCAAGTCTGCTCATAACAAGAATGGCATTTTAGCAGTATTAACACAAGATAAAAGTGCTATGCAAACATTCCAGTCAAAGCAATATATCTGGAGAAAGCAGGTGCCTGACTCCTACCAGAAAAGTTACATATGGTGATACAAAAATGAACAATAACCTTGCTTGATCTTGCGCAGTAATGTCAAAAGCCAATGTTGAAAATGACCTTCCTAACTCGGTTTCATTCACCATTAATCTGCTGCACGCTTTGTGTCATTTTTCTCATTTAAGACAAAGGAAAAAAACTGCCCTCCCCATCAAAGCCGCTCTTATCTCTGGATTCAACCCTAGTCAGACCTCAGCTGCAGTGCCACCCAAATGACAGAGGTCTTACCCCACACACAATTAGGACTAGACACTGAGCCAGTTTAGCTCCAATGCTTCAAGTTATTAACCGCTGGTAATTACATTTGCATCGTGCCTAGATCCGAGAGGGGGTTTTCTGGACTTGGGCGTGATTGTGGACTCAAGGTTGTCAGTTCTGCCCGGTGGAAATACTCGTGATCCCACCCCAGAGAATGAAGAGGGTCAGGGCGGAGAAAGGGCGCAGCATCACTGTCTTCTGCAAAGTAAAACCCCGTCAATGGCATCAAAGCTCTGTCACAGACTTAGAGAGGCTGGGCTGTTCAGAGAGTGGGATGTCAGTGAGATGACACCAAAAACTGTGCGTTTGGAGAAAAGTGACTTAAATGTTTGGTTTTTCTGTGCTACTGGAGAATGAGAATTTGGATTAGGACTTGATGACATTGGGTTATGTAAGTAACAGGGGTGTCAAATTCCTTTCCACATATTTCAATAAAATGTAAAAACTGTGTGATAACTGAAAGGCCATATGTTAAAGGTCCCATATTACACTATTTTCTGATCTATGTTAAACGTTGTTTCCTCATCAAAAACATACCTGGAGTTGTGTTTTGTTTCATTCATACATGTTTAAAACAAAAATCTGCATATTTAGGCTTCTTCCCTCAAACTGAAAACACTGTGTTCCACTGTGTTTTTTGGATGATTTCAGCCCAGGCATTGCCAATCTCTACTTAAGTAAACGTAAAAACGAGCTGTTAACTTGAAATCTACTGCTCCATGACATCACAAGGTGGAACAGAGCATTTTGAGCTTTGGAAAACAGACTAATAATAAAGGGTTACGCAAACATGTGTGAATGAAACAAAACAACTCCAGGTATGTGTTAGATGAGGTAACAACATTATAACATGGCTTAAAGCTCACAAAAATGAATTTTATTTAAAAATAGTTAAGAATACATGAGCTGAACTTATGCTCTGCCTATATTTCAATCTCCAACAATATGATGGCACAGAAAACTATTGTGCGATAATGCGTTTCACAACAGTACCATGAAAGCTCCCAATGGGAATATCACCCCTGCCATCCAAATAATATATTGGTTTGATCTGATTCTCATGCAGTTCAAACGATCTATAATGCAGGCTTTATTGCTTCTATGTATCACTTTTTCCAACAAACACAAAATAATAAAATGCATCTGCAGGTCTTGAAAACAAACCTATGTAGTGCAAAGCTCTGGGGCTCTGTAGGACCTACCTGTATGCTGTTCTTTATCTGCAGGAAAACCATCTACAACAGACCTCTCCGTCTCTTCTCCTCACAGTTCTAGTAAAAGCTCACACATTTTTATTAATTCAGAGGCCCTCACTGCGTCTGGAGATGGCTTGGGCCTCTCCTCTCAGTTTGTCTCCCAGAATAAATAAATTAAACGCAACTGGAACTCAAGATGAAGATGGCTAACAATGTGGTCTGAATCGTAGACTAGGGAACACAATTCTAGTGTTTCTCTTCAACAATAAGTTCTTTTCAAATGAATAAACATTGGCGATGTATTTCAACTCGACAGCCGGTTAGGTGCTCTCGGGGGCATGGCTACGTGACATGTAGAAAAATGTTATTGTATATGTGTTATTGTAAATATAGTCTAGCCTTTCCTCCATTTTCTTTTCCAGAGTCAACAAAGAAAAAAAATCGACTCTTTTATTGAATAGCACATGAATTTGACAAAGGTTTGGAGGAAATTGTCCTTTTTAATAGATCCTTCATCATGATTGTGCATTTTGGGTTAAAATAAATTGTTTATCAAATGATGTTGCATAGAAAAATAACCATTTCCACTGAATATTGCCCTTGGAGAAATGAGAAAAACTCTTGATAATTTCATCATATCAAACCTTTTGTTTGTGAGATATATATATATATTTAGCATAGGTATCACAATGTAAGCATATAAAAATAACTGTCGCTAAAATGAAATAAAATTTTGCGTATTATTGGGCCTTTAAAATCTGAAGTTATGCACAAACTAATTTTCAGATCAGGTTTAATTATCGGCTGCTGTGTACCAATTTGACTTTTACTTACTAATCAATTAGGAAACAGGAACAAAGAGTCTTTGGGATAGATGACGGTTTATTTTAAATTAAACTAGCACTGTGCCGAAAATAGCAATATAAACAAGCACGCTAGCTCCTTATTTTGTCTAATGCATCCTGATTTATCCCTAATGGATGAAGGTCTGGGCGTGTATAGGAGACAGAGTCATACCTACGTTATTACTGGTAAAACCAATCGTGTCTGTCTGCCTCGTCCACTTTGTATCCATCAACATCAGGTCTTTAACAAACAGAGCAGATCCGGTTCGGCGACAGACTGCACAACAACAACAAACAGAGATGAAGGAACATAACATTTGATTATGTTCAGTGGCTGGGAGAGAGACAGATGTGAATCCAACAAGCCTATCTGGAATTAATGAGGCTATAAAAACTATTATGATGTCGCCATCTCTCTCTAATGCAGCACCGCCATGTTTTTACAAAGGAGCTTAACGCTATCAATAAATGTGGTCCGGGAAAAGTCTTCTTAAAAGCATCACTCCAGGCAAATGTGTTGTTTGTGGTTTTGGTGAACTATAATACTCGGCTAGATACTTCTTCACTCACATCTTTCATTGATGCGTGCAGAAGTTCACAGTGCTCATTTGGAGTGCCTCTATAGTATTTAAAAGTCTGTTTTATATTGTAATGCAAAGAATAATACAATAAAGATTCATATTAATTATATTTCAGAGCACTATGATATGGGTAATGCTTCAAGGGTAGGGTTGCAGCCCTGCTTTTCTAGTTCTGATACCGTTATTTTCTATACTTTGGCTTTAAGTACTATACTAATATTGTTATGTAACTGTTTATCCTGCAAAATGTCTTCCCTCAATGTCCAAGTCTGATGCATAGCAAAAGAAAAATTTAATTCTGTCAACTGGACAAAAGTTTTTTAAAGTGAATTTGTTTCACCACTTATCCACGCAGCTTCTTCAGTTCTGGTCAAATTGCTGGTGGATGGGAGGAGCTAACTACACTGAAACTACCACACCTACTTCTGTTTGTTAGCCAACAACAAACACAAACTGTAAACAAATAGGTCTGTTAGTTTCAGTTTAGTTAGCTCATCTTCACTGTAAAAAACAGAACAAAATGTTTTCTTTTGCTGTGTTTATCCTGCAAGTAGATAGTAACAGCTTTGTATGAATCCGTTTCAAAGATTAAAACACTTTCTTGGCCAACATCAACCAGTAAATAGTTGTATTAAATTCAAATAAAACCCAAGCAGGATATCAGCTGAACAGATATCATGGAACCGATCCAGCAAATTTTCCTGGATTGGCTCCAATATCTTATACCAGTATCAGTGCATCCCTATATCCTAGCTCGTCACCACCAAGACCAGTGACAGTTCTGAAGATGGCTTGCAGCTAGCAGCCAAAACATGTAAACAAGGTAAATACATCTCCGACCGTCTTATCTTTAAATATAACCTAAATTGCTAATCCTAGCCCTCTCACTCACGCGCACACTAACTCAGCTAAAAGAAAGCAATAAAACAGAAGGACACAACCTTGCTTAAAGTCGCTCTAATCTCATCTATAAACATATTACACTTCTCTACAAGTGCTCTGATAATATCCACTTAATATCCAAACAACTTGATGCTATTCAAAACCTGCGTACTATAGATATCAAACTTGAGGCGGTTCTCTTTGTGTAAAGTATCTGATAAAATCAAGTGAATGAATCCAATAACTCAGTATTATCTTTACCTGTTGGACAAAATGACAGAGGATATCGAAAAGAACATTTGATGTATGGATGGAAGTTATATCGCAGTTTAAAATATCAAGAGAAGTTTTACCTTTGCAGAAAATCTTTGAGGCTGGCTTGAGGAGATATGAGCTTTGACTGCACAATATTTCACAAAATTATTGTTTCTGAAAAAGTGTGAACACAATAAATGTATCTCAAGTTAGCTATTTTACAGTCCACAAATTTCTATTAATTGTTGGATCAGGTAAATGTCACTACACTGAAGCAGAGCAGAGTTTTATAACCCTCCATTTAGGATGATACAATAAATTTAACATGTTGCTATGACATGATGGCTTCGGTTATAATGACATTTTGAGTGAACTTTTTACACCATAGTCTAAGTGATTATGTCACCCTCTTTTGTGAATGTCATCATGATCTACAACTTAAAACGTGCAGGTTTAAAGGTTCTGCATTATGCAAAACTGACTCTTGGAAGCTTTTAGTTATGTTGTAATGTTAGCTCATCAAAAATATACCTGGTGTTAACAGCTACCTTTTACCTTTAGCTCAGTAGAGACTGGCAATTACTGGGCTCAAATCATCCAAATGATTCTAGTGAAGGTGTATGGAGTTTAAAAACACAGTGGAGCACTTCCTGTATTAACACATGACATCACAAGGTGGAACAGTTTTCTGTTTGAAAATATGCAGGGAGTTGTGCGTTAAACATGTGTGAAATTAAACATAACACAATACCATGCATGTTTGTGATGAGGAAACAACATTATAACATAGAAAAGAAAATAGTGTAATACAGGCTTTTTAAAATGGCTTCCGTCCCTACACTTCATTGCCTGTTAAAGTATGAGTATGATATACTGTATAACATGCCTTATATAACACGTATACCTTATGCATTCTTCATAGACTTGATAGAAAAGAATATTTATAAGATTATGAAATACCTTAGACTTTTTTATTTCAATAAAAGCTGAATATCTTTGCGGCTGCTGTTCAGAATTGTGTGTCTTCAAATGCCGCACGTAAATCTCCACTTTACTATTACACTATTGACATAAAGTACAGCTCGAGAACCTGACCTCCATACATTCAGTCGCTTTACTGCAATCAGAGCTGCCGTTATTCTCCCGAAGCCCCTGAATGCATATTTTCTTTGTTTCAAGGGCAAAATGCTAATAATAACATGTATTTACCCACGTAGTCTATGTGCAGAGCAGAGAAAAGGTATGTGTCTTTTCAAAGAGTCCTTCATTGTGGAACTGAGTGGCAGTTACTTTGGAAACAGGTGCTCATCGTTTTTACTGCATGTTTTCACCAAATATTCAGGCTTTTGTAGCACGCCATTAAATGAGATCAACAAGGTGAAGGAGGGAGTTAAAGTGAAGCTAAAATCATGATTTTAAAATGATTTTTCCTTATGTACAGTCCATGGAGTCCTTTGCATTGAATGTATTTATGCATCATATTGAGGTCTATTGTATATTCATAGCATAGAGTGATTTTTTTCAGTGTGCATAAAAAATAGGTTTAATCTGTTTACAAATTATTTGAGTAGAGCCACAACTAGCCAGTGGGCTGTCTGAGGTGGGAGAGATATTAAAAAATGTAATGCAATTGTTGTTTTGGTGATGTGCAAAATTAGAATATCAAGTATACTATCTGCAATAAAAAAAATATAATCTTATAAAAGAGCTCATAACAAATAAAAAGAACAGAAACCTGCAGTGTGTACCCTTGTGTTTAATTCATTTTAGTGCGATACTTGAACCTCATGAAATTTTAGCACATTAGATTGCCACTTATTTTGTTAACAACTGTTTCTGGATCAGCCAATAACTCATCTCCATGGAGATGTTGTCTTTATCTGGAATGTTCCACGGTATAACATTAAACTTATCTTATTTTACATTTAAGTGTTTTTATGAAGATAGACAAGTTTAAATGCCATACTACAGAATATTGCGGAGAGAAGCAAAATGCCTCATGTCCATAATATAATTTTTTGCTCGTAGTCATGCATAGAATTTAATCCCCAAATTTGGTACAAATCCGATAATGTTGACATTTCATTTTTATATGTACATTTTTATTTTACATGTATATTTTTATATGTACACTTTTCATATGCTTTATAGTATAGTATATTCAGGTCGGTATCAAGCACGATTGGACTAAGCATGTGTGTATAAGATTTTTTTTTTTTTTGGAGGGGATCAGGCAATTGTGATATGAATTTAAGCTCTCTAGACCAAAGCCTGTGGCCGTGAGAAGTCATCAAAGATGTTTTTCGGCGGCGTGCTACAGGCAAACCGTAAGAAATATTTAAAAAAAAAAAAAAAACAGATAATGAACCTATGTGTTTAGATGTGACGTTCCAAATGTGAGCTCATTTGGACCAAAAACCAGGGACTGGATGCACCAATTCCAATGGTTGGCTCGTGTCATTGTTCTCGATCACTGTTCTGAATTTAATTTACCTACATCAAACTTTGCTTGTCTCCACTCCCATAGGGTCCACTTCTAGGCGTTGCTGTTGGGTCTGGTCACTTTGGGCATTGTCGCGATGCCCGTTTTATCAAATTTTTCACTGGACCGGTCAATCCCATACCCTGTTTTGGGACTTTTCGTCAATGTTTAGGCCCTCAAAATTGCAGTTATTTGCAAGGAAAAATAATAGTAGAGAAGAACAAACTGGCAAAGAACAATAGCCCTCGCCAGTTACTCTGTTACTGGCTCGGGCCAAAAACAAAACAGGATATTTAGTTACATCGCCCACCCTTTATATCAAATAAATGAGACAGCTGGATTTTGTCAAAACTTTTTGTGTGGGAATCCCATTACCATTTTGTTTCACTAACAACCATAAGTCCAAAACTCACACCAGACAGTTTGAGAAGTTTATTCTTAATGCATGTCAATATTTTATTGATACATATCAAGATTAGGGGTGTGCAAATATCAAATATTAATATATTGTGATACTAAATTTGGTGATACAGTATCATTATCAAGAGGTGCTGTATCAATATATCGCCAAGAGTGTTTTTGTCATCTTTTAGCAATTTTTTTGTAACCGCACTATAATTTTGTTACTTATTTAGTGGCAGGAAACTTGTTTATGCAATATACTTGACATATTCACTGTTTTGATGAATAGAAATAGATCTTTTTCATGTTAACAAATAAATACTGTGGCTAAAATATATTTGGTTCTTAAAGAACAGCAACACATCACAGAGTATCATGTACAATATCAATTATAACATGTATCGCCATATCATGATAATATTGTATCGTGAGCCATATATCGAGTATCGTATCAAATCGTGAGGGACCCTGTGATTCCCAGCCTTACAAAAGATGTCCTTCAAACATGCCCTGCACCAGCCTCTCTGAAAACTATACATCTGACCCTCTTTTCATGTGTCACACCAGGGGACTCTCACATGATGATCCTGTCCCATTTGCTCTCTCTTCCCCCTCTCCCTCTCACCCCCACTGAGTCTGTGAGTGGAGATTTGGGTGAGACTGAGGAGGGTGAGGTGTGGACAGCCATGTTAGTGACCTTCTCTGGTGATCGCCCCCTGTGTACATCACTTCTCTGCACTGTCAGGCCATGATACTTTGTCATCTTCTCATCATCATCATCATCATCGTCGTCCCCCTGACTCGTGCTCCCAGGACACTCTCAGTCCATCTTAACTACCAGTGTGCAGGTCTCAGACAGCAGTATTTGGGCTAACCGTGGTGGCGGTGATGGCAAGAGAAAATATAGGGGCACACCTTGACTGCTTTATAAAGTGCTAAGTTGATCCACTCAGGGCAGAGGAGAGCAGAGGAGAGCAGAGGAGAGCAGAGGAGAACAGGCTCACCTCCAGCTAAAGATCATAATGCAGCCAGGCACAGCCCGGAAACTCTTGGGCTTAGTATATAGAAAATTAAAGTCAACAGAATAATATTGTATGTCTATAATTTTAGGTTACTAATTAATAGTACTATATTACGCAAATTTGACTCTTGTGAGCTTTAAGCAATGTTATAATGCTGTTGCCTCATCAAAAACATACCTGGAGTTGTTTTTGTTTCATTTACACATGTTTGAGTAACCCTTTATTATTAGTCTGTCTACATGTGCAAAGATCAGCATGTTCTGTTCCACCTTGTGATGTCATGTACTGGTAGTTTTCAGGTTAACAGCTCCTTTTACCTTTAGTTCAGTAGAGATTGGCAATTTCAGGGCTGAAATTATTAACTGAAGTGAAGGTATATGAAGTTTAAAAACGCAGAGGAGCACTTCCTGTTTTACCACATCACAAGGTGGAACAGAGTATTTTAGGTCTGTGTGACGACCTCAGCCAAAATGTGCAGGATTTTTGTGTTAAATATGTTTGAATGAAACAAAATAAAACTCCAGGTATGTTTGTGGTGAAGAAACAACATTATAACATAGATCAGAAAATAACATAATAAGGGCCCTTTAAGTATGATATGCATAGGCCTGTCACTATAATTACTATATCGGCTTATCATTCAAAATATGAAAGTTGGAACAGTATATTTAGGGACTCAGTATTTATCGTGGGTACTTTTTCTTTGCAATAGTGGGGAGATTTTTGCCATTTTTTTAACAATACTATAAGATTTGAGCTGTAGATGGTTGAATAAATAAATGCTATGGCTAACTATTGGTTCATTCTGCCATTTATTTGTTGCAGCTCAGGCTTTTTAATGATACTGTCTCTTAAAAATGGGTTTACTGGGATTATCCTGCTTTGTGTCAGTGGCACATACCAGTTTCAATATTATTGTTTATCACAGTATATCTCTGACATTTTCAGATGGGTCCTACCAGCTTATGGAATATGCTTAAAGGAATCACTAAGTCTTAAGGCCACCACACACTACAGGATTTTTTTATCTTAAATGTTTTTTAAACGTGTGACAAAAAGCTCACACCACAGACAAGAGGAGAATCTGATGAGATTTTAAATCTCTGATAGCAAAGACTGCTGCGGGATATGGCTCGCATCAGCTGTTCCCTGTCTATAGTAAAACAACTTGCTTTAAGACTCTTTAAGACTGTTCAAAAGATCTGAGCACATTGGGAAATGTGGTGCAATACTTCAGATACATGATTATTAATGCACAGAAGGTTAGGGATACAGTACACAGGAAGTACAAGTCTCGATTGCTACTGTGCAGCTTCACCCTGATCCACGCACTGCATGTATGTAAACAGACACACGTGAGAAACTACTCTCACCTTTTTACTTTAAAAGAATGCTTCATATTGGATTATCAGCACTGTTTTGTGGACTGGGCATCACTATTTACGGAGGAAAAATTCTATGGATAATGTATATGAGATGCTGCAGTTTAAATTTACAACTTTCCGAGAGGTGAGTAATGATTATTTTCGATTTACTGAATTTGTATCCTGTGCCTCTGTGCCCGTCGATCTGTCTGCCCCTGACGCTGTGTTTTATTGGCTGATGATGGTGGTTACTGTATGACAGAGCAGCTCACAGTCGCACAGGCACCACACATGAGGAGCACAGCGGCTTCAAAATCGCACACACAGACACAAAGTCGGGTCACGGCTCCCTGAAGTCGGGAAGAAGCAAATCACAGCCTAAATCGGGCAAATTTTCCTGTAGTGTGCGGCGGCCTTTAGTTCTAACCTGAAATCCTACTGAGTAAGAAGTGGCCAAATTCTTGAAAAACTATCCCAATTGACTCCATATCTTAAAAAAACAACAACATAAGACTAAAAAAAGGGAATTTATCTACATTATGTGTAGATTATTATTTTTTGAATCACATATTTACTAAAAATGCAAAATGTGGCTAACAGTAGTCAATTTCAATCTCGCTGGATCTATTTAATGCAAAATATAAAGCTATAAATGACCTGTATAATGTTAACAATACAAACAACAACAACAACAACAATAATAATAATAATAATAATAATAATAATAATAATAATAATAATAATAATAATAACTAACTACAGAATGTTAGTGTAGGATTTACCAGAGCCTCAACAAAATCCTAAGAAAAAAACATGTTACCACGTTTTACATTGATAATACAGAAGATACAAGCACTATAACTCTCTGGGGCCATTGAAAAAAAACACCTTTCATAACAATTATTATGCAGAGAAAATAAAATAGCAAACAGATATGTATAGAGTACCTGCAAAACAATATAAATTATTCTAAACAGTAAACAAGCAGATGGTCAAACATACATACTGAATACTGTTGAAAGCCAGAGCTCGTGACCTTAGCTAAGTACAGATGAACCCTAGCTCCTCACTGCTGGATCTAGGCCTCATTATCTGTACATTTCCATAAGGGCCGTTCTGTATTTGAATTTCACATTATGAACTTATACTGTAACACTCCTCTCCCAGGGTCAACAAAAAAGCATATGTTTCAATTATTCAAGTTAAGCTAAAGATGACATATTTTTAGGTATTGACTTTTGACCTTTACCATTACTTGGGTAGAACATTGTTTCACATTTTGTTAGTTGTAAACCACAATACTGATCTAAAAAAGAGATAATAATAGAAATGGAATCTTTGACTTCCTTTTTATAACTGCAGAACTTTTAGGCCCACGTCTTCATAGTGTCATTTCACTGTAATAAACAGTATTGTGTTTTTAATTTCGTGGCTACGTAACATTTTTCAACCGTAAATGCATCACTCAGAGCTACATTTTTCAAATAATCACAAGTACAAGGATGTGGGGGCGAGGAAAGGTAGGTGAAAGCAATTTTCAAAGCACTCAACTGTCAAATGCAATACAATAAAGCAGTACTCAAACATGCATGAATCAAAATAAGTTAATGATGAGGATGCACCATAATAACATGCATAAGCTCATAAAAGTTTTCCTGGTAAATCCTGAAAAATATCTCTCTGTATTTTTTTATGCAGGTTGATATCAGTCTGGTCCCCACACCTTCTGTCACACCTCAACCCCGGCCAAACACAATCATACAATCAAATTTATTTTTTTCTTTTAGTGACACGTGTGAAACGAAGGAGCTGCTTGGTTACATATCATTTACAAATTAAATCAAATGTATCTCACCTCAGAGTTTAATGTTTTGCTCATTGATTCTGCAGAATTCCACGATGTTTTTCCCTTTATTTTCTCCAATACGGACAAACCATGCATGTCCCTGATTGGCTAATCCACCAATCAATCATTCTCATCTGAAAACGCCCATTCACCAGTGACCAGACTCACATCTTCATAAAGTATTAAAGAAGTGTGTATTCTGGATCCCAGGCAATAAAAAAAGTCAGATTTGCCTAATATGTCTCTTTAAATACGTGTATCTCCATAGTTTTTTTTTCTTATTGTTTTTTTACTACTACCCTCAACTTGGCGTTCAAACATTCTCCTCCCCTCCGGCGTGTATACATACAGCACACTGCAGAAAGATAGACTATCACACAGGTATAAATAATGCATTGTTTGGAGCTGTTGTCTTGCACTCAGCACGAGCCAAGCAAAGCAAATGCGACGTATTAGAAACATTCAGGTTTGTTTCTCTGCTCCCTCGCGACACCAAAACTACTTTCACACATCTGCCGTGAGCTTTCTGTCATTACGATAGCGGCGTTCCTGCACAAACAAATTTAAGGATGCCGTTCAGAGATACAGTGAAATGAATTATGTCCGAAGAAGCTGCTCGGTATTCATAGCAAAAGACTGGGAATGCGTCAAGTCTCTATACTATACTATAACTAGTGCATATTCCTGCTATTAGGGCCTTGGCTTTTTAAAATGGTTGTTTACCTGTATATAAAATGGTTGTGAGTCCATATTTATTAGCATATATGATGTATTGTTTTTAATATCAGTGTTGGGCAGGTCTGGATGAATGTGTTTCATTTTATTTCAATCTTGTAAAAGCTCTTTGTTTTAATATTGTCCGTTTCCGGTTAGATTATAGTTATATAAGACGTATTGACGCAAAAAACAATGCAATTTGAATATTATTTTGTCAATTTACTGAGTTGATATAAGTTATAGGAGCTTAAAAGTGCACTGTGAAACTCTTTGCACTGCTTTGAATGTTCCACAGTATGACATTAAACAGCTCTACCTTAAATGAATTCAATTACAGGTGGTTTTAGAGCTCTATATCTAAAAAAACAGGCATACTGAGTGGGATTACCTCTCCACAGATCTGACCTGTAACTCAGTCTGGTTTGGTGTCCATGAAGATAGAAAGGTTTAATACCAAATAACGTTTCCATGAAGAAAGGCATATGACGGACCCTCCACCAGAAAAGTTACACAATGCATCTTTAACAGAGACAAAATTGAGTTTTTAATAAGTGTCCTCTCGCCATTGTCCTACAAGGTTCACTGATGCCATTTAAAATGCCCAAAATATTAAAGAATGTCCATCCATGTGTGTCATAGATTTTAACTACAGCAGATAATTTTATGTCTTCTTTCAGTACGTTTTGCTTCAATGCAAGTAGTTTTCTTGATAATAATTTTAGCGTTGTGTTGGTCATTTGGATTATAATGTCTAACTTCTAGTAGTAGGTTTCACATGATGTAATGTTTTTACTGTATTTTAATTAAAAAGTTCCTTAATTTCCTTAATTTGCTGTCTGGTATCAACAGTAATGGTCCTGCATGTGTTTGCTTGGATTTCTTGTCAGAGTTTTTTTTTTTTTTTTTTTTGCTCAGGCCAGAAAACACAGCAAGACCCAGTTATGATGAATGCTTTTGAAACTGCGCCGTAAACTCCATTGTATCTGTGCCTGCTTTATTACAACATTTGCAGTCATTTTCAAAGGGCGAATGTGTGAGCTAGCTTTACCCAGTGACCCTCTTCATAATCCTAATGTTCATTACGGGCTAATGGCAAACTTTGAAGTTCCCCAGATGGTGCTGATAGTTATTATTCATGTTCTCCGTTTAGACTTCATGGCCTGTAAATATTGCTGTGTTTTCAAAGCAGACACTGCATATCAAGGTGTCATCACTGGATTGATATAGGAAATGGAAATGGTTAGGATCTACTTATAGCTTGCCGTTCCCAGCAACAACAAATGGGCCAAAAGGTTATTGACATTTTACACACTGGCCCAATTAAAGTGAATCATACATGAATTAGAGGTCTGTGGCTAATTTACATTTTTAAAGGAGAGCTATGCAACTTTTCTGGTTGGAGAGTACGCCACCTCCTTTTCTCCAATATGCCTTTCCATGGAATGTTCCAAAGTATGCATAAAAAATATTAATCTATGTGTTTTTACACTATAATATAATGCAACTCAGTGTAAAAGTACTCTATGTATCCAGAATGCAGTACTCTGATGGACCATGTATCAGAATATGTTGCAAAATACAATTTAATTAAAAACATTCTCAAAGTTTTCTTCCCATCACTGAATATAACCAATTTGTATGTGTAAGAGATCTATGGCATATACTGTATGTGTTGCAGACAGGAGTGGAGCCTTCTATTTAAAATGCTGTGAACAGTGATAGTGAGTGTTTGCATATATTTTGTATTTTTTCTGAGCAGCAGAAAGGTTAGGAGTCAGCACTGTGTCTGTCTGAGACTCGTTGTTCATGCGGTCCAGCGTCTGTGTGGATCTTGTCTCGCCTGTTAAAAAGATCCAGGAAAATCAGGTGTGTTTTGAGTGATATATTTCGCTTATATCAGTCACTGCAAATCAGAACTGTGCTAGTGATAAAGTCTGCAGTCATTTGAATAGATTTTTAGTATG
This sequence comes from Taenioides sp. WSHXM2023, assembly GCA_029959045.1. NCBI lineage: Eukaryota > Metazoa > Chordata > Actinopteri > Gobiiformes > Gobiidae > Taenioides > Taenioides sp. WSHXM2023. The sequence goes on along the minus strand of CM057101.1, from coordinate 12,863,841 downwards.
CAGCTATAGTTATGGAATCTATTAGGCTAACTATATAATACAGGATTCCTAAAGGAGAGAGGTCTGTACTGTTTCATCTAGGCAAAGGGATCATATTTGAATCTGCGGTTAATGTCTTCAAAGGTCCTATATTATGCAAAATAGACTCTTGTGAGCTTTAAGCCACTTGCAGATGTAGTTTAAAAAACACAATGGAGCACTTGTGTGAATGAAACAAAACACAACTCCAGGTATGTTTTTGATGAGGAAACAACATTATAACAGATCAGACAATAGTGTAATATGGGCTCTTTTTCTAACACCACTATTTATTCTCCACTGCCGAGCACAAGTGGACCCTACAGGCTCATGCGCTCTGTAACAAATCCTACAGTCATATAAAGTCCTGTTTTAATGATGTATAACTACATTTGCAGCAAAACTGTACCGTGTTTTGAAGGTTAAATTCTCAAATAACTATAGCCACAAGCAAATACAGAGAAGCTGAAATGAAAACAGAGCGAAAAGTCCTTCTTCCTACTTTTGTGCTTTTATGGATACTATTTCTACAGCAACAGTTAAAATAATAACATTTTCTTTGTTACCATATAAATAATCAATCCATTTAAACTGATTGTTTTTATTGATCAAGTTTACCGACTATCTCACACATAACTTTATAAAGACATCCCGTGTATGCTACCATGGTGACAGGTGAGGCGACATGGCGGTGGAACTGTAAATGTCGCTATGGGCTGTGTTTGTTGAGCCAGAGTTATCCGAGTGTCTGAGCTGGACCTGTTCAGTGGTTTCATTGTAAACCAAATGAGTGTGTTTGCTTTCCAGCTCACAGACTCCTCATTCATTATGGTCCGCCATCTGCCGCGGAAACATCACTGATTTCAATCTCCGCAGGTTTAACACAGTGCAAAGACACCAACAATTAGTGTCACAGCCCTTCATCTAGCGCTCATCTACCCATCCTTTGTCTGCAACTGTCTCCTGTTCATGCATCACAAATACTGGAGAGTGCTTCACAATGCAGCAGTGTACAAACCCAATTACTAAAAAGAGAGGGCTCTATGTAGATGAAACAAACAACAATACAAAAGATGGCAAAATTTCCAAAACTGTATTTTTGTCAGTTGAATACATAAACATTTCAGGTTTGTTTTTCAGGAACAGAAATATACAGACAGGAATGAAAAACAAAATGTAGGCATTTTTAATTCATGCAGTTTTATAATAAACAAATGATGTCCCAAATGTGACCTGTTGGAACCCTTTCATTGCAATTTGTGTCTTGTGCTCTGCTGTCTCTTGGCCAGGTCAGATTTGGAAATTAGAATGAATCCTCACCTAGTTAAATAAAGTTTAAAGGTGGATTTTTATTGTCCAAAAAGAGAAAATTTGTCCTCTGCATTTGACCCATTCCTCAGTGTTTCTTGGTCAGAACTTAGCGGGAGGATTGCTTAAGCTATTGGCTTGGTTAAGACCCAGCTGCTGGTTTTAACTGTTGTGTTTTAGGTTAAAATACACTGTATTGTCCTGTGGAAAAATTTGTCCTCTGCATTTGACCCATCATATGCCACTTGGTCAAGACTACCTTTGCTGCAGGATGTTTTATTGTGCATGTTTTAGGTTAATGGTGGGTTGCTGTGATTAGAGTGAAAAGATCTACTTTTTTAACAATTGAGTGTATATATAAATGGACATAGCTGACTCCATGGATTCTGTTTCTCTGTTTGACTTTACGTTGGAAAATTGTCACCACTCACTCTGTAACTGCTGCAGTGAGCCTCGTCATTTTGGTCTTAAAATGTTCGTATTAACCCACCCTGCTTGCTCGACATTAACGACTGTCTGCTGGCCCGGGGCACCTAAAAGTTTTGTCCGGGCAAGTGCTCTTCTGCCTGGGCAAGTGAAAATACAGTTCATTTGGTAGAAAAACGAAGAGACAGGGTTGTCTGCTTGTAACGCCATTTTTCATTTCCATGAAAGGGACGAACAAGTCCAATGTCTCGCAAAATGGCCATGGTGACAAGTGCTCACTTCATGCACGCTGCTGTGCGCATCACAGTCTTCCCATTGACACTGTAAAGGTACGTTTACACTGAATGTGTCATGCACGAATTGCGCAAGCGATTCCCATGTTAACCCTATGTAGAGGCGTGTTGACGCGCGACTGAAGAGCTGGGAGAAACCTTCCTCATTGTGCCATTATCTGCACGAATCCGTGTTTGCTCTGAATCAGCTGCAAATCTCTTAATAGTACGATGATCACTCTTAAGTTTTTGTGAAATATCTAAGGTTTTCATACCTTGTCCAAGGTATTCAACTATTTCACGCTTTTGGGCACTAGAGAGATCCTTTTTCTTTCCCATATTGCTTGAAAATTGTGGTCTGCTTAATAATGTGGAATGTCCTTAAGTAGTTTTTTCCTTTAATTGAACTTACCTGGCAAACTAATCGGCACAGGTGTCTGAGATTGAGTTCACTGACCCAATGAGCCCTGAGACACAATGCCATCCGTGAGTTTCATTGGAAAACAAAAAAAAATTACCGATATGACACTAATAAAAGTATAGTACTTTTTAGTACCAGTACTTACTGGACCTTTTCGGTCGGTTCCTACTTGGAACTGAGTTTCGGTACCCAGCCCTACCTGCACAGCCTATAGGCCTACTGTGTAACTCCGGGAACTACCCACTAGTCCGAGGGTCCACTAGTCCGAGGGTCCACTAGTCCGAGGGTCAAACCCCAATCCACTTTTTTTTTTCTTTCAAAGTCTGGTTAAGGTTAGGATTAGGGTTAGGTTTAGGCAAGGGGTCAAAGTCTGGTTAAGGTTAGGGTAAGGATTAGGGTTAGGTTTAGACAAGGGGTCAAAGTCTGGTTAAGGTTAGCTCGGACTAGTGGACCCTCGGACTAGTGGACCCTCGGACTAGTGAACCCTACCCGTAACTCCAGTTCTACGTGGTGGTGGCAGCATCATGCTGTGGGGGTGTTTTTCAGCTGCAGGGAAAGGACAACTGGTTGCAACCAAAGGAAAGATGAATGCGGCCAAGTACAGGGACATTCTGGACAAAAACCTTCTCCAGAGTGCTCAGGACATCAGACTGGGCAGAAGGTTCACCTTCCACCAAGACAATGACCCTAAGCACACAACTAAAATAACGAAGGAGTGGCTTCACAACAACTTTGTGACTGTTCCTGAATGGCCCAGCCAGAGCCCTGACTTAAACCCAATTGAGCATCTCTGGAGAGACCTGAAAATGGCTGTTCACCAACATTTACCATCCAACCTGACAGAACTGGAGAAGATCTGCAAGGAGGAATGGCAGAGGATCCCCCAAATCCAGGTGTGAAAAACTTTGCATCATTCCCAAAAAGACTCATGGCTGAATTAGCTCAAAAGTTGCTTCTACTAAATACTGAGCAAAGGGTCTGAATACTTATGACCATGTGATATTTCAGTTTTTCTTTTTTAATAAATCTGCAAAAATGTCAACAATTCTGTGTTTTTCTGTCAATATGGGGTGCTGCGTGTACATTAATGAGAAAAAAAAAAAGAACTTAACTGATTTTAGCAAATGGCTGCAATATAACAAAGAGTGAAAAAATGTAAGTGGTCTGAATACTTTCCGCACCCACTGTAAATAAATGCCTATTCCTAATATGGACCCGGGTCCAAATTGGCTCCTTGAACTACTTGCATTGTGAGTTTCATTTGACATGGAGCTGAATGCTATGGGTGACTTTACACTCCATTAGTCCACTTCTTTATACAGTCTATGTTTTTAACACCTAGTATATTTTAATAAACGCAACATTCTTATGTTTTTTTTTCTTCACAGTGTGCCGATTTTATCTAGTTCCAGTATCATAGAATCCAACCCATATGATTTAACAGTATATGAGAACACTTTTACTCTATGAAATGTTAAAAGACTAAACACAATGGACTATACTGTATTTATTTTACACTTTGAGACTTTGAGCGCTGAACCTGACCTGTCGGTTTCTGCTCTCTGACAGAAAAAAACAGAGCACTCACAGGAACGCCCTTGTGAAGTCAAGTTTATTTGTACGACTCAGTATCACATAAATGTCTCAACGGCTTTGGAGGCTCACGGCAGTACCAGAGAGAGTCCAAGCTCTCCAGCAAAATATGAAACTTTAGAAAGGAAAATGTGAAGGATAAAGCTGCTGAAAAAGGACAAATCTCAAGAGGGACAATTGCACAGAAGGTTCATGTTGGTCTGACTGCCAGGGATGTAGCAGAGCAGAGGTGAGCCCCCAGGAATAAAAACTGTGAAAACATGGTCAAATAAAAAGGGGTTTCAATTACAGAGAAAATAGAGATGCATGATTTGTACAGAAACAAAATATTACAAATAGTCAACAGTGCTATGACTATTGACACCTAGTTTTTTAGCGTCAGCAGTCACCTACAGTCTCTCTCTCTAAAACCTTCAAATGAGGCTAGAAATCTAGGAGTAATAATGGACTCAGACTTGAACTTTAACAGCCTCATCAAATCAATAACATCTGCAGCCTTTTACCATCTAAAAACATAGCAAAAATCAAAAGGTATATTGTCTAAAGCAGACTTGTAGAGACTTATCCATGCGTTTGTCTCCAATAGGTTAAAGTACTGTAACAGCCTGCTCCCTGGCCTGTCCAAACGAGCTGTGAGACAGCTTCAGTACATCCAGAACACTGCAGCTCAGGTCCTGACTTGAACCAAGAAGTACGAGCACATAAGTCCTGTGCTCAGGTCTCTGCACTGGCTTCCTGTGGCTCAGAGAATAGACTTTAAAGCGGCTCTGCTTATGTACAAGTCTCTCCATGGCCTAGCACCAAAGTACATCTCTGACACGTTTGTGCCATATGAACCATCTCGCACTCTGAGGACCTCAGGGACCAGCCTCCTGCTGGTGCCCAGAGTCAGGACTAAACACGGGGAGTCAGAGTTTCAGATTCATGCAGCTAAAACCTGGAACAGTCTTCCTGAACATGTGAGACAGGCCTCTACTTTGACACTGTTTAAATCCAGGCTCAAAAGAGTTCTGTTTAGCAGTGCATATGACTGAAAGGCTTTCATTCTGCACTCTTCACTCTCATTTAATGTCTCTCTTTTTAATTTATGATGATTTTGTATTGTGATTTAATATATTTCTTATTCTGTAAAGCACTTTGAATTACTTTGTGTACGAATTGTGCTATACAAATAAACTTGCCTTGCCTATGACTGATATTGGTGGTTTTCAGATTTCCATATGTGATGATATCATACTCAATCAACAAATGTCATAAGCTTGCTTATATAGATGGCTACTTTTAAAACCTTTATTTATAATTTTGCTAAATGCTGAGAGAGAAGAACAAAATAGTCTGTATTTCTGTTAAAATATTTTTTTTTTAAGTTTGTCTGTAGGCTGTGTATATTTTGGTTAATATGAGCACTTCACCTTTGCCTTCTGCCCAGACCACAATGCTGCTCCATGTTTTATCTCAGTACAAATATTGCTGGAATTAATCTTGCTGAATGAGGCAACTACACTCACTCTTTTACCTCCTAGTTTTTGACAGAAGTTAACTTTAGTTTGCCATTTGCCTGCCTAAGACTAAGAGTAGTTTGTTACTGTACCTCTGAATCACATTATCCACCTACAGAATGGACGCCGACAGTGTTAAAACACAATAATTACTATCCTAACAGTGACATTAAGGTGACATTTTAGTGTGCCATTATGTTTTAAATGTAACTTTTGTTCAGTTGGACATTTTAGTTTCTTTGGTTTGTGCAACTACAAAACGCGAGGAATAAAATGAAACAGGTTTTTTACATAACACATCTCAGCCTGTCAAACATTGGCTTGAAGTCTACTGAATCAATGTCTATTAATCTGAAGATGATAGGCATTTTCAGCATGGCATGTCATTTTTATAATAAATTAATTTTAGTGATTTTAGCGAGTTAAATTTTCAGAGGCAGAGTTAAGAAAAATAGCCAGCCAGAACCACACGCTTTGACAAAACTTTACATCTGGAGCCGTATCCTGACTCCCTGATTTCAGTGGGCGTGATTGATAGGAGGATTAACGAATCAGACGTATGCTCCGTTTGCATCTACAACAAACATGGCTGCTTACACATAAAAAAGGAGAAAGTCTACATAAAAGGACTGAGAAACAGCATGGATTTTTACAGAATCAACAATAGAAGCACCAAACTATTTCTTATTTCAGGTAAAAGAAGTTATATATTTTGTTCTGAATGTTACAAGAATTTTGGAGAGGAGATGTCTTCTGCATTTGAGGGACACATAATACAAATTAGCGTCAGTGTTTGGATCGTCTCAAGTTTGGATGCAGATTTTTCACACTCTATAGTCTGATTTCAGACCCTTCTGGATTCGAAAAGAATATAGAATGGACTGGCTGGTCAGGCAAAAAATAGTACAGAAGTACTAATCGGGCAGAATGCACAGAATAATAAAATAAAGTACCCTACATAACACAGAACATAAACTGTACATGATTTTTACATGTACAATCTAAAATGTTTACTGTCACATAGGCTGACATACATCCAGACATTTTAATTTGTTTATAAAAGGCTTTGAAATGCTCTCCCGTGGCCTGTGTATCACGCTTGAAATAATTTGTCTTTTTGTGTTAGGAAATCCGTAAACAGCAGCTTGTGAGCAGAAGCCTTATCGGAATTTGAATAAAACCCTGACGCTCCATGCGGCGATCAATGCTGTTATCACCAATTACAGCATACAGTGGCACAGCTGGATGCCTTAAACTGTTTAAATTAGGGAATATGTGAACTTGTACACAAACAGTGTAGAAAGCCTCCTGCTACAAATGAAAGTGGCCGTGCTATTGCTAACACTGCGAGGAAAAACACAAATCATTTAAATCACTGTCTCTATCATGACAACGCAGCCTGCATAACTTATTGATTTCGAAACACTCCTCATTACGTGGAAGGAGCAGATGAAAACATTATGAACCTGCTATAAACTGGTCTCAAGTCCACCAAAGGGACACTGAATGCATCATCAATTTAGCAAGACTTTATGTTAGTGATTGCACTGCTACGTCCTTCATCCAATGACCTACAAAGGTGATACTTCCTGTTATATTTGTGAAATCAAACAAGATTTTCATGCCGTGTCATGTGACTCTCAAAATGTTAAAATCAATGTAACAATGTGAAAAAGCAGTCTTCCTGTCCATTCGTAAACAACAACTCATCCCAAAACTCGCACTTTAATGTCACAACTATTATGAGATTGCACCCAAGTCCTCTGGTTGTCATGGGAAGGTTATACATTATAGGTTTTGACAGCTGCCAATCATAGGTCAAAGCTCGCCCTATAAAATTTGAATTTGCCAGTGATAACATTTGTACGTAACACTTCACTCACTTTGGTTACTTCTATCACATGATCTTAAAATTGAAAATGTGTAATAATTCTCTCATTTTCAACTGAAAAAATAAATAAATAAATAAAATAATAATAATAATACTTAAAAAATAAACAGACCTACTTGACTTTTTTGGGGACTGTAAACTTGCTTACTAAAAGGCAACCAGACAAATACGACTCACATATTACTATAACTGAATGAATTCTGCAGCTATGATATAAAACTACCATTAGGCTTTCCTTCAGTAGCAGTTGGGGCCCACAGGAGTCCCGCAATTATGCAGGCTGTCAGGTACAATTGTGGGCTCTCGGGAGCACGTGTACAAAGTGATTGAGATGGCCCCAAGTGGAGATCATGCAGGAGGGAGCCTCATTGCTATACAGAGTGCAACAGTGCAACCGCAGCAAGACGTCTTATTCCACATGAAGGTTCACGCAAGCATTTTCATTCAATTAAAAGTAAAACGCGTCATATTGTGTACAAGCATTTTGAAATACTTGAGATCTTTGTATTGGTATTATATATTGTAGGATTTTAGTTCTTTAGTTGTTTAATCGATAAACTGGTCAATTGTGTCTAAATCAGCAAAAAAAAAAAAAAAATTTGAATTTCTTTGTACTATCTTCTTTATTATTATGATTATAAAGATTTATTTGGACCACAGCTGGAGTTTTTAACATGACTGAACAGTTTAATCTGGTCTGTGGAAAAGAAGCTTTATTTGGAAATAATATTGGAAGACTGAAAAAAATCTCTTTGAAGTAGGTTAATCTGCCTTTTCACTTGAATGCTGTTTCCTAGCATTTGTCTCGTAGTTGTTCTTGTGCAAGATGCTAATTATTTTTGAAAGCTTTTGCCCGTACAAAGCTACACCCCCTTTTAGCCGATTAACCAAATGCACAGGGCATGTTTTTACTAGTCAACCAATAATTTATTTAGTGCACCACAGCCCTAATATATTAATAAATCTGTCTGTATGGAAACAGGTTCTTTTAAGGTGCAGTGGATTAGGTGTACGTCGCTCTCTGTTGGACATAGTGGGGAATGTTAAAATGGCAAATTAGCAGCACAACTATTAGCAACATGATATTAACAGATACTTTGAAACAGTAAGGCAAAGCTAAATAGCTCGAAATAAAAGATAAATCAGCCTAGTTTTATGCCCTGGAGTAAACCTGTCACAACAATTACTAGATCAACTTATAGTTCAATATATGAAAGCTGGAACAATATATTTTTGTGCTCAATATTTAATTTGTGTGCAATTTTTGCCATTTTTATTTAAGAAAAGTAAGATTTGAGCTGTAGAGGGTAGAATAAATTACTTCTATGGCTAATGATTGGTTCATTCCGTGGTTTATGTGTTGCAGTTTATTTAAAAACTGGTTTACTGAGATTATTCTGCTTTATTGTTTTTGTGTCAGTGGTATAAAATAGTTTCAATATTACTGTTTATCGCAATATTTCCACGTAGCAATATATAATGTTTCAAAGTTTGTTGGGTGTAGACTGCCACGACTGAAAAGCACAAGCTTCGAAAAACTACACAAACAAATTAGAAAGTTTGTTATTTGAATGAACTTAAGTAAGTGCCAAAGCCATTAGCACAAATGACTTGCTATGTAAAAAGGCAAGTCTGGTTTTCAGCTCGTGATGTGGGTGGTCAACAATCTTCTAACAAAGCACGTGTGATTTAAAACGAATGGAGCGAGGAACACTGGGAAAAAAGTGATTTCAATGAGCCAAGAAATGTAATGTATCCAGCACAGAAGCTTTAATAGGAGTCCATCAAGTCAAAGATAGTGTAGTAGGGGTAGGATTTGTGCGTGTGTTCAAGTACCATACAGCCTCTTCACATCCTGCTGTTCTATTGTGTGGCTCCTAAACAGATCAACATGAGACCCAGACAATTTCCCTCCATCCTCTCCACCGTAGTCGAAGAGTGAAGTGGAGTCAAAAATAACACCTACAGTACACGCAGATGAGAGGCGAAATAGCCAATATGGCATTTGTTATTCCATTTGCCTTAACAGCCTTTTATGATGTCATCAAGAGGCAAATTACTGTGCGTTTTCACTGCAGAGAATAGGACTGATTTGTTAGCACTGTGAGGGTGATTTGACAAAAATATACAAGGATCACAAGGGTACAATAAATGAGACAAATTAGAGCTATTCTATGTTTAAAATCAAATGGTGCGCCCTCAGAGACAGTAAAGAGGTGGTGCGTGCTGGTTTCTGAATATGTTAACCTTTCAGTTCCTCTTATTGTCTGACAAGAACGATTTTGACTTGAAAGATTTATCAATAAAATATTCACTGAAGGCCCATTAGAAATCATAGCAACTGCACAAGAATTAACCTTTTTAAGAGGACTTAATGGAGGGTTTGGGGTTACAAAAGAGATAAAACATCAACTTTATCACCCGTATAATAATCTACTTGGAGCAAATCGTCACACAACTTTTCAGGAGGAGGGTCCATCAACTGCTTGTCTCCATGGAGAGGTTATTGGTTTGCGTGAAATATTTCATGGTATGACATAAAACGCATCTATCTAGCATTTATTCATTATGGGTGTTTCTATTGTTCAAAAATACACTCTTTATGAACAGGATTGCCTCTCCACAGATGTGTCCTTTAATGTAGCCTATAGTTGTTTCCTGAGATTGTTTTAATCTCTACCATGGAACATTCTAGACAAAGCAATAACATCTCCATGAAGACAAGTAGGTGACAGACCTTCCACCAGAAAAGTTGTGCAACGCACCTTTTAAACTGTTTGCTTCAAGTAGATTATTATACAGGTGATAAAGTTGATGTTTTAATCTCACTTTCCTCTTTTATAACCCCAAACTCTCCATTAAATCGTCTTAAAACTGTTAATGCACCTTTACAATTGCTTTCGGAAATGCACGTTGCCTGTTTTTGTTTCAAGTTCAAAAACATACATTTCAATATTTAAACTGAATGAGCAATTTATGTAGCTATTTTATTGTCAATGATAATTATGAAGTGTACTTTGTTGTGAGCTATGAAACTATAGTAAATAAATCAAGTTAATGTAAGAACAGTGTTGAAGGACTACCAAAGTGTTCAGTGTTCCATAACCACCAGGTCCCATTGGGGTTGAATTAAAAATGCATTGTTTTTCATACAGCCTTAGCCCCATAACTTTGTAATGACTACAAGATAATGAATACCTTAATTAGCCCCGTTTGTGCATCATTAATACAGACCATCTTGTAGCGTCATGCTGGATTATCTATCTGTTGGATTAACAGAGACAGGGACATAGCTGGGGAGGACTAGGCAGCAGAAGAGGCCGGGTGCTTAAGGAGTGCAAATGTCAGAAGGGCATTCAGGTGCAGAGTGGAGCGTGTCAGGGTTACCTCGGCTCACCAGCACTGGGGAAAAAAGGCGCCGGACATCTTGCCAGGGTTACGACTTCAAACATGTGAGCTCGGGGCCAAAGGAACAGATTGCTCCAATTACAGCAAGCCTCGCGCTCCATAGTCCCCCCTCCCAACACATGCAACGCTTGACTGGAGTGGGCTACTGTGGCATGTAGCGGCGGAGCATCCCATTTCCAATCAGCATTCTGTTTGAAGAGCAGACATCTCCTTTTAGCCCAGCCTTTCCTTACTGATTCAGTTCGGACCATGTGTTTTTAGCTGTCGACGCAGGTGATTGGCACCTTCTCTGTGAATTTATAACAAAATCAATTTTCTAACAGCATCTCTGAGCACATCAATCTGAGAGGTGCAGCTCGCTACCCCCTCATTTCAGCCTTACAGCCAGACACAGTAGTTATAGATGGAGCCCTGCATGTGCTGTTGGACCTGCATCAGAGTGGGGCTTTTAATAGGCAAGGTCTATGAATGTAAACAAGAGGAGGACATCAGCAGCATTGGGAATCACCTTGAGAATTTGGAAGAATTATTCTTAAAATATCAGTGAGATGTAGAGGGATAATGTTGCACTTTTGGGCATTTTGTGAAGCATATGCTTTTGCAAGCTAACAACAAGCAAGCTCACTTACCAGTGAAAGACAGATGTGTGTGTAGTGGTGTATTGCATTTGTCATTAAATTATTGTCTTAAAATTATTAAATTAATATTAAATAATTTAAAGATTAGAATAGTTTGATTAAAGATAGCTAGAATACCAAATGCCCAGTTGTATTGTATGTGATGAAAATGATGAATCGATTAATAACGTGATTATTTTCAAAACGCTTTAGTCACATTAGTTGGAATTCACTTTTATTTTGGCTTTGAAAATATCTCATGAAGTTGGGACAAATTGAGTTATGGGTGAATTGGTTATACCTGCCATCATCAGAGCAGTGATGGGAAGAATAGTTTTAACGTAACGTATTTCATTACATAGTCAAATCACAGTACTGTATTCTAAATACTGATTTTACTATGGGGTGGCTCACATTCACCCAATTTGAAAACCCCTGTCATAGAGGCATGCTCCAATTCAACTTTTGGCTTTCTCGTTGTTCTCTATCACTGTCCTGAATTTCATTTGCCTGCAACAAACTTTGCTTGTCCCCACTCCCGTAGGGGCCCAATTCTAGGTGGTGCTGTTGAGTTGGGTTGCATCGAGCATTGTCGCGATGCCCATTTTATCAAATTTTTCACCGGGGCGATCCATCCCATACAGGTTTAGGGACTTTTTGTTGATATTCAGTGGGTCAAAACTGAGATTATATGTGGGGAAAAAGAATAATAATAAGAAACTGACAAAGAACAAGAAGGCCAATGAATACCACCAAATGAGAAAGTAACTGTACTGGAATATAGTTGTACAGTATTCAGAGTATGTATTCTCGGTACCTCCCAGTTACTTCCCAACACTAATTAAAGCATCCCATCAAAAGTGATAAAGTAATAAGTGAATAATAAAAAGAAGAATGGAAAATCTTGAGCTAATTATTTCAACTTTATAACAGTGTATATTGCAACTAGAGTGCAGCAGGCAGTATTAGGAATCACCTTGTTAATTGCAGGCCACAGTTGAGAGATTGACTAATTGATCAAGGGCTTTTTAGTGCGATAGATAATTTGCAGTGGCATCGTCCATGGGGAGGGGGCTCTGTCAGCAATGATTCATGCTTCTCCTGTTGGCTCCCAGTCTCTGAGGCCTCTTTTGTTCAACAGGCTTCCAGTTAAGGGGATCATATCAGCAAACACCTCCCAAACCCCACCCTCCGCAATCCACAATCCTCTAAATCTGAGTTAGGAGAGAGAGGGAGAGGGGTGGGGGAGAGAGAAAGAGAAAGAAAGAAAGAGACAGAAAGAGAGACAGAGACAGAAAGAGAGAAAGCAAAAAAGAGAAAGAAAGAGCAAGAGAGAGAGAGGAAGGGAGAAACCAGTCCTGATAGCTTGCCACAAATGATACACTGTTATACCTTACACACATGCACTACCCTTCTCTCTAGACGCTGTACTGAGTTCCCTGTGCAGCGTCAAAGATAGAGAAAGAAGATGTATGGCACCCGCGTAATGAAAGTATGAGGGGACCCTGAGTCACGGAGGAAATGTCTCCATCATGCAGGTGGAGAAGTAATCACGCCCTGGTGCACTCTACGCCCACAGAAAAAAAATATAAAATGCGCAACGGTGACAAAAAAGCATATAAATTAAGTCAGAAGGTGAAAGAGTCGCGGCAGGATCAGAGGGAGCCGGGGTGGTTGTGTCTGCGGAGTTGTTTAGGGCCATCCTTATGTACAATTGGTTTGATGTGTTGGACAGGGCTGGAGGAGGGAGGTCACATATAGGAGGGTAATGGAGGTGTACGATATACAGAGAAAGCAAGAAGGAAAGTTATGATACTTTTTATGTTATGAGAAACTGTATTGATCTTGGTGGAGTCTTTTTTAAGCTAATGCACATCTCTAAAGCAAACTTTTTGTACTGATCATGTTCACAGTAACAGCAAACAGCACACTTTTTCAAATGAGAATGTATTAGCCTGTTTCAACAAAAAATACATAGGACAATAGATGCACACATGGTTAATAATATTTCTCTGAAAAGTCTTTGTGTCTTTCTTTAGCCAGAAGAAGGTGTGGCGTACATTAAATAGTTGGTTTTGAACATGCTAGGGTTACTAATTAGCAAGTGAGCATAGTATTGTCTACTGATCTGATATGGCCTGGTATCTTCAATGCAAAAATGAATGGAAGGCAATTTACTATAGAGGCTCATGGCATTATGCGTAAATGAGCTGTAAACAGCTGTTAGATCTATTATCGTAATGACTGAATACAAATAATTTCCGTATTGCACATAAATCTATGACACCAATTAGTTAAATCTTTCTGGCTTGTGTCGTGAACACTAGAGAGTTCAAACAACAAAGAGGACATTGTAAGTCTATATTTACTCAATACTGTCATTTTAGCTTAGCATACAATTTGTGAATTAGCTAGCAATGTTTAATTACAAATTGACAGGCTATTTATGTTTACATTTAGGTTACAGAATAAATCAATCAATCTACACTTTAACACTGTATTTGTCCTCGAGGGGCAATTTAAGCACACTGAACAGTAAAATACAATAATAAAATAAACCTCAAACCATAATCTCAACAGGTAGAGTCATCAGATCCAGTGTCAGAGCAGTTTGAGGGGAGTAACAGCCATCAGGACAAAGGTGTTCTCCGAGTCCTACAGCCTGCGCATCACAGCAGCTTTCAGGGGGAGCCAGAACTCTGTAGTCACAACAGGAAAGCCCAAATCTCACTCCACTCTGGTGTTTCAGTCGGGGATGAAATAAAAAGTATTTCATCTGGAATGTCTGCCACATTTGGTGTAGAAAGCCTGTTGCATTGTTGTAAAAATCTGTAACATTTCAGAGCTAGCTGGTTAACACTGGTTGCCATGAAGACAGCAAAAAACCTACTGCTCCAATAATACAATCCAATAGTTCTTAACTTCAATCCATCATTTGAACTGCACATGCTGCACTTCTTTAGTTAGTCAAAATTCCCAAAATATTAAATAAAAAATTTAACATAAAAATTGAAAAAGTTTAATAACTGCTCCATATGCCAGCCAGTCAGCCACAAGAGCAGCCAACCACAGCCATGGCAACCCACAGAATATTAATCAATTAATACATTTAGGTTATACAAGCCCAAACCTACCTTCAGCATTTAATACCTGGTTGCAATAGGAACCGTAGTCCCCCACAGAGAAACAATATTATAATATTTTCATTGTAATATGTGTAATGTGCTACTACAGCTAACCCATTAATGTAACAAATCACAGAGCTGCCATGCTTTAACAGGCATACATTCAGATTACCCAGTACACTGGTGACAGGAGGCAGATTATTGTCTATAGGAGCTCAATATAAAGCAGCAGGGCTCTCCAAGTTTGCCTGGAGTCAGTGAACTGCTAAATCTTCCCCGTCCCAAAGTGAAGGATGCATCTCAGTGTGAGAGGAAATGATAGCAACGGGAAATGTTTTTGTGACCAGACAAATGGTCTCTTCTGTTTCTGTAACAGCACATTTGTGGCTCAATCATTTGTTCTTTTGAGGAAAATACACTCGCTAGTTAAACGGCACAAGTAAGAAGACTTAAAATGCATATTGGAGGAGTTGCATGCAATCTCTGTAGAATTAATGCTGGGTTACGATAAAAAACTATAAAAAATATATATATGTTTTACAGTAACTCACACGTTGTGGTTATAGCACATAGTCTAGTGTGGTATGTGGGTACTGATATGTAGTTTAAGACAGTAGTGTATTAGTTATTCTATTCTTTGATTGCATTTTCTTTAGAATAAAATAAAAACATATGTGGTCTGGGAATACAACAAAAAATACAGAAATGTCAGTTATGTAATTTCATTACCACCTGAAACAACAGGGTGGAGAGAGTGAGGCCTTCCTGTTGTGTTCACCTGGATCCCCCTGGACACTGCTGTGATGTTGCAGGACACACTTTTGGCTCTTCCTCTCCTCAAACTGTCCTTACGCAGGATCTGCTGACCCTGCTTGACCAGTCCTCCTGTTAAACTGTGCTGAGACCTTTGACTGAGGCCACTGAGAGGCGCAATGTAAATGTTGCTGCAGCAAAACTTGAATTTCCCTCTGGATCAATAAAGAGTCTGTCTCTGTCTCTCTCACACACATCACTGAAATGTTTTTGGTGTAACAGTTAAAACATGACATTCTCTGGGGACCATTTGGTGAATTACGGGATCTAACATTACATGTAAAGAACACAATGTTTTCTAAGCAAACTTGCAACACTGGATAAATAGAAGTTTGTATTAGACCATTTTAAAAATTGTGCTACTGATTTTTCACTTTCAACTCCACTGACAGAGACTTACATAATAGTGGTGGACAGTCAAGCCAAATGTCCTGCAGCCATTTCAAACACCAGAGCTGTGTCCAAGGAAACAAAGAACTCTTCTGTGTATTGCATTTAATAGAGCAGCACAGTACAGAGAGAAATCAGTATTGCAAAAATGGACCATCATCTCAGCAACAGTGAATACCTTCAAACACAGACAGACACCTTTGGTCTATCACTGGACGGTAACAAAGGGAAAATCCTGCTTTTATCATATGGAAATAGCATGGCCAGTCACAGCTACGCCACAGTAAAAAGCCAGTTTATTCAAACATATTAAATATTTATTTGGAGGGGTCAAAATGTCAAAATGTGAACACAGAGCTTTGGTGATGGATCAGCGGTTGTGTGACAGTGGGATGTGGTAATAGCCCTTAGGTATGTTTGGAGACATGTCACTGTTTGCTCGCTGAAGAGGCAGGTGGGTGGAAGAAGAGGACGGCATGCTTTTGTTCCTTTTTATTTTTGCTTTCTCTATAAAAAAATAACCTTTCTATTCCGTGGACAGTGAACGATCACCTACAAAATCTGCTAGCGAGCCTCATTTTAAGACAATAAAAGGTGCAATAATAAGACATGCATTGGCAACCAAAATTTAAGTCATCAAAGTGAATAGTTGGCAAAGTGCAAAGTTCAATGTTGGTGATGCAAGCAAGGTCTATTAATTGTATTCCAGAGAAGACAAGCGTTTCATGAGTGCCATATAATGTCTTTGAAATAGTCCGAACTCTACCCAAACCACATACTTTTGCAGAGTTTACTGGCTCTAAAAATCCCCAGGCTTGTAAATGGCAAGGTGAAACAACTGGACCTTGATATGATAAAAATTTAATCAATTGCCCATCCCTACTCAAAATGATCAAATATTGAATCTGTTTTTGTTGGGGGAAGGGTTCTAATAATATAATATAGAGGCTACTGACTATAATGTGCCTATTATCCACTTTTGATGCTTATGTGAAAAAAAGGTAATACTGTATGTTGAAACAGATAAGATGGGTAAAAGCTGTGTTTTTGTTGAATGATAGCTAAAACAAGCAAAGATCTTTGACACAGTATTCTACAATACAATTTGGCCACATTTTATATACTCTTGAAATGACAACACAATCTTTAGTATAATGACACTTTGACTTGGCCAGAATCATGTACACTGTCCTGCTTGTGTCTCAGAGTTTAGTTGGATCGCCTTGAATCAACATAAAAAACATATTTTTATTCCTGACTGGCAAATTCCTCAATCTGCCTCAAACTAAACCCATACAATCTGGTGACATTTTTGGCTGCACACAACGACAGGCGCATCTTGCATGGGGACAAAAATAAAAGGGCTACACTACGGCACGCTGCCTCCTCCTCTGTCTGCCTCTTTATTTACCACAGCGGTTGTTTGTGACAGGAACACTGGCAGGTCACAGGTGCCAAGAAAATTAACCATCGACTCCACTGCGCCACAAACAAGTGCCAGCATTTACTCTGCCGTACGGTGACACGCACTTCGCCCCAACGTATTCAGCTGCTACGGCACATCCCCCATAAATGAAGAGTGGTTTTTCCTTTCACAACTTGTCCAGTGGCCAGTTATGTGTGGCAAGGTCAGACAGCCAGAGCTTTTATTTGTGCACAGAAAAAGAAAAGGCAAGAAGGGCCACTTTATGCGAATTGGCGGAAGAGGGTTTCTGACCCTGGTCCCTGTACAATGTAACATGAAGCATTAGGAACTGGTTGGTTATAAGCTGGTGTCCTATGGGAGGTTTTGCGCTTGCCTTCATGAAAGAAAAATGTAATTTACTGCATTTATATTAAACAGTATTATATTCATTTTAGGCAATAGTTTTTTAGTCAAAGTTACACATTATATTGCCATTTATTGGTAATGTTTTTAATATTCAATTCAAAATTGAGTAGCCACTGTAGATGAGTGGTTTTGCTCCAAGTTTTGTAGGCGAGAATGAGTGCCCATAATTTCCCCCTCGAGTGTTATTATTTTATAATTGAGAATAATAATTTTTAAAATGTATAATATTAAACCATCTATTAATTGCAAAGCCCAGTTACTTGATAGTTCCTCCTACCCTAACTTAGTATCTTCAAATTGGATAAAAATGTATATGTTATCCTCTGCTATACATTCCTTATCCAAAGCCACCAGCATACTGTATATTATCTGTGCCTCAAATTTTGTCTTTTCCACACTGCACAAATGTCTGGCTTGTTGGGACTTTATTTCGAAGTCTTAATCTCTGTCCCGCCGCCTGTCACTATAATACCAAGGGTGTCATTCATAAATATAAGACTCAAAACACTGTCAACAATGAACAGGCCTGATCTGTGCTCCTCCTTTGCATACTAAATGAACAGTGAGGCTCGCTTTAAGTCTGCTGCCACAACACTGCTCTCTACTGGTGACACAAAGTGGGAATGACCCTTGTTCCAGAGATTATGCTTTTGATACGAGCAAAGTATTTTATGAACCTCCAATAAAGACAGAATCATCAATAGTTAATAGTGCTTCAGTTGTAGAGAAAGAAGAGATACAAAAGTACAAAATATTTGAGTTGAGTATGCAATATTTATAGTAATGTTTGTAGTAGTACCAGTAGTACCAGTAGTACCAGTAGTAGTACCAGTAGTAGTAGTAGTAGTAGTAGTAGTAGTAGTAGTAGTAGTAGTAGTGGTAGTTGTAGTTGTAGTATCCCTAGTAGTAGTTAAAAAGAAAGCTACCGACCAGTAAATAAGTAGTAAGGTAATGGTAGTAGAAGCCTTTATCAGTAGCTGTAATACCTGAAGTAGCTTGAGCAGCTGAATAACAATAGAAATTTACCACACTCACTATGCTACACCTCAGAATAATAGAACTAATCTTGAGACCTAAATTATGTCATTAATTTTTGGCTCTGGGCGTTTTCTGTGGAGGTGTTAATATAATGTCACTTAAGCAGGTTAATGGTATTACACTCTTTACTGCAGTGACATGCGTTTACTGGCTCAGAGCGGAGGTTTGAATAATTACTTTGTCTCCAGGAGCTAGGGGTCCATTTTGAACATTTTTAGAGCAATAACACCTTGTCTGACTACTTCACTTACACTTTGTCACCAGAGTGTCCCATAGCGTTCCCTGGAGCTGACCACCCACTCATATTTTAGCCTTGTTAATGAGCCAAAGGGAAATCATATCTTAAGATGGCTAGTCTCTCCTCTTCAAGTGAACTATATACTTAGAACTGCATGGCAGACAGGACAGATCAAAGCTGGCTAACACGAGCCTGGGAGCTCAGAGCCCCTAAAGATTCTTCATAGGATGAGAATAACGAAGGGGAGACTGCCTTCACTTTTATCTTCACCTTGCTTTGTGACTGACTCATATTTGTCAGGAGTCTTTTGGGGAGAGCTGTACTCTTCCAAAAATGAAGCTGAAGACGAGGGATTATATAGCCCGACAAAAAAGGGGAACAAAATCTACTTTTTTCTTTTGTGTGTGGTTTACTTTTCTAGTTACTTTCTAGTTCTTACCTAGAAGTGGGAATAGTCTTATAAAATGCATTACTGTGTTAGATATGATGGATTATGACACGGTGTCATTGCTAACACAAACCAAGAGGCAATCAATGTTCATGTTAAAAGAAACAATATTGTTTAAGTTTTATGTGAACCTAGACGCAATCTGAAACCCCAGCTTTCAAAATACTTCAAGTCATAGTAGAAATACTGTGAGTATCTGAAACACAGTTCTCAGCAACATTCAGCACAAGCAACAAAACTCCTTCACGTATGAGATAGATTAGATTTAGTCATGTTTGGCCCAAACTGCAGTGAACCCCCTCGTGACCAAAGCCCAGTGCAGCGGGCGAACCTTGAGCGCTGGGAAACAGCTGTTTGAGCTCTAATTAAAGGCAGGAGCAGGTGTCACCTGAGCGCGGCTGTGGGGCACACCTGGCTGCATTCATTTGATCCAAAGTGTTTTTGACGGACTGCCGCGCACTCTGTCCCACATTAAACCACTGCAGCAGCACCTGCTGGGAGCCAGCCTGGCTTTGCACTAACACCATTTATGTGCAACAGGGCTCAGCCCAGAGACTGAAGCCTCAGCAGCAGCACCCAAGGGACGGCTCCAGTCTCCTCACCTCAACATGTGTAAAGTGCACCTCTCAGCACTGACCTCTGAGCTTTAAGACTGTCCAGATAATTGTCTGCAGAAGGCTCCCACGGGCACTAACAGAAGCTTGTTCTGATCTCCTGATGATTTCACAGGACATTTAACTTTACACTCTCATTTGTTACCACTTCAGGGTATCTCCAAATATCCATTACCAACGGTAGTAAGGAACAAAGCAACCCTTAACCTCCACTGGCTTTTATGTATGTGTAAATTACCCAAGGATAATGTGACTTTTTGGGGAAGAGAAAACTGCTTAAACTGAGGTGACCTTCAAGTCCAAAATATACATCAATACACCTGTGCTTTATGAAATAATGTGTCCTCTAATGAAGCTGCATTTGCAGGAGTCAAGCTCAGGTCATATCCCTCTCTCCACTGATGCCAGCTCTTTACGACAAGGACAATACCTTCATAACATGAGTCAACAGGTGACCACTGCCATTTTATCTTGAGCTAAACAGTGCTTAATTAGATTGTAATCCATGGCAACACCACTGGAGTTCTGTTCCCAGGCTTTATTTCAAATGAACCTACAGCTCAATGGAAGCTATTACAACCCCCCTGCAGTCTCCCATGTGGCGGTGCGTTTGAGACCTGTGGGACAACTGCCCGCCCGCTCATTTCAATGTCGACTTGGAGCTGCTATGTGACTGCTGCTGTGATGCTTTGTAACATTGAGAGGAGTTCAGGTTCATGTTCGTAACCTGTTGAAGACTTTCAATTCAGGTTTTTTTTCCCTTCCTATACTTAAACATATATACTTCCTATACTAATACTTATATACTTTCTACTAAAACTTATAACTACTTATAAAATTTCATAATTTGCTAATTATATTACATTTTCACATTGTGAGTCATTAATTATCATTAGTCATTTTCTATTCAGTGGAATTATTTCTTACAAAAGGTTATGTTTTTCTCACCAAACACAGAGCTACAAATTCCTTACAAGAAAGTGTCAGGAAACCTGTTGCAGTTTGGTGTTGGACAGTTTCAAAATATCCAATAAAATAATGCCTAAACCATATCCATAAATGTATTTTAAAATGTAGAACACAGGACAAAGAAAGAAACATGAACATAGATAAAAGGAAAATCACATGTTACCTTGAGAAGATTATAAATTATTCATCTGTCAGAGTAAAGTTTGACCAATTCCTGAGCGACAAACTAACAAGGTCCTTAGAGATGCAGGCCCCAGCCCCACAGAACAGGCAGAGGTCGCGACCCTGGCACATACACACTGTTATGAACCTCTGACCCTCAGTGTGGCCTGGCAGTGTCTTACAAGCTCACAGTCAGAAACACAATACATAATACATCAGGCCTGTACAGCTGGGACCACCTCTCCAGCACCGACCCTACATACAAACAAAGCCTCCCATCGATAATGAACACACCTCACTCACCATTCTGTTCTCCAATACAGAGGTCAGAGGAGTAGACCATATCTATATTGACTACAAGGACTCCAGAACAGGGAAAGGCATATACAATGCATAGTAGCAACAAGATACACTATGAACCACTGAGGCTACAAAAAATAACTGTAATCAAAGCAGCCATTGCAAACTTCAGTATTACTTGCAAATTGAATTGGCGGTGTTAGGCCAGTGTAAGCGTATTACTAAAGGCGGGAGATATAGCAAAAAATTGATATCGCAATTGAAAACTATTAAATAAAGCTGCAAAAATAGCTGAACAAAACCAAAATTACCTGATGGAAATTATGAACTGAAATGAGGGAATGACTGCCATATCATTATCTGAATATTGTAATCAGGATAGTCCAAAAAGATATACAGATATTCACTTTTGTCATTATCTCCTACCCCTAACAACTCTATGTCAGTTCTACACAGATCCTGTTTTTCAAATATAAAAATAATGACAAAGACTACTTACCATTGCCTCAAGTGTTGTTTGCTGAAGCTGAGTGGACCGAGAGCCAAGCACAGGGGAGAACAGATGGGGATGAATGCAGGAGGACAGGAGGAACCAGAAGTCTGAAAAACAGTGCGCACAAATTTGCAAATTAATCCACAATTAAACTAAGATTTATGCAGATTTGCAAGTTGAAACCTTACAAATAATAATGGCAGAATGTCTGACTTTATAACAGGAAAATAAATGCAATAAATATCATAGCAACCTATAAGCACACACCTTCCATGTTATACTACTGAGTGAAAAAAGAGAAGTACCACAAAGCCAACACACCTTTCTTACACTGGATATTACCCATTGTGATCTGAACATCCACGCTCAAACTCTTGCTTTTCTTTGCAGCACTTTTGTTGTGTTCTCTAATCAATAAAGGTTTGTTTTATTAAAATCCTTACTGAGTTGAGCTCTGTGCTCTGGGAGATGCCACACTTTCCATTTTTCTTACTCCAAGTTCTACTGAAGACTTTTGCTGCACAATAGAAATGCATAACCTCTTGTGGTCTCTACTTTACATATGGGAAAACCTCTGAGATATCTGAATTTCATACAGTGTTTGACGTTTGATAAAGACGCCATGTTTTAATAGATGCTCTGCAGGTTTTCTACCATGTTTGTTCAGAATTGCATGTGTCAAAATAAAAGCAGTAAAACTCACACGATATAGGCAATTATTGGTATATTTGCATGACTAGGCCTTGTTTTTGGAATCGGATGTCTAATATTTGCATAAATTTGCACAACAAATCGAGAGAAATGACAAACACGTGTTTATCTTCTTAAAAAAAAAAATCTCACTGGAAAGAGGGTGAAACTTTTGCAATTTTTACTGTGGTCAATATAATAGGAAGGGCAGATCAGGTGAGTGCAGTTCGACAATTAGGATAAAATTTTGAAAATGCATCATGTTCAGAATGAGAAAACTGCATTGTGCTAAAATTGTTGAAGAGAAATACCGTATGCAAGGGCTTTAACACTTTCATTTGAAAATACTCTTGGTACATGGATTAGATACCTTTAAGGGGTGTTATAAATGAAATCATCCATCCATGCAATCGTAAACAACTCGACAACGACGTCGCCATGCATCAAAGTTTAAGCAAAATTTTGAGTGGGAAAAGGGAATTTCTGCTATTTCTAGAAAACGCGGAACCGATGTTTTGTTGACCATGTTCCTACCCGGACTCATAGCAGTGACACGCGGCTAATGTTTGGTAGCAGTTTGCCTGCAGAACACTGGTGATATTTGATAGATTTTATTACTGTAAATGTATGGTAAGTAATGCGATTTAAATATTCTGTTTTTGTAGTTGCACAATTGATGAAGCTGTGGGTGTCAATTCGCTAAAATAATTGTAAGACATTTAAATTAAAAACAGTTTAAATGTGTTGCATTGGGATTAATATTTATGTAAATCACATGGATAAACCTGAGGATTTTAGTTGGATCAATAATTAAAGTATTTATATTTTATACGTTTTTAATATTTTATAAGTAATGTAACTTTCATATTTCATATTTCCATATCAATTCGTGTGTGATTGATTTAGTGTAAACTACAATTTGAGTGACAGCTGAAAATAAATAAATATAGATACATTTCTAAGATTCTTTTGACAATAAAGATATGTAAATGCTATTGACTATGCTACAGCGAAATTCCTCATATAGTGTCCTAGTCATGTTTGATTAACTTGCCTGCCTTAGTTAGCTAATATGCAGCTATGGCATATGCTATAAACAGGAATCTGTATATTTAGATAATGTGACTGTAACTGTGCAGTAGTTAAATGTTCCCTCTGAGTGTAATTGCACTGCCTTGTTACAGATTTCAGCCTGAGCCTTTCACATGTGTGCTGAATCCTTCACAGCTCATAAGATGTGTTTATGCTCCCAAATGTATCAGGTGGGTAAAGTTGGCTCGCTGCTCTCCCTGGCAGCCGCTGGTGGCAGATAGCTTCCAGAGCACGGATGGACTGAGTTACATTCAGAAACACTTTTGGCGCCTGCACCAACTCTGTGACAAAGTGGCGTCATTGTGCATGTGTCACGCTCGCTGCTTTGGCTCTCCTCATCCTCACCTGCCTTCCGCTGGTGCCAGTTTGGAAATTAGGTGCGTACATCTGTTTCTTTCTGCTGCAGTGAGCCTGTCTCTAGTGTGTAAAAAAAAAAAATAAAAAAAAAAAGAAATGTCCTGTTTATGTCTAGCAAACTAGTGGCAGTTTTAGCAAATTATAACACTGGTGTCCTTGTAATCTATTTACCAGTGAGCTCCTAAACTATCTTGAGGTAAATTTAGCAGAAAATTAAAGTGCTTTATCATAGTGCCAGTGTGCTGAAGAGGTGTCCTCCTTCACCTTCACTCTCTGTCTTGCAGATTAATAGAGACCTTCTCGTCAATGACGGTGTTGTGGTCAAAACTTGCTGCTGTCCTGCCTCCTAATGAGGATGAGTTTCTCCTACATTTCTCTGACCAAGTGGACTCAAGTGTGGTGGAAATGCTTGCACGGTCCAGGGAGCAGCTGTACAATGACACTGTGAGTGACCCCCTCTTGCTCACGGCGCAGATCATTTTGGACTTTTCCTGGGAGAAACTCAACACTGGGACTTGGAGAGATGTTGACAAAGAGTGGAGACGTGTGTATTCCTACGGTTGTCTGTTTAAAGTGGCCGCTCTGTGCTGGAAATATCCAACACGAAATAAGCTGCAGCAGGCAATCAAGACTTGTGACATGGGTTTACTAATGGGAGCAGCTATAATGAATGATATACTTCAAAGTATTGTCAAAATACTGCAAAATGAAGTGAAGAGAAACGCCACAGAAGAGGGTGAAGACGAACAGGTTAAGGCCAAGGTTTGTGGTTTATTAAAAATAGCTTAATGAGTACACAGACACAGAAATAACTTATGACAACATTTAACATTTTATCTACTACAGAAATAACAGGAATATTTTCACAGGTACATTAGGGCCCTGTATTTGCACCTCTGGGGACTAATTTTCAAATAAGTTTATTTTCCACTCAATATATTCGGAAGTCGGTTGGCCTATTTAGAACCTTTTACAAAATATTAAAATGCACAGAAGACAGTTCTTCCCTAGTAGGAATACTTTTTACTTTGAAGCTTAAAATATAAAACAATAAATAGCAATTAGCATAACCTTCAATATAAAACAATAAATACCAATTAGCATAATCTTGACTGTCACAGATTTGGAAAGTCTCCATAAATTTGAAATTAAACCTGATTTAATTTAGTGAATTACCTTACCTGAACCATCACGCTACGATATTCAAAGACAAATGTACAAATGGAAACCTTATTAATAGTTTAAAGTTGTAGCCTTATGACTAATTATCAACTCATTATATGAATATTCACAAACCCCTGCCTTCAACTCTCCATGGGGTAACAAGCACCAAATGAAATTAAATCCACTCAATAGTCAATATTATGACCATATTGTCTGGTCGCTACAAAAGCTTTTACTGAGCAGTGCATGTCATGACCCGTCACTCTCCCTTTTTTTACCAGTTTATCGGAGCTGTGCTGTTGTCCAAGAGCATTAGCTGCTGTTTCAGTGACAGAGAGGCATGTCCTCTTCTGCCCTTTATCTTGTCAGATTTAATAAAATATCAGGCCAAATGAAAACCACTCAAATACCACACTTTTTCAGTGTCACCAAAATTAAGTATTTAGCGTTAAGAGTATCAAAACAAATCCAAAAAGCCTAGACATAAATCCCTTGTTGTTGTCCATGCTTCAGCTTAAAATTTTGGACACGCTTTAACCAGCCTTTGTTGTATTGGCATCATTAACAGAGACTGAAGATTGAGTTGCCACGGTGCCCACGCGTTCCTGTGATCAAAGACGACTTGGCAATTCCCCGGGTAAAGTGTCCTTCGCTGGAGAGTTTTAAGTCTGACTACCTCCTCCCACTAAAACCTGTTATTTTGGAGGGGACTATTGACCACTGGCCTGCGCTTAATGACCATCCCTGGAGGTGTGTATTTTCTGGATTTTACCTTTATGCTTTGCCAAATCCAACTAGCATATTCACACTATCTGTTACTATCACTATACACTTTTTTGTTCTACTTCCTCTTTTCAGTTATTATTCATACAAAACTTATTTCCTTTCTGTTGCCTAGCATATTGAAAGACTGCCCTATTTTGCCCAATTCAAGGTTCATAGATTTATTCTGCCCCTCCTCCCGAATAGCAATGCATGATTTACATTTCAAAAAGCTTGTTTATTTCATACTAGCCTGTTAAGCAGCAGCTCATTTCAGACTCCCATTTGAAGCAGGCCATTTGTGCTGCTGGCCTTCCTTTACCCTAACCCGCTCTGATCTGATTGGCCAACGTTCACCAACCACACGCTATCGGTAATGCAGTATATATTAGCTCATTGTATTATTATTGCTTTTTGGAAATGGCAGCACGCACAACTTCATTTTGTGGCATAGTTTTTTTTTTTTGTTTTTTTTTATTTGCCTGGAATGTTCCACAGTATAGCATTAAGCATATCTATCTAACAGTTATTTGATTACAAGAGCACGGTCGCCTCTCCAGAGACTTGTTTCCATGGATATCTATAACTTTAATGTCATATTGATGAACATTGTAGGCAAAAGCGAACAAACACAGAGACCAGCTGCCTGTCCAGGGATATCCCTCTCTGTCCCTGTCTCTGGCTTCTTGACAACTGTCTATTGATTCTGACACCTGACATAAGCTCACCCTTCCTCAGTATGGGCCTGGTGGTATAGAGCAGCCTCACAAATGCACCTTGTTTATTCCAATGTTTTTATGTAAATAGATGCAGCAGCCATGGGGTTATATGAGGTGCTAGTGCAAAATATTGTGCAATTAAAAGGAACTAATTAAAATTTCTAGATCATGGAGCAATGCAACTTGTCATTGGTGAATGGGATCTTTTTATATTAATTTAAAAGTAAAATAACTGTTTCACCAGTTTAAATTGTGTGGCTGACATGAGAAATGTGTTGATATTTAGTCAATATTTCAAGAATTTAAGCGAGGTAGTGAAATTTTTATCCTGATGATTAAATAATCAAATTACACTGTGCTGTTTTTTTATTTTTTATTTACCACTTACTGAGATCTAATTAAAGCACATAATTAGTCACACAGATGTATTCTATAGTATATTTTAACGGTCTTATATTACGCCAAACTGATTCTTCTTTAAGCCATATTTGAACGTTGCTACCTCATCAAAAACATACCTTGTGATGTCATGAAGCGGTAGTTTTCAATTTAACAGCTACCTCTTACGTTTTGTTCAGTAGAGATTGGCAATTCCAGGGCTAAAATTATCCAAATGATTCTAGTGAAAGTGTATTGTATTTAAAAACACAGTGGAGCACTTCCTGTATTACCACATGACATTACAAGGTGGAGTGTTTTCTGTTTGAAAGAGGAACTCAGCCTAAATCTGCAGGATTGGTGTGTTACACATGAATGTGAATGTGAATGAAACAAAACACAACTCCAGCAGTGGCGGTACTCCCTAACTTGACTTCAATAAAAAATGTATAAAGTCGTTATTTTGTATTAGGCTATATGCTTAATATTTTGTTTAAAATTGAACGTGTATCTGCATATATATTTTTTTTATCATGATAAATGTGCTCATGTCACTTTATTTGATTCATATGTTTGCCCATTGAGTTCACTGGGCTGGAGCGAACTCAATGGAGTTCTAAAGAAGAGCCTGAAATTTTGAGAAAATGTGACGTCATTATGTTGCTTCTGCCCATTACTTTACATTGCAGCCCTGAAGTACGTCTTGGGGGCACAGGGTCGGGGCAAACTCAAATCAAGTGATTGGTCTTCATAAACGTTTATCACACACCTGACCTATAGTGATTCAGCTGCTCCAACTCTCCACAGACGCCATGTTACTACTATAGGCTCATGAATGGATAACAACAGTGCTGTGTGCTATACAGTTATGGCCAGCTCAACTTCAAGTCAAAGTATGTCCGAGGAACTGTGTTTAGGGAGTAATATGTCTTCTCTTCAGCGGGGCCCTTCTGCAAAGCAAGAAAAGAAGCATTAAGCTGGAATGAGTGCATTTGGCTGTGGTGTGTATACTATGGCTCTTATTTTGATTCACACACTGGCTAATGGAGGCTAATAACTTTCGCCTAAACCTCCACACAGGAGAGAGCGAGGAGAGACACCGCTAATCAGACCCAGAGCAGCGGACACATAAACACAGACGCGTCGCCAGGACCCGGGGCACTCGCTGCCACTGCCGGGATCCGGGGCACTCACTCGCTGCTCTGTCATTTCTGGGCGGAAAAGTTTCACCTGAGCGTAGCGCGCAGAGGGCTTAAGTCCACCTGGTGCCCTAGTGCTGGACTGGTCGCAACTTTCAGATTTAAGAAGTGGGATTCAGACTAGTTTTACGATCAGCTTGTGCATTTGGCTCCCGGACCTCGCATCGCGGACCTGATTGGACCGCGACTTGGACCAGTTTCGTCTCGTCATATTGGACAATAATACACTTATATAATACACAATAATACACAACCAACAGGACACTGGATAGAGGATACACTCTGCTTCAGTTCCCTGGAGAAGGTGTGATGATTGTTTTTGTTAGTTTTGGGCAAATCTGAGGACAGAACCTCACAGGTAAATAGTGTATATATATATATATATATATATATATATATATATATATATATATATATATATATTTGGGCGCCTTCCAAAAAAAAAATTATACCACCAGCCGTCACTGAACTCCAGGTATGTTTTTGATGAGGAAACAACATTATAACATAGATTAGGAAAATATCTTAATATGGGTCCTTTAAAATAGTATGCTTCTTTTGTCAGAATGGCACAAACCCCATTATTATGTTAAAATGTGGTTAATCTTAAAGCCAGAAGTACTACCACAAAATTCAAATTTACAGTTGTTTATTTATTTTTTATACAGCATAGAGTACCTGCGCGGTGTTGCTGGCTGCCGAACCGTTCCCGTTGAGGTGGGATCCCGATACACAGACGAGGAGTGGTCTCAGACTCTTACCACAGTCAATGAATTCATTGATAAGTTCATTTTGAACACAGTAAGTTCTTGTTTTTGGTTAAAGTTCATATCGACTTTAAAAATACTTGGGAGCATATTTAGACTGTTTACGTTTTTATCTCCAGGATCAAGGGAAGGGCGTGGGTTATCTCGCTCAGCACCAGCTTTTTGATCAGGTAAAGTTCTCATTCGTTTGATCCTATTCCGTGTAAATATATATGAAACGCTCACATTCCCCCAGCGCTTCACAGCCAATGCTTTTTAAATATTTACTTTTGAAAAATCAACAAATAATCTGCGTAATAATCTGAAATGTATCTCCCATTGATATTTTCGCCCCTAGAGGAATGAGTTTCTCCCTCTGCCAGCTGTCATCCTTACAATACATTGCTCTCAACAACATTGACTTTTTGTCCTAATTTTACCCTCCCAGTCGATACATTGTCTACGCTGAACTTTATGAGAAAGGGCACCTTGTCAAACTAGAAAAGTTAGAGCTGCGTATTATAGACTATGGACTACTTTGTTTTTCCACTAGAATAGATATATCAAGCAGAAAACTTCAAATGGCTTTTTGAAGAGAGGGGAGCCATATTTTATACGTGATTTTGTAGAAAAACATTCATGGATGCATCAGGACATGGTATGGTATGCTACATATTGTGGATACTGTAGTATTTTTCAGGTATACAGATTTTTGCAATATAACAAGCCGCACTTTGCTCTCTGTTGGATGAAAGAGACATTAGCATGTTATATTAACATTTTTTAGAATACACAGTTTATAGTAATTACCGGTGTCCTCATTCTGCTTCTCATGGGCGTATAAAAGGGCAATAGTGCATATACATTTGAATTAATGTAGATAGATTGAATAGAAGCAGGTTACCAACCAGGCTATTAACCAATAAAGAATTCTAATCTTAATTTATAGCACTTTGTACCCAGTCATTTTTCTATGTAGGATATTCTATTTGCAGCTTAGCTTTGTATGCACACATTTCTCCCATTTTCCAATTAAATAACTGATTTAAAAAAAAAAAAAGTAAATAAATAAAAAAAAAAAAAACTAGCTAAATGCATGCAAACTTATAGATTGCATATATAATACTTACTCTATTTTTTTTTTTTATTTTATTTTTTTTTTTTTTTTTTTTTTTACAAAAAAAAAAAAAGATCATATTGTTTCAAATTCTTAATGCTATGCTAGGGTTTTTTTTTTGTTTTTTTTTTGAGAGGTTTACACAGGCAATCCTCTGTCAGCAGAATTGTGGTTTAGAGCAGAGTTCACACTTGGTTGAATGATTTTGATTATTTTGTGAGTTACATGGGACTGGAGTGGAAAGAATTAATTTGTTATTTTAGCTCAGTTTTATTTAAAAGTTTTTATGAACCTTCTAATTAAAAATCGTATTTATTTGCATTTGAATAGAAAATCAAGATTGCTCAGTGTGTGGAAAAAAAAAGATTAATTTATTTTGCCATATTGCCCAGCCCTAATTTTGTGGGTGTGTGTGTTTGTGTGTGGGGGTGTGTGGTTATCCAAATTTACTGCTGTCAGTTACGGGTACACCCCTGTGAAATGGTGATTAATACGGTGCAGTTATTGAAATGAGTTGGTGAGTTGACTCTAAAATGGCCCGTGACAGATCGGCTTTATGTCTGCTCAGATACCAGAGCTGAAGGAGGATATCCGCATCCCTGATTACTGTTGCCTAGGCGACACCGAGGAGGAGCACATCACGGTGAACGCGTGGTTTGGACCCGGAGGTACAGTGTCCCCCCTTCACCAGGACCCCCAACAGAACCTCCTCGCACAGGTGACGTCACAGCTTATGTATATTACAGATATTAAGAGGGTTGAGAATATACACTGAAAATTGCATTCATGGTTTTCAGTCCTACTTTCCTATTATGAGCGCCATTTTTAGGACTATTCAAGATCGTATTTTGTTTTGGATTGTAGATTACTATGGCAACAGTTATTTTTTAGCACTCTGAAACCCACGAATCAGTGAGTGACATATTGACTAAATGAAAGAGGCGTTATATAAGCAGTATGGTTTGTCAATGCACAAAAATACACACAATCACTAAACCTCCTGCAAAGCCCTAGATAAGGGATAAAAGCACTTGCTGAGCTGCAAAATGTCAATTGTTTTTTTTTTTTCCTCACAATAATAAAAGATTGGTGTTGTCACGATACTAAAATTTCAAACTCAATTTTGATACTAAGGAATAGATTTGATACTCAGTACCAATAAAAACTCTCTTTAGACAATAGAATGTGATTTTCATTTGATTCTAGTCATTGTACTTTCTTTTACCTTTACCTTCCTTTTTATATTGCTGTCTAATATCTGTGTAATCCCTCAGTCATCCAGGTATATTCCATAGTGGTCCCTGGGCGTCTATGTGGTCTTATACTTACTCTGATTCAGGAAAAGTTTATTTCTATCCTGTGAATGTGACTTTTTTAGTATCTAGTTATATGTAGTTATATAGTTAGCTAACTATATGACTGCTTGAAGTGAGGTCTAAGTTTCTAAATAGTTTCACACTCTTGGATACTTGGATTTCCATTCAAATTAATGTTTTGGTGACAATATTTTTTTCATTTTTTTTTTAAATTATCACTTAACATCTATGTTTGGACATGGTATTCTTTCAGTGCTATTCTATTTCATTCTTTTATAAAGCGGCTCATAATTGGACAATAAAAAGGCATATCTGTAGCAATCAAAACATGACTAAACAGCTGTTGTGTTAATACCCCAACATCTGTGCCTGGGACTAATCAAATATAATTAGTTTGGAAAAATCGAATCAAACAATGCTTTTGCTTGGACGGATGTCACAGTACTTTAGCTATAAGGACAATTCTAGTTCATGTCATAGATTCGTCATGTCATTGGGTTGTATTTATCACTTGGGACTTTGAGCATCTCTACATCTCCAGGTTGTGGGGAGCAAATACATTCGCCTTTACTCCCCAGAGCATACAGACAAGCTCTACCCTCATCAATCATCTCTGCTCTACAATACCAGTCAGGTGGGATTGACACTGCTTAAGAGATAATATGCGTCAGGCCACAGAAATGAATGCAGTATTTCCAATTTTGTGCCTCCCTTTTGCCGCAGGTGGATGTGGAAAATCCAGATATGGAGCGGTTCTCTGAGTTTACCAACGCGCCGTATCTCGAATGTGTGCTCCGACCTGGAGACGTGCTGTTCATCCCTGTTCAACACTGGCACTATGTCCGCTCCCTGGAACTCAGCTTTTCAGTCAGCTTTTGGTGGACTTAGTCATAGATGTGAACTTTTCTAATAATTAAAAGGAAAAAATCAAAATGTTTCTGCATTTACTGATACTCTCATACACAGGTAATTACATTTGAATTTGACATTTACTATTTTATTTAAGATTATTTAAAGGGCCCATATTACACAATTTTCTGATCTATGTTGTAACGTTGTAATTTCATCTATGGAATTTCCAATCTCTATTGAACAAACAGTAAAAGGTAGCTGTTAACCTGCAGCTAACTCTTCATGACATCACAAGGTGAAACAGAACATTTTGAGTTTTGGAGATGTAGACAGACTAAAAATACAGGATTACTCAAACTTGAGTGAATAAAACAAAACTCCAGGTATGTTTTTGATGAAGTGACAACATTCTAACATGGCTTAAAACTCACAGGAGTCTATTTTGCGTAATATAGGACCTTTAAAGTGGAATACAAATATAAAACACAAGTTGATGAAAATTACAGTGCATGTTCTTAGACTGAATTTTTAGACTGAATCTGGACCGAATAACAATAGCTTTAAAAGTGAAAGCCAAAAATCATGCCTCTCTTCATAAAAACTACACTACCTACATTTACTCAAGTACATTTGAGTAACTCCTTAATAAAACTGACAGAGTATTTGTCAAACAGCATACCTTTACTCCTATTTGAGGAATATATTTTCCACTGTAACTGCTGTGGGTACGTCTTGTACTAGATTTTGTGCCTAATATAATATTTTGTCCTCGAGGTGGCTTGAAATTAGAAATCCCTTTATGTCAAAACAGTTAAAAGTACTTTTTGGTTTAAAAGCTGAATTCCTTGAAATAGAGTTTTTCCTTTGTTCAAGTATCAAGTGAACAATGAGCACACTGAGCTCGGTAATTAGTTTAGCTGGTTCTTCTCTAGAATACAACAAAAGGTATACAACAAAAGCTATTCTTCTCCACATTCCAACTACTTAAAGTACTTGAAGTCAAAGATACTTCTAGTCTTTAAGTTCCAGTAAAAACTACTTAAGTATCTGACTTTTTTCATATTTAATCACCTTGAGAACTTCAGGTATGACAAATTAGCTAACAAATGAGCCCTAACAAACAAGCCAAGCTCACTAACAATCCAAGCCAATCAAACTGCACTAATTAATTTCCACCATTCAACTGTTGGTGATGCTTGATTTGAGCTGTCATTGGTTTAAGTGCCTATGACAGGTTGGACTGCTCATTTTACTATAATACATTCATTTTATTTAAGATTTTACCAAAAATATTAACATTTTGTCCCCATTTTTTAGATTTCAAATTTTACATGATTTTACATGCTGTGTTCAGTAGAACAAAACTACTACTACTACCACTAATGTCCACAAAGATTATGATTTGACAAATAAAAATAAGGAAATAGCTTTATTTTGTTGAAATCATGTCTCCGAAAAATGTGTTTCTTCTGTAATTTGTGCTGAACTTTTGGACAGAATTCTTCCTAGTATGATATCATCAATATTGAACTCTCTAAAATAGAGAACTTTTTTCCCCAACAAAATGACACTTGATTGGTCTAAAATTATCATTTATATTTACAACAGGTTTTATCCCACTAAATATAGTCAGAATTAGAGAATCCTAAAAAGCCTGTCATGTGCACTTTAAACACTTTGATGGGGCTATTCCACAATATCATGTCATTGTATTCTGTCTGAAAATATTCAAACCCCACTCCTTTCCCCCACTGGTCATTTTCCAATCAAGTGCACTAATTGGCAAGTATTTTGGCAATGTAACACAATTACGTAGACCATACACAACATTATATTTGATCAGCTTCTCAGCCTAATTCTCTGCAAGTTCAAATTGGTGTTAAGGGAAATAAACACAGCAAAAGGAGGTCTGGTGTAATTGTGTTAAAGATCTAACAAGAATGGAGAATTAGCTGTGCTGGAGTTTCTCTGACCCAGAAGAGAACCAACTTTGAGCACAATGCAGCCTGGAAAAATGTATTACTGTAATTTAGCTGCAAACTACTACAGAGTGAAAGAAGAAGTAGCTACTCCAAAAAGTAATTATTTCAAAATAGCATCACTGATTATATAACCGTACTCAAAAATATATAAAAGCATTGTTCACTCAATGAAATAAGTAATTATCTCTTAACATTAAAGGTCCTATATTACACAAAATGGATCCTTGTGAGCTTTTAGTCATGTTATGTTGTTACCTCATCAAAACCATATGTGGAGTTGTGTTTTGTTTCATTCACACATTCAAGTAATACCTTATCTGTTTATCTATTTATCTTATCTATTTAGCCTACGTCTCCAAAGCTCAATATGCTCTGTTCCGGCTTAGGGTAAGTAATGCCGTGTAGTTTTCAACTTAGCAGCTACCTCTTACGTTTAGTTGAGTAAAGATGGGCAATTCCAGGGCTGGAATCATCAAAATGATTCAAGTGAAGGTGTATGGAGTTTAAAAAACACAGTGGAGCTCTTCCTTTATTACCACATGACATCACCAGGTGGAACCGAGCATATTGAGCTTTGGAGAATGTTTTCTGTTTGAGGGAAGAACTGACTATGCACAGCAGGACATAAAAAAAAAAAATGCAGGATTTGTGTGAAAGAAACAAAACCCAACTTCATGTATGGTTTTGATGACAAAACAACATTATAACATCAGAAAATGTTGATATAAATATATGCAAAATAAATAGTATATTGCTTCTAACATTGTCACTGAGCTACAAAAGAGTTTATCTTACAGTATTTTGTTGTGTTTTCTTTTGTCTATCCACATTTGTGGGATAATTTCAACCAAGTAATGTATAAGATCACATTAGCACGTTTCTAACAAATTATAATTTGGATTATTGTTATCAAAAGGATCCAGAAAAGATCAATATATGAAATATGTCAAGACTTTTCACCCTTACCTCAAACTACACCAGTAGCATTGACTATCCCTATGACTCGGTTAAAAAAAAAAAAAAAAGTTCTTAAAGCTACTAAGTAAAATGCAGTGTTTCATATAAAGTAAAAGTACATATTGTCCCAGTAGATACGGACAATGCTACCTTTAGTTTTGACTTTCTTTTCCAACAGTGTGACCCTTATGAAAGCTAGTAGACTATAATGCTGAGTTAATGCTGCGTTCTCCAATTTGCCGATCAGTGCTTTGTTTGTCATTTAAGTGGCACAATTGACTTAGGATCAGGCAAAAGTGCTTACTCTCATTATAATGTGATCAATATTCAATTACCAGTGAAGTAATGTGGTACCCGTGGGCCTATAACCTTTTCTCTCCCAACTAGAGCTCCACTTTTGATTAATGACAGAGTGGATTTTTGCATAAATCTGGTGACTGCGCAGTAAGTACAGTCTCCCCATGCTGTTTTTGCACTGTTTTAAAAATCAAGACTTGACATTTCTCTTAAAGAGCATATAATTGAAACGAGCCAGGATATGCACAATGGTGATTGACATGTCATTTTACATAAGAGGTGCTTTCTGACAATGCAAAAAATACAACAATTTTCAGAGCACATGCAGAGTAAATTTGTTTCCCCAGCCCCAGCAACAATGCATGATTTAAAAGCTGATTTTATTAATGAAGCCAATATTGCTTCAAATTATGCATAAAAAAAAGTTGAGATTGTCAGGATTATTTTAGTTTCCTGAAGGTTAATGAGTGACACAGAGTTATTATCTTGTATTATTATTATGCACCAAATCTTAAATTAGCAGATCTAAGAGTAAGAAAAAGAATCTGTTGTTTTGATTACTCTGTTTGCTGTAGTGCAAATACAAGAAATTCAGCAGTGATAAACTACTATATTCAAAGTGTAAACTGGGCTTTAGAGTGAATCTTTACACTAATCCAGCATACGATTATGACCAACCAAATATACAGTAATTTAACATTAGGTAGGGGTTTCTACTTTTCATTAGTTTTCCTGATAGACTAATAGCAAAATCTCATAATAAGCACCACAAATAAAAACATAGAATGACTATAATTTTACTTGGTCTGTTGGCCTCACCTGCTTGTCTCTATGGCGATAGACATGTTTATTGCCATACAGTGGAACATTACAGGCAACACAAGAGCATCTCCATGGAACCTTTACCAGAAAAATTACATACAGCATCTTTGTAATACATTTTATTATTAATTTATGGTCAGTAGTCACTTCATAGCTCATCAAGCCCCACAAATTTACACTGCACCATTTTTTGACTTCATTTGCTACAATATTATGCCCTGATCGATACTATAAAACAACACATTATAAAGTTTTAACAAGTACAGCATCAGCAGGTTGGGTTGGCCCTATGATAAGTATGATAAGTCTGTTTTTAGTGTTAATACTCCTGTAAATCTGCGGTGAAGTTCTGCATCCTCTCCACCACAAAGAAACACAGAGTCCCAGAGAAGCCCAGGACCACCATGGCCAGGAGCTGCCACATCAACATGAGGTGCCCGCTGTAGAAGAACGCCACAGCGGCGAAAACCGACTGTGAACGCACAAGATTCAGACATGAAAACTATTATTTCAACTGTTATCTTCAGTTTACAGTGGTTACGTTTACATGACCAGTAAAGAAAAGGTAACTATCAGATAATGCAATAATTAGATCTGATTCTAGAAATCTGATCATAAAAATCTATGTATTTTTAGAGTAACTTGTCTCTTTTTTTGTTATTGCCACATTAGTTTGCCCTTTTTTGGATATTTTTTCTCGTCAAAACATGTAAAGGTG
Organism: Taenioides sp. WSHXM2023; assembly: GCA_029959045.1. Classification (NCBI taxonomy): domain Eukaryota; kingdom Metazoa; phylum Chordata; class Actinopteri; order Gobiiformes; family Gobiidae; genus Taenioides; species Taenioides sp. WSHXM2023. The sequence continues at coordinate 12,826,799 of CM057101.1, read as the reverse complement.
TGAACAATCAAAAAAAAAATCACAATACTCAAATCCGATGTAATGGTTTATATGACATTTCAATAGTCAGATTTTTTGAAAAACAAATCTGATTTTCTACTTGTAGTCATAAGACGTGATAACCTGCCTTGGAACATGTGATTGATTGTATATTGAGTAGTCATGGGGTTAGATCAGATGCCCTTTCTTATGCAACTGTCTCTTACTATCTGTGCTTGACGCAGAACACTAGCTCGTAGTGAAGACGCAAGAGGACACAAGATTTTGTGTGAAATTGTGTGATTGGGCTCACAATTTTGGCCTCACACTTTTTGATTTACTTTATTTTGCTCTGGTTACAGTGACAACAATGTGGCTTCACAAAATGATGTAACTCAGCCAAAAATCCCGCGAGACGATTTTCCACATGTGTGCACAATCTTGTTTCAGTTTTATCTTGTGAGATCTTGTGGCACGAGCTCCCTGCTAGATTCTGATGCTGTGGTAAGATTATTAGGATTGCATGACATAATCTTCCTATAACAACACACTACTCGCAAATAAGATATACAGAAACTAGAACAACCTACTTCAAACTGCCAAAACTGGACAAATACACAAAATACGTTATATGAAATAATAATACATAATAAAACATACAATAATACATTTAAAGGGCCTATATTGCGCCTAACTGGAGTTGTGTTTTGTTTCATTCACATGTTTAACACACAAATCCTTCATATTTAGGCTGAGTTCTTATCTCAAACTGAAAAAATCTCCACCTTGTGATGTGGTAATAGAAGAAGTGCTCCACTGTGTTTTTACATACACCTTCAAACTACAACTGCATGGCATCACAAAGTACAACAGACCATTTTGAGTTTTGGAGATGTAGACAATACTATAATACTCTAAACATGTGTGAATGAAACAAAACACAACTCCAGGTATGTTTTTGATTAGATAACAACATTCTAACATGACTTAAAGTAGCACTGCGCAACTGAGGGTCCACTACCTGCTTGCATCCATGGAAATGTGATTACTTTTCGTAGTATACATTAAACTTATCTATTACAAGGGAGACAAGCAGGTTACAGCACTACACTACATTACAATTCAGATCTGTGGAGAGTTGCCCCTATTCAGAGAAAAAAATATAGTATTTTTGAGCAGCTGAAACTCCTGTAAGGAAAAATTGCTAGATGGATGTTTAATGTCATACCATGGAACATTCCAGGCATAGCAATAACATTTCCATGGAGACAAGTAGGTAGCAAACTCTCCACCAGAAAAGTTGCGCAATGCACCTTTAAAGCTCACAAGAGACAATTTACTGTACTTTAAATATATTGTATTGTTCCTGGGAAGTCTATCCCCATTTGACCTATCCATCAGTTGTTTTTGTCAGGAATATGTGTTATAGATGTATTTTGATTTAGGTTTTCTACATCTTCATCTGTATCATCATTACTTTACATTTTCAGACTTTTCTCACACTCCACACATAGTCCACAGGTTACTAGGCTGACAAAGTGATGAAGAGGACCCCTCATGTAACCACTGATATTATCTGAGACAGAGCCTTAGCAACTATTGTATCTTTTCATCAACACTTTTCTAGACTTATTTTATCCTTGAACCAGACCACAGTCTCAAAGATGTCTGAATTCACAATGTTTTCGTAACTCTAGTTCTGGGTACTTTTCACCATTCAATAGATATAATATTTAGTTTTTAATTGATAATTGCTATTGCTCATTATTCATCACCCTGAAACTCATGGATAGGTGTAGAGCTTTGGTGTGATTTGTGAAACTAAATAAATTAGCCATTCTAAAGCATTTTTAGCTCTATATTTGCTCTATATTCAATAGTACTTCTTAACGAATTACATAGAAGTAGCTTGTTAACCAATTTCATTAGATGTATTTATTAATTTCAACATATTATTGATGACAGTAAGCATATACTGGTGGTTCAATTCCCACAATGACCCAAAGCATGCAAAACACTTAATGCACAATACAATCGTGAGGAGAAAGGATATCCAGTATTAAAACTCATGTATGAATTTCACTATATGCCTTTAGCAATTTAATTAATTATTAATTAATTTAGTTTCACTCGTCTACACATTTCTATTCTACTTTTTGGTATGCTAATTAGTTGGCCTTAAAACAAACAATTAAATCTTGAAACCAGACACTGACTTGGTTGTTTCTGTTTTAAAAGAGATTCAAAGAGAGAGCTTACTACCTACTTGTCTCCATGGAGATGTTATTGCTTTGCCTGGAATGTTCCATGGAATGACATTAAACATCCACCTGGCATTTATTCATTATGGGTGTTTCTATTGCTCAAAAATACAATTATTCCGTCTGTAAATAGGGGTGACTCTCCACAGATCTGAATTGTAATGTACCATAATGCTGTAACATGCTTGGCTGCCTCGTGATGGATAGGTTTAATCTATGCTGTGGAGCATTCTAGACAAAGCAATAACATTTCCATGGAGATAAGCAGGTGGCGGACCCTCCACTAGGAATGTTACACAGTGCACCTTAAATTCAGCTCCACCAACAACATGTGATATTGTTGTCATTTTGAGATTTACCTGGATGAATTTGAAGATGGCGAAGGCCGGTGTGCTCTGCTCGGCATAAACACGCCCTAAAATACTGTAGAGCTGCGTATTAAAGCAGCTGTCCCCAAGTCCGAGGAGGAAGCTACACAGCAGGGCAATGGACACGCTGGGAAACAAAAGTATGAGCTCATTAAACCGAGGAAAGGGAAATGATTCAGACTGAAAATAACATGGAATTTTGACTAACAAGTTACACGTGTACACCAGGGCTGCAGGATTTATTATTATTGAATAAAAATCTGAAACTTTGAACAGAATTTTACCATTAAAATGTAAGTCTATCTAATCCTAATACTTGTCAGAAGTAATAATAATAATAATAATAATAATAATAATAATAATAATAATAATAATAATAATAATGATGTGTGTACTTGTTCAGCCCTAAAATCTAATGCGTTTAGTTTAGCAATATTATTTTTTAGTAAGAAAGCTCTTACAAAAAACTAAATTTCTATTGCTTCTCATGTCTATATCTTATCAATGGATTGTTTTCAAGAAAGAAAGATGGTTTTCTTGAATTGTAATTTACTAATTGCTTATTTTTCCTGAGCATATGCAAATGTACATATATCTCAAATACACATTTAACAACTCCCCCTGACTACAAGTGAAAGTAGCATAAAGTAAAAGTTTTATAATATAAACTATAAATATTTATTACCCAGTTATCGCTGCTGTGTATGAAAAATGCATTCAGTGTCACAAAAACATAAAAACAAAATGTTATTATTCAGTACAACACCGTACATCACGCAACCAGGGCTATAAAAAATAATCATATCACCACAGTACCTGGGAGACAGATAGGGGCTCATTTGAGTGGTTGTTTTAAAGACTACAGGAGCATCAGCCGGGATGTTCAGGAAGATCAAATAAAACGCAACAAAATGCACCACCATTCCCAGGAAGACCACTGAGGTACGACGGAAGCGATTGTTCTTGCACAGTAGCCCGAACAACCCTCCTCCTGACATAAAAACACATTAAAGATTCACTACAGACTCTAAATCAACTGCACCGAATCAAACAGGACTTACCCACGATTTCTCCAACGCCTATTACAATCCCCGAAATCCCAATCAAACCCTTGGCAGCGCCTCCGAAGTGTGTAGTCGCTCCAATACAAGTCCCATACACGCCACTATAAAAGGAGAGCTCCAACCCTAAGGAGGCAAGAGCATACACTGTTCAGTACTGACAAATACTCATTATATTCAAATATATGTGTCTTGTACTCACCACTGTATGCCATGCAAGGGCTCAAGAGGACTATGGTCTTGGTTTTCAAAAGTTGTAAAATGGTTTCTGAGGAGCACATTTGAATTGCTAATTAATAAAATATATATTCAAAGTACAGTGTGCGGATGGGATTATGACTATGACAAATAGCAAAGGATACTGGAGGAATGTACAGCATCAAAATTAGCCAACAGTTTCAGTCACCCTCACCTTTTTTGTTGAAAATCAAACACCTTAACAGGACCATGGACACAAACTCCTGAAAATCTATTTTGTATTTTTTTTCTTGACTTTTCAGGCTTAGTTTATAAAATTTATTTGGTAGCATTTGCTAATGTTTGCTAATTATCATTCCACCATAGACACACATGAAGTGCACCCCCAGGGTGCTGTCACGCATCAATAATGAGATACTATGACTACAGTAGACATAGCCCAGTATTATAATATTATATTAAAAAGATCACCTCACCTTAGCCTGATCAGTGCATGTAATTTGATGTAACAAAAACTGTATACTACTTGCATGTAAATATTTATTGAAATACTTAAATTTATTATCTGTAATTTGTAATTCATTCACTCTCAAATATGATTTTATATTAAAGATGCACAATGTGCTGGGAGGTCCTCCAGGGAGGCCTAGGGGTGTCACCATGGAGGTCGATAAGATTATAGTCATATTGGGAGACATTCCAGGCAAAGAAATAGCATCTCCATGGAAACAAGCAGGTTCACCAGAAAAGTTACATAGTGCATCTTCAATTAAATAAATAATTTCGTCGTCCAGCCAACACAATGTGTCCCTATAGGTCAAACTCACTCAAAAATAACCATTACATCTGTTAATACACCTTGTACTTTAATATCACCCCACACTTTTGTATGATTATGTTGTTATACTGATTGCTGTATACAGGGCATAAACTCGACAAACAAAGAGTGATTTGACAAACAACTCCAGGCTGGAAGCAGGTGCAAGAGCAGGAGCCTTTCTGCTCCACAAACACTGATAAAATCTCAAATAAACTCTGCACAGCCAGTGTCAGTGTACTCTCTTGTAACGCCTGCAGATTTTATCCACATAAAAGCAATTTTAGCAAAAGAAAAAAACCAAAGACCTGGGAGTGCTTTGGAGTTTTAGAAATCTAGCAATGAAATGAGAAAGACCACAGGTTACCAACTGAAGAGACTGTGTTTTTGCATGGATTTAGTAAAAAAACGTTACTATCTGCATAGCTGTAGCCGTCTTAACAGTGAGGGCAGAACATTCCTACAGAAAAATATGAAAAGTTTGGTTCCCAAAATGCGGTGTGCATCCTCTATCCACAGCAATGCAAAAGTCAGTGTAAATTCCAAGTAAATTTGAAGTTTAAACTAGAACTGTTTTATTTAAGTTTCGTGTAATTCGATATGTGCTCCACTGTTTAGTCCATGGTTAGACTACTGTTTAAGGGTTTAAGTGCTCACACTTGTCCAGGTTTGGACCTGGACTGGGCCCAATTTAAATGTCCTATATTACGCAACACTGTACTCTGAGCTTTAAACCATGTTATAAAGCTGTTAGCTCATCAAAAACATAAAAACATGTTTGAGTAATCTTTATTATTAGTTCAATTCAGTGGATTGATAATTCCAGATCTGAAATCATTCAAATGATTCTAGTGAAAGTGTATGGAGTTTAAAAACATAGTGGAGCACTTCCTGCATGACATCACAAAGTGAAACAGAGTGTTTTCTGTTTGAGAAAAGAAGATAGCCTAAATATGCAGGTTTGTGTGTTGTGTGAATGAAACAAAACAAAACTCCTTGTATGTTTTGATGAGGAAACAACATTATAACGTAGATCAGAAAAAGTCCTAACATAGATTTGGTTTGATCCTGGTCTTGATTTACTCACAAGTTTGGTGTGCACCCATAGTTTAATAGCGACTTGGTTTGGAACCACTTATAATCTAGTTAAACCCTAATTTCAGCTACAAATATCTATCTTGGTTAATTTAATATCTAATTATTTACTGAAATCCTGGTTTAAACCTGTATGAGCCTTGGCTGAACTTAAGTCCACATTTGCATTTACCACCATTACCCAAACGTATTTCTGGGTTAGTTCTAACTCAGTCAGATTTCAGTCCATTATAAAGTTATATTTTCTGAGGTGGTAGTTTGTGTGAAAAGTTTGCTTGAGGGAGAGTGGGTCCCAGTTGGATTTAAGATGCATACACTTCTAAGCACACCCAGATTAATTACATGTGGATGCATAATTAATGTACTCCATGCATACTGATGTAGAGTTTAAATGAGTCCATCCCACACAGACTAAACAACACAGAGATTAAAGCTTTAAATGTTACACTGACAGATAAGAGGCACTTACTGAACTCAGCCTTGGCATCTTGCATGGCACTGTTGGCTCTGTGCTTATACCTGGATAACAAGAAAGGTTTCTATTAGTTTTCATAGTAAACATGCAGATTTTTTAACCAATGGTCTGAAAATGAAATGTTAAAAATGTATGAACTTTACATCTGTGTCCTGTTAAAAGGCCTGAACCACTATAACATCAAAATGCAGGATACTAAAATTAAGGAGGTGAAATCATAACAATATTGTTAAAATTACAAAATATGTTCAATAATAATAATAATAATAATAATAATAATAATAATACATGTTATTTATTTAGTGCTTATCAGGACATTACAAAAAAAAATTTAATAGTCAAAAGAGCAATAGACAAATAAGTAAAGAATAAGTAAATAGTAAAGATCAAAACAATTTGCTGCAGATCTAATAAAGACATTTGTGGTTTTAACTCAGGATCACTTAAAGGTGCACTGTGTAACTTTTTAGTGGACTTGGCCTGACACCATCAGGTCAGGGCAGGAGGTTATATGCTCACAGTAAGAATGCATGCAAGGTATTTTTTAGCATTATCACATGGCTTAAAGATCATAAGAGTCAATTATGCATAATATAGGACCTTTAATACATCTATAAAATGCATTTGTGCTTTCTCAAGCTGTGGCCAAATAATTGTGAAAATTGCTTGTGATTTTGAAGTGAAATTTCCCCGTAAGCTGTTTTAGATCATGTACTTTGGGCCCTGACACTGAGTGCTCTTTGATGACAGCGTTTTTCAGCCTCTCGTGAGTCAAAGTCATAAAAATGTAAATATTTCAGACATAATGTGAGCGAGACATGGAGCTGAGGAGGTCCCAGCAGCTCCAGTGGCTCTGATTGCAGACTACTTGCATGAAGTGCTATGATTAGGCCTGACTCGGTTCAAATTGCAATGATCTGGAGAAAAACGCTTGGTGTCATTTTCACTGAAGGACGAGAGTGATTTAAAACTCCTGGTTCTTTCGTTGTTGGTCACCCCTCATTCACCCCAAAATATTTGACTTGTACCATTATGATGTTGAGGGCAGAACTGAACACAAGGTAAATGTATGTATAGTTCTCGCTTTCTCGGGGGGAAGATACGCCTTATCTGGAATGTTCCACAGTATGACATTTAACATATCTATTTCGCATTTATTTCATAATGGCTGTTGCTTCAAGATAAGCAAATTGCATATCTTCCACTGGAAAGGTTGCACACTGCACCTTTAACAATGTCTAAGGATATGTGGATATGTATTTAACATTAACAGCATTGGAAGTGTACTTACTACTATAATTCTGTCAATTTGCCCATCAATCAAATGCATAAAAAGCCACACATACTACTTATGCTAGTAATATCTTCTTCCTAGTATGACTTTTAAATATACATTAAAGATTTAATAAAAGTATATATATTTTTTAATACATATTTTACCTCATTCTTGTTGATAGCAGTGACTGTCCCTCCTCGTCTGAGAGCATCTCCTCTTCTGAGAGGCTTTGTCTCAAAACCAGGAAACTCAACGTCCCCAAAACTGAAGCCACCAGCAAAGACAGGAACACATTCTTCCTACTGCTGTCTGTTAACAAGAACAATGTGATTATTATAACTGTATTAATCCCAGATTACTTATTCATTTATGCGATCTGTTCAATGACAATTAGAAAAAAAAAAAAAAACTGACTCTTCAAAAGATGTTTTAGTTTTGATTTTTAATTGCTATGGTAATGGTGTTAATTCTTCATCACTTTGAAACCCTACATGGGTTTTCTAAAATAAAAACAACTTTTTCTACCTTCAGTTAAGGTCTATTAGATAATTTAGATGACATTTTCAACTAACACTTCCAGACGAAATGTGTCAAATTGGTTTAATTTATCGGCCTAATGATCCAACTTCCAGTGATCAATCTTGTACCTGTAATTTCAGTTGCTCCGTTCCATTCAAAGTAAATGTAGAGGTTGCCAAATATCATGCTGTAAATGAAAAAAATAATAAAATAAGACAAGAACAAAATTGAGTCTTTGCAACGCCTTATTTTATTCCTTTAAAGGTAAAAAATCAGACAGGACATAAATCATCACTGAGCATCCCACTGCTTACATGCTGTTATGCTAACAATCTGTGACCATTCTTGCTTTCATGTTTAAATGTTTTAATCAGAGCCGTACTGTTTGACATTTTAAACTGTCACAAGAGACTTTGAATTAACATCTGCACATTGAGGGTAATGTGCTCTTTGTAGTTATAAATCCTGACCTTTTCTCACTATAAGAATTAACACTACACTTTTTAGGATCACATAGGGACATATGGGCTATAGTGAAGCCTTTTCTCTTTGGCCACTTCTATAAAATGATATTATCTATCTCAGTTTTAATTAAAAACCTCTTCAACAAGAAACTGCTCTCTCCCCAGAAATCAATACCAAATAGCAGAGCTTATTCATAAAGATAACTGGATTTAGAGCACAAGAAAGCCTCATAAGTTTGCAGTGGCAGGGATCACCGCTGCACACAGAGATTAGGACTGCCCTATTGTGAGGCTTGGCACAGGTGAGAGAGAATGTAATTATTAAACTAATTCAATTTGCACATTTTAACAAATACAAATAGTTGCCAGAGCCAGAGAGGCAGACAGAGGCAGGAGATGAAAAGGGACTAAAGCCAAAACTCTTACCTATGAAATCACACTGTTGTAACAAGCAAAATTTGGCATGTTTTACTAATAATAATAAGACTACGCACACACACACAGCACTAAATCTGAATATAATGGGAAGGTTTGTTGTAGATTCAATAATGTATTATATTTATGCATACTGAGATAATTACGGCATTTCCAGCATTTGTTTGTAAAATATACGGATGCACTGATCCAGTTTTGTCAGTTTCGATACCAATTCTGATACTGCCAATACCCGATATCAACCAATACCAATGCAGAGACTGAGAATATTTAGATGTTCACATAGGATATCGGCAAAACCAAGATCTGATCCAGAAAACTATTCAGTATCTGTGCCAATATCATGTACCAGTATTGTAGTAAAATGATGGATATTATTATACCATTTTCTAATATTGTGATATCGTGGTTCACAGTGGCAGAGTGGTTAGTCCTCTTTTTTTTTCTTTTTTTTTTTAACCACAAATTGATGGTAGATATTTTTTTGGGCTGGTTACACAGATCTCTCAGAGTACAGGCACAACCTATCAATATAATGCATTTGTATTTCTAACTGGCTTTAAGTCTAAAATCAGTGTATTAAATGAATTGGATTAGTCTGGATTAGATTAATGGATTATTCGTGTAATAAACTGACATTTCTGTTTATTTTTACCTTACCTTATTATTACATTATTGTTGTTATTATTAGAGCAGAATTATGGATGATATATGGAACAATACTTTCTGTTTCATTCCTGGATAAATACATATTTGCCTTGAATTCACTTGTTTGCTTTTTTTATTTAATGCTTAGTTTTATTTTGGGTTTGTAGTAAGTCAATATAAGAAATATCACACTGAGCAATCAAATTTGAAGACATTCAAGAATAAAGTTTAAAAACAGCTGGACTTCATCTGGTAGCTTCATCTGAGCTTTTGTTGGTGACTGTAAATCCCACATGAGGTAGCAGTGGGTGGTCACTCACAGTAGCAGCAAAACTAAATGCTGCTGTTTTTGTTTTACTTTCTGATTCACAATGAACAGCAATATTGAAAGTACTTTATTCCTCAATAACACAATAACCCTAGTATAGAATAATCCCAGTGAACTTTACCAATATTTGAACTGAATCTAGCTGCAATAAATAACTTTTATATCTCTAATGAGTCACTGATGTTAATTATTTAACCATGTACAGCTCAAATAAGTTTCCCACAAGTGCAGAGGAAAAGTATACATGATAAATAATTTGGTTAAAAAACATGATCATCTTTAATTTATTGTATAAGTATAAGTTGATATTAAAATTATTATATCAGGCCTACTAGCACAATGCCTGTCATGTGTTATACCTGCGGACAAACCAGCTGAAATTAAAGGTGCACTGCGCAACTTTTCTGGTGGAGGGTCCGCTACCTACTAGTCTCCGTGGAGATATCACCGCTTTGCCTGGAATGTATCTGTCTAGCATTTATTAATTACAGATGTTTCTGTTGCTCAAAAATACAATAATTCCTTCTGTGAATAGGAGCGACTCTCCGCAGATCTGAATTGTAATGTAGCGTGGTGCTGATAGAAAGGTTTAATTTATACTAGAGCATTATAGACAAAGCTATAACATTTCATTGCACCTTTAAAATAAAGGTGTTTGATACCTGCACTGTAGTAGAGCCCAGAACATCCCTGTGTTTCTGTTGATGGTGGAGGCCTCAGAATTCTCCACCAGGAACTGTCCTTGAGCTGTCCACAACACTGCAGGGAGAGAGGACACCAGGGTCACTCATGGGGAAAAAATAGACTCGCTCATCCTTAATTGCCCGCACCAAGTGAAAAATTATCTTTCCGTGTTGGTAAATAATGCATCTAAACCAGAGCAGCCCCAGGACATAATCAAAATTCATCACATACAATGATTTTTCTTGCGAGTGCACAGCAGTGGGTCTGATGTCAGGGCTTTCTGCAGGAACAAGGTGCACCAGTATCTAACCCATTTAAGGTCTAATTTGGGATATGCTGATTTCACCCATCATCTATAACCACAAAGGAGATAATCCCTGTATGCATGATTAGAGCCTATTTGATCTTTAACACAGAAGTGTATATGTACAAACTACGCTTAGGTATTTATTTTTATCTATGTATGGATGCAAGGTTAAGTACATATGAGCAGGTCAGGTTAATATGTTTTTGTTTTGTTTTTTAAATCATGTCAAGGCAATATTTGAAAACAACTGAAAATGTGAAGTAAGAATAATAATAATAGTAGTATATTTAATTATGCCTATAGTCTACATGTCCATGATTATTTTATTATTACAACATTTATCTTAAAACACTAGGCCAATAGTGAATTTGGGGTATTATGGATATTACAATAAAGATGCAATGTGTAAATTTTCTAGCCACCTGCTTGTCTCCATGGATACGTTATCGCTTTACCTGGAATGTTCCACAGTACAGCATTAAACATATCTCTCATGCATTTATACAGTTACAAAATCTGACATTCAAAATCAACATTGTTTCATAAAGATGAACAGGTTTAATGCCATACTGCGGAACATTCCAAGCAACGCAGTATCATCTCCATGGAGACAAAGCAGGGAGTGTGCGCGCTCTACCAGAAAAGCCAAAATAATGATGCAAATTGGCAGTTTAAATACAATTAAATAAATGTGACTGTAACCCAGACAACGGTACTGGATGGAGACGAACTTACTGGCTGCGCCGATGCCAATCAGCACTGAGGTCAAATAAAAGGACCACGTGAACGGGAGGATGAAGACAGCGATGTAGCCACTGCACACAAAGTAAGGATGATTATTTATGGGGATCCGACACTATGGAGGTATTTGCTGATACCCGATATCAACAGATACCAGCGCAGTGACTGAAAACAGCATTTATTTCCTTTAAACAATAATAAAATAAGACAAATCGGATCCATATGTCTTGTGTAGCTGTTATTTATCTCTCAAGGAATTACAGAAAAACTTAGTATAAATAAAAATTCAAACATTATAAAACTTTCTTACATCAATTTACATGGCCAAACAGGATCTCGACTGAACCGATATTTGGAAACATACATTTGATTGAGCTAATTTTGCAGTTTCAGCACCATTATCGCAGTTATTTATAAAGATTATTTATAGCATTATGGTGTTTAATAACAGGTTTATGACAACTTACCTGTAAAGAAGGCCACTCAAAAACATACTGTGTTTCGCACCAATAACAGCCACAACAGTTGGTGCAAGCAGATTTGAGAAGGAGAATATTCCATAAATGATGCCAAGGCTGGAAAACAAGAGCAAACATTAGACATAGTTTATGTGGTGTGACATTATTGCATTTCCTTTACACCTTTTAAACTAAAACAAATTCAGAATAAAATATGCCAAAATTGAAGTCACTATTTACCTGTAATATCCACTCCCAGAGAAAGTTTCATTTTCCAGACTTTTTACCACTGTTTGCTGAAAAAGTGAAAGACAAAGAAGATGTTCAGAATAGGTTGTGAGTCACCCATCCGGTCACGACGGTCAAGACCCACTGACCACAGATGAAAATGAGAAACACGAGCGTCCTGCATCCTGACTGAGCCTAACTTTGATCACATACACTTTTCATAACAAACACACAGCATGGAAAGTTTTGCTACTTACTTCTACGTTTCCACATGTCGTGAACGCTGAGAAAAGAAACAAAAATCCAACACCTAAAATAGCTACATTAAACGTCCTTCTATCCGCCATGGTTTTCTCTAAAAGCGCATATTCTAATTCATTGGAGGCGGGTTACCACGACGCGTTTTCTGCAGAGAAGAAGCACATACAAGCATGCCACAAAAAGTTTCTAGAAAAAAGTTGAGTCTAGTACTACTTAGTTATGGCTTAATGCGCGAACAGGCAGAATAAAGGATAGTGGAGCTGCAGCGGACGCCAACAGTGCGCCTCTGTTACGGGGTCTCTGTCATGCCAAGTACGCATGACGACTTGTGACTTTGATTAAAAGCAATTTTCCTCTTCCTTGAGTATCTTTCTCTACTTCTCTGTCTGTGCTGTCTGTGTCGTCTCGTCCTTCTTTCTCGCTCTCGCAATAGTGGGTCACTGACTTGGATTTGCTGCCTTCCAGAGGTGACCATGAGCATTTTCCCCATATAGGACAAAGATGATTCATTTTCATACCAACACATATATTTTCCATTATAATAAGACCATAGATCTCAGTTGGTAAGTTGTGTCATGTGTTGCTGGATGCGATCTGGTGTTGTGTTAAACTTAATCCATTTGTTCCAGGTAATTTCAAGTCCCAATGAAAACTAAAAAGCATGATGTGGACAATAAAACTAAATTATGACTTTGGATAGATGTGTGTATAGACTGTGTGTTCTTTGTCTTCAAATGTTGTGTGGTTAAGTCTATTCTGTGACAAAATGTATGATTTATTTATATGAGTTGCGTAAAATACGAGTAGTAGTAATACCATATTAATTTATGAGATTAATTATTAGACTTAGAGTAGCTTTACTGCTCCACGGGAGAAATTACGTGGACACAGTAGCTCCCACATTACAATGACATAATACAGGAAAAAAAAAAAAAAAAAAAGAGAGAGAGAGAGAAAAGAGGGAAAAAAAATACATAAATGCTACTAAAATTCAAAATAAATAGCAAGAGATCTCTGTCAAATAAGGTGAAATTATACAGCTTTGTATATGCACAAACTGAATTACAATAGTAAATACAAAATAGCTGTAAAGCCTACACAAGAGTGGGTAAGGGGTTATGATATGTCTTAATTATAACTCTAAAATGTCTTTGTTAACATGTCATAATTACTTACATTATTATACATCTTAAACTCTTTGGATTTCCAGTAGTTTTGTGTAAAGTAAATGAGTGTAAATGAGTTTTATTTATTAAGAAAGTACCATCTCTTGGTGGACTGCTGATCTCAGCTTCCACACCAAAGATTTTCAAGAGCAAGAGCATTGGTATCCTTACTTCCGTGTTTGTTCATTTTCCGAAAGTTGGTCTTATTTCACTTTTTTCTTTCCTAAAATTGTATAACGTTTTGATTTAATTATTTTCAAAAATGTCTATATTAAGTTGTGCTGTGCTGCTTGGTTGCAAAATTGTGATCTGGCCCGTTCAAAATGGTGTATTCTTAGCATTGCGTTACCAGGAGCTACATTTCTTTCACTTTCGCGCTTTCGTTCAGTTAGTGATCGTTTAATTCTGGTCTTTTGACGCAACGTTTCTCTACACAGGTGGAAAAACATTACGATTTTTCCTGCTGACATTTGATTATACCCAGATAAACTTCGTCAGGTAAGTTGCGGTAAAGTTTTGCTCCTAAATGTTAGCACTCATCCTGCTCTGTGCAAGTTCTTTGGCACAGCCTACAACAGATTGTACACAATCATCATGGCGACCCAGGATGGTGGGTACTGAGAAAATACTGCTGCATTTTTACTTTATTCTTACAGGTTACACAATTGCTATTAATGTGTTGACTTGCTGATGTTACTAATTTATAAACGCGGGATTTAGCACACCAGATGTACTGTAATTGTACGCATCGTGTATGATTATTTTTCATCTTAGAAATGTTGCTGCTAGCTCACGAGTGCTAACAGAGAAATCTAGAATACCGACACTGTTGAAAATAAGAAGACTCGTATTGCTCAGCGTTTGTTAGTTTCATTTTCTCATATGATCTTATCAACAAGAGACATAAAGCAGCCATTAAACACCACGCTAGCAATCTTGTAGAATACCAAATCATTGTATTTAAAATGAAACTACTCCACTACATGCATATTATTATTGGAATTCAACTTTTGGACATAATAATCACCCTATAAAATACAGTTACTAAACGATCTAAGTCAATATGTGGTCGTGGATAAAGCCAGAAGTAAAAGGAGATTGGGCAGAGATACCAAAATTGTAATATAATACGTTAATTTTAGTGTCTGACCTAACTTTACTTGTATCATCTGAGCAGTCATAAATAAGTATATTTTTGGATTTTAGTTATAACTGTTATTGGGTACTTGACGTTTGGGGGTGTAACTCTATTTTTCTGTCCTGCAGTGGGACACGCCTTTGTAGCAAAATACAAAAATTATTTTAAAAAATAAATGTGTTCTACAACAACTAAGGAAGGAGGGAAGCCTTTTCACAAACATAACATCATTTTTTTGTGTAACTCTTTTAATTTTAGACACCCTGCTGGACATCCACTACAGATTTGCCATGTTTAAAAAATTCAAATAAATTACTTAATATGTCTAGAGTGATTGTTTAGTAATTATGTAACTGTCTCATCATAAAGAATATCTTTTTAACAATTATAATTGTATTTTTCTTAGGAAATACAGCTGTCACGCTGCAGGACATCAAACGGGCGCAAAATTTTTCAGAATTATTTATTTTATTTTATTTTATTTTTTTACAAAAATAAGAAAATGAGTGTTGTTTTTTATGTTTATTTATTTTTTGTTAAAATATAAAGACATGAAACGCGACTTTATTCTTAAACTATATGGAATTTATAGAATACATATTTGTGCACGCATTTTGGAGGAAGAAAAATGTTTAGAAAGTCATTTAAAGCGATTATCGTTACGTAGTATGTACCTTATTACTGATTTAACCAGTCAGTTGTCCTGTCAGCAATATTATTATTATTATCAGAATTTTACTTTGACCAGGAATTTCCCAAAGTTTTGGGTAATTCAGCAATACAGTAATTGCTTTTTTCTTTTGAATTAATTTTAATATAGAGCAATTTTAATGTATAATAATAATAACAATCTACATTCTGAGATGTCAAAGGGAATGTGTTGAATTTCTGATTAGTTTAAAATGCCACTTTATTTTATTCTTGTACTTGATACTTTTTGTAACACAACACCCTTCCCTTACATTGGTTTATTTACTGTACTTTCTTTACCATGCTCAAATATCTGCTTTGTATTGTCTCCAGGAAGTGCAGAAGTCATAATGGAATCTGATACGAGGCCAAATGATGGTGAACCACTTGAGGGCGAATTGGAAAATGCATCTCAAACGGATTCAGGAAACGCCACAACTCAGGACTGTAGTATTAGCAACGGGGATGACGCCGATGAGCAGCAGGAGATGGTTGACTTGAAGATTATCTGGAATAAGAATAAGTATGATCTTAAAATTGGTATTGACAACACCGGAGCCAAACTAAAAGAGAAAATCCATTCACTCACTGGTAAGATGTGTTTAGAATGATTCTCAGTATGATACAATGAACACATAATTTACCTCTCCTCTAACTTGAGTAATGATCATTTCCTTGATGCCACCAGGTCTTCCACCTACAATGCAGAAAGTGATGTACAAAGGATTGCTCCCTGAAGATAAGACTCTTCGAGAAATAAAAGTTACTAATGGTGCAAAAATAATGGTAGTAGGATCTACAATAAATGATGTTTTAGCTGTGAATACGCCCAAAGAGGTCATTCAGCAGGAAGTCAAAGCTGAGGAAAACAAGAAAGAGCCTTTATGTAGACAAAAGGTGAGTGAAGATGCACATATTTAAAGAGCAGTGTCCTGTAGTAATTTATTGTTAATATTAAGTTGATATCTTAATATTTCAGCAACACAGGAAGGTTTTGGACAAAGGTAAACCAGAAGACATAATGCCAGCTATCAAAGGAACCAAGGTACAATGTTATTTTAATTTATCTCTTAAATATATTGGTACACAGTGACAGAAGATTCAGACATTTACAAAAATATAATAGTTATAATAGTAATTTTTTACCTTAATCTGTCAAATTTTCTTTTACTTTATTAATTTATATTATTTTAAAGGACTATGTAACTTTTCTGGCAACCTGCTCGTCTCAGTGGAGATTTTATTGTTGCCTGGAATATTCCACAGTATGGCATTAAATCTATATACCAGGCATAGTTAAGGGTCAGATTTGGGGAGTGACTGGCCCTGTTTTTAGCAAGAATGTATGTTTTGTTTTTCAAAGTATAAGGGAGCATCAAAAGCTCCTGTAATTATATAAATGCCAGATATGTGAGTTTAATGCCATACTGTGGAACATTCCTGGCAGAGTAAAAACCCAACCACCAGAAGAGTTACATAATGCACCTTTTAAAACTGAGTGGATTTCAGCTGGTGTTCAATGCTCAAGTGCTATTGTTAATCAATCATTTCTAAAACTGTGTATCAAAATGTGTCCTGGAAGGGACATCCCTGACGTTATGACAATCAAAATGATCTTTTGCTTATTAAAACGAGAGAATCTTTGTGATTAATGCTTTATTAAGTTTGCTGTGAGTGACCGGGGAAAACCATGTGAGTGGGATTGATTGCTTTCCTTGTGTCCGTCACAGGAGCGATTACCCACAGTGCCTTTATCCGGGATGTTTAACAAATCCGGAGGAAAAGTTAGACTCACATTCAAACTGGAGCAGGATCAGTTGTGGATTGGAACAAAGGGTGAGGACTCATTCTGGCTCATTATTCTCAATTCAAAGCATCTTTATTGTGCCATTCTTACAGAAATGTGTTTCCATTTTGTGTGTGTGTGTTTATTTCTGCAGAGAGAACAGAGAAAGTCCCAATGGGCTCCATTAAAAACGTAGTGTCTGAGCCCATCGAAGGCCACGAGGACTATCACATGATGGTAACTGTTATTTACTGTGCAAATGCCTGTCTTTTGGAGATCATTTAAATGGAATGGGGATGTAGTTCTGAAATAACTGAAAAGGCAGTTCAGTTGTAGGAGTAAGGGTTGTGCTACTGTGATGTGAATACTGGATTAGAAAACATGCACAAAAAATATATATTAAAGGTCCTTTATTACAGAAGAAGCTTGTGAGTTTAAAGACATGTTATAATGTTGTTGTTTCCTCAAAAACATACTGTACTTGAAGTTGTGCTTTGTTTAATTCACACGTTTCAGTAATCCTCTATTATTAGTTTGTTTGTTTATCTCCAAAGTGGTAGTTTTCAAACTAACAGCTACGTTTTACCTTTTGTTCAGAAGAGATTGGCAATTCCATGACTGAAATCATTCAAATGATTCTAGTGAAGATCTATGGGGTGTAAAGCACTTTCTGTATTACCACTTGACATCACAAGGTGGAACAGAGTGTTTTCAGTTTGAGAGAAGAACACCATCTAAATATGCAGGGTTTGTGTGTTAAACATGTGTAAATGAAACAAAACACAACTCTGAATATGTTTTTGATGAGGAAACAACATTATAATATAGATCAGAAATATGAGCCCTTTAAGTTTTTATCTTTAATACCGCCAATGCTACTACAACTACTACTACCTTAATGTTACTACTCTTTTGGGTACTTCTGTTGCTAAGCTACAACATCTAATACTATTACAGATTGTATTACTCATGCTTCTATCAGTACTTTTACTACTACTCTACCAACTATTTCCCTTTAGTTTAGCAACAATTAATTGCTTATATACCCTTACTTATTTCTTCTAGAAAACCATTTGATAAGATATGCTTGCAAGTTAGATCTTGTATGGGAATCTTTTCAGGTTTATGTCATGTTTTTAAGAAAGTACTAGTGTACAGGTTTAAAAGGCAGCATTACTTAAATGTCTGCATTTCTATGAAGCAGGTCACTTAAGTTGAGTGGAGTTTGTTGTTATTGTTTGGTCTTCAGTAGAGCGGCAAATGTCAGTGACTTCTTTATATTTAACCTTTAAAAGCACTTGTGTTCTGCACTGTGAAATTGAAGGCTGTTTCAGATGGAGAACAGGAAACCTTCAATAAGAAAGATGGCTGTAACAAACTTTAGATTCAATAGCTCAGAGCTGCAAGTGGAAGAAAGTAACCAAATATAGACAAAACACAGACTGTCTGAACAAGCTACTGCCCAGTAGTATTGATAATAAATAAAATTATTATTACTTAAATTCAGTATTTCTTTATTTTGAATCAGATTAGTTAGTAGTGAAAGCATTGTCAGTTCTTTTAAAACTTTTCTATTTGCAAAACCTAAAAGACAGAGAATTGGACATTATTAAGCACTTATTGTTTTCCCTGGTCTGCATTATATATACAGATGCCAGCCAGTTATTCAGATGCTTTGTGTTTTATCTGTTAATTCAAAAAACAAAATTGTTGGAGTTTGCTTTTTACTATGACCAGTTCTCTGTCGTCTCCACAGGCTTTTCAGCTTGGTCCAACAGAAGCCTCTCAATACTGGGTCTACTGGGTACCTGCACAGTTTGTTGATGCAATCAAAGACACAGTCCTTGGAAAATGGCAGTATTTCTAATGTGCCTAAACAGTGACAGTTCTGAACTGAGCATAAAAAAAAAAAAAACTGGAGACTGCAGTGAGGCTTCAAGACCTTTGTGGATTTTAAAGAAGAAGTGAACTGGTGCCGTGGACTAATCATTCTTTTTAGGGTCAAAGTGCACTATGTGGCAGCAGAACATTTCTCAGCCCAAATGTTTATTCAAGATTTTCATCAAATTCAAGGGAAAACAGTGAAACAATTGTACAGAAATTGCTAACACTTTTCTTCATTTATTCTTAAAGAAATAAAACTTATTTAATGAAATAAATCATGTTTGTCATTGTCATTTTGTACTTTAGAAATATTAATTTACATGATATCATTGCGCAACATGGGATAATTATGCAGTATATGTCAAGTTTTGAAAAAAAGAAATATAGAATTTACCTTTCTTTTAGTGTGACCCTAATTGTGGCATATCATTTAAGTATATATCTACAGTAACTTAAATTATAAATTATATTTGTGTCTGTTACATATGCATTTATTTAATTATTGGGGCGGTTTTATTATGAAAAGTTTAAAACGGAAGTGTAGGTTTGGGGGGCAGACAAACGCAACTTCCTGTTTATGAGTTGTTGGCGGGAACTAGAGTCTGAATTTGTCAGAAAACGATGGTAATGTATTTATAGATTGCAACTATATATCAACATTTAAAACAAGTATTATTTTAGCTTTGTGTTTGTGTAGTGAGTTGCAGATGTACAAAGCGGAGAAAACCATAGTGGATAAGAAGCGCCCTCCCCCGGTGAAGGTGCTGTCGGGTCAGCTGAGAGCGGCTGGCGGCAGAGGCCACACGGATATCGGGGAAGGGGTGCAGATCAGGGTGGGCCCGGGCCGCAGCCTCCTGGTCTCCCTGGTCTGGATGCAGGGGACGGTCCTGGAGGTGCAGTTGGAACGAAACACGGCGCTGCTGATGGATGAGACCGGGACGTTTACAGTGCAGGGGGTCAACAGCATCCCCAAAGGAAAGCCATGTTTGATACAAGGTAAAAAAAAAATAAAATGGCCGCTGTACTCACAAGATATTAAAGATGCCTCCTGTAACTTTTGTGGGTGGAATCAAGTTCGTTCTTGCTTTGCCTGGAATGTCCCACACTATGGCATTTATGTGTTTATTTTTGCTCCTCGAATATAACCCCAAAACATGCATTCTTCCTGTGAGTGGGCTTGCCTCTCCACAGATCTGAACTGTAAGCACGCCTAGTGGCCACCCTGGTTGTCTCCATGAAGATAGAAAAGCTCAATGCCATACTGTGGAACATTCCAGGCAAAGCACTTACTCCATAGAGACAGGCACCAGAAAAGTGCACCCATACGTTAATACCAAACTTTTAAAACTATTATAAACTCACACTTTTTCATTCCAAGTTTTTTTCAGTAGTGTTAGGGAGTGGAGACTACTATAAAAAATATATCATAACTATTTTTTTATTCAAATGAATTGCTTACTTTTTACATAGTTATGGGCCAACACTACTTGGTTTGGTGTCTAATATGTGTATTATAACTTCCATAAAAATATTTTCCAATACAGTTCACAAAACCAAAGTACCACACAGCCTGAAGTTAATTACTGTAACGTGTATTGACCAAATGCCCTGCCTCTAATCATAGACCCATTTCCTAACATCAAATCTCCATCTATTAAACCTTGAATAGCTGATATTACTGCTATGCCTCCACTGCCACCACACACTCCACTGGCCTCATGCTCGGTGTCTTTACAGGCAAATATGTCATGGTGATGGGTGTGATCCAGGCAGCCTCCCCGGAGCCAGTCATCCGTGCCGTAAAAATGGCCGACCTCTCGGAGCAGGCGGTGCTTCATCGGCGGATGTGGAAGCTGGAGGTGGAGGACTTGCAGCGGGTGATGGCTTGAATTCAGAGCCGCTCGCAAACGCCGATGATGGGGTCCCGTCATAGCTAGGGGGCGAGGCAGTGCCAGCATGATTGATGTAAAAACGTACCTCAATGGACCAAATGGCAGAGTGTTAGTGTTGAAAGTGTTTGGGCATAGGGCAAGTCATTATGCTTGAAAAATGAAGACCACAGCAGATGATTGGATATATGGACTTGACGCAGGCCATCAGTCAAACGTGTTAGTAGTTAACTTTTCTATATTAAACTGAATGTAGTGATGCATGACACACAAACTTTGAGAAACTAAATGTGAAAAAAAAACTGAACAGAATAACGCGCAAATGTACAGTCAATAAGTGACCCAATCCCACCGAGAGGTAGGTGTGTGCGTTACAATAAAACAAGTATGGAAACATTTTAAGGGCAAAAATGGATATTCCCAAAGACAATATTTACAATACTACTTTCACATTAGATTCAAGATTTAAAACTGTGCCTAAAGACAAAATTATGTGTGAGTAGGAATTTTATTTTTTGAAATGTGTTTTACAATTTCTTTGCAAAAGTGGGGGGATTTAGGGTATTTTGGTGTAACACTAACATGTGAGCTGTAAAAGGTTGAATACATGACTTCTATGGCCAACTATTGACAAATAATAGTACATTCTGTTATTTGTTGCAGCTCAGGCCTTTTTAATGATAGTTTCCATTTACTGGTATTATCCTGCTTTATTGTTATTGTGTCAAGAGGTGTGGTTTCAATATTTTGGTTTATCGCAGTATATCTCTGTACAGTAACACATATCAGGCTTCAAAATGTGTTACTGACACCATAACAAATCGTGACAAGGCCTAAATGTGCACCTAGCTACCTTACACATTTATACATAGGCAAATGTTTTGCTCAAGAACACAGACCCTCCTTAAAATGGTATGGCCTGGTGAATGAATACTTTTTAATTTGTTGTCCCCATAGTTACAGGAACCCAAGTTAAATGAACTTAACTGGTTCAAACCGATTTTTGAAAAAATGTTTTATTTTTTGTGCCCATTACAATGGTAACACTATTGGATAAAATGGAAAGTGAAAATGATGTATACTTATGGAATAAAATAATGTCAAATTAACTCATTTTTAATTACCCCTTCCACATTTGGGTAAGGGTATAAAGTTAACATATAAACTTCAGAAATAAAATAATTACTTTGTCAACTGTTAGGTATTTGAACACAACTGTGATCAGTGTTAACATGCTTTTTTCACCACCGTTTGAGTGTCTATTTGTTGTTTTCATATAAACACACTTGTAGCTCAGATCAGAGAAAACTAAACAATTCACAGGACTGCTCCATGATGGCCCTTTAAAATCAGAAGCTTTCAGTGGCTCTCAAGAATAGCCTGATGTATTAACTTGAATCCAAACATTTCTACTTTTTCCTTTTGACTTGAACATAAATGCAGTTAATTATTTAACGTCTCTTAGGAGAAAACTGTATTTTCCAAAATCATTGTCATTCGGTGCTATAAGATGATCTTTTCTAGCTTTGGCAAGTTTCATCAAAAGGAATTCCCTGCGCTCCCTCCACTCCCTCAGCTCCTGCACCCCGTGAGCCAGCTTACACAACTCGTCCTCTGTGCATGTGCCTTTGAGGAACCTGCGGACAGACAATTCAAACTGTTAGACAAAGGAAGGTAATACTGAATATGCTAGGATTGCACTATATAGTTTCCATCTATTGTATTTAATAATAATGCATTAGTCATATATAGTATAGTACTTTTCCAGATGTTCAAAGTCACTTCACAATTTCGTGCATTATTCATTCACTCCACTCTCACTGATGGTAAGCTAGCAGCCAAGTTTCTTGCCTAAGGTCACAACATCAGTTCTTGGCACTGGCACCCCACTGTGGCACCTGGAATTCCCACTGGTCTCCCATGTACTAACAAGGTCCTGCCCATTTACCACAGGCTTAAAGTTTTGGTTAAATGAACAAAAAATTTTGACATTCCAAAATACAGTGATATCAGATGTTACTATTTTTTCCAAAGACGTTACTGAGCTGTCCATAACAGGCTTGTATGTTGATTATTCTAAATAATACATGCTCACCTTTCACAAACTCTAAAAGTGCCTGTGGGAAATCGATACTGCCAGCAGTTCTGATCATCCTCAGAGTTAAAGACTCGGTCCTTGTGTTTTTCCGAAGTGATGTGCTGCTGCCACTGCTTCTCACTGTTGCAGTTTTTACCACAAAGCCAGCAATGATTACCAGCCTGAGGGACACATAAGGGTCAGTAATGAATTGGATCTCATTTGCCCAGTAACGGTTTAAACTCACCACTTCTTCTGCATAGTCTGTTGGCATATGGATCTGTTTGCCATTTTCCCGAACAGAGTTGTTAGAGGAATCGTCACCCCAGCCGGGCTTCTGAGACAGCAGCCACTGCTCATAAAGCTGCTCCATGTCTCCAACTACAGCAACACACACAGTATTTGTGACAATGTGAAAGACAAAACCTGCGAGGAAGGAAAAAACAAAAAACAAAAAAAACCCTCACTGTTGTTTTCCTTCATGTAGGTCCATAGATCTCTCTCTTCTACACTATGAGCAAAAGTGCAATTGCCAATGTATTGGCACTTCTTACCAGCAGTTACATGCATGCAAATCTGAAAACAAAAATAGTTTAATTGTGGCCATTAAAAACTGATGATTATACATCAAGGTCTTCAGACACACCTCAAACTGGGCAGGTATTGGCTTTTTGGTTGGAAGTGGACGAACCGTTGTCCACTTTTTCCTTTCATTGGAACTTACTAGAACCACCCTTCTATCTTTGGCCCACCTGAGAAGTTACAGGTTATATTGTTATGTAAAATTACATTGATGTACTAACAGAAGGTTTTGTAACAAAATGACTGGAGGACTCACGGGTGCCTGGCTTTAGCAGAACAATACTTTTTGTTTTTGTCAGCTTCACTTAACTGCCCATTTCTCCAACACTGGCCACACACAAACATCATCTTTAGATTTGGAGGCCCAAACCTTGGCTGTGTGCTAGGAAGCTGCCAAGACATTATAAAAACAAATAATTCACAATTAGAACCAGATGTGAGATACATTTCAGTTTGGATATTTCAGTTAGTTACCGTTACCTGTGCTCCCTGCAATGAGGCTGTCGCAGCCCAAAACATTTTTGCTTCTTGGACAATACTTTCATGAGAAAGACCTGCCACATATAAGAGAATACTTTATTTAACTCACAACCAAAGGTTGTTAATATAGAAAATACATCTTATAATACATATTTCACATATTTCACAAACACCATGGCCTGCTTGTTGTTCTTACCCAAATCGCGTTGCATCATCCACACCTTGAGCTCGATGAGGCTGTGGGCGTAGAAGCACTCGTCCTCTCGGCTGCAGCCGTACCTCACCTCATGACGACACAGGTCCAGCTGACACAGCGGCGTTAGGGGCCGGATCTTGGAATAACGAACCATGTTCTCCTTCAAAATGTGAACCAGGCACCTGCACACAGACAGGCATCCATCAGCTTTCAACTTTTCATTGTGTGTTTAATGAAAGCTCTGGAGATATAACTGAAGTAACTCACTTGTGGGACTCAAAGTCATGTTTTGTCACTGGGTGAGAGCAAAGAGAAGGAAAATCTTTATTTGTTTTGCTGATTATTCTTGGTTTGTGATCAAAACATACCTGTAAAGAAATAACCAAACAATAATAATCAAATTTCATTAAAAAACTGGATGTATTATAAAATTATAGCAATATTAATTTTGCAATGCAACAATTAATGTATATTGCAATAATGATAAAAAAAAAAAGTTTAAGGAATTTATGAATATTTGCCCAAAATTAGTAAATGAAAATATCCATAATACTTCATATTCATGGTACTGATTGCATGGTTATCTGTGCGCAGCACTAGTTTGAATTCACAGACCAATGTTTTATATGATAAAAGCCAAATTTAAAAATACTTACTCCGCAAAGGAACATAAAAATGCCGTGATGCTCCTGTAAGATTTTTGGGACCGTCAGCCTGACATTGGAGTGGGGCCCGAAAGGATCAAAGAGCAGCTCCCTGGAGATAAAGCCTTTTCGCTCCAGAGTCCAAACATCAATTTCTTCCTGACAGTATGCAAATGTGCAATGGCCCGGGTACAAGCAATCCTGTCCAACCGCCACCTCTGCAACAACACAGATGACATTTAAAACGCTGGCTCTTCATTCACACCGTGGAAAAGCAGGAAATGTGACTGGAGGATTTATCAAACAGGGACCAAAAGAGGTGCTTCACTAATAACAGAACAAAGTAGGAGCAGTGATGTTGTGGAGAGTACCTTTGCAAATGTAATAGGGTCCGACATATTGGGTTTTTGTGGGTCTTGGTCGTATTAACTTCCATGTTTTATCTGTTGAATGCTTAAGTCTGCCAAGTAAAGCATCTTTTTTGCATTTATGTTCTTCTGTGTGAAGTGTGTAGTCCAATACACCAGAACCTGCACATATAAAAAGAACATCATGTTAAATACCATTATGCACATTGTTAACTGAGGCTGCAACAACCAGTCGGATCAATTGTGACCAACTGATTTTGAAAATAATCTGTATGTCTATTTATTATCGTTAGCTGCTATTTGCAGTGCATGCCATGTGCAGGAAAAATGATCACAAACACAATACTACAATGAAATCAACATTCCACAAGAAATAATATTATTATTATTTTTAGTAACTTTATATATACGAGATGGGTTGGGCTGTCATGCGCTCCACTGTGTTTTTAAACTCCATACACATTCACTAGCCATTAACATACCACTACATGACATCTCAAGGTAGAATAGAGCAATTTGAGCTTTGGAGATGTAGACAGAGTAATGATACAACTCTGTATGTTTGTGAGGAGGACACTACATTATAACATGGCTTAAAGCTCACAAGAATCCAATTTGTGTAATATAGGACCTTTAAATAGCAGCAAAAGTGGAACAAGTGAGGTGATGTGGTGTGACATGGTGGGACGGATATGACAGAATTAAGGCTAATGGATATAGATTTGGTTTTCAATGTTTATCCCTTTATCGCATCATATTACAACCCACAAGACACGACCCTAGTAGTAATGTTGTAAGCAATATTTGTGTATTCCAGTTTTCTATGTAAACATCACTAATACTCTTCACATGGCACTTATGCAATATTGGAACATTATACAAATATGTGGGATGAGGGACAACAAAAAGAGGGACACATGGTCACCCCAATCAAAAGGTTTTAAGTCAAGTTTCAATAATCTACTTAAAATAATATAAAAAAATAATCTTGAAAGCACATTAGAAATCATTGATCACTAATGAACAACTAAAATTATCATTAGAAAATTATGATGATTAAACTCGCCTGTTTTAACATAGCAGACTGAACATGCTTGTCTGAATTCATGAGTTTCTGCTAAAGGGTTCTTGGCCAAATCTACAGCAGCAGGGATCCCCTTCACCTCTGGCATTCCCAGTGGCATTCCCATGGGAGCATCGTGATTATTCATCTGTGAAGAAAAACACCAGTGAGTCATCAAGATCATGGTTGAGAAGATCTACATAGAACATTTAAAACAACTATGTGCTTCAGTGCCTTTTTGATAACTACTATTTGGCACTGAAAGCAGCATTTTCATTTCACTTAAAACTTATTAGGTAACAAAAGGAACTAAATTAGCACAAAATCAGGACCTAATTAATAACACAGGATGTAATACTCAAGAACCTCTCATTACATAATAATATAAATGGTAAAATTGCATCTAAAAATTTCACAGAAATTACCTGTGGAATAAATGGACGAGGGGCAAATTCTGAAATTGTGAGAAAAATATTAAATTAAAAACAAAATTGGATTCATTAATAAATTATTACACCATGATCAGAGAGAATTGGAACGCATTACACAGGAAGTTCAGCAACAATTAAGTGAGCATCACCATAGCAACTGGTAAACAAATTAACTAATGTTAAGAGGGACTATCTTAAACTAAGACAGAAATAACTAATGCTTTGAACATCCACAGACAGCTAAAAGGTTGTCAGATTAAAAAGTGAACCATTTTCAGTAGGTGGGACCATGGTATAATACAAGCAAATTACTCACCTGATTTAAAGTCTGATATGGAGAGGCTGTCCAATGAGTCCAACGACTGGGCTAAGGTATCAAAACTGGACAAAGTAGGCAAAGTGGGCAAACCAAATAATGACCCAGACTGATGATACAAGGCGGGCAGAGTGACAGTGCATGTTTGAGTAGTAGTGGGTAGAAAGGGGTTAATGTTAGATGGCATTAGGAATGGACTTGACATTGAATTACTTGATGTAATACTGGTTGGCAACGGCAGAGGCCCCTTTACTGTCAGTATACCCTGAAAAACAAAGAAAATATCTGTGTAATCCCTCAGTTGTCCAGGTAGGTTTCATTCCAAAAAGAAAATTAAATTCTGTCAACTGGACATACGTGAATACATTTTGCCACTCATCCAAGTATCTTATTCAGTTCTGACAGGGTTATATCTGTCTGAATAAAGGGGCTAATTACACTGAAACTAACACATCCTACCTTAGTTCATTACAATAAGAAGTATACGTCATTAGTACGGGCCATTTAATTATCCTAAGGTGTGAACTCACCTTAGTCATTTCTATTTTTTGCATAATTGTTTTTGCTTTGGGTGATCTAACTCCTACTGATACTTTGCAGCTCATGTCATCAACATTCCCTGGGGGTGTGACGCCAACTATAGGTATGCACTGTCTGAGGCTTTGTTAGACTTTAATCTGAGCTTTATTGCTCCAGAAAATGTGTTGATTGAATCCATATGACTTTTTTTATGACTAAAAACTTCAGACGCTTGCTAATGTGTGCATTGTGTCACCATGGTAACTAACGAACATTCTGTCATTCAGTACATAATGTCACTGCAAAGTATCAATTACCATACTCTGACTAGCCTTATTGTATTAGTTTCAGTGTAGCTCCTCCCTTCAAACAGACATTTAAGTGATTTCTGAATCCTGTCACAACTGAAGAAGGCATTTTGGATGAGTGCTGAAAATGTATTTGACCAGTTGAAAGAATTACATTTACATTTACAATTCATAAGATAATAAATTTACAAAACACAATGTATTTTTGTACTCACAACGTCTGATTCCGGGCCTGCTTGGTCTAAAAGGTCATCCAAATCATCCCCAATAATGTCCGTGTCAAAATCAGAGCTTGATTCAAGTAATGAGCCATGTTTATTAGACCTACAACCATTCACAAAGGTGGGGAGGGGGGAGGAGGAGGGCACAGACACGGGCAGGTGCACAGAGTCAAAGCCCGGGGGCTTAGAGTCCGAGGGGGTCCCACACGAGAGGCTGGTGCTGGGGGGGCGCTCTTCCAACACTCCATCTATCAGGGGCGAGTGCAGTGGGACTTGGATCGGAGCTGGGACTGGAACCAAAACACTATCTGGATTTAACTGAGGCACTTCTGTCAAAGGGTATAGACGTATAGAGAAAAGACACATTAATCTACTGTGCTGACCAATCTATAAGAATCAAAATACGCTTTATGGCAGTTGTCAGTGAAGAATATTAAAAAAAACAAAAAACTAGCAATATGCTTTGATAACATGGTGCAATATAAAGAAAAATAATAATGCTAAACTATGCCCAAATGCATAAAAGGCCAGAGAAAAAAAATATGCAAACCGATGAAGTGTTGTGGATGCAAGTCATTTAAAGTGGCAGGTGTGAGACTAAAATGTGATAGACTGGGACTTACCCATTTCTATATCTTCAACTGAAGATGAACCATTACAAAACTGTATTCAAGTACAAAACTGTCAGTTTCAAAAAACACAGGCAGTGGCATGTGACCAATTATTCAATAGCATACCTTTTCAGATGATGCATCTTGATAAGAAGATCCACATAAAACATTCAAGGCGGGCTGCTCAAACAGATATTGCATTACAGTAAAAAAACCAACATCAACTTAGCATGTTTTAGCTTTGCATGCTAAATTTAGAGTGCCATTAAACTGACACCTGTTCAACTGGTTTACAAAACAAAACTACTGAAAAACAGTAATTTAAAGGTTACATATTTGATAATGTTAACATGCTTGATGTGCTAACCTTTGTCCTTACATAAGCCTTTCGAATTTTCAATCCTAAAATTTTGGCAAGGTCCTGAGTCAACTGAATGACACTGGAATCCTGTAGGAGAAAAAAAAAAAATCTTCAGAGGGATATTAAAATATAAATAAATGCAACCAAGTCAATATTGTAACAAAAGACCATTCCACAACACCTTATCAATTTGTATTTAAACTTCCAAAACCATGATGCCCCATTAGACACATCCATGTGCAGTACTTCTCATACCGATTACATTTATGTCTGATTACGTAAGAGAAAATACCAGAGCAAAACCAGCACCCTCTGTGTACACAACAGCGCCTGCAGGCAAACTCTGATGCTTTAATTTGCATCTATGTTTGTCACATTTATAAAAAACAAGAGGTGAAGAGATTTTCTGCTCATGAATCAGTTCTGAAAAGCCCCCAGATCTATGTCTTACCTGAGGCACCACAAGAGAACATTTGGCGACTGCCTCATAGGCCTCCTGGTGTCTGCCCAGCTCCTTTAAGCACTTGGCTTTCCTGAACAGTGCTTTGTAGTTGCCCTCATTCAGTTGCAGCGCTTTTTCACAGTCGTCAAGAGCAGCATCATACAGTCCCTGTTTAAAAAAGACAACATTAAAAGGTGCACTATATAATTTTTTGGTTGTGGGTCTGTCACCTGCTTGTTTCTACAAATGTGTCACTGCTCTGCTTGGAATGTTTCACAGTATGACATTAAACAGCTCTCTCCACCTTACATTTGTTAAATTACAGGTGCCTTTGTAGCTCAATAATACGTTGAAAAACAGGCATTATGACTGTGAGAGGGGTTGCCACTCCACAGATCTGACCTGTAACTTGGTCTGGTTTGATCTCCATGATGATAGACAAGATTTATGATAGATAGATAGATAACATTTCCATGGAGAAAAGCATTTGATGGACCCTCCACCAGAAAAGTTACACAATGCACCTTTAAACAATGATACACTTGAAAAGGCACTTGGAAAAAAAAAAATACAGTTGCAAGAAACACACAGCTAAAGTGCTCCTTTGCTCACCAAGTCACATTGTACTGCATTTACTTAAGAGTGCCCAGAACTTTCCAGGTAAAATTCCTACTTTTGAAACCAAAGGTAGTCATTTAAAACAGGTATTACCACTTGTGACTGCATTAAATCTAGCGTGATGATATGCATGGCTTAAGAATAATTGGCAATGTTTTCTGGCATTCATTTAGACAGAATTAAACTTTATAGTCATTACATATGCTCTAGTACAGTGCAATGAAAGGGACTAATTTACTTACTAGCTTTCCACCATAGGTAAAGAGTCATTTTAAGTGGCTTTGAGTATTGGGAAAAGAGCCATACAAAAACAATGCATTATTATATCATCAATTGTCACACTATAGGGTTGTTAAGTAGAAAGTATCAAAAATCAGATACTAATCGATACTAAAACAAGTATCGAAACTAGATACTCATTTCACATTCACAGGACAGAAATGAACCTTTCCTGAATAACATCACAATGATCTTGAGCTGTATCAGAATGTATAAGAAAGGATAAGCGCACATAGACTAGTGTACTGTACACACATGGACCACTATGGAACATACCTGGACGACAGAGGGATTACACAGATAAGGCCACAAGTAATATAAAAGAAAGTACTATTATGTTATGTTGAAAATCACATTCTATTCTAAAGAAACTGGTGGCTGTAATAAAATATCAAGTGTATTCTTTAGTATCGAAATAGAGTTTGAAATTTCAGTATCATGACAACACTATCACACTATTTGCTCAAAAGAATAGACCAAGACAGTGTTTTTAAGAGCTATATAAACACACGAGGATCAGAGAATGTAGCCTATGCAAACCAGATTCAAAGGAGTTTTCCTTTTTATTAGGAAACTAATTAAGAGTTCGTCAGAAGCTAGTCACATCCCATGACGCAGATCCTCTGACGATGTATAAACCATTTATGAACACACAAAGAGTTCAGGACTTAACAATGCACATTTACACAATAGTCCACATTGTTTTATCTGATACAACTTTAGAGTTTAGATGCAGATTGAGAATAAAAGATTTGAAACATAAGACCTATCTTAAACATTGATGTAGCTCAATAGGTAGAATTTAATGACGATGTTCAAAACTGTGCTAAAACGTACATTTCTAGTTTTTTGTGGGTGTATGTGTGTGTGTGTGCGTGTGCGTGTGCGTGTGCGTGCGTGTATGTATGTATGTGTTACTGTTTGGGTTGTTTGGTTGTGTGGGGTCAGGCAGCTGTGGGGGCTGGTTGGGTGGGTGGAAGGGTATGTGGGGTTGTTTTTAATCACTGTAAAGCACTTTGTGTTACATTTTTGTATGAAAAGTGCTTTATAAATAAAGTTTGATTGACTGATTGATTGAAAATACTGCACAGAAATTGAATGAAATGTTAAATTAAAGGACCCATATTATGCCATTTTCTGATCTATGTCAAAACATACCCGGAGTTGTTTTGTTTCTTTCACAGTTTAAATCAAAAAGGTACCTGTTAATTTACATACTAAAACTACAACTGCATGACAAGTTAGAACAGAGCATTTTGAAGTCATGCAGACAGACTAATAAAGGAATACTCATGTGTGAATAAAGCAAACCACAACTCCAAGTATGCTTTTGAAGGTAACAACATCAAAAGTCAATTTTGCATAATATGGGATCTTTAACCACAAAAGCACTAAAGATTACTCAGCAAGTTTTAGTTCTTTTTACTTTTAATTAGGTTTTTGCAGTCTTTTCATTGTCATAATTATTATGCTAATTTAGCTTCACTCCATAACAACAATAATAAATCAGTTTTATATAGCGCTTTTCTGGACACTCAAAGATGCTTTATAGAGCATTATTCATTCACTCCACAGTCGGCAGTGGTAAGCTACTATTTGTAGCCACAGCTGCCCTGGAGCAGACTAACAGAAACGAGGCTGCCAACCACCCGACCACCACCAACACTCACGCACACACCACTTTCATACTAGGCAATGGGGTTGAAGTGTCTTGCCTAAGGACACAAGAACAGTTTTTGCGACGGGCGCCCAACTGTGGCACCTGATTTTTACTAACCAGTACTAACCAGACCCGGCCTGGCTTAGCTTCTGAGATCAGACAGGATCAGGCTTTGACAAGCCGGTATGGCCACATCATCATTACGATATTATAATTTTGTCACTATATCTCACATTTCTAGACACAGTCTACCAAAAATGAGTGAGCTTTAGTGCTTGGTGCTATGTAAAAAATAATCATAAATTCTCAACTTTACTCAAATTCTCAATTTTATATGGTTTCTTTTGCTTTTCTTGATTTTCTTTTGCTCAAGTAAACAAAGACAAGGCAGACTTCTAAAATTAACCCCAGCGTCAACAAATGAATGCTTTCCCACTACTATGGAAAATTAACCAAATTACCGGTATTCAGCCACATGATTTTACTGACAGGATTGACTGTAGACCTTTCGATTAAGAAAGCCCTAGCATTTCATTGACAATTTGAAACAAGATCTCTATTATTCATTTAATGTTACGCTGTTTTCTGATCTATGTTGTTATAATGCTGTTTCCTCATCAAAAACATATCTTGAGGTTTTTGTTTAACAGACAAACCCTGCATATTTAGGCTGAGTTCTGTCCAACTGAAAGCACTGTGACTTGTGATGTCATGTGGTAATACAGGAAGTGCTCTTAAACTCCTTCACTAGAATCATTAGGATAATTACAGACCTGGAATTGCCAATCTCTACTGAACTAGAGGTAAAATGTAGCTGTTAACTAGAAAACTACCACAGAGCATTTTGAGCTTTGGAGACGTAGACTAATAACAGACTAACTAATAATACAGGATTACTCAAACATGTGTGAATGAAACAAATACAACTCCAGGTATGTTTTTGATGAGGTAACATAATTATAACATCCATTTTGTGTAATATAGGACCTTTAACATTTGATTTGCCCAGCCTTAGTGAACTTTCCTACTCACTGTAATATTAAGGTAAGCGGCGGCTCGGTTTGCGTAGAGCTTCTCGATGAGGCCAGTGCAGACACAAATATCTTCAGAATCAGCGTAATCAGCCACACTCAGTGCTTCTGTGTACATCTCTACAGATTTGGCCCATTCTCCTTCTTTGTACACATCATTTCCTTCTCCAAAAAGGTTCCACACGAGATCCTTGATAAAAATCTGGAAGGAAAGTGATTTTTTTAAATACAAAGACAGAAACACACTATCAAGCAAAGAAATTACAATACAACACAAACAGTTAAGCTTAGTGCCTATGACAGGTTAGACTACTAATTTTACTAAAACTCAGTTAAGATCTTTACATTTTAGATTTTTGGAGAAACAGTCACACTTGTTTTCCCAGTTTGGCCATGTTTTAGGTTTAACATTTTATTTCCTGGTTGGAAATCATGAAATCACACTAGGTAATTCCATAACTCCTTTAATGGACACAGAAATTATTATCTAACAAAAACAAATATGAGAAAACTTTCTTTTGTGTAAATTGTGCCCAAGTTTTGGACAGAATTCTCCCTACCGTGATGCCATTCTTTTGGAACTCTACTTCCTGTAATTTTCAACAGATTTTTTCAACTTTTCTTCAACAACTGCTTCTTGATTGATATAAAACTATCATTTATATTTACAATAGTTATAACTCCACCAAATTAAGTCAAAATTAGAGAATCATAAAAATCAATGTCTATGACAGCTTGAAAACAAAAAGTTGAAATTTACAGGAGGTAGTTGAGTTCTAAAAATGTCATCGATACACAAAATGTTATGGAATTACCTCAGCGTATGTCATATCTGCTGCCCGTGTCCGTCCAGGAAGTGAAATTATGAACGTCAGCAAAATATTCAAATGAGGGAAAACCAGCTAAAACCTTTACAATCTTAAATCTATGTTAACAACCGTTTAGGGACTTTAGTTTAAGCCTAACCTGTCATATGCACTTTAAACTTTTTTTTTTTTTTTGGATAAAGTGTCAGGCAAATGAGTAGCAATACAAATCAGGTGAGCCACAAAATTCAAATGTGCACTACATTACCTCGTACTGGTCTGGGCTACCAGGAAACGGCAAAGTTGATCTACAAGACAGAGGATATAAATAATGATTATCAACACAGAAAAATAGACACATTAGTTGGTTTCATTTGACTTGGATAAAAGATACTTGGTATATTTAGTTTTCTCACAGTATACAGTCACTATACTCAACAGTTGCCAGAGGAAAAACAGGTTAAAATACAGCTCTGCAAATAACCTTGGCAAATGCTGCACTACACTGCTAAATATTTATAATGCAATTCCTTCTCAAGGTCACTGTATTAGTGTTAATAGAGGGTCACACAATTACAATGAGCTCTCTCTAGCCATTTTCTATTCCCCATTGATATACTATTAAAACTAATTTTGTGAGCAACTGGACTGTAAAATTTAGGGGGAAAATTCAGTTGTGATTTTCCTGATTGTGATCTGAATTGCGATTTCACCGTTTTCAAATCAAGACTAATTTCAGTTCAGCTGAATTCAAATTGTGATCAACCAAACTCCATGTTTTGTATGCTAGCTGGCAATAAATCTATGTCAACTTAAGTATAAACCACAATCCGGGCGTTCTTTATGAAATGATGAATAATAGATCTTTCATCTTCAGTAACAGAACAATGCATTATGTAGCAGCCTTTGTGATAAACTGTTAGGGAAGAATACAGGATAAAGGCCTAACACTGAATCAGCTGTGGTATCCTGGCAACTGTGCAGATCAACAACAAAAAACATGATGTAAGTCAATCACATCATTGTTGCATCACGCTTTTGGACTGGCCTCCTTCAAACAAGAAATCCAGCTTTAAACAAACAGATGTCTAAAACAGCACAGTTGTGGCAGTGTATCAGAGCCAGGACACACTTCACTATTGCATTCCCGAGTCTACAGGTGTTGTGTCATTTTGCAAGACACTACACCAGATTAGCCTCTTGCATCTGAGTACACACTGACACTATATTGTTTGTCAGTGTGTCTGCCAATGTGTATACAAGATAGGGCTGTTTCAAAACTTGTATCAAAACTAGATACTTATTAGATTTTTTTAAATCAACACAGACAAAATACAAGAAAAAAAAAAAATCACATGAATAGCAAAAACTTTGATAATTTCTGAAATAGCTGGTCTTATAGGTCTTCTGTGAGATCACATGGTAATAACACTACAATGATTTGGTGTCAAAAAGCATACTCAATAGTCCAAAAATGTATTTATTTATTTATTTATTAACCAACCATCATTACAGTATCAGTCTCAATATTCTACATTGCAATGTGCCAGCACTTTGGAAACTGTCTTGTTTATAAAATGTGCTATACAAATAAAGTTGGATTGAATCGGAAATTCGTATGCGTATTGAGTACCCGTGGGCCTATGGGTTCAGTTAGTGTGTTCAAATGCATGTTTATTCGCTTAGACTGCCCAGACAAAAATAAACAAATAGGGTCAATATGTATTTGTGTTACTTACTCAATAAACTGAAGGCCTTTCTGAATCTCCTGCCAGCGGCTCCTTCTGTCGTGACATGCTCCGGACATGTTTGCGTGCTTCAATGTTAAACTCCACTCAATACCTGTAATTATGATAATATTTTAAATTAACATCACGGATTTACATATAAAGTCACACCACATCATACTCCAAAAAGGTCTTCTTAATGTAACCATAAAAGTCTTCCCCCTAGAGTATACAGTATACTGCAGTATTACACTGGAAGCATATGAAAAACAATACCACAAAGTTTGGAGGGAATTCTAAGTACAGGTCCCCAATTTGCATTGTACTACGTGTGACTTGTGCTCTCTTTTGGACAATAGAAAAGCAAAAATAGATAATGTAAAATTAAACATCATGTATTTGTATGTCAGAAAAAATAATATAGTTGTTAGATATATATACAGTATATATTTATAAAAAAAAGTCTACAACGCGCGTATTCAGTCAGTTCTTTACAGTTCTACAGTACGTATTTTAGCACATCCCTTCCCGGAAAAGATGTGATATTTTACAGCAAATCAATAGGTCAATGTTAATATCATATAAAGACGGACAGATTGACATATTTAATATTGTCAGACACATAATACAGCCTCTACAGCGCATACGGAAAGCTTATTTTAGGCGGTAGCACTGATGTCATATGAAACAAGATGACACCACTCCAAAAGCTTGTCTTACGTCCATATTGCCACTTACGTACATGGACGTGCTTCCCATACTTAGTAAACTTGTGACTCTACATTATAATTCACAAAAATGCTGAATATTTGCCTTGTAATTTGAGAAAATTAGAATATATGGCATGTCCGATAATGGGAGCGGGAGATTTAGCACACGTGTGTTAACCGTGGACCACCGAGAGAGCTAGCCGATGGCGCTACAGCTCACTTAGTGCAATATAGCGGCGGTAAATTTACACAAATGTATGAAAATTAATGATAAATATATGTACTGATCCGGGGACAACACGCGGACACGTTCTTGTTCATGTCGTGACGCAATTGAGTTTCTAGGAAGTGGAATGAGCCCAACAAAGCGGAGGTATGTACAAGTTGAAGTAGTTCCCCAACGCAAACAATAGCGCATAGAGATGTATGGACCCCGGTACTGTACGCCCATCTCACCCCCGGGACAACAGCCTCCTGATCGTACTCACATGAATGGATCTTTCCCCCAAACAAACCTCGTCTCGGTTTAATTAAAGCAGGGGAATAGTTTGTTTCGTTTAAGCTAAAATAAGTTGCTAAATGAAGGCCACCCTTTGTGTCTTCTTCTGTGTCTATTTACCGGGAGATGGCGTATCGCTGGGTGCCGCGCTCTGCCCTCTGCCGACTGTGGGTTGACATGGCAACTCCAGCACGGCCAAAAAGTGTTGTAAAGTGTATTTTCAAGACAAAATATGTACTAGACAATAACTGAAATCTTCATACTATATTTTTTTAATAAATGTATAATGTAATAATAATGTAGGCTTTCACAAGCTATTTTACTGGTTACAAATGATGCTTAAACGTATCCAGTATTATTTTTGTTTAATTGTTTTTACATTACATTCATGTTTTATTAATTATTTTGGTAACCTTATGAAGACGCATTACCAGCAGATTTAATAAACTGGTAAAGTGACAGACTTGTAGTGTAATGCTGAAAGATTGCCACTAAGAGGCGCCAACGCACTATGTGTAATCACAATCACTTTTGCTTTTGAGACAGCTGTATTTTATGTTTCAGTTGTTATTGTGCAAAAGAAAAAAAAACAAAAAAACAGATCTACACTGCAGTTCTCTGGAGCTCCAAAATATTTATTTTAATGACACCACAATGTGACGTTTCAGGGTCTAGCCCTTCTTCAGACAATTGCTATTGTGGTCAACCTTAATTAAGCAAGTGAAAGTTGGGACTGTCCATAACAAAACAAAACAAAACAAAGGCCACAAAGCATAACACAAATGTGCCTTTTGGGCAGTCAACCACATTTTCTATGTGAACTGTTTCCTTATATTTTGTAGGAAGACTTAACAATGCCTGTTATTCTTAGAACATTTGAATAACAGTCATTTCTAGAGGTTAGTAAACTGTCTATACTTTGCTTGTCAAACACATAGGCCTACAATTGCGCATGTGCTACATAAATTGCACTTGTAACAGAACACACGCAAGTATTTGAGTCTGTCCCCGCTAGAGGGCGCTTCCGTTTACAAACACTAGATTGAGCAGGAGCCAGCAGTGATGCCTTAGGAGCTTATTGAGAGAGCATCTAAAAAAAGCTCTCCTCCCTTTGCTCCTCTCACATCGTGTTTAACTTTCTTAGAGAGAAGTTCGATTCAGGTGCACAGCTTGTTGCATGCCATGACTTCACTTAATGGGATATTGTTGTTATTATTTGGTAAGTAACTTCATTTGACTTTGTGGATACTTTTATTATCATGGCTCATGCATTTTAGTCGTGAAGCAAGCCTAAATTAGTAAAATACAGCATTAGAAGTTAGCACAAAAATACTGTATAGAATTGTTTCCTTTGTGGTTTAATTCCCATAGCAGCAGGAGAGACGAGTGCCTTGGGTGTGTTTGTCCTATCTTGAGCAAACATTTCTTGACACAAATTTAAAAATTCTCCATGTGTGCTATTCAGGTGTGGACAGCCATAAAGCAAAAGTACTTTGTCACTCATTAAACAATATTAACATATTTTTACTTTAATACACATTTAACTGAGGGGACTAGGCCTTCATTTCTTCTAAGACTCAAATAATTTAGTCTGGTTTGATAACATTTAAATTCCTTCATCAAGAACATTTTTGTTACTGTCAAAATCAGAGTGAATACCTTTAAGTTTAAGTAAAGTGGACACAATATACATGGATTTAATGCTATAGACCTACCTTAACTCAGGTACATTTTGTTCAGTAGTAGCTAGTTCCTCTGCTGCTGGTACTACTATAGTGTATGAATGTATGGTATGCTTATGTTTTTTTATCAGCTATCTACAAAGAAAATAATAGCCCTACCAACAAGAACAGACTGTCAAACATTTGTGGGCAAGGCAAAACAGAGATCATTTATCTTGACCTTAAAAAGAAAAAAAAAAGAAAACTTTGCAGGACACAGATCAGTGCATAACCAAATTTGAACTAAACCTTAGATTAAATCTGGTGTAAACTAGGACTATAGCAGGTACAAAAACAGCGTATTAATAGACCCAAACCAGTATCAGGATTTAACTAAAAAAAACTAACCCAAAACTCTAACCCAAGACTCTTCCAGAAAAAGCTTTTGTGTCACCTAAGACTGCAGGATATATTGCATTTGAAAAAGTTGCAATTTGAATGGCCACAGTTGGCAAATTGCTAAAACTGGAGGTATTTAAGTATCACTATCACTATAAAAACTTATCCAGTTTAATTGTGCATAAAACCCGATAAACCAGTAGTTCCTAGCAGACCTCTATAAACTTGTTCTAAAATGCATGCTATTCTTGTATTTATTAAGCTCTTTATATTTCAGTCTTGGATGTTTTTAAATGTGAACTTTGAAGTACTGTTGGCACAATACTAAAATTTCAAACTCTATCTTGATACTAAGGAATAGACTTGATTCTCAGTACCGATTCTGATATCACAATGATAATAAAAAAGCACTCTCTATTTAGATAATAGAGCATGATTTTCAACATGAAATAATAGTACTTTCTTTTATATTACCATGCGGTCTTATATCTGTGTATATCTCTCAGTCGTCCAGGTAGGTTTCCATAGTGCGTTGGTGTATAATAGACTTGTTCTAAAGCTATTCAGGAAAGGTTCATTTCTGTCCTGTGAATGTGACATTTTTAGTATTGATACTGGCTCAAGTTTCGATACTACTTTTAGTATTGATTAGCATCTGATTTTCAATACTTTTGACAACGCTAGTTTGAACGCAATGTCAGAAAAATCCAGGCAACCATATAATGCCATCAGTACTTGTACCTGCCCCACATCTTGAGATCCTCTCTCAGACAGTATCACGTTGTTGCTTTACAGTATGGGCAGGCTCCATGGCGACACAGAGGTCCCACAGGAGTAAACGTGGTTTACTGGAGCTGGCTGGGGCCATCAAATGCAGCACTGGGAGATCAGCCTTGTCCTACATGATGTACGGCTGCTACTGTGGGCTGGGAGGAAACGGCTGGCCTAGGGACGAAGCAGACTGGTAACACACTCATTACTACATTACTGCCATTATTACAAAACACAGTAGTTTTACACAAACACTCACATCAGCACAGTTGGTAGGGATGGAACAGACAAAATACCCATTAGACAAGACGAGTCTTGAGATTGGGTCAAGCTGAGATTTTGCCATGATTTAAAATGAATAAATTGTGTGGTTTAGTTCACAATTTTGTATTTATTTTATTTTATACTTTTGGTTTAATTGTTGCGCTGTCTTTTGGAACTGCTGCTTCTTCAAAAGGTGTCCTTAGCAAAGTTAACCCCTTTTGTTGTCCATGTGTGGAGAGATATTTTTTCTCATGTGTGCACATGTGTCTTGAAGCACTTTTATCTTGCAAGATCTTGTAGCATGAAATATTGTACAACAGTTGGTATTTTGCAAATTCAGTAGTAATATGTCAAAAAGGTATATGACAATTGTTCACATCCTAGATCATAATTTGGATTTTATCATGATTTTTGCTGTTGTGTCTTTATATTCAATTAAAAGAGGTAACTAAGGCCACCTTCTTCGTTTAAGAGTTCATACTTCATTGTAATTAGTTAGAACCACCGGTCACTCAACTATGATGTGACATGAAGAGAACTACATTTGGACGCCTTAGCATTGGTACTGTACTTTTTTCATCTTAATTACATAGGCTATATGGATAACACTAATCCAACCCTGATTTCTATAAAATATCCTGGTTGCAGTTGAGGAGTAAAGTGAAATCAGGCTAAAACAATAGCTGCTACCTTCAAACCTTCATGCATCTTTCAGTTTGGCCACTCAAATGATCAGAACCAGTCTGGAGAAGGTATATGGGCTAAAACACAGAAGAGCACGTTCTCGATTACCACCTAAAAATGTCACTAAGTGGAACTAAGTGCTTTTGAAGAGGAAAAGAACACCTGCATACACCACAGTAACAACCCACTTATAACTGTACAGAGTTTGACCACCTCATCCTCTCTAGCCACAAATAACATGCCAGAATCATTAAACTGTATTTTAGGGGGAGTCACACCCTGTAAATGTAATATAAACACTGAAGTGGCATTTTAAGACCCTCCTTTATAGTCTAGTAAAGCATGTACTTTCACGATTTTATAAATGAGCTTTGAATTCTGACTATTTTATCTAAACTGAGAACAAAATGTTACATTTTAAGTAATTCAAATTTAGAAATGTATTTACATAGCATATTTCACATTCAGGGGATAAGCAGGATGTTAGCAGTAGTTGACAGTTGACATTTTAGTGGTAGTAGTAGTATTAGTAGTAGTAGTAGTAGTAGTAGTAGTAGTAGTAGTAGTAGTTCAATTCCTAATAGTAGTCAAACCCACTTTACTTAAAGCTTCAAATATTTTTGCATGAATACTTGCTTGAATAGCTCTGCTCTTTACCATGTGGATGGCTGAATGGTCTATCATAATATTTTGGTGGGAATCACACCTCACCACTGTAGCGGATGTAAACACGCAGTTGGCACTTCTAGGACCCACCTATCCATTATGAAGTAAACCTTGTAATTTCACGTACTCATAGTCCTTAGATCCACACAGTTTTCCCCTCCCTTTAAGTCTTGTTTGCACACTTTCTACTGGGTCATAAAAAGTACCACAGAAGTCTAAAATCAACCTTCACTGGGATATTTTAAAACATCCTACGATCCTCTCCTAATTACCGTCTCTTTCTTTTCCTCTATTGCCCGCAAAACAGACACCAAAGTCTTCCAAAACCAAGTGCTAACCATGTGGTACGAAAACTGCCGCACGGAGACTCCAGCTCCTTTAAAATAGCTGTGGTGTGATTTTGAGCAAGCCAATGTGACTATCCTCCTCCTTGACCCCGCCTGGAAAAAGGGTCAAGTGGCCACTGTGAAATAATAGGATGCTGGTGTGTTCCCTATGTTTGAATTCAGGTGTTGCCATAAACACGATTGCTGTTATGGAGAGGCTGAAGCATACGGCTGCAGTACCAAAACAAGGGGCTATCATTGGAGCTGTGAGGACAGGAAAGCTGAATGTGGTAAATTACTGCCATTTACTTTATCCTTACTCGGTTTTTGTTGTTTTTTCTGTAACTTTAACTTGTTTATACTTAAGTCTTGAAACATATCCAAATTCTAGTAGAGACAGAGCCAATATTTGGACTTTTTATTACATCAGCTGTCAGCCTTAAATCTCCAGCACAGGCTGATATTTTGTTTGGGTCGATCTGCTGCTTAAAAAATACACTGCAAAAACTCAAATCTAGCTAAATTAAGATTACTTGAATTAAGAAAGTTTTATCATGATCTGAGTAAATTTCACTTGACAAGTAAAATGGTCTACTAATGGAATAAGATGTTTTTACTTAAAATATGAAAATACATCTTGCACACTTAAGATAAGAAAAACACCACTCAAATCCATTACTTCATAGGCAGATAATTTTACTTGTCAAGTTTAATTTACTGAAATAAAGTAAAATTTTCTTAATTTAAGTAATTTTTTACTTAACTAGATTTTGCTTTTTGCAGTGTACACACGGGTGCAAAGACGTAACTGCTAAAAACAAGACTACACAGCTCTCTTAAAGGTTTATGGTAAAAAAGGGGTTGTTGGTGAGTTCGTAGTCAATGTAAATTGCTTAATTTGGGAAAAATAATCAAAGTCGACCCTACATATTGGCCCAAAATATTGGCAGAGCTTATTGC
This sequence comes from Taenioides sp. WSHXM2023, assembly GCA_029959045.1. NCBI lineage: Eukaryota > Metazoa > Chordata > Actinopteri > Gobiiformes > Gobiidae > Taenioides > Taenioides sp. WSHXM2023. The sequence goes on along the minus strand of CM057101.1, from coordinate 12,783,963 downwards.
CCATCGGTTTCTCTGTATTCTAAACAATTGGTATTTGCATCAGCCATGAAAAAAACATCAGTCGATCTCAAATTTCTACCAATTAAAGGTTATTAAAGTAACTATGTAACTGTCCTATTGGGAAATCCATCACCTGCTTGTCTCCATGAAGATGTTTTTTGCGTTGCCTGGAAGGTTCCACATTATGGCATTAGATATTAAATGGAAAGAGTTACAGATCCATCTTTCATTTATTAAATCACAGGTGTTTTTAATGTTTAATGTTTAATCCTCCCCACAGATCTGGAAATGTTTTTAGTGTTGGAAAGTAACATATTTATCAAGCTTTCTAAGTACACCAACATATTTCTGCAGAACCCCAGAAGGATGAATGAATGTAATGTACACATTAAGTATGTACACTGTAAACAGCTGCCCACCGGAGGTGCTTGGGAAAGCTAATACGAGTCCACTGACCTCTGTGCATTCATCCAGTCACACATCAAGGGTGTCACTGACGATTACAACGATATATCTATGCCATATGAATAATTTTCAATTGCAAACTTTGCGTTATTAGAAAACGTTTTCAGATTCTTGACTAGGGATGCCACAATATCAAATGTTAGTGTTACAATTACTGGGAGAAGAAACAATTCTGTACGATTGGTGATACCATGACTAAATCAACATTTTATTCAATATATTGTTGCTTCTGAAATGGTTGCAACTCTTATTTTTTGTCCTTATCGTTATATTACGACCTCACAGTTACTGATTAAAATTTAACCAAATAATTCTGAAACCTCCTAACCTTGATATCGAGCACTGAATCACAATAAAATGCAGTTGCTTGTGTTAATTTTTCCCTTGTCTTTTTTACAGAGGACCCAAAGGACAAATGTGAAAAGATTCTGTGCAAATGTGACAGAGAGGTTGCAAAATGTTTAGGAAAAGCTCCGTTCATCAAGAAATATGCCATGTGGCCGGACTTTATGTGTGGACAAAAACAGCCTATGTGTAGTATTTACTGATGCAATAAACCCAGCCACCTAAATACCATCTGTGCCTTTGAACAATGTACAGCAATAAATTCATGTCTATCTCAATGATATGTTGTATTATCATTATATAGGACTTATTCCTTATTTTTCGAATGACATGATATTTTTTCAAATTGCTAATATTTGCTTATAAAATGTATTGTATTGTTTGCTTTCTTATATTATCAATAAAACAAAACTAAATTTGACTGAAGTATAATGTATGGCTGCCAAAATCCAAAGCCTGCAATACTGCATATGACCACAAGGGGTCACACTCTGGTATCAGACTCAAACAATGGAGAGAGATGGAGAAGCATAATAAAAGAAAGTAGTATTATGTAGCTATTAATGTGGTTTTAAGCAATAGGAAGCAAACCTATAATAGTCTACACTCTACAATGAAGAAACACCCCGTATAAGATTGTATTACATGGCAAAGAAGGGACATAATAGCCAAATCTGCTGGTGAACAAAAAAAATAGCAACATTAAGTCAAGTCACACGTCAGATCTGTGGAGAGGTGAGCACACTCAAAAAGAATGCTAGTTTTTAGGTCAATAAAAACACATATTATTGAGCAAATGCAAGACAGATACGTTTAATCCCGTACAGGACATTTCAGACAAAACAGCATCTCCAAGGAGAGAATCTGGTTTACAGATTGTCATACAGTGTTACACAGTGCACCTTTAAACGCCTCTATTTTTCATTAATCTGTCTTATAATTAACCTTTATATTCCCCACATTGGTACATCATGATTTGTTGGTTAACTGATACAACAAAAGCAAATCTGTACTTGTACACAAGGTTTTCTTTCCACTTGATTTAAGATATCGCTTACTGCAGTGATGGCTTCATATGAGTCACCAGTCAACAACAAACCCAAGGCCATGGTCTCTGTAGAGATTGTTGATAACTCTGAAAAGGATAAACTAGGATCTGAAATTTGGAGAGCTGACTTACTCTGTTTGCGATTATGATATTCTGACTGATGGCAAGAAAAAATTCTGAAACATGACTAAAAATATACTAATTTATAGGTGTAAACACTGCAACCAAAAGTCTACTTAGTTTAAAATATAAAGTACGCAAGAAAAATAATACTGAAAGTACAAATTACTTTTTACACAATCAGCCGTCTATACAAAACTTTTTCAAATCAAACAGTTCAAAGCTGTTTTGAAGTAAGCTCTCACATTGTGATTGATAGAACTAAGAAGTAAGTAATAGTAGTACAAAAACATCAACTCATTTACAGTAACATGAGTATTTAATTAGTCACTTCCCCCCTGGATATTATGTACCTTTTGGGACATTGTGAAAACATTGATAAATTGTCTTACTGTTACTGTGACTGTGACTGTAATAAGAGACCTGGTCCAAAGTTCGTCAGAGGAAGTAAGAATCTGGGTCATGGCCCAAAGACACTTGTTTGATTGTGTCCAGATCTGAGGAGAGGTCATGGACTCCGCTCTGGACTAAATGGACACTTGTACTGGGGTAATGGTGTTTCATTACCTGTGAAAATATGTGTGGGAAAATAACAAAAAGATAATCACTCATGAGATGTTTTAAAGGGAGAAAGCAAGTGTTCAAAATCAAGGTATAGTATATATACTATACCTTCATTTGTTAATATTATAATTAGGGACCAAATATCAATGGCTAACGAATAGTAAAAGTCAAAACAAGTGTTAATTGCTTCTCTTTTAGAATGTATTAAATATTGAATTAGTAATATATTTTTGTCTATGGATGTTTTTTAAGTCAGTATTTTCTTCCCTTAATACTCCTAATTAGGGTTCATTAGCCTTAGCAGGTCTTTTATTAAATGCTAAACAACATGAATCTATATAGCCCCTAACTAGCATACCAGTGACCATGATCAATATGTCGTCCCTAAACTTAAGGGTTATGCCATATACATTTTTAGGAAAGAAGTATCTTAATTCTTCTAGCACCAGCTCTGTCATTTTTTCTGTATTCTTAACGGTTTTGCACCACATACAATATTTTGGTTGAAAATATCATTAACCTAAACTCGTGCTTCAGATTGGTTACAGTGTCCATATAATTATCGTAATAAGCTCTTTTTGAATTCAGAACTGCTCTGCCCACGTGAAAATCAATGTTTACGCAGCCTGCAGCTCACACTGACACACTGCCAATAAACACTGTTAACCATCTATTGTACCCCTCATTGTGGAGCTTCAACTGATAAATAAAAGTATGTTTGTATGAGTTTTCAAAGGCAAATTCAAGAGTCCAATTTGCTTAAATGTCAAATCAGGTGAGGTCTGTTCACAGCATCTGCCTCATTAGCCCTGAAGTAGGAGGCAAAAAAATGCTGTTTAAGCATAAAATGTGAACTGCAGCGTGAGTGGAAAGTGAGCAGAAGCTGTGAAAGTCAAACTATGTTGAGGGAACCTGTTAGTTGCTTTTGTTGAAAAATAGTAAATTGTGACTAATGGCCACATATGTGAGACTTGGACATAAAGAAAAATTACAGTTACTTGACATAACTATAGTTCTATGAGTGTGTTTGAGCCCACCTACGGGCTTCGATATTGGTTGTCTCACATTTCTCACTAATAAAGAAAGATCAATATAATAAGCCTAACATTGGCCAAGGTTTAGAATTGATTGTGTAAGCTCTAAGCGTTCATTCATCATCATACATGTATAAAGGTAACACAGTGATATTGATGACATAGCATCAAATCTGCTGACAGTGCAGAGGAGGGAGGCTGCAGCTGCTCCAGTCTTTCGCTGTAGCCTACCTGCATTAATCTATTACAAATTTACAATATAATTTACACACGGTTTATAATATTTTCCTATCATCTGAATGTAAAGTACGCACCATTCCTACTTTCTATAAGACTAAATAGAGCTCTGTTTTCTTTATTCTCAAAAGGCACGGACGGGGTTCGAACCCGCGATCTTCGGTTTACGAGACCGACGCCTTACCACTTGGCCACCGCGCCTGCGCTCTACGTCAACTGATTAGCCGTTTTAGCAGCCGTATGATCGCAGAAACATTGATTAATAATTCGCTATACAAATCGTTTGACACCGTGAATATCTATATGCTAAATGTTAATGTAATTTTCGATTAATTTAGCTCGCGTCACAACAAAACAGAATGAATCGAGCTAGCATGCGATCGCCAACAATAGATCCATGTCGCCAACACATCATTTCAGCCACAAGAGGATGCTAAAATGCTAACTAAACTACTTTTTACATAGCTAACACTGCGTGCAAGCAACCATTGACATCGTAAGTTATAACCTTAGTATACATGATGGTACGTTTCTTCTTATTGCAATGTAGCTAATCTTTAAAAAGCAGTAGACCTAGCTAGCTAAGTTACCTCCATATTTACAGTTACCTCCATATTTAAGTTAAATAACGCCAATTGTTGAATCGTTCGCCAACTCAAACCTTTTTCAAGAGACCATATATTTTAATACATGCATAATTCGAGACTTTTGCGTAACCTTCGTCTTTGAGCTGCTGTTTGTGAGTTTTTAATCTCACCCTAACTTCCACCTCTATCAGACAGACACACTACTTAGTCTTTGTAATAATATTCGAGATTTCATTCTAGACATTCACCGTTTCACTGCAGAAAACATCAAAGGTAAAAACTTGCCTTAAGAGCTGTTTATTCTTTATCTTTCTGAGAGATCAGTTATCCTGGAGGCGGTTTGAAAAATGAATAAGACTCATTTCCATTGGGAGCAAGTTAGCACAAAAAATCACAGATGTGGAGAATTCACCTTGACCTGCTTTATAACTCTGAGCAAACAGCTGACAGGTGGATCATATGGGAGCATTTTTACTTTGTAAATTCATTTCACTTAACACCAGCTCTGCTCTACCTAAAATAGTTGTTTTGATTTCTGACTACTCCTCACACCATCACTCAGAAGCACATTTCCCTACCTCCTCTGGATACAATGCTATTTAGTGTCTTACTTTAGTCATTTCCTCTGGCATGTAGTTATTTTTTTAAACATTCTGAACTCTGAATCACATAGGTTAGTTGATGGACAGAGTGCGAGTATCATGGAATCAGAGAACAGAAATGTAGAGACTAGTAATACAAAATGGCCAAGACTTTATCAACTGCAGACCTATTAGAAGCAGCAGCAGTAATAATAGCAAATATTGTATTTTAACAGTATTTTGATACTATATTGTTAAATGTTATGTAAAACATTTATATATTTGCTTCCATTTGTGCATATTAGTGAAATTTGCAGATTATGAAATGGAAGTTGAGTTTTAATATTTCATCTCTGCACTGTCTCCTTTCCCACCTACATTATAGCTGAGATATATTTGTATTATTATATTTCTATATGTTATTTGCACTTTTATTTGCACATTTGTATAATTACGCCTTATTTGGCACCAGTATCTTGCTATTTTAGCTTATTTTGAATGTATTATTATAATTTATATTTTTGCTCTTTGTTATTATAATATATTGTGATGTGTGAGCTACTGTGTCCAAATAATTTCCCTTGTGGATCAATACAGTTTTTCTAAGTCTAAGTTTCGGCAATAATAATAAGATGCTTGATTATTTTAAAGAGTGTGTATACATTAAGTGTATTTTCTGTGGTTGCATATAGTGTAGCCATGATGATTATATTGTTTGTTGGTAGAGTGATCCCAGCAGATGCCTGTACCAGCCGGTGGTGCTGTGTGAACAGAGCAGTGTTCTTTGTGAGTGTTGTGTGCGGGATGTGACCCGAGCGGCACCAGGACATGTGAGTGTGAAATCTGTTTGAAAGGTGGGCAGCTGATAAAGCTCCTCCACAAAAGCAATATTATGTCTCACACTTGGTTTGTCTGTCCATCTTGTCCTCTACTTTCATTCATCTGTTCATAATGATATTTGAATGTACCTAGCTAAGATTAAAATATTTTTTTTTACATTTTTATATTTAACATTTTATATTTAACAATGAAAACTACAACTTATCTTACGTACTTACCTTTTTTTTAATCAAGTATAATATTTACATCCTGCAGGTCTTTTGGGTTTGTAACCATAGCTACCCTGTGACAGCGCATATGATCATCTGGTTCCTGTTTCGTCCAATAGGGTTGTACCTCTTGGGCTTTGTGACAAAGTAAAGAGTTTTGGGCAATCGCTGAAAGCCTCCAAAAAGCTCAGTGGAGACCAGACAATCCTGCTAGACCAAGGACGGTGCCCATTCATGACAGACCAAGGGAAGCTGATCTGGCGACACTTACAGCAGGAGACTGAGGTGAGGGCAGCCGTCACTTTGGAATCTAACTCCCCTTATTGTTGTCCTGGTTCAGTTTGCCAGACAGATGTGTGATTGTAAACAAAGTGTCTATGGTGACTATTTAGAGTGTTGAGAGACCAACAAAGTGTGTCACTTCAGATGTAATGCATCAGAATGAGACAATACATTATTACTACTCTGAACATGTTTGGAGGCTGCTCAGGTCAAGTCTGGTTTAATTTCATGGGATCAAAGATCCAGACTTCTGTTGTCATGTTAAAATATGGCATAATAGAAAGTTACTACAGGATGTCCCTATTTGTTTTGACTTTATAATTGATGGCTCATTTGAAGTTTTTGGTCCAAGGTAAAAAAAAAAAAAAAAAAGATAATAGCAAAGCTGTAATGGTTAGGTAATATGCTTTTAGGTTAAATATGTTTCATGGAGTTGGTTTGATGCTTTGTGAAAGCCAAGGCCTGACTGAGAATGTTTGCAGACCTCTGGTACGATTGAGGGATTAATAAAAGTGGTCAGTTTGTGGTTGGAAGAGGACGAGAGCCCATGCAGCCTGTCAAAGCTGCACCCTACTGGGCGGCCCGTGAGCTGTCGATCTGCTGGTTTGATGTGGGATGGAATATAAGAGCCCCCCACAATAAACTGAGGCTGGAACAGAGACACAGGCTCGGAGGAAGAACCATCGACAGATGGACTCTGGAGTGATTAAAGATGGCGGCATTCTTTACTGCAGACTACGAAGGACTACATTCGATCCACAGGAAAGACCTGGGAGTAGTCTACCTTTCAGCACAACCAAAGCGACAAACAGAGTAAGGTAAATGATCAGTTATGACGAGACTGGTGATAAAAAAACGCTGTTTCCAGTAACTTTCTATTGTACTCGGTGTGACGCTCCTTTATGTCTGTTATCGTTTTGTCTCAGTGCTAATACTGCTCTGGTTATGTCCTTTCATCAAATCTAAACCACATCATTTGCTTTGACCACTGGATACGCATCCCAAGACCAAACCTCAAAACCAGTCCAGGAGGAATTACACAATAAATGAACCCTAATACAACTAATACCAGACAATATACTTCATCGTTCCGTACGAGGGTTGGGTATGTTTTACTATAATATACCAGAACTATTGTTGTATCTTTAGAAACTACTCATATTTTAGTTCAGTTGTCGTTCTTTTGGAAATAATTAGCCATGAAATCTTAAGAAAATCAACTTTTATGTGCAAATTGTTAAATCCACTGTGCATAATCCACTGAGGCTTTTTAGTCATGATATATTCTTATGGACAAAGGGCATCAGCAGGAGTCCAGAATACATTTTCTAGTCTTTTATGACATACGTAAAATACTTACATTGGCAACATATTTTCAGAAACAATTTACTGTCTGTAAATCTATTCACTCCCTGCAAAATGTGTACTTTAAATTGTAAGCAGTAATCAAAAGTGTGCATTACTATTTGTTCCAAAAGCACGTTTATATTGAGCTGTGAATCAGTGCTTTTATTCAAACAGCCTAATGGGCCATTGTTCATCAGAGTCTCCTTAGCTGAGATAAGCCTGCTTCAACAGAGGCCTACAAGACACGCTAAATCCACACTGACAGGTGGAACAAAGGACAGCTGAATGCACCCACTCCACAGCCATAGAGATGTGCTCTGGAAACACTTCACTGAAATTAATACACGTGTTAAATTGAAAAACAAATAAATACATAAAAATACATAAATAATATGTTTATTGTTATTTTGTATTTTGCTTAGGGGTTTGCAGCAAATTGTGTGAGGGATAATGTAATGATAGGTCTGAGTATTTAAGTATTTATGACAATCTACTCTATATCTCTACCAAAATTCAGTGTGCTAGAAGCTTGCAAGCTCCAACCATCTTTTTCTGCTTATACGGGGCCAGGTCACGGGGGCAGCAGTCTGAGCAAGGACTCCCAGACTACTTTTACCGCAGACACTTCCTCCAGCTCCTCTGAGTATTGGACCATGCAGGGAATATGTATTTTGAAAATTGCCTTCTAGACCGCCAATTGCATGCTGAGGTTTCTAAAGACATGTTGTCATTCACAGTTAAAGCTGCATTGCTAGGTCCTTGTTTTGTTTTTAGTAAAGCCACAGTCTGGTGGTTTAAAGACTGTTTTTACTCTTAAATACAGGACTCGGACCGGAAAAAAATCATCACCAAATATGTGGTGATATGTTGTGCTTCAGAAATGTACATTTCCTAGCGATTTACTGAGCATGTCATTTCATGTTCAAACTGTTGAGGTGCTAAGTGTTTTTCACAACCAATGTTTAACTGCAGGCCTGGGTAGGCTTATATATTTACCCTGTTTTATACATCTCTGTCCTCGTAACATAAGTATCATAACTGCAATTTGACCATTCTTGTCTCATTCTACTCTCCAGACCGTGCTACATCTGTAAGTGTCATTGGCTTCGTCCTTGACCAATCAGAAGGATCGTTTTTTGTTTTTTGTTTTTTGTTTTTTGTTTTTTTTAACAGCCAATAAACACAAACTGCATTTTCTTGACTTTTTTTTCTATTTCCAAGAAATCCTAGAAAAATAACTATTGCAATTATGCTAGGAGGCTAACATTGAAAACTTAAACCTTTGCCAGTCTTGGGATCACCAAATATGGCCAGCTATGAACAGGCAATAAGATTTGTTTGTGTGTTCTAATTAGTCCCATTGTTGAATTTGTTTTTAATTTTTTTGTTATTTATACTTGGATTATGTTATAACCATGCTATAACCATCGTATGTTTCTATTACAGGATATGAAGACTAGTCAACCTTTCCAGCTTACTCGAGTCAAAATGAGCCTCTCGACAGGACAGAGAGCTCCATTAGCCCCACAGTGGCCTGACATGCTGAGGAGGGGGGCAGTGGGGTTCTCCATAATTGGGTGCACTGCTGGAGGAGGCATGGGGACACAGCAAGCCAAGGTAAGACATGCTGATTTGCATGTAAATCATTTCACATAAAAACTAATGCCCAGTGAATGTAAAAAATTAAAATGATCCTACAACTAGTTAGGTATGATGATGCATTCTAGTTCAGTAAACAATAGTGCAAATCCATCATTGAAACAACCCATAAAATCTGGAGAAGGAACATGCAGTAATAATAATGCATTGGATTTATATAGCATCCAAATCTTTACATTGCTTTATAGAGGGATTATCAGACTGCATCACTTCGAGCTCTACTGCGCATGTTTCCTGCAGAAAGAGCCGCTGTCCTGTCTTCTATCATCTCAGTGTCTCATAGGATTTCAGGCTCTCCAGGGTTTTATTTATGAGCACTGGGAGAGCATTTGTTTATTTTATTTTATTTTATTTTATTTTATTTTATTTTATTTTATTTTATTTTATTTTATTTTATTTTATTTGCAGCACTTTGAAAACGTTACAGTTTATAAAATGTGCTTTATAAATAAAGTGGATCGGATTGGACAATGACACTATGCAGCAGAGCCATTACTGCTCCACTGTGTGTAATAACAAAAAAAATAATAAAAATCCCACGAAACAGTGTTAAACATTTAACCATTTAGTGAAAACACAGCTTATTTTCGTTGCTTTGGCCTTGGCTTTGGTAGATCATTTGTAGCTTATTACTAGTTTACGAACGGAAGAGTAAAGAATTTAACTGAAAATCAAAGCATGGTTCACTTACAAACATTTAAAGGTTAATTGAAAAATAAGCCGCTCCTGAATTTTCTATTTTTTTTGTAACTCAAATCCATTTTGTCTGGTAGCTGGAAGCGTATTGGGTCTCACTCTCCATGTTATTTCTCTGCTTTGAATATCATATGGTTTATTCACACATTTCCAGATTTCTCATTATGTGCAGGTAATTAAGATGACATGATGTGAACATGTGGAGTATATAGCCCTGGTATATCTGGCACTCTTAATGTAGTCACCTCATTACAAAATTGAATTGGAGACTCCAGATAGTCTGTCCCTTTATGTTATGCATGGCTTTGCTGTTTTTTTTCCTCATGATGATCAATCACAATTTTCGATACTTTTTTCTTATTAAAAGTTCTATATTACGCAAAAATGACTCTTGTGAGGTTTAAGCCATGTTAGATTGTTGTTACCTTCTCAAAAACATACCCGGAGTTATGTTTTGTTTAATTCAAACATGTTTGAGTAATACTTTATTATTAGACTAATAAAAATTCTCTGTTCCACCTTGTGATGTCATGAAGTAGTAGTTTTCAAGTTAACAGCTCCTTTTACCCTTAGTTTAATGATGATTAGTAGAGAGAGTTCCAGGGCTGAAATCATCCAAATGATTCTGGTGAAGGTGTTTGGAGTTTAAAAACACAGTGGAGCCCTTACCACATAACATCACAAGGTAGAACAGAGTGTTTTCTGTTTGAGAGAAGAACTCAGCCTAAATATGCAGTGTTTAGGCTGTTATTATTGTGTGTTAAACACGTGTGAATGAAACAAAACACAACTGCAGGTATGTTTTTGATGAGGAAACAACATTATAGCACAGATCAGAAAATAGCATAATATAGACCCTTTTAATAGCATAGCAATAAATATGAGTCTCAATCCTTATTTTATGAACACTGACAAGACAGACTTTTAATCAGTACCATTTAACACAAAAAGTGATCCAATTTATTTCCCAAAGGTCTTTAACTGTGCTCCAAACCACATGCTGAAAAGGCAACAAGCTGTTCATTGCAGATTTGAAATGATTGGACCAAATTTGATTAATTGCACAGGCATACTTTCCAGAAATACTCACACGGTTGACAGACTTTAGTTTGAATTAATGGGTTACCATGATTTTAGGGTAAGTTGTACAAATATAATGTAAAGATCTAAGCATTTTACTAAGTCATTCCATATTGTAACACATGATTCTAGCTACTCTAACGTTCTTCTTAATCATTAATTTATTTCAAATAATTTCACTATTAATACAGTATTGTTACTCCTCAAGGTCAAGCATGATATTAAAAATTGTAGGGAGTGATGGTGGAGTGCTTACTGGACTTGCAGGTTTGAATTCTCTTAAGATTTGCAGTCAATTTTTAAGGCGGCTTGTTATTAATATAATATCTGACTGTAAATATACTTTTTTTTCTTCAGTCACATGGTTGTCACATGTGATTGTTTACCAGTTCCTTTATTGGCATTATCTTAAAGAGCCCATATTACGCTATTTTCTGTTTTCTGTTCACGTATTCAATCATTTACAGCTCAAATCTTATTGTATTACAACACAAATAACTTGTTTTTGGAAAGAAATTGAACACACAATAAATAATGAGCAAAATATATTAATCCAGCTACTATTTATTGAACAATAAGCTGATATAGTAATTATTGTGACAAGCCTCGATGAAGACGATGAGTTTAATGCCATTCTGTAACACATTCCTAGCAAAGCAATGCATTTTTATGGAGGAAAGCAGGTGGTGGGCCCTCAGCCAGAAATGTTATACAGTGCAGCTTTAATGAAAAAAGACAATTTCTCTGCAGTGAATTGAAGCAGTCTAAAGTGGGTGTATCCGGTGAGTCTGAAGAGCAGCTCCACTTGGTTCATAATTTAATAAAGAAATCAATAGAAATCGATGTACTCGCAGTGATGGACTGTCAAAGGGGTGGAAGACTGGAAGTAATTCAAAATGCATTGGTATTGATGTTTGGCCCCACCTGACATTATTTATAAGACAATATCACTATCAGTAGATAGAGTTAACTTATGTGTAATTTTAATCTTAAATTAAAGGCCCTATATTACTCAATGTATTTGTGTAATATATACATACTGTATTTGTGTAATGTATTTTGTACCTGCCCAAGGACTGCAGATGGAAAGTAGCTTGTAGCTAAATTTGGAACAGAGGATTTTTTCTCTCTAAGATTAATGTTTTCTGCACTGTCCTTGTTTAAAAAAAAAACAAAAACTATAATACACAAAATTAACTCTTGTGAGGTTTTACTCAAGTTAGAATGTTGGTACCTCATCAAAAACATACTCGGAGTTGTGTGGGGTAATTTTTTAAGAGCACTGAGCTACTGCAGTTCAGCACAGTAGGATTATGTGGAGCCAGGATGTCCGAGAGAGCGCCCGTTTGTAGGAATAGTCGTGCATGGGTTATAGATGGGCAAAACTGGACATAACCAGCCACACAGAAGGAGAACATGCAATCTCAAGGTCAGAGATGTACCCAGAGCATAGACTGTGACTCATAGTAGGGCTTCACAATACATAGTAATATGGCACAACTAACTAACTTATAACATGCCTTAAATTATAACATGCCTTAAAGCTCACAAGCTCACTAATTGTGTGTAATATAGGACTTTTAAACATAACATGCAAATCTAACCACATTAACTTATCAAAAAATAACTATTATAAATAACTTGAGGTTTGGTTCCAAGAATATTGTGGCTGTTTATGCTTTAAATATGTAACATTCTCAGACATTTTGAATCAAAGGAAAAACGGGACTGCAAAATATTGATGCAGCTCAAATTGTATTCCTTATTCTGTAGCCTACTTGATTTTAGACAGAAAGGGGATTGTAGTCTGCACTAGTCTTTCCTTTATAGTCTGATTGGTGTTATTTTGCGTGTGTATACCATGCGTTTTGAAGTGATGAGAGATTTGGAGAGAGAGAGCGCACAGGACTCGCTTAACACTAACCTGTAGTGTCTGTAGTGAACGGTGGTGGCGCTGTTTACCCGCCGCTCCGCTCGCCTTGGATTCACACAGACAGTGAGAGACAGCAGACACAGCCATGGAGAGGTGGAGAGCGGTCTGATTTCTTTGTTATTTTTAAAGTGTCGCCGCTCTATGGAACTATGTCGCTATTCGCCTTGACTTGTGCGTCTTCAAGGCATCGAGGATACTCCCACGGGTGAAGTATTTTGCACTTTTCTTGTGTCAACCTGCCGCTCAGAGATTGGGATTGCGGTAGTCGGGAGATACTGTAGCGTATGTGCCATCGCTTTTGCTGTTTGTAAATGTGTTTCGCTTCAGCTGCTACGGGATTCCCTCTGTAATTTTGGACTGCGTGGGTAATGTTCGCTGTTTTGCGTTGCGCACGGAGTGTAGCGGTTGTAAGGACGGATAGCGGTGATCTTGGTGGGCGGAATACACTGTGACAAAGTTGTGCACTTGTCGGGGGGCTGCTGGAGAGGCCCTGGCAGTGTCTGTCAGTGTGTGCGCGCAAGGAGTTTGTTTCTATATCCCCTCCCCCACTCACCGCCGCTGTTCTGTTCTGTTCTGTTCGGCTTGTCCTGCTAAAGGCCGAAACATGAATGTGATGAAAGAGAGGGCCAGGCTCACTTCAAAAAGCAGCAAAACGAACAAACTATGACCTCCCGTGATTTATTCAAAGGGCGGTTTGTTACAATCTCGACCCTCGCCTGCACCGCTAGCTGTCAGGACGCACACCTGTGACTATTTATTTTGGCATAAAGGCTAAACGAACATCCCTCTGGTGCCGACCTGCTCCTGTTCTGGTCTACTCAAATACTACTGAGATCTTCAGACCGCATGATATGGTGTTAGGATAGGTATTTTTTATATTAGCCATGTGCGTAAAAAGGAAACGTGTAGCCTAACCAGGGAATTAGCTCGTCACAATCAATTTAGTTCATATTTTAGCTGGTAAAAATCAGACAAATCAAGATTAAATATGTGAATATTACAATTATTACTACCCATGCAATTAGGCTATTTCATCATCACTAAAATATATAGCCTGTATGTATAATTGCCTGATTATGTAGGATTTTTTTGTGTTATGGGGGCGTACATTCTATCTGGCTATAGCCCCAGGTCATTCACTACATTGGGAGATGTCATGAGCTCAGAGTACACCACTGTCCAGCGTATAGAGAATATGAGATGTATGGCTGTAATTATATGCCTTATCTCTTCCAAATTGTCATGTACAGCATCATGTAATTAGTTTCTGGGAATAGATTACAGATCTTGATAAGCATGCACCAACATCATAACGTGATATGTAGAGATTGTTGTCTTACAAAGAATCATATTCGTATTAGTGTATTGTAATAGGCTCCTGGGGCACAAATGTACACAGATGGATAACTTTTTGTTTTTGGCACTACTTAATTTTAGATGCTGTGATTGTAATTATCATGTACAACCTACATATTAACTATATATTTGGTATTGCCTGATGCTCAGTGAATGTGCTTAAATTAAAACATTAATAGTTTGCCAATTGCATTATCATTCTGCCTTCATATTGTTTATTAACCGCATTGGATAGGATGTGTGTGGGCGTGTGGTGTACCCTTAAGCTCACCAGATTGACAGTTGCTGCAATAATGCTATTTACGATAGAGAGAGGATAATACATTTAAAATTGAAAAATATGGAAATTAACCCAGCTATGATTTGCTCAGGTCAGAAATATACATTAAGCAACAAAATTACGTTGTGGAAATCATGCCCCATAGGCCTCCAGTTGTAATGAGACAGGCAGCTGCATAATGTTGGTTATTACATTGAGATTAGACCCTGATATAATGGCAGATAGTAACCCACATGTCTCAGTGTTGGCAGAGAGAAAGAAATCCCAAGATGCGCGCATTTGTCCTTGAACAAGACATCCAACCCTGAAAATGGAGGATCCAGCGTATATACTGTAAAAGGAGGAGACTAAAAGCAAGAGCATATAGGTATCATTATTTAAAAAAAAACATGGCAGAATTTGTGTAGCCTAAAATTAATTAGGATAGAATATAGAGTAACATTCACAACTTAGATTCATTGCAGTCATGTCTTATCATAGATACATGGTTGCAGTTTGCAAATTCTGCAGTTATAGGTTACACAACATGAACTCTTGTGAGCTTTAAGCATACCTGGAGTTGTGTTTTGTTTCATTCATATATGTTTGAGTAATGCTTTATTATTAGTCTGTCTACATCTCTAAAGCTCAAAATGTTGTGTTCCACCTTGTAACGTCAAGTTTTCAAGTTAACAGTTACCATTTAATGTTATCTTAGTAGAGATTAGCAGTAGCAGGTCTGAAATTTTCCAAATGATTCTAGTAAAGGTGGAATAGGAATTTATAAACACAGTGGAGCACTTCCTGTATTACTACATGACATCACAAGGTTTTTCTGTTTGAGAGATGAACACAGATTAAATATATAGGGTTTGTGTGTTAAACATGTGTGAATGAAACAAAACACAACTCACACATTATAACACAGCCCAGACTACCGGTACATAGATTAGCGTAATATGAGCCCATTATCTGCAATGAACAAGATATCCTGTCTCCATAGTGCAATATGTATAAATTCTGCTAACCCTGTAGTTTAAGCCCACAGTTCTCAAATGCATGGGTTTCCTGTAATAGCTTAACAGCTCACGTTCCAGTCTTCTCTCAAATGTTAATGCTTCTGGACTTGGTAAAATGTGCACTATGAACTGAATTTTTATTTTAAAAAGTATCTTACAAATCAAAATCACAATATTTGTCTGAAAAATCTGAGTTCTTAGTCATGTAAGATAGTCACGATTCATGAGGCATTAACACTGACAGCTTTGCAGCTCTGACTCTTGACCTGGATTACTCTAAAACAAATCTGGGACACTGATGCAGAAATCAGGAGTGACGGCCTTATTACAAATCAAACCGCATTATACATGAACAACCGTTACATTATGTGCTTTCATGTAGCCCTTATGCATAATGTGGTGTGACTGTTGAGATGGAGAGATTGACAGATGCTGACACAGCGAGTCAGTATGGTCAGTCCATTTGGATTATTAGATTGAAGTCTGGCCTACATTCAAATCTCAAATGTCATTTTATTTAAGACTTGGGGCAGCAGTTGCTCAGTTGGTAGCAGAGACTGTGTAAATGGACATAGCTAACCCGTTCTTCATAGGGATGCTTCCTTCTACTCTGTTTCCAATTGACTTTAGGTTGGAAAATTGTCACTTCTCTCTCTGTAAATGCTGCAGGGAGCCTCGTCATTTTGGACCTGGCTTTAAATTTGCTCCTACCTTGCACCTGCTGACATCACCATCTTCATTTGACTGGAGCTGAACCATATATATTGCACTTTGTTTTTCATTTATCTTGCAGTCCTAATACTTTTGTTATGTCCTAGGGCAAGATACTTACATTGTTGTGATAGGAGGGCTGTCACGCAGATTTGTTAATACGGTTTTCCTTTGTTTTTCCAGGTGCGTCTTTGCTGTGGCCTAAGTGGTGGAGAGGAGCATATCTTTGTGCCTAGGTGGTGCTGTGGGGACACGGGTGTTGGATGCTGTGACTATGAGCATCATCCCCTCCTTCTCATTGGACCTCGGAGGTAGCTTCACTGAGGATGCCCCCAGACCCCCCGTCCCAGGAGAGGAGGGGGAGCTGGTGTGGAATGATGGCAGACAACAGAGCAACCCCATTTTCTCATCCAAAAATGAGAGCCTTAAATGTGATGCCGCTGTGGCCACTCCCCGCCGCCCAGACCTCGATTTGGGCTATGAACCGGAGGGCAGTGCCTCACCAACACCACCTTACCTGAAGTGGGCGGAGTCTCTGCACTCCCTCCTGGACGATGAAGACGGGATCAATCTGTTTCGAATGTTTCTGAGGCAGGAAGAGTGTGCGGACATGTTGGATTTTTGGTTTGCGTGCAGCGGCTTCCGTAAACTTGAAACTAGCGAGGATTATGAAGAAAAGAAAGTGAAAACAGCAAAAGTAATTTATAAGAAATACATATTAGACAACAGTGGGATAGTCTCCAGGCAGATTAAACCAGCCACTAAGTCCTTTATCAAAGACTGCGTTTTGAAACATCACATTGACCCTGCCATGTTTGACCAGGCCCAAACAGAGATCCAAGCAATGATCGAAGAAAACACATACCCCTTATTCCTCAAATCGGACTTATACTTAGAGTACACACGAACTGGTGGAGAAAGCCCAAAGCCAACCAGCGACCAAAACTCACTAATAGATGTGATAGAGACGCCGCATGTTGCCAGACCGCAAGATGGGAAGGAGAGCAGGTAAATCCACTTCACTTGTATCTCTTCACAGCGTATTCCTGTGAACTGCTGAATTAGAAATGACCCAGAGAGCCCCAGACCAGCGTGAGTGAGAAGTTTGAAATGAAAAGAGAGTGAATGCATGACTCCGGAGACCGCTCACATAAAAGGGATGGGGTTGTGTGAAGCGCCTCTCTGTTTACTCCTGTGTTGTTGAGAGCAGCTTTACTTACTGTTTGAAGGTGAAGTTAAAGGGCTTTGAGCTAAACGACTTTTATCTGGCAGAATAGACGTGTAACATGGGATACCTTTGTGCAGGTAACCATTTCTTCATCTTTTGTTTTATTTTGGCTTCCAGTAATTAGCCTACTTTGAAATGGGGTATAGTGAATTGCTTGTACTGTAATTGTAGGCAGGAACATATGGATAGTGAGTAGGGCTGCAACTGTTATTTTAGTAGTCAACTAGTCAGTGATTATTATATTGTACATTCACTGAGACCAAACTTTTAACCAAATAAAGGTTGATTTGGTTAATTATGATTATATATCAGTATTCAGATGAATCATTGCAGTCCTAATAGTGAGACGTTGGCAATAGTTTATTGAAAAGGTTTTCTGTAAGGCTTGTAGCTTTTCTTTGCTTTGATTTTATTGGGTTAAGAAAGGATGGTGTGAAATGTATTGATCCTGCACAGCAGGAGAATTCTCTTGTAAAGGATTCTCACAAACAAAACAAAGCACAAAAAGCTAAAGATGGAAAAATAACAGGCACACAGTTTGAAAGGGAGAGTAGACTTAAAATAGAAGATTTAATACTGATTAAGTTAAATACAATTATACAACACTAATATCAGTTCTCTTGTAAAAATATCTATTACTTTTAAGACATAACCAATAGTATTTTTGCTGGCTATTTATTGTTGCTTGTTATTTGAAACAAAGCTTCATACACAGTATCAAGGGCGCAGATTTATATATGGCTGAGAGCAGTGGTCCTTCATCTAAGAGACTTAATTAGCCACAAACGCTTTGAGCTTGGATTATAATTTCATTAATCAAGCTTTTGGATAATGTTACAGACAGACAGCCTTCATTTTTAAAGAGAGATTATCCCCTTGGGTTTGTTTGAGTGAAGCTACATTTTTCAACTATAAAAATATGTTTAGAGGCATAGAAGAAAGGACTGTAATTGTTCTTTAGATCAGTAGTTCTCCAACATTTCACAGTGCCTCTATATTGTATTTATTTGGACTATACAGACAAAATCCAGTCTTAAAGTGGTCTTAATCTGTCAGTCTTGACCAAACAAAGTCTAAAAGAAACAGAATTCTTTAAGAGAAAAACTTCTTGAAAATTAAATAAATACCTTAATATCCACAAGGAATAAGATGGAAGTACCAGCATTATGCATATAAGTTAAAGGTACACTGTGTATTTTTTATGGTGGAGCATACGCCATCTTCTTGTCTCTATGGAGAAGTTTTTGCTTTGCCTGGAATGTTACATAGAATAGCATTTAACATATTGATCTTGCACTTATGTTTAACTGATATGAAATGTGTGGGAAACACAGTCATTCTACTGTGAACAAATCGTATCTGTGGAGTCTCTTCACAGATAAGATTTATAACTACTTGGTGGCGTTCCCCTTGCTTGTCTCAATTAATATAGTTTACTGCAAAAACATCTCCATAGATACAACCAGGTGGAGGACCATCCACCAAAAAAGTGCACCGTGTACCTATAAATAAAACAAAGAAAACGAGATGTTTCCTTATTTGTTAAATGAGCTTAGAAATAACTTTTTGCCAGTTCTCCCCCTCCTATCCCATTCCTGGCATGTCTCCCTCTTCATTAGCGGACAGGAGGGCAGAGCAGCTGTGACACTAAAGACCCCACAGTGAAGTCTTAAACTGTAGACGATGCAGTTATTGTGGCGTTTTGTCTTCTTGAGCTTACAGAGTGCTGTCATTTCCCTCTGCAGATTATGCAGTGCTGTTGAATTTGGATGCTAATGAAAAAGTGTCAGCCACAAAGGTTGTATAGTGAACTTATGCTGCTCTTTTCTCCTTCCTAAAAGTGAAGAAAGCATATGCTATGATCCCCTAGGGAAAGTCTAATTTGAATTAAAAAGTTGATACCTTCACTTGCATCTATAATTCATGTGGACAATGGCTTGCAATATGTTCAGCCAAGTCCGTGAATGAGAATGTAAATGGTGTCAAATGAAGTCCAATGCCTCTTTTTCTTAAATTAAATTAAATTTCAGTGCAGGAAAGGCTTAACTGCAAAACTGTTCACGCAGCTACATATTTTGATTCATCAATTTCTCTTTCTTTCTCAAAGGTGCACTATGTAACTTTTTCTGGTTAGGGTTATGGCAGTATGGTATTAAACTTAACTATCTCCATGAAAACAGGCAGACGATACCATCAGGCCATACTGCAAGTCAGATCTTCTGAGGGGAAGACACAATAAGAATGTATGTTTTGGAGAAAAAAAAAAACAAAACTTCTGTTATAGTATAAATGCAAGATGGATAAGTTTAATGCCATACTGTGGAACATATAGGCAAATTATTATTGGCATCTTCAGGGAGACAAGCAGGTTGCTGGCTTTCGACTAGAATGGTTACATAATTCTCCTATAAGAAAGCAGTTACTTATTTAAATGTATCAGTTATACCAAATGTTTAAAAGCAAAACAATAAATAAATGTAAAGGGGAGGAATTAAATAAATTGATAAAACCTCTTCCCACTTCTTTTTGAATATACAGGTAATATATATTTTATGTATATTTTTTCTTTCTTTTGTCTCCAGGGTTCAAAATAAAGGTTTAAATGAAATGAATATAGACTAAAGGTGTTTGAGAACAGTTAATAATTACTAGACAACAACATCCCCAGTACTGCACTGTTGACGTTAGAGTCATATTATTATTTGGATTTGTCTCAGCTCTCCTGTATCTCTCCTGTCACAGGCCTCCCCCGTCGTGTCCAGAGCCAGTGAACCTGTGCTTTGTGAACCCCGCTAATGCTCCTGTCACCAGCGCCAACGACAGCGAGCAGCAGAGTCTGTCCAGTGATGCAGATACGCTCTCACTCACCGACAGCAGTCTGTGAGTCTCTGCTTTTTCCACATACAGATGAGACAATGTACTATGTTTATATTATGCCTCATGTTTTGGGTGTTTGGGTTCCGCTTTGAATGAAGGAAGGTTCTGCTGGTTGTTGCTCATATTGATTTGTTTGTCTTTCTATGAACAAACTAAACTCAAAACATATTTTTGTTTTCATTAAAGATCAGTTTCATTTCAAGGATCAAAGTATTTAATTTGGATTTCAGTCTTATAATTGACTCCTTCTAAGTCCCTTCTAAGTAAGACAAGATGTGAATATAGCATTTAACCCCAAAATGGATGATCAGAAACTGCAAACGTCTCCCAGTAAGAGTCAGTATTGTCATCTAATTATATTATTAGTATAGTTTGTTTTAAAGGGCCTGTATTATACTATTTTCTCATCTGTTTTGTTTGATTCACACGTTTAGCATACAAATCCTGCATATTTAAGCAGAGTTCTTCTCTCAAACTTAAAACACACACTACATTGTGATGTCATGTGGTAATACAGGAAGTGCTCCACTGTGTTTTTAAACTTCATACACCTTCACTAGAATCATTTGGATGATTTCAGCCCTGGAATTGCCAAAAGGTAAAAGGTAGCTGTTAACTTAACTACTGTTAACTATTGTTTCATGACATCACAAGGTGGAACAGAGTGTTTTGAGCTTTGGAGATGTAGACATACTAATAATGTAGGATTACTCAAACGTGTGAATGAAACAAAACACAACTCCAGGTATGTTTTTGATGAGGTAACAGCGTTATAACATGGCTACAAGCTCACATGAGTCAGTTTTATGTAATATAGGACCTTTTAGTAATTTCTATACAGCTTGTAGTGCCTGGAAGCGTACATACGGGGCATGCACTCACCACAGATGTTCTAGCGGAGAAAACATTGGGGAATTGAGCCAGAGCATCTTCTAAAGCTCCACAACTGAACTAGAATATGTTTTAATGGTCAAATGGATTAGAGGCGGTTATCAGCTAATTAGTTCAGAGCTACTTGCATAAATGACTATAAAAATCTGCATCACCAGCTCCACACTGAAATGAAAACACTAACTAACATGTAATGGTAATTGTACAGACGCTTTGAGAGACTAAGTGAGACTCAGTCAATATCTGTCTTACTCTTTCATATTCCCCAGAGGAAGTGAGTGTCTGAAGTCTATCCCAGCTACAGGATACCGAACAAAACAATAGACTCCACTTACTCACTAGAGACAATTAATTCTCACCAGTTCATTTGAATTATGCATGTGTTTGAAATGCAGTGTATGCGGAGAAAAAACAGCAAATCAGGACTAAACCAGGAACCAGGAACTAGGAACAAATCATATGAACAAAGCCAAAATGAGGTTAAGACTGGTCTAAACCAGGTCTAGACCAGGTCTAAACCAGGACTAAACATGGGTTAAGCCTGGTCTAAACCAGGACTAAACAGGAACTAAACCAGGACTAAACAATGTCTAAACAAGGTCTAAACCAGCACTAAGCCAGGTCTAAATCATAGACTGTATAAAGAAGTGGACTAAGCGAGTGTGATGTCACCCAAAACGTTCGACTCCTGCTCAAATGAAGCTCGTGATGCTAACGGTGACAGAAGCAAATTTGAAGCCAGGCTCTGCAACAATATTCCAATGTAAGTCAATGGCAGCCAGGGTCAGAAGGAGCCGGAAGAGCCCACATGCAAACTTCCTATTTAGAACGCAGTGGCTAGCACGTTAACTATGTCCATTTATAGATACAGTCTATGGTCTAAACCAGAACTTAGCAAGGTATAAACCAGGTCTAAACCAAGATTAAATGAGGCAACACTGAACACAAAATCTACTTTCTGATAAGTAGGTTTTGTGTTCAAAACCTACTTATCAGAGTTTTTGAACACAAAACCTCTGATAAGTAGGTTTTTAGCCAGGGTGATTATTCAAATAATCACTCTGGCTAAATACGTATCCAGCTTACAAATTCACAGTAGTGCTTATTTATGAGGATTTCCTGGTTAAAGGTCTCTTTGTATTTGGTTTCAGAGATGGAGTGCCACCCTACAGATACAGAAAACAGCATCGACGAGAGATTGTGGATAGTGTCAAAGCCAATGGTTGCGTGCCACTACCTCACATCCCAGTAAGCCATTTCTGACCATATTTCTTCCTTTCTCTCCCTCTCTCATATTTAACCACATTTTTTGCCTCATTTTTTACACTTGTACTGTTCAAGATATTAAAGGGCCCGTATTACGTTATTTCTAATTTATGTTATAAAAACATACCAGAGTCGTGTTTTGTTTCATTCACACATATTTAACAAACAAATCCTGCATGTTTAGGCTGATTTCTTCTCTCAAACAGAAGACACTCTATTATACCTCGCATATAGTGATGTAATACAGGAAGTGCTCCAATGTGTTTTTAAACTCCATACACCTTCATTAGAATCATTTGGATAATTTCAGTCCTGTAATTGTCAGTCTCTACTAAACAAAAGTTAAAAGGTAGCTGTTAGCTTGAAAACTACCACTACATTACATCACAAGATGAAACAGCATTCTGAGCTTTGGAAATGTAGACATACTAATAATGTAGGATTGCTCAAACATGTGTAAATGAACAAATCACAACTCTGAGTATGTTTTTGATGAAATTATAACATGGCTTAAAGGTCATAAGAATACATTTTGTTTAATATAGGACCTTTAAAGCCACATTGTGTCATTGCCTCTATGATGGAGTATAAGAATAGGCTTGTCTAAATACAGCCTTATGTTCTGCTGCTATAAGCTGGTTGTGCCGGAGCAGACAGGAGCCCTCCCCTGTGACAGGCTCCCTCAGCAGCTCAGTCCTGTCTCAGCGCAGTGAGAAAACCTCAGTCCTAATTAGGCCTCGGAGTAAAAAGTCAAATTAGAAAATCCACTCGTAGTGTCCCATTAGAATGCATGGGTGGATGGGTATGGTAAACTCCTATACGTGTTTGCATGCAATTCTGCCACGAATTAATAATGACTTGTTGGTAGGATTGACAGGGCTTCAAGGTTGCTATTTTTAGACATTGTTACTAATGTTATATTCATATCCTCTGCCCTTTCGCATATAATGTGTTTTATATGTCAGATCAGATGCCCCTCTTGATATGCGATTTTGAACTAAAACATACACAACTGATTTTGAGACCTCCTGACAGGTTGCCCCAGCTGCATTGAAGGTTGGGTCAAATGCAGGAGACAAATTTCCCTTCTGGGACCATGAGATGTACAACTATAGATTGTATAAAGAAGGGGACTAAGGGAGTGTGACGTCACCCATAGCGTTCAGCTCCAGTCAAATGAGGCTCACGAGGCTTGCGGTTATTGGAGCGAATTTCGACCCGAGTTCCATAGGAATTTATTTACGTACAAAATAATGAAATAAAAATGTTACAGAGAGAGGGATTAACAATTTTCCATGTAAAGTCAACTGGCGCCAGAGTCGATGGAGCCAGAAGCGTTCCCATAAACATTTAGTGGGTTAGCTATGTCCATTTATAATATATACAGTCTATGGGAACGTATTTCAATCCATTGTCCAAGAGTTTGTTGTATTAATCATTGGTTTTACTTAGATTTTCTCCCTCTCCCTCTTTTAAACTGGGGTAGATGCTGGCACAAAGAATACTTTTTCGAGATGGTTTAATAGTTTCAGTTTCATGGATTTCAAACTCTTTATACCAATAGAACTCAGTTAGAGACATAATATGGACCAAAACCAGAGCTAAAACAAGACTAAAATAAGTTAAGTCTAAGTTGTAAACTATTAGAAGCCAAAACAGAGAAGAACTGAAGTACGAATAAAACTGTATCAAATAAATAAATAAATGCCAAATAATAATGCTAATAAATGCTAAAACTGCAGAAAAACATGCATACACTCACTATGTCTCGAGACCAGTGGTTTAGTTTTAATAGTATAACAATTTTCGCTCCATCATTTTGGCACCGGGCTTCATTTGTATTCACGAGAAAAATCTAGTAGCAGGCTCATTTAAATTCATTAAATTCACTCATGTTTAATTCCCTTCATATCATCTCAGAGGGGCCGGGTCAAAAGGTGTTAGCCCCAAAAAACAACACACATTTACTGTATGATTTTTCTGTGTTTCACTTTAGCGCCCAAATCGGATTCTTAAGGATATCCACGTGGATCCGGAGCGGTTTGCGGCAGAACTCATCAGCAAACTGGAGGGAGTTCTGAAGGAGAGAGAGGCAGAGGAGAGGCTGGGCGAGTGGCTCCAGAGGGTTGGATTGGTATGTACAGTACAGTATATGCACGCGTACAGGGGCTCAGTGGGTTTGTGTGTGGGGTCATGTGCATTTAAATGAGCCTCACAGTGCAGGGTTGAACACATTAACATAACAATTAGATGGTTAAAAAGGTTAGGAAGTCAACACTACCAGAGTTGTTGCATTCGATTTTAGTCATGCTTTGTTTGTATATACGCTATTAAACAAAACCATTGTGGGTGCAGAATTGTAGAAATAATTGCTTCAAAGTCACTTGGGAAATTGGTAAGAAAACTGGTAAAACATTGAGATTATATATTTATTTATTTTCACTTGCTCCTTGCACTTTATTTCAAATCCAAATTAATTGATAAAGATGTTTAATTATTACCTCCTCCAAGGAGGTTATGTTTTCGCCTGAGTCTGTCTGTTTGTTTGTTTGTTTGTTTGTTTGTTTGTTTGTTTGTTAGTTAGCAAGATAACTCAAAAAGTTATGGACGGATCTTGATGAAATTTTCAGGAAATGTTCCGAATGATTAAATTTTGGTGATGATCCAGAAGAAATCCTGGATTCTGGATCACTTTGAAAATTTCGTTAACATTGCGTTAAATGGGGCTTGGCGGAGGTCTGCGCTCTCTGAGTGCTTTTCTAGTTTGCATATTTAATGAGCAGTAAAGATTAGCCTCTTCACATTTCTTTGTTTGTTCCAAAAATAACCGACACAGTACATTATATAGATGCATTTCTTAGTATTTCTGTATTTTGAAAAGCAAAATGATATGGCAAGGGCAATAAATAAACACATACACTGATCTAATGGTTATTTTCAATAATCTTGCTACTTTTGATTATTATAAATGATTCAATCTTGAAACCTGAGCTTTAGACCATAGGACAGTCTCTCCTAGTAGAGTGTTCATGTTCTCATAATGTTGTCTAGTATATTAAAGCAACACCACGTAACTTTACAGACGTGGCATATCACCTGTATGATTGCATGGAAAAAGAATGTTAAAGCCATACTTTGCAACATTCTCCAAATAGAAATAGATATATTAAATACCATACTGTGTGGAATATTGTAGCAAAAGGCACAACATTTCCATGGAGACGAGCAGGTGAGGCCTTTCTCCAGGCCAAAAGAAAGTTTTGTGGCTCACAGGAAAGTGCAATAAAAACATGCTTTTAACTTAATCTACTTTTTGGCCAAAAAGCTACACAATGGGGCTTTAAAGTAATCTGTTCAAACTATTATCAAAACTGAGGGTGGGGGTGTAATGTGGCTCTTATCACTCACATCATGAAGGTAAGCCCTGTTATAAATGCTCATGTAAGTAGTACAAATTCCCCAAAATGAAGACCATTTCACAGTGAAAAGGCCTTAACACAGAGCAGTTTTGTGGAGCAGCTTTTGAACCAAAATAGGGCTGTGTTTTTGGCTGTGGGGCTGAAAGTTTCCTCTTACAAAGGATACTTGAATCCATTTGGCTTGTGTGAAAATAATGGGGCCAGCCTTTAAGTGTGTGATTAAAAACAGCAGTGACTTGGCCTGTGTGCGATCTGGCTTTGTCCATAAATCAGATGGTGCACCTGCTCACTCTCCACTCTGAGGCGAGATCAGTGGGCAGCCCAGTTTGATGTCTCTTTAGCGGTGATTAAAAGCTTTCTGAAATACCCCTCAGCTCTGCACGCCAAGTCTGTGGTCCCGGAGCAGACCATTTGTGTGTTCAGCCACATAAAAACTGCAGGTCCCTTTAAACCTGGAGGAGAAGTGTCTATTCAAATGTGAGGAGTTAGCGTTTTATCTGTGGCAATATTGTTTATACATTTTCATAGGGTAGACTTGCCCTTAAACACAAGAAATCTCTAAATATACTAGGGTTGTAGGAAAAATTATACCCAGATACTAATAGATAGTAAAACTAAAAAGCACCTAAACTAGATGCTCAAAAAAAATTACACTAAGCAAATTGTTGTTTAGAAGTCTTGAACTAGTCTGAGACCACATGGCAGCATTAAAAAATATAATTTTTTGCTAGAAATTACATTACATCATTGTTGTATTGAAATTGGTATTAAGAATAAAGCATTTTCCTTAGTATCAAAATTAAATTCAGTTTCAGTATCAATATTTTATTATACAGCCTCTATTGTTAAAATATTTTTTTGCAGATTTTTTATTATAAACAATATGCATGATATTGACATTTTACATATCTTCAAGACAACATTCACAAAATGATCTATATTTTTGATATAGATCTATAGAATGGAGAATGGTAATTCATTTGGTTTAAATAATTTATAGTAAGTGTAGAAATAACATGTCAATAAAATGAACATTTATGATCTTGATTCACACCTAAATCATTATTTTTGTTAGTGGCACGTTACAGTCCTTTCCTGATACAAAACACACTCAAACGGCATTGTGTATTTTACATTTGCAACACCTACATTTTTGACTATTGCATCTAAAATATTCTGCTCTCTCACAGACTGCTGATGCTATTCCATGTTAAAATGCCTGTCTCATTAAAGTGCTCATTGTTTGTCTGATTGAGTCTGAGCACATAATGGAGCCTTGTGACAATACAAACATGTGCACCATTGTTACTGGAGGATACAGGCTGTTGTGTCAATGGGTCTCTTAACCATTTAAATAAAACCTTCACTGACTTTGCCATCTCGCAGAGCAAAATGTATTTGTGTGTACATGAATGTAGAGAAATACTTCTGCATTTGCAAAATAGTGTTCCCAAATTTGACTGAAATCAATTATTAAAGGGCCCATATTATGCTATTTTCTGATACATGTTATAATGTCGATTACTCATTAAAAACATACCTGGAGTTTTGTTTTGTTTCATTCACACACGTTTAACACACAACCTTGCATATTTAAGATGAGTTCTTCTCTCAAACAGAAACGCGCTGTTGCACCTTGTAATGTCATGTGGTAATACAGGGAGTGCTCCACTGTGTTTTTAAACTCCATAGACCTTCACTAGAATCTTTTAGGTGATTTCAGCCCTGGAATTGCTTTGGTGTGTAAATAGATTAATAATAAA
The DNA here is from genome assembly GCA_029959045.1 of Taenioides sp. WSHXM2023. NCBI lineage: Eukaryota > Metazoa > Chordata > Actinopteri > Gobiiformes > Gobiidae > Taenioides > Taenioides sp. WSHXM2023. Next base: position 12,756,147 of record CM057101.1, on the reverse strand, counting down.
GGATTACTCAAATATGTGTCAATAAAACAAAACACAACTGCAGGTATGTTTTTGAGGAGCTAAAACATTATAACATTTTGCATAATGTAGGACCTTTTTATTAATATCTTGTTTTTAAGTCCAGAGTGAATGTACTGGAAGAATTGGCAGACTGTAGCATAATTTAATGATATCCTCAACCTTTTTCTCTTGGGTACCCCTAAGCTTTCTCTCACACTTAAACTACCACTGAACTTGACTGCTATAGGCAAATAAATGTTCACCAGGTTCTCTATTGCCAATTATTACCGTTGTATTTTCTTGTTTTCACGATACTGATGTCCAAAATCCTCAAAAAACATTCTTACGAAGGTCACATCTACTACAAAGAACATTTTTTATTCAATTCTAATCTGAAACCATTTCAGACACTCACCGGTTGGGAAACACTGTTCTACAAAAGATATAAAATCCTTCATCAGGATGATCAAAAAGATTGTGATTTATTGAGTTTCACATGGACTCAGTCTCTCAGTCAATTTTGTTGTTTAGATTTGAAAACCATATTCTAACTCACTAGTTGGAACAAACAAAGAGCATTATTCTTTTGATCCCCTTCTTCTTATCTTTGCACCTCTTTGCCTCACAGTGAAGTTCAACCCTGAAGCAAATAAAACAACTCTCTTTGTGTTGTGTGAAGAAACTGCCATGTCACATAAACACAAGTCTTCCACAGCTCGCTCAACCATTCCCCCTGAAGATGCTCCTGTCAGAAAAGGATTGATTTTTCACTCATTTTGAGCTTTAACTTGTCAATATTAGAAACTACATACATTTATGCATGCACCCAATCCCCATCAGAATTTAACTGCAAACCTCTGCAGTGAGATTAAAGACAGGACCAGCACATACAAAGAAAGTGTAATGCAGAGACTGAAAATGTGCCCTCTGCTGGTCACAAGCAAATATGCATCTTCTAAACAGCACAAGTGAAAAATATTGATAAGCACTGGAAGTTATTTAGTCATCTATTGTACATTGAGATTTTTTAAATACATTTTTAAAGAGATCAAGATGAATAAGCCTACTAAAAGGTTTTATATAGAATATTATATAGAATATCAGAGAATATTTGCAAGTGTATTATTGATTAAAATCAATATTATTTATTTAATGATGCACCTATCTTTGTTATGAAGCGTCTTTTGGCATCTGCTGTAAAATGTACACCAGATTACAACAAACAATCATTTTAATAGTTAATGATTTTAATAGTTGACTACTTGATTATTCCTATTCATTGTTGCAGCCATAATATTGATCAGAGAAGTTAATGTAATTTAATGTACTCTTGAGTTCTGAATTGAATTAGTTTGTGAACTTACAAAAATGACAAGAATTTATATTGGCAGCTAGATTAAGGTTATTTATACATTCTAAAGATCTTTTCTAGTGTTTAGATCAGATGTGATCAGAAGCATAAGCATAACCATTATGTCATGGAGTTGTTTGCATTGTTATTTAAAGGAAATATTGAATAACTTAGATGTTATTTCAATTGAAATCTTCTTGTATTGTTTGCTTTGTTTGTTTTGAAGGAGGAAGATGGAGACGAAGCAAATCCAGTCACTTCCATACCTGGTTATAGGCCTCCCCCTGGTGGTCACTTGCACAGTTACAACCCTCGCTGCACAGACATCTACAGTGGTCCTTTCCTCAGAGACGCTCACGAGGAGAACCCAGAGTCGATCCTGGACGACCACGTGCAGCGTGTCATGAAGAGCCCTGGGGGACCGTCTCCAGGCAACAGGCACTCGCCCACATCCCGCTCCCCAGACGGCCTCCCCTCAGTTGGCAGACACTCGGGCTCAGCTGGGTGCACTGTGCAGGTACGGATGTTAGGATTCATCAGTTAAAAGCAACTCATCACTCTTCTCAATTATTATTAGTGCAAGAAGTTAACAAAAAAGAAAAACAAGTCATTTCAATTCAGTCTGTTGCCAAAACAAGAGAACTGGATCTACTGGATATCAGTGGGTCCATTTATATGGTAAAAATTAGATAACTAGATTGAGATAACCCAGTATTTAGATGTGATTTTGGTGTGTGTCCACATCCACTAAATAAATCTTTAGAAGTACAAAAACTTAATAACGTAAGTTTAAAATTTTTTCTGTCTTTTTTGTCTATGCAACATTAGTTTGCCCTTTTTAGAGGACAAATTAAAGGGCAAACTAATGACAATCAGAAATAAATAAGATTACTAAAATCAGATAACTAATCTGATAACTCCAGAAATCAGACAATAATCAGATTTTTGGTGTGCATGTAAACATAGCTACTGTTTGGCTATACTAATGTTAAATAAATGTAAAATCATGTTTGCTCTCTATAATCCTACAGTAATACTAATCTGCGATGTCTCTATATATGTGCAGGGTAAACATACACAGAGACACACAGGGAAGCACCACCTCCATCATGGCTCCAGTGGGAAGCCTCGGGAGCAGCTGGAGGCCGAGGCCAGAGTGCACCTCCACTGGGGCGCGGACGGCCATTATGGATCCAGACCCCGCACCTGTGCAGACACTATGGGATACAGCACTTACCAGGAGAACATAGGCTACAGGTATGGGCCAAACAACTCAAAGTACAATGTCTAATTATGTAATTCAGCATTATAACCAAATGGAGACATTAATGCATTTTTATACACTGGAAGTATTGATGTTCATTATTTAGCATTAGGGGTAACACATCAAGTTATCATTTAGTTTAAAGGCGTACTGCGTAACATTTCTGCTTGTCTACATGGAAATGTTATTGCTTTGTCTAGAATGTTTCACAGTATAGATGAAACCCATCTATCAGGTTACTATAGGTTACAGCACAATACTACATTACAATTTAGATCTGTGGAGAGTCATCCCTATTCACAGAAAGAATAATTATATTTTTGCGCAATAGAAACACCCATAATAAATGCTAGATGGATGTTTTAATGCAGTACCATGAAACATTCCAGGCAACGCAAAAACATCTCTATGGAAACAAGCAGGTGGTGGACCCTCCACCAAAAAAGTTGCGCAATATCAGGAAAACAAAGATTTAATGTGGCAACACCAAATAGGAAATCCAAAGCAAAAGCAAAACTCACGATTATTAATATAGGATAAAACTTGGGCTGAACAAACAAATCTTACCACTTTATTGTTCTTGTGATTTTAATCAAATTTTTAACTATGTATTTATTATTAACTTGTGATTCTTGAGCCAATGTGAATGTTTGATTATGTCATGCTATTGTCTTAATGGATTTTGATGCCAAGCCTGACAATTGGTGCAAAACAAATCCTGTGGGTACAAATAAAGTCACCTCAACCTGAACTGATAACATTTTATAGTAGATTGCCTAGTTTTAAATTGCTTAGTTGTAATACTTTTTTTTTTTCTTCACAATAGCAGAGGAGGCCCGTGTAAAAGAGGTTGTAAGAGGATTGAGGAGGTGCGTCCATACGAGTCTCCAGGCCTGGTGGAGGATGTGGAGAAGAACCAGAAGATCCTGCTCTGGTTAATGGACGGACAGAAAGAGGTGGTGCGGCACAAAAGGAGTCCGTACGGGTGAGTCCAGGGGTTTGATAATGAAATAGACTGGTCTTATTTTACTGAACAGTATTGTAAGCTAGGGCTGGGTGAAATGAAAAAGAAAATTAATCAGTTTTTTTACTCATGTTGTTAAAGCTCAATTATCAATTCCATTTTTATTTCTAATTTTAAAAACAAAATAAAATTGTTATTGATTTCGTAAACAAGATAATTTTTTATCTCAAAGTAGTCAAATGTATTTCTCTAAGTTTGAACTCTGCTCCACATGCTGGCTGTAGAGCTCTCTCAAGCATACCACTGACAGACATGACTGAATTCATTGCTCAGCCCCACTGGAAACACATGGTAATAGGGTGGATATTGCTAGTATGGCAATTACAAGAAATAATTATGTTTTCTGGTCATTTCATACTGGGCAAAGTAAGATGTACTTCATTGATCCTTAATGAGATTTTGATTTATGCATTCACCCAGATATGGGAGAGACATATGACCATGAATGAAGAATAACATATGAGTCCTGTTTCTATAAACTGTAATTACTGTATAATATTTACAGTTTTAAGTTCCATTCTATTGATGCTTTGCAGCTGATGTTATTCTCTGGGGTATGAAGCTAACTGAAAGCACTGCTCTACCTGCTGTACTACTAGTACAGCAGGTAGGTTTCTCACACATAAAGTACAGTCACAAGATGGCTAGTTTTTAGCAACCTAAACAGGACTGAATGTTCGTATTAATCACAGGCTCCTGGAAATGTGTAATTTCAAACCATTTTGTATTTTTTTCTTGAGACTAGGCTAAGAATATCTTCAAATCTTTTTGCCTGTGTTTGCTAAAGTGTGCAGTATCTCACCATGGTAACTGCTGAACATTCCACCAATAAAGATGCATGTAGAACACCTCCAGTGTGATGTCACTGCAAAGTATCAATTACCATGCCGCTACTGTCTTGTAAATTATTCCACTGTGCTTGATTTCCTTTAAATGATTTTGTAGTCTGTCAGTTTAATTTTTGCTTATTCCTCTTTGGCATTTTCTAATCGAATCAAACTTGTTTCTGATAAATTGCAGTTGAAACTTGATTCCCAGTTGACTTACAGCAGAGACTGTTCTGTATTATATGATATGATTATATGCTCTTGTTCATTGTTTAGGAGCATGACAGGTTGTAAAAAGGCCACAGGACATGAGGGACTACATCTGTGCTCAAAGGACCGCTCTGGCTCAGGACACCCAACCCGAAACAACATCCAACCATCCCACCCGTTCATCCAGGATCCCACCATGCCCCCCAACCCTGCCCCCAACCCCCTCACCCAGCTGGAGGAGGTGTGCCGGCGACTCGAGGAGGAGAACATCAAGTGTGGAGCAGTGCAGCCCAAGCAAAGGTACACTCTAAATCTTTTTAAGCTTTTAACAACACATTAAAGGTCCTATATTGACCTAAACTGACTCTTGTGAGCTTTAAGCCATGTGAAAACATTCTTACCTCATCAGAAACATCACTGGAGTTGTGTTTTGTTTCATTCACACATGCCTGAGTAATCCTTTATTATTAGTCTATTTACATCTCCAAAGCTGCAAACTGCTCTGTTCCACCTTGCAATGTCATGAAGTGGCAGTTTCAGTTAACAGCTACTTTTACTTTTTGTTCAGTAGGAATAGATTGGCAATTCCAGGCCTGAAATTAGCCAAATGATTCTAGTGAAGGTGTATGGAGTTTAAAAAGACAGTGGAGCACTTTCTGTATCACCACATGACATCACAAGGTGGAACAGTGTTTTCTGTTTGAGAAAAGAACTCAGCCTAAATATGCAGGTATTATAAGGTATTACTTTTAAGCAATAAGAAACGCCATACCATACTTTGATTTTGGTGCCATTCTGTGGAACATTCAAGAGAAAGCAATAACATCTCCATGGAAACCAGCAGGTGGGGGACCCTCTTACATGAACAGATGAAGTGAATAGATAAAACAATAGCATGACCAATTATTACTAAATAACTTTTGTGGTATTTCTTGCTTCAGGTATGTGATGGAGGTGATCCAAAGGGGGCGCTCTGCAGTCCGGCCGACACAATGTCCTCCTGTGAATGTGGTACCAGCCGTTTCAGACAGTGAGCTTTCTGAGTCTGAGTAAGTCCACTGCACACATTCATTCTGATACAATTATAATGAAACTACTTTGGTACCAGATTTACTATAATATTCTGCCGGAGATTAAGATTAAAACAATAAAATGGCTTCAAATGACTGAGAAAACTAGAAAATATCAACCTGCCTTTTTTGCTACATCATTTCAAACACAGTTTTACGTAATATGTTGTTTTGGCAGTGACAGAATGACTTTTAAAGGAGTATTGCATAGCTTTTCTGGTGGAGAGTGCGTCACCTGCCAACCTGTAAGTCTCCATGGAAATGCTATTGTTTTGCCTGGAATGTTCCATAGTATAGCATTAAACTTATCTATAGGATTGTTTAGTGTCACTTCCATCTTATATGCCTTGGACCTATGGAACACTGTCTGGCAATAATGTTATGCTAGATTACTACATTATTTAAATAGCTGATACAATTTGTGGTTAAAAAGATGTTTTTGAAAGGTATTTGTCTCTTGTTTGATGAAAAACAAAGCGAGAAATTAGCTGTGAAGTTTCCAGTTGGACCCAGAAAATTAAACTTTGGCAGTCCCATTTCCACTGAGGCAGGCAGACGGCAGAAAAGTTCCATAGTGCACCTTTAAGATGTATTTTTCTTTGTTTGTTTTTTAATTGATTGCATATTGCACCAATGATTTAGGAATATTGTAAAGTTATTGACAAGTTAATTATGGAACCCTTGAAATTAGTGGAATGTACAGCAACTACTCAACTACATGGGGTAACTGACATAATAGCAAACGTTCTGTGTTGATTATCAGTTAATTTCCCTAGACGCAAAACAAAGATAGTCTTAGTAGCTCTGCTTTTGATGTTCTACCCAAAACATGTTTTTTTGTTATTGTATAAAAGTGACCAATTTAAAAGAAGATGGATCAAAATAAAATGTCCCCAGGAATATTTTTAGCAAGAAAATTGAGGCTTGTTTGTTTTATCTTCTGCAGAATGGAGTTATTGACGTGAATATAAAAGCCTTTGTGTTTTGAGATGTTTGATGCTGTCATTAGACCAGGGTTAAATGGGCTCAAGAGGTTTAACAATGATTGAGATCTGAATCATGCCATCCACCCACCCATATCCGGGGCCGGGTAGCAAGGGCAGCAGTCTAATTAGGAACTCTCAGACTTTCCTCACCCCACTTCCTCCAGCTCCTCCAGTGGGACCCCAAAGGCGTTCCCAGGCCAGCCCAGAGACATAGTCCCTCCAGCATGTCCTGGGTCTTCTCTGGGGTCTCCTCTCGGTGGGACATATCCAGGAAGCATGCCAACCTAGAAAAAGATTAAGCTGTTCATTGACTTCTACAATCAGTCATGCTATAATGATAATACTGAGGATACTTCTGTGTTTAGAAAGAGATGTTTGCGTCTCAATGCAAAGGCTAATGCTAATTTTGGGGCATAATAAATAGCCTATAATAACAATAATTATAGTCTGAAGCATACATGAATGGTATGAAGTATATATGACTTGCCAGGTTAATAGATAAACTCTGACTTTTATTGTCAGTTTATTTTTTGTATGTTTTATTTGTTCTTATTTTGCCAAAGTTTGATATTTTTTCACATTTTAATGGGCTTCTCTAATTCCAAATCATCAAAGCAGCACCTTGGCTAATATGCAATTTCTTTCTTAAGCTGGTAATAAAACTTTAATTGTCTCTTGCTTTGATTAATATGTTTTTATTTTCCATGACTAATGTTTGATGTTTTGTTTTTTACAGACACAGAGCCAGTAAAAAGCAGCCAGGGGATAAAATGACAGTGGCGTATTACTTGTGCGAGGAGCCCATCCCGTATACGACCAGCGTGGAGCGAGGCCGGGTCATGACGCTCGGACAGTTCAAGGAGCTGCTCACAAAGAAAGGAAACTACAGGTGAGTTATGGACTGTTACTCCTGATCAGGGCTGAGCAGTTAATAGAATTTGAATCGTGATTGAGATTCAGTCAAGTCTAATTGTCAGTGATATGCTTAGGTGATTTTAATTAACACAAAATCGCCATGTGGTTTGGAGCAGAGTTCAGGCTTTAGTGGAGGAAATTTGACTTTAATCAATGCTTAAAGCCATTGTTGTTTTTTTAAATCTAGAAAAAGAAATGTATTTACTGTTTTTGCCATATCACCCAGCCCTACTCATGATGCCTCTTTATCAGTAACTTACAACATTAGTTTTCATCGTAAGCCCAAAAGTGTTTACCGTACTTTGAAGTAACAACAGTCTTACTTTAAAATGCACTATGTAATTGTTCCTGGTGGAGGGCCCACTACCTGCTTGTCTCCATGGCAGTGTTTTAGTTTTCCCTGGAATGTTCCACAGTATGGCATTAAACTTAATCTTGCATGTATATTAATATTGCTGTATTATTTATCTCCATGTAAATAGATAAGTTTAATACCACACCTTGGACCTTTCAGACAAAGTGATAGCAGATGCTCAACCAGAAAAGTTCCACAGTGGCACTTTTAAGTACAGTATTTGGCTACGACAATCCGTATCTGCAGATTAGTTATAAGTAAAGCTTCATGTTACAAAACTGGACATTGACTTTTCTTGTGCTTTACTTTGTTAATGGTCATTTAAAATTTTGTATTTTACTTTAATACAATAGAATATACAATTATTTGTAATTATTGGGAAAAAAATACTGCATCTCCCTGGTCCAGCAGTTATAATGTAGTCATGGATTTGACATTTATATTTTGAGTATTTGTTCTAATAGCCCCAATCTGAGACTTGTTTTGTGTTATTTTAGGTACTATTTCAAGAAGGTCAGTGATGAGTTTGACTGTGGAGTGGTGTTTGAAGAGGTGCGTGAAGATGATGCAGTTTTGCCCATTTTTGAAGAAAAGATCATCGGGAAAGTGGAGAAGATTTACTCAAGTGCAAGTTGATAAGAGGAGGACTGTGTGTGGAGCTGTGGAAACAGGAAGTGCTGAGATGAATGCAACAGCAGGTGATTAAACCGCATCATTAAAAGACTTGACTTTTTAAGTACAAAAGAATTGTACAGTTTAGTAGTCAAACTAAAAGAGCTACTTATTTTTGTATGAAGGGTGTGTTCTTTCTAAGAATCTCTTTGTATGTGTATTGTTACCAGATGTGTACAGACTGTGTTAAAAGAAACAAATTTTATATCTATTTAAATATTTCAGTGTTTTGTTTTTTTATTATTATGGTTTAAAAGCAGGATTGTTTCCCTTGCTGAAGATGAGCTCTAGGGCTGTTTATGTAACAGCCTCATGAACTCAATTGTAGCTTTCAAAACTACATTTTCCACTACTTATGTTGTGGCTTTAGGCCAACTGCACTTATGTCATAACCACTGTATCCCTTTAGGTTTTGTTTTTGCGATGTGGCTGTCTAGTGTAGAGATAGACCAGTATATTGGTTGGCCAATATACTGGACTGATATTTTCCCCTTAGAGGATATCAGGTATCGGCCTTAAACCTCCAGCACAGGCCCATATTTTGTTTGGGGGAACCACCAGAATAAATTAAACAAAAATGTGTGTTAAAGCATTGAATGTGGACTTCTTCAGCTTTGTGTATGTAGAACAGATACTAATTTCTTATCATATAATTGTGAGAAAATGACCCATTCTTAACAGCACTAAAATATCTGCAGGGCTTATTGACCGTTTCTCTGAATACTAAAAATAGGTCCTGGCATCAGCAATAAAAAGACATATTGGTCTAGTGTGAAGTCCAATTATCTCTTCATTTTACAAATTAATTTATATAAAGTCCAATTATCTCTTCATTTTACTAATTAATTTATCTAAATATTCCTTAAATTTGTCGCTGTAATCACAAATGTTCTTTAAATTTGGTAATATGTACATTTTCTGATGTAAATTTTAATTTTGGTGTCTAACATTTTGCGTTTAGTATTAAGAAAAACTGAAATGCTAATACTTGAAGAGAAGTGCCCAACTGTTTAGCTTCCACATCTATGAGATGTAATGAGGGCTTTTCAGAAATGTGACAATCATGTTTACAGTTCATTCAAGTATATTACGTGGCCCTTAATGATCTAGTGTTCAGCTCTGTGTGAGCTATAGTTTGGCCCTCACTGTATCAATGAGCAGTCTGTAGTGCTTTGTGTCAATTTTTCTATGCGCGAGCTGTATAAAAAAACTAAAACAAGCAAATGTAAAGTTGATCCCGTCACATTTAACATAGCAAATCCACAGGAGCCCAGTGTACCATCCTGATTTGTTTTTGTTGTTTTGTTGAGTTTTTAATACACAGATATTATTGGTCGGTCAGTAGGAAAATTATCAGTTTAGAAATTGCCATGACCATGTGAGACCAGAGGCTTCTATAAAGAATATACTGAGACATCTGTGCTGTCTTAGTAGGGTATCTAGGAGTTGATCAGTTACCAAAGATATGAAAGCTCTGTACAATTTGAATTACCATTATGGAGGAATATTATTTTGTTTCTACCAATAATAAGCGATCAGAAAATGCAAGAGATGAACACTGAATATAACTAAACCAGGATATGTCAAAATTTAAAGGCACATTGTGTAACTTTTCAGGTGGAGGGTAGTGCTGTTTAATGGCAGAGCAATGATGTATCCATAGAAACAAGCAGGTGTCAGACCCTCCACCATAACAGTTACGCAGTGCACCTTTAATTAGGGCTAAATCACAAATTTACCTAACAGAACCATGATCTTGGCAGTAAAAAATTCTCAATAGCATTACATTGTGATTTTGTTAGCTCATATCGCATATATAAGTACATTTTTCATTCATAAGGCAGGTTGACATTTAATGTGAAAGTATGAGTAGTATTTTATTTTGTGAGACAAAATAAAGCTCAGCAATGCACTTACAAAACTGAAGAATGCTGTTTCAACATAAAAGAAAATATATTAGCATAGCATTGATCTACATCCAAGTCAACAGGCCATACTGAAGACACTCAAGGCTGCAGTCATTTCTCTCTGGAAATATTGTGCTTCAATAGCCCCAGTGATAATAGCCTGTTGCACAACTGGACCTTGGACATTTTCTTCTCTATTCAGACTGAGCAACTTTTAAAGATCTATTTATTTACATTGTTTATCGATTAAGTTGACATCTATAAATTTAATATATTGTAATTTTACTTTATTTATCTTGTCAAATATGAATGTTTTGCATAATTTTCCTGCAGACGTCCTCAGTTGTTAAAGGTTGTGTTGTGTATAAACAAGAGTGCCTTTATTATTGTGTTCATGACATGTCTGAACATATTAACAAAGTCTAGCCTTACATCGCTACTCTGTTTTTACGTGTTTTGTTTAAAGCTCTTCCATGTTTTATGTAAATATGTAAAACTTGAATTGTCATCAACCAGCACATTCAAAAACTGGACCTGATTCAGCCGACAAACTAGCATGGCTACCACTGAAAGGTACTGGACAATAAATACATGCAATAAACCAAGCACAGAGTTTGTATATTTTTTTTAACTGCTGATGGTTTTAGAGTTGCAGTGTTTTGTTTCTGGTCTCATGGTGGCGCTGTAGTTGGGCCTAACATTACACTTAACAACAGCCACGCCTTTCTCTATGGAGATGTTATTACTTTGTTTGAAATGTTTCACAATATGGCATACCTTTCTATCTTCATGGAGACCAAATTACAGATCAGATCTGTGGAGAGGCAACCCCGCTCACAGTCAGAATGCCTGTTTTTCTAGGTGTTTTTGAGCTGTAAAACCACCTGTAATTGAATAAATGTAAGGTAGAGCAGTTTAATGTCATACTGTGGAACATTTCAGGCAGAGCAATTACATCTCCATAGAAACAAGCAGGTGATGAACCCCTAACCGAAAAGTTACACAGTGCACCTTTAAGTAATCCTTCATTGTTGCCAGGTTAGTTCAAAATGATATCTCTCTGTATTTTTGAGAATTGAGCTTTCAGAAAATTCTCCATCAACTACTGTATACGCAAATGTGTTTATTAAAATGTCAGACTCCAGGACAAACATTCATGACAACAATAGAATAAGTCTTCTTTAAAGGTGCATTGTGTAACTTTTCTGATAAAGGGTCTGCCATCTGCGTGTCTCCATGGAGATGTTGTTGCTTTGTCTGGAATGTCCTGATATGGCATTAAATGTACCCATTGCATTTACTCAATAACATGGGTTTTTATTTACTTTAAAATTTGAATTTTTACTGTGAGTGGGCTTGCCTCTCCACAGGTCTGACATGTAACTTGGTCCTATGACATCATCTGTCTCGGTAGAGGTAATTAAGTGTAATGCCATACTGTGGACCATTCCAGGCAGCATCTCCACGAAAAGAAGCTGGTGACAGGCCCTCTACCAGAAAAGTTATACAGTGCACCTTTAACTAAAATGCAAAAACGAAAAGAGAAAAAGAAGAAAAATATAATATAAACTAATATAAACATGGTATTGTAAAACAGGAGCCTACAAATAAATAAATATGACCTTAATCATGAATTTCACAAAGGCTTATTTATTCAAAACATCCAACACATTATGTTGTCTGGAGGAATAAGCTGTTACTGTGAATTACTGTTGCTTCATTTATTGCCCAAATAAAATGGTCTTTTAAAGTGTTTGCTGCCTGTAATACCACACTGATGTGATAATGGAGAAGCAGTTGAATAGTTTTGTTAATTGGACACATTGCTCTCAGGGCTGTTTTCACTGGACTGGGATGGGCACTGCGTTTTCTCTGTGATATTGAGAAAACTGCTTTCTAAATCTTTCTTAAAAAATTTCTTTGAGATGAACTTGTGCTCAGTCAAACTTTTTACAGATTTTACAAATGTCAAAACATCAAAACACCTTTGTAGAAATAAAAGCAAACATTTTATTTTCACGTTTTCCAATCATTTCCAATCAATCTTTTTCAACATAACAAAAACAGGAAAGCTGTTTGCTTTCCTGTCTTTTTTCCCTTTGTTTTACTGTTATGATGTCCTAATTCTCTCCAAGATATCCCCCACCCTCTTAACACCATCTCTTCATAGTAAATCCTTGGTTCATTTCTATTATGCCTTTACAGAGATATCCTGTCACCTCGCTTCTTGCCTCAAAATGACCTCTTGTGCAACTCTCTAGGGTGCTTCTGTCCAGGTGAAGGTTGAACGATCCAATTTCATTGACAGACATCAGAAGCACAGTGAACAGTTTACACCTCACAATATAATCCAGTAAACAGTGTGTTTATAGCATAGTTTTGACATTATTTGCACCTTCCATAATGCATTAACATTGTCATTTTAGGTAACATGAGATTTTAATGTAACAAAGCTGTTTAACACACCTTTTACATCAGGCAGAAGCTCCTCTTGTAAAGCACGTGAAAAATGCCCCATGTCTGTAATATTTTTTTTGCTTGTAATCATGCATAGAAATTAATCCCTGATTTTGGTACAAATCCAGTAATGTTGATGTGTCTTGTCTATGGTAGGGGGCGCTATAGTGTTCACTTTTATTATATTTCATACTTCATTACATTCGGGCCGGGGTCACGCAATTGTGATTTGAATTTGAGCTCTTTAGGCCAACGCCTGTGGCCGTGACAGGTCATCAAAAAAACAGGAAATGAAGGGGTTATTCGCCAGCGTGCAACGGGCAAACCGTAAGAAGTATCCTAATAAAACTGTTAACTATTATGAACCTATGTCTGTAGATGTGACATGTCAAATCTGAGCTCATTTAAACCAAACACCAGGGACTTGAGTCTTTTTGAACACACCCAAGTCAAAACAGCGAAGAATTTTTAATCCAATATGGCTGACTTCCTGTACGTCATAGGGGCGTGCTCCAATTCATCTTTTGGCTTGTCTCATTATTCTCTATCACTGTTCTGAATTTCATTTGCCTGCGACAAACTTTGCTTTTCCCCACTCCCATAGGGGTCCTATGCTACTGTAGGCGGCGCTGTTGAGTCCGGTCACTTCGGCCAATGTCGTGATGCCCATTTGATCAAATTTTTTCGCCGGACTGGTTGAGTTTGACCCCCCGGTATTGGGACTTTTCGTCGATGTTTAGAGAGTCAAAATTGCGATCGTTTGCAAGGAAAAATAATAATAGAGCGTAAGAAACCCTCAAAGAACAATAGGGAAACTGGATCCTGCCCCCAGTGACAGTGTCACATTCTAGGATCTGAAAACCACCAATAGCCCCGGTTCCACCAGGATAAGGGGAGGGAGGTGGGGGTAAGAAGGTATGGGAGGTCAAAGGTCACCGCTCTTGGAGTTTTTCATTTAGTGGCTATGACAGTGTTAAGGAAAAGTGCAAGAAATACAAGATGAAATACTCTAACTCCAGTACAGCTCAGAAAAAGCTATGTTCACAGCAGACTTTGTACACGCCATGTCGAGGCTTGTCTTTTTCTGACATTTGTCTGACTCAGCAAACCTGTTCCTGCCTCCACAAAGATTTGTCCTTCAAAAGATATTTATGGACAGACACTGGGGAATTCAAAAGAAAGATCACTACGTCTCAAGAGCAGAAGAAGATTTGCTGGGCCATCCATTTAAGGTAAATTTGTCTTAGACAGATAGATAGATACTTTATTGATCTGAAGGAAATTCAAAGCTCTGCACCAGCAACATAGAAACAAACATAGCAACATAGCAGTCCAACCTCTTGCATTCATCACCTGTCCAGAGTCTGTCCCTGGAGCAGGACAGGGACAAAAGCCTGTCCCCAAAGGGTCTCTCATATCCGTGATGGTGCTGTGCAGGGGATGCTGAGAGTTATCCATGATGGACTGGAGCTTATTTAGGGATAAATAAAGTTCACTGTGTGCTGTCTAAATCTGATTATAGCACATTTTATTGTCCAATAACCAGAAATTGCTCGGTAGCTTGCTAGTTGCTCTTAACAACAAAACTCCTCTTAGAAAGTTGTGAAAAAGCACTTAAAACTCATCCTAGTGAATAATTAGGATGCTCAGAATGCATGAATAAAACATGTATTCAAGAATGTGTTGCTAATGATGTGTGTTAATCCATATTATAATTATTCAGGATTAATGCGTTTTAGATGGCAAGTCTTTACATTTGGGGAGTATCCATTAGCCTAAGTTTAAAAAAAAAAGAAGAAAAATAACTGGAACCATCCACTGTATCACGCTTGCTCCTTTTCCGTCTCTAATTAATAAAAAGCCTTTTTCATGCTCCATTTTGCTGTGTTTTTTTTTTGCACTAGCAATTTTGAATTTGTTTTGTGCTTTTGTTTGTTTGACATTTTTGTGCAAATTGATTAATTCATTTGGGCTTGTAATGGAGGCGGTTATTCTATGATGATTATTATGCATTTTTGTTAAAAAGAGCTAATTTATTATTGTTATAATGTGGAAGTGGGAGCTCAGACTTAAATGATAACACTGTAGTGAGAAGTTGGAAAGTGAAATTTTTGGACGACAGTAGCTCAGTTGGTAGTGTTTGTCCACTGATCCAAAGGTTGGTGGTTCGAATCCTACTCTCGACATCAACATCACTGGTTTATCATTGATCCGCTGACCCAGGGGTGGCCGGTGCGATTCCAGCTCCCACTGATGAACTGATGAATGCTGTTGTTGTTGTTGTTATTGTTGTTGTTGTTGCTGTTGTTGTCTTTGGGCAAAACGCTTAACCCACCTTACTCTCTGTATCTGTGTACACCGGTGTATGAATGGGTGATATAAAGTGTCTGAGTGCCCTGAAGATGGAAAAGCACTATATAAAAATGTGACGATTACCATAATATATACAGGATTTCTTTTAATATGATTTTGCAGAAATTCTATTTAAAAAGTTTACAACAAGTCAACAAACGTCCTGAACACGCTGTAGCTGTTCTCTTGACTTTGACTCACCGCTCTCCTGGTGCGGTATTCCAGTCTGCAGTCCAGCTCTATGCATTTATAAAATATTAATACTCAAAACAGCAAGCAACTTCTAGCAACAAATAATTTACACTTTAGTAAATTAAAATATGTTGCTGTTAAATATGCAAAATTAGCTAAAATCAGATCAGGAACATTGCACATCAATGCACATTTATTGATACTTTACAACTGATGTCGTCAACATTCCCTGGGGGTGTGAAGCTAACTGCAAGCACTACAAGAGTACAAGAGTCTGAAACTCTAGGTACTCAAGTTAGATTTAATCTGATCTTTATTTTAACACAATTTGACCAAAAAGAGCTAATTTGGTTGAAACTTCAACAGGTGAGATGATTTGCACTGTTAAACAAGTCTCTCACACATAAAAATGATTAGCAATAGTTTTTCAGTTATAGTAACTTTCACCTTATTGTTGAAAATCAAACACCTAAACAGGGCCATGAACACTTGTATTGATCACAGGCTCCTGAAAATGTGCTGTTTATATCCATTTTGTACTTTTCAGACCATCTTAAAACATTTTTGTCTGTGTTTGCCAATGTGTGCATTGTGTCACCATAGAAACTGCTGAACATTTTGCCAATAGCGATACAATTTGAACACCCCCAGCATCAAAATATAATAGGCCAGTTTCCAAATCAGTAATGTCGGTTATTCTGTTCAAATCGAGGCATATCACATCCTCCAAAAAAAAAGAAATGTCCAAAAAGCATCAACAACAATAGCCAGTGCCCCATACGTCACCTCTTGCTTTGTATTACTCGAGGAGTGTTTTTGCACCTAAAGGTCAAACAGTGCATGTACTCCGTAAACTGAAAGTCAATTTTAGGTGAGTATCCTGAGCCTTGGGGAAAGAGCGGAACAATAATAAAAAGCCTTCCTCTCCTCCAGAACATGTAACACCAGTGATTATACTGCTGCTCTTGGCTGCACAGATTGATGTAATTTCACACATACCTGGAGCCCTGCTGATGTAACAAAGGCACAACTGGGTTTATGTACTCTACTTCACTTTAATCATGAAAACACATAAACACTGTGCCCTAAAATGTGATAAACATTATTAATTAAACTTCTAAGTGAAATATGGTATTAGTGTAAGCCAGAAAACATACAGTATCTCCTCACATATAATTTATTGATGCGATATTACAGTACTTTTCTAGAGATTCGCTGGAGACTGTTGTCAATTTCCTACCCTAAGATTGATTGACAGGCCCATTTGACCACCATTATTCGCTCAAACACCTCATACAAGGGGAGAAGTGTCTTGCCCATAGACACAACAACGGTGCACACTGGTGACTGATTACAGCTGGGACTGAAACACCAAAGGAACCACAAACCCATTCACACACATTCATGCATCAGAGTATACAGACACTGGAAGCAACGGGGGATAAGTGTCTTGTCCAAGGACACGACAACAGTGTTCACCTTCCGGCAGCTGGGATAGAACCTTGAACCTGTGGATGTGTTGATCTGATCGCAATCCCAGCTGAGTACAAGGTGGGAGAAGTGTCTTGCCCAGGGACACAACAACAGTATTCCAACCCTCCAATGAACTGTGTAAACCCACCAACCTTCTGATCTGTGGACAAGCTCTGCAATGCTGTAATGCTCTAATACAAACCTGGGTAAACACTTATGCATTTCCTTTGGGTTTTTCTGCACAAAATATGGTGTTCTTGCTGTAAGTGTGATTGTGTGAATGGTAGTCTTGCAGTTGAATGTTTTCCTTCTTTGATTTTCAGTACTGTCTTTGTGTTGGGCTTTGGTGTTTGCACAGAGGCAGCGCTGGTCTCCTGGGATCGTCTGCAGCACTGCCACGCTTCTCTGTATGATTCAATTTGAGCCGCACAAACCCATAGCCGAAAACACAGAAATATTTGCTGTTTTACCTTTACAGTGGATATGAGGTAAGCCTGACATTATATATAAGTATCCACTCTCCCTGCAATAAAAACATTACTGAATAATTGCAACCCCAGTTCTGCCTCGAAGCTATAAAAATAGTCCCTATGTGTTCCTATGCTAGAAGCACCAAATGTTAGGGTTAGGGTTGTTATAAATTATAGCTAGAGAGTTGCATAGTATAAAAAGAACTCATTAGCCATATGTTGTTAAAAGAGAGTAGACAAGGTGCTAATGAACTACACTGTTTACTGCTTATTGCTTTTCTGAGGTGATGGCAGTTATGCACCTTAAACAGAAATTCAATCAAATCTCACAGTAAAAATATTTATTTAGATATTAGATTGCACTTTCAAATATCTTTGTAAACACATCTAATAATGTGTTGTATATACTATATAATAAATGTACTGTGTTCGGTTTTGGAAATGATGACATCCAAATAAGCAAAACAGAAGAATCAAGATTAATACCAACACAATAGACCATACCCATCGCAACAGGGGATGTTTTCTTTTAGCTTTTCGAGGACAGCTGCACCTTACACAACACAAAAGCTTTAGATCTTGTTTTCCATCATCTTGAGGTAGACACAAGCTCACAGTCAAAACATAGACACATTATAGTCTATGGTCGAAAGAGAGGGAGAGAGGGAGAGAGAGAGAAAGAAAGAGAGAGATAGTACAAAAGATCCACAGCTTTGAAATATACAGAATATACAGCATTTAAATAATGTATTCAATTAAGTGATTAGCAATATATACGTAATTATATGTACAACAAAGAACAAAGATAAACATGCCTTGAATCATTAATCATTATATGCAACATAGCAAGAAATACTCCTTTATGTTCTGTGTGGGTTCATTATTTCATTATCCAGTTCAGTCCACTTTATTTCTATAGCATATTTCATAAACATAGTGCTGCACATAGTAAAAAAAATAAATAAATAAATAAATAAAATCTCCAGTTTAATATAATAAAAATGTAATAAAAAACAACAAATAAATAAAACAATGAAGTAGACCCATATGGATAATTAAATAAAATCAGTAAAACAAAACAAGAGAAGACAACAGAGGACCACACAACTCATGCAGTGTTAAAATCCAGAGAGTGAAAGTGGGTCTTAAGACTTAAAGGTGCGTTGAGTAACTTCTGGTGAAGGGTCCGTGAAATGCTTGTCTCCATGGAGATGTTATTGCTTTGTCTGGAATGTTCCACAATATGGTATTAACCCTTTATATCTTCATGGAGACCAAACCAGACCAAGTTACACGTCAGATCTGTGGACAGGCAACCTTGCTCACAGTCAGAATGCCTATTTTTCTAGGTATTTTTGAGCTATAAAACCACCTTACATTTACTAAATGTAAAATGTCATACTGTGGGACATTGCAGGTAGAGCAGTGACATATCCATAGAAACAATAAATAGTGGGAAAACACATTCACTTCCTCTGTGTAAGCCACTTTAAAATGATTGTAATGATTCGGCTAAACACTGAGATAAGTCCTTCTGCTGTTCACTTCAAAAGAGAAGCAGGTTGATTACACCGGACGCATATAAAAGAAATGCCGTAGTGCAAACTATGATTAAGGCGGTCTTATGATTGTCCAACTGGACCAGAATGTCTTCACAGAGCATCATTTTCTGTTTCATTTGGGCGCTGTAGAATCCTTTTGTATGTGTTTGTGGTAGATATCAAGGGAGTACATTATCATGGCTATCTAAAAGGATGTTCATCTATATGTTGGCTACAAGTTGCTAATAACTGATACGAACTACACAATAACTATTAATGGACAGTATCAAAAACAAAGTCAGCATCAGACATCACATCACCACAAATCAGTACTCATGAAAGTGACAGCACCATAGACTGCACTGCATATATAAATGGACATAGCTAACCCACTAGCCACTGCACTCCACATAGGTTGTAAGCATGGGGGCGCTTCCAGCGCTGTCGTCATCGTCCTAGGATTTTAATTTTGCCATTTTGTTAATATGGAACTTGGCTCCAAATTCTCCCCTATAACTGCTGGCCTTGTGAGCTTCATTTGACTGGAGCTGAACACTATGGGTAATGTCACACTCGCTTAGTCCACTTTTCTATACAGTCTATACAGTCATGAATAAATAACATAACTGCATAACAAAATGTAAACGGCCTTAAAGGAAGGTTGTGGACAAAAACATGAAGTAATTGTACAACCAATCATGTTGATACTTTGGTTAGAGTGGAAATTACAATATTTTCTGGCAGTAGATTTCTGTCACTACACCTCCTTAACACTAAATCTTCTCTGTAATTAATAAACTTGTCAATACATCAACATGAGTCATTTCTCACAACAATGAATAAACAGCACAATGTAAACAGCACACACTTTAAACAGTTCATGACGTCCTCCCACAGGACCTCATTCAGAGCCTGTCTCCTTCATGTTCAGGTGGATCTCTGAAAGGGCAGGTTCAGAGTCACTGTTGGCTCCCTGGGCTCTGGTCGAGGTCTGTTTGTCATCTCACACTCGTTCTGCCTCTCCTCATGCATATGCGACACCTCTGTGGACCCGGCCTCAAACCCCGGCACTGTGTTGGCCACGTGAACTACATGGACCCTATTTCTTCCATTTTTACTCAAGATGCAGCTGAACACTTTCTTGAATCCTTTGCGAAAATGCTTGGAGACGAGAGCGTACACTATGGGGTTGACGCAGGAGTTAGCGTAAGCCATGCAATGAGACAGGAGCCTGAATGCGTATGTGATCTGGTTGAAGGGGAAATCTCCATACAGATAGCAAAGGATGACAACGTGATATGGCAACCAACAAATACAAAAAAGAACCGTCACGATAATGATCATTTTAGTCACTTTTCGCTTTGCTCTTTTGGACTCGGACATCCCGTCTAAGGGGTCCACGGCGGTCCAGAGGTACTTGATGGTTCTGGTGTAGGACATGCTCACGATGAGAACAGGGATTACATAGCCAAATACAAAAGTGCAGGTATCAAGGACTTTTCGATTTTGCTCCTCCCAGCCAGGGATGCACACCGTACTGTTGTCATAATCGATGAGGTCATAGTAGCTCAGATAGGGACCAGCAAACACTAGAGACAGACCCCAGATGATCACCATAGCAACAACAGCATTACGCGGGGTGCGAAGTTCACGGGATCGCAGAGGGTAACGGATGGCCAGGTATCTGCAATGACAGAAATAGATTTGAGTATGTTAATAAAAATATGTTTACCCAGTGAAGTGAAATTGAGGTATATATGTGTTAGATTTTGAACTTTCAGCCATATCTGTGTCTGAATAAATATAATATAATATGAATTGTTCTGTTATTTTTATTTATAATTGGAACTGTCCAACCCAACAGGAAATTGTGGTCATTTTAGCTGGTACAAATTCTCATTTTGGTTCAATTTGAAAACATATAAAAAAGACAAACACATGCTCAAAGTAGATTATAGTAATTACCACCAGAAATTAATGATACAAACCTTGCTTAAAGTATGGTGGCCTGATCTGCAGCTGCTTCCAGTATGTTTCAATAGTGACTATAGGACAAATCTTTCAGAATATCATATTATATTATGAATCTTAAAGGGCTTGTATGACACTAGATCTATGTTATAATGTTGTTTCTTCATCACAAACCTGGAGTTGTGTTTTGTTTCATTCACACATGTTTAACACACAAACCCCGCATATCTAGGCAGAGTTCTTCTCTCAAATGGAAGTGCTTCTGGGCTTTTATACACCTTAGATGATTTCAGACCTGGAATTGCCCATCTCTACTGAATGAAAGGTAAAAGGTAACTGTTGAAATCTATTGCTTCATGACATCACAAGGTGGAGTGAATCAACAGAATACAACTCCAGCTTTGGTAACAGTGTTATAACATGGCTTAAAACTGGGGTACCTGACTTGCAAACTGTAAAAGGAGGAAGTGGGTAAAACTGTAACACGTCACTCACTCACAACTGAGACCGCCATTTAGAGACCACCCATTTTCTGACCTTCAGTCCATGCTCAAAACATAACATCTGAAGTTGTCATGGCAAAACTGCTCAGCAGGAATCAGACAAAATGACCATGTCCAGTTCGGAGATTTGAGGTGCAGCTGAATAAAAGATTTTTATGTCTGTCTCTCCAAACATGGGGCTCCATACTGGGGGCTTTGTAGTCTCAGAGTGGGATTCGGTGGCGCTTGGATCACCGGGTTACAGCATGGCAAGAGTGAAGCCTGGATCACAATCAGCTCTATGCCGTTTGATCTTTCTGGTGGCACATATCCCACAATACAATGTTTTGATACACATCTCCTTTGACACAAGAGATCTTATTCATTGTGTTGTATCTTCTTTTCTTCATATTTTTTAACATTGCAGTGCCTAGTGTATAAAAAGTGGGTTACCAATTTGATCTCAGATTCGGATTCAAGATTTTTATTGTTATGGCAAACAACAAAATTAAGTTTTGAGCCTCAAACTCTGCATAAATAAGTCCAGTGTAAGCCTTAGGGTCAAAAGCTAAGAAAGGTTAGTTCTGGTTAGTATTTGGATGGGAGACTGCTGGGAATAACAGGTGTTGTAGTGGGGCTACAGTGGCTATAATGCATATTGTCATTGTGTCCTTAGGCAAGACACTTCAGCCACCTATCCTATATGAATGTGATGCATACGTGTGTTTTAGTTGGAAGTGACGATGACACATATACTAGTATATATATGTTTTTAAATCACTCCTAAAAACACACAATTGTGTGAGATGTCGCTTTATTGTTATTATTTAACTTAAAGGTGCACTGTGTGATGGACCCCAAACGAAAAGTTTGGGGTCCATCACTCTGCTTTGAATGGCCCACAATATGACATTAAACATTCAATCACAGGTGGTATTATTGCTCAAAAATACTTAGAAAAACAGACTGTGAGCGGGGGTGTCTCTCCACAGATCTGACCAGTAACATGGCCTGGTTTCGTTTCCTTGATGATAGAAACATTAAAGGGCCTGAATTACTCTTACTGTGAAACATTTCAGACAAAGCAGTAACAGTTCCATGAAGAAAAGCAGGTGATGGACCCTCCACCAGAAAAGTTACACAATGCACCTTTAAGTAACTTGTGTCTTAGGGCATTTTCACATATCGTCCCCTTTAAGTGAACTGAACTCAGTCATCTGTAAGTGGACCAAAAAGTGAACCAACAGAAAAAGAACTCAGTTCATTTTGTGTTCAGATTGTGAGTTTATTACAAAGAGGACTGGGTTCTCTTTCTTGTCCATTTGAGCTTTAATGGGATACCAGTCCTATTTCTGTTCACACCAGGTCCTCTAGAGCTCTCAGTCTCCCAATGCACTGAATTCTGGGTACATTGGGAATTCTGGGTAATTATCACTTGAAACACAATGTCTGCTGCAATGCTTCTCCTCCTGTGTTTTTTGATGAAAATTGCTCGCATTCACCGGGAAAATAGAGCTATTCAGATTACATATAACATATTTGTATTTGCGTTGGCAAAGCCAGGACAACGACCATGGCCGGCCAGTTTACAGCTGAGTGTTCTCGGTTACAGTCATGTGACATATCTACGGCAAGCGAAGGAGGTTACAATACATTGAAAAAGGCGACGTGAACCCGGTGCACTTTGCTTTCATAATACGCAGATTAGGCGGACTGTACCACTGACTTTTTAGCGAACAATACTGAGACCCTCCCGAGAAAGGTCTCAGTACGGTTCGTTTCAGAGGGGTCTGGGTACGGTTGGAGCGTTTACATAGGCGCGAAAAATGCTGAATCATCGGTCTGAGTTCATTTACATGGCTGAAACCCTTTGATTTCAGCCATGTAAATGAACTTTGATTGTATTTGTCTATTCAGTGTTTGTGTACAGATCTTCTGTCCAGCTGTACAGTTTTTAAAGTGTTTATAAATAAAATTGGTATGGTATATTGGCAGCCTTGATTTCGTCAGTCTGCCCCTGGGCAGCTGTGGCAATAATATTAGTTTGCTGTCACCAAGTACGAACTGAATGAATGGTATTATCATTACAATTTAGCCTATTTCAGGTATTTTACAGATAGGAAGGATAAGCTTCACATTTCACACATTTTTCCACACTTTTTACCAGACACTTCAGTAGAGACACTTGAGGAATAAAAGGGGGGAAAGCTCTCATCTTTGAAACCTTGATGAAATAGGGCCAAAGCCACTCGACGTCTGTGTGAAAAGGTGTCATGTTCTGCAGGCCCTTTGACTCCAGGTGATGTGACTCACACTCATGTGAGGTTATGAAAGGAAGCTGGATTATGTGTTATGAGACACAGAGAAGCCCACAGTTATTGGACTAATGTGTGTGAGGATAATATGTGATCACTATTCACCTCACTGTAAGTTACTGTGATTATATTGGAAGGCATAGTGTGGAAATATAGGCTAATTATTCTGCAAAGAATCAAGTGAAGAATCAAGAATCAAGTGGTAAAAAGTGTTCAATAATTTCTTCAGTGGCCCTAGTTGATTTAGTCCATTTCAGGTATTATTATAGAGTCTATAATAATACCTGAAATGAACCATGGCACCAGTCCCTTGTAAACAGTCTATAGACTGTCTATAAACAGTCTATAGTCTATAACAGTCTATAGACTGTTTACTGGTGCAATACAATGAATACAACTATGCTGCTATAAGAAAGCAGCTCTTTTACACAAAAAATAAAAACACTATTGGACTTCAGTATAGACAGTTTTAATTAACCTTTTATGTACTGAATTATGAAAATTTTAGGGATATGTGTTTTCTCAGTCACCATTTTGTGATCAGCAGCACCCAGATGGCAGTGTCTTTGTCGCTTTTATGTGATGTATTCACGGCTGCTCTGTGTTTCCCCTTTCGGGATAAATAAAGTTTTATTGAGTTGAATTAATTAACTGTTAATAGCTCTCTGCTTTTTAATGCTCTTTTGTGATAAGATCTTAGCAACCAAATGTAAGAGACACGAAGTAGACATGTTCAAATCAAATATTGCTTTAACAATTGTAATATTAATTTTATACTTAGTAACAAAAACATTGAACATGATGGCCACATTTAGTATGTCATAAATGTGGTATTTTGCTTCTGAAGATGATTCTCCAATCAGAAAGCAGAGTGAGTCTCTCCAGCACCAGCAGGCAATCATTCATCAATGCTAGTGCAGCCTCTGCAGCTCAGCTCATTCTGGAGGTTCTGAGCTCAGAACTTTAATTTAACACCAGGTCTATTATAGACAGAATTTAATCTTCTTTTGTTGCTGAGGTCTTTTAGTTCTACAATCCTGTCTGTTGTCCCATCACTTTACCGTACAGTGGTGCTTTTGTCCTTCATTGTGTAGTGTACTGGATATTCTAACAACACAATTATTAAATGCCAACTGATTTGTGTGCCAGAAATTAACCTTGGTAGATTGTAAACAGAGCGCTTCCTTTGTTGCGGATGTTTGCGGTGTCTGTATTGACCCTTTTGATAATGTTGACGAACAGCTGTAATGTATGTAAAATCCCTCAGTCGTCCATTTTCTCCTTTTTTGCCATGAACAGCTGTAATGACGACAGTGGGCTCTGAGCAGCTGCAATAATCTGAGAGGGGATATTCAGTTGCTCATGCTTTATTGTTGAGTTAGCAGTGCCTGAATAAAGTGTTGATGGGCACCTAGTTAAGACTATTGTTAAGTTCATTGTTCATTATTACTGGTGAGATCAGATTTGTTCCTCTTAATATTGTGAAATTGTATTAAAGGTGTTAAAAGACATTATGCAAAACCAATTTTTCAGAGCTTTAAACCATTTTATAATTGGTTTCCCTTCTCATTTACCCACTCAAAGTTGTATTTAGAACAGTTCATGCATATTTGAGTAACCTTTATACTTTATTATTATTCAAGACGTCATTGCTTCGCTCTACTCCCGTTTTCAGCTCCACCCGTATACATGCACTGCTCTGTCGTAGCCTGGAAAGCAGCTTGTTTGTTTTATTAAGTCGTAGGATCAGTATTGATCTATTGATTACAAATGTCCACAGTATAACATAATGACACTCATAAATTATAACTATAGCAGACAAAAGCACAATATGCACTATGTAACATTTCTAGTGGAGGGTCCGCCACCTGTTTATCTCGATGGAAATGTTCTTACTTTGTCTAGAATGTTCCACAGAGGATTAAACCTATGTATCCCAAGGAAAACAAGTAGGTTACAGCAGTACACTACATTACAATTCATATCTGGCAAAGCAATAACATGTCCATGGAGACAAATAGGCAGCGGACCCTCCACCAGAAAATTTGCGCCAAATTTAAGCCAAATAATTAGATGCGAGGTTCTAAACTGTGATTTTTATTATTTATTTAGTGCAAAATTGTATTTTGTATTATAATTTGAACAGGATGGCTGTAATACCAAAATAATTACAGCCTTTGCCATTCAATCACTGCACCCATTCACATATTTGCCATAAGTGTGACTGAAGTGGGAGAATGCAGTGTATAAAAGGAATGTATGGTTAATCACATATCACAAGTGTCAAAGAAAATATAATGTTTTTGCAGTCTACTGTCTAACTCTACCTGAATTGTATAAAAGTGTACAGTTTTATGTACACCGATTGACATTTTTGTGTTGACTTTATTCTTATACATAGGTTTCCCCAGGAGAATGTTATCTAAAAGCAGAACATGTGTGTTAAAAGGCCTATATTATGCAATTTTTTAAGTCTGTTATAATGTCTCCTCTGGTGTTGTGTTTTGTTTTGTTCACGCATGTTTAACAGACAAACCCTGCATATTTAATTCTTCTCTCAAACTGAAAACACTCCGTTCCACCTTGTGATGTTATGTGGTAAAACAGCTCCACTGTGTTTTAAACTGCTTACATCTTCACTAGGATCTTTTGGATAATTTCAGCCCTGGAATTGCCAATCTCTTTTGAACTAAAGGTAGAAAGTTGTCATGACATCACAGGGTGGAACAGAGCATTTTGAGCTTTGGGGATGTAGACAGACTAATAATAAATGGTTACTCGAAGATGCATAAATGAAACAAAACACAACTCTGGGTATGTTTCTGATGAGGTAATAGCATTATAACATGAGTCCTGAAACCTCACAAGAGTCAGTTTTGCGTAATATAGGATCTTTAAACTCACACTATGTGCAAACCCAGAAGAAACAGCGGTGTGCGTCACTACCCTGTGGGATGAAAGCATGTTGGTGGTGCTTTGGCGGTCCAACCCTCATTTGCTTCAAGATCTAAAATGCTACTCTGAATCCACAGTCTGAGCATGTGAATACCAGGGATGCACTAAAGGGTTTGTGAGAGCTAGGGAAGTCAGGTACAGCATGAAGTCATTTTCTGCAGTGTCCATAGTGTAAATTTTCTAATCATCTGTTGTCTTTATGAAGATGTCAGTGTCAGTCACCTGCCTCCATGTTCTCAGATCATTCTGTGTACAGATTTTTTCTCAAACCAACTAAGCCCATGTCTTCCTTCATAGCATCCACTAACCCCCGCTAACTCTGCATATATGTTTTCATTTTCATTTGTTGTCCAAAACCATCTCAGCTTCACCTCTCATTTTGTTTCTGTACAGGGTTTTGTTTAGCTGTGATTGAAAGGTTTTTAATCTGTATTCTTCTCTTTTATTGTTAATTTTATGATGATTATTTATGTTTTGATTTGTTTGTAGTGTGATTATAATGTCTTTCTTATTCTGTAAAGCACTTTGAATTACTTTGAGTACAAATCATGCTATACAAATAAACTTGCTTTGTCTTGCCATAAAAAAATGGGATTGGTGATATGACTATATAAATTGAATTGTGTTGTGACCCTGTAAATAATCAGCTAATCTATAGATATTGGTGCATATTGACTTTGTGTGTTAAAAAGCGGCTCTGTGTTCAAACAGTGACACGTCCCAACACCTCCTTCTATTCAGTGTCAGGTTTCAGAGTAATAATAAAACTGTTGCTATGGTAATGAACAAAATACTGTATCTTTTGAATGGTGAGAAGTCCTCAAAATTGCAGAGACGATGCTGTAGTAAAAAAAACAAACAAAAAAACATATTATGCATTCCCTTATTTCCCTACTAAAACAAGTTTGGTGATGGCTTATGGCAGGAGATGTCAATTGTTTTTCCTATGATGCAACAATCCAGGCAAAATGTGAAAGGAGCATTTTTGAATTTGCAGGGAAGAGAACTTAAGAGAGAGTAATGAATCAAAATACAACTCCTTGTTTGTATTTGATGAGTGGACAAAAAGAGTAAATTTTGCATAACATGTGTCCTTTAAATGTAATACAAAGATAACATGAAATATATGATTTTTGGGCCACATTGTTCACACCTCCATCCAAACGTGACTGTCTCTCTGATGTTGTTTCTAATCCTGTCTATTTTCAGTGCTCCCTAAATGAAACTCAACAATTTCTTCGCACTATATGATTCTATTATTCATCTCAAGTGATTACAAGTCTCTCATTCCCATAACGAATCTATTTTCCTTGCAGATTGTGAGGAATAGTCGACTACATAACTCACATATCTAACTGCCCCAAAATTTTGTATTACACTTGAAACTAAGAGAAGAATGTTTTCATTGCTTCATTAATTTGAAAGAATCAATAAAGCTAGAGCAGTTGTATCAATTGCAAAATATGCAATGAAACAATCAATAAAGCACAAATATTAAAGGCATTTCATTTATCTAGGCTATCTAAAGAGGAAATTAGCATCAGCTTTTATTTCATAGAGGTCTCACAGTATAATGATGTAAAATGTGTGGACATGAATTTGGAGGCTTGTTTCGGTAAAGGCAGCCATTTGCCGTTTTACTGATAGAGTATTCACAGATGGTTTGTTCACAGTCAAAGACATTCAAATTACTACAGTATGTTGTTTTTCTATATCAGAATTTATACGCTTGGAAAAGACTGATGAGAATACTTAACAAATACGTGGGATATTCAAGAGCCCTTCTGTAACTGCCTCTTCAGACAGCTGAGTTTAAATTTATGCTATGTATACTTGAAAGTAAAGAGACTGTTGGAAAGCTAATTCTGTAAAAGCTCATGGAAAATTTGTCTTTATGAAGGCCCAGCTAGTTTAAGGTTTCATTTTTATTCCTTAGAGGTTTAGTTGTAATCTAAGTTCATTCAGGGTTTTGTCCTGGTTTAGTCCCATTAAAGGGCCTGAATTACACTATTTTCTCATCTATGTTATAATGTTGTTTTCTCAACAAAAATATACCTGGAGTTGTGTTTTGTTTCACAAAAACTGGGAAAACATAGAATGGAAAACACTGTGTTCCACCTTCTGATGTCATGTGGTAATACAGGATTTTGAGCTTTGGAGATGTAGACTAATAATAAAGGTTTATTCAAACGTGTAAATGAAACAAAACACAACTAATCTGTCTTGCATTTATTCAGCAACAGGTGTTTTTTATTGCTCAAAAATATCATGAATTCTTAGCAAAAGGAGAAATTTAATTTGTCAACTGGACAGAGTTTATTTGGTTGAATACGTTTCGCAGCTCATCCAAGCTGCTTCTTCAGTTCTGGTCAGATGCTGGCGGACACTGCTTTATATCTGCTTGAAGGGAGGAGCCTAATTACAATGAAAATTACTCTGAGACAACACATTTATTTACAGTTTCTGTTAGTCAGGTGAGTCTATTTAATATGGAGTGGGAGTGGGGTATAGTTAGCATATCCATTCAGGGCCATGATGGTGTTTTCACACCTCTGGACATGTCCTGGCTAGTCCCATTGTTTTCTCTGTTTGTTTTGATTTAGGTTTGAGGATAGAGTTATAGATGGGAGACAAATTTCTCCTTTTGCTATGGATTCTACCTGGACGACTGAGGGATTCTACACACATCATGAATTTTTGTGTGAGTGGGGTCGCCTCTCCACAAATCTAACCTGTAATTTGTCTTGCAAGTCACCATGGAGATTTTGATTTATGGCCATACTGTGTAACATAGACATATAGACATAGAATAGTCACCCCAAAGTAACTGGAAAGTCCATGAGCAGACACTGTTGTCTATAATGGTTTGGGCAGTTGCACCAGTGAGCGATTGCTTCTTACCTGTCAACAGAGACCGCTGCCAGTGTGAAGCTGCTGGCATACATGGTGAGATTGATGAAGAAATGGACCACTTTGCACATGAAGGACCCAAACACCCAGCCCTCCAGGGAGTAGATGGTGGCTTGGAATGGCACACAGAAAATAATGAAGAAGAAATCGGCGACGCTCAAGTTCAGGATGAAGAGATTTGTGGTGTTGTATCCCACTTGGCCACTCCGCAGCAGCACAGCCAAAACCAAGCTGTTCCCAATAGTGCCCAGAAGGAAGATGAGAGAGAAAACCACTGACACTATAACACTGGTGGGGTTGAGCTGATAACTGTCAGACACGTTGGTTTGGCCTTCAGGCTTGATGAAATCCTCGAAGTCGGACATTTTGCAGCTGCAGAAAAGAAAGAATAGAAATAATACCAGCAAATAATAATTGTCCTACAAAGATCTGAAAACCTCATTACATCTAATAGTACTGTTACGATGTTCAGCAAGTGGTTAGCAGATAGTAGTGTCATATATGGAAAAAGTCTTGTTGGTATGGTATGCTGTTTATTTGTACAGGGACAACAATACATAAACCAAGACAAAAGTCATAGGAGAGATGCTGGTGCCAGGTTATGGCATGAATGCTAATTTACACCTGTAGTCCCTGAGCAGGATGGTGGAAACACTGAGAATACAAATTCAATGTATATAGATAAACCAACCACAACTACATTAAAACAGGTATTCCCGAGGGCCACATGTTCCACTAGTAGTAACTTTCTCCAAACTTGAACATAAATTATACACATTCTGGTGCACTCTTTTTGGTGGATCTTTGTCCTGCTTGTCTCCATGGAGATTGTGACAATAAGGCATTATCTATGCCTTATTTTTATTGCATTTATTCAGTTACATATGGTTTAGTTGCTAAATAAATACATGCACATGCATTCTTATTGTGAGCAGGTTTGCCTCTCCACAGATCTGACCTGTAACTTGACGTGGTGGCATCCCCTGGAATTAGATAAATGCCACAATTCTATATTATGGAACATTCCAGGAAAAGCATTAACATCATGGGGACAAGCAGGTGCACTATTGTGCTACATGGATATTTTGCACTGGAGTGGGATTGGTTCAGGTGTTCAGCTGTTGGCTTGGATCCAATCCCACTTTAGCCACACAAATGTCTATAATTTTCCTGTTTGTCTGTGTTTACTGTATGATTATTGACAATTACATCCCAATAAGAATCCCGTTTAATCTCCCTCTTTTGACTACAACTATCCTTCAAACACTTTCTACATCACTTAATTCAAAAGCTCCAAGCGTATCACTATGCAAATGAGGGCACAGACAGAGGCAGGTGATTACTGGTGACCTCAAAAGAGAGAAGCTAAAAGCCAAAAAGAGAGATCTGTAGATCTGTACTGTGTGTGTTTGTGTGTGGAGTGGTGCGAATAGCATATAGTACTTAATTAGGTTTAGATACTGTATTGATCCTTGCCAAAATGAATTCATTCAAATTCTGTTTGAATTAGTGTAGTCAAGATATGTTGAGCTTAGTAACAGTTCTTTTGATGTGTGTATCTCACAAGCTATATACAGTAACCATATATTTTCTTTATCAGTGAGAGTTATTACTCTTAATCGCTATGGCCACTGTTCAAATCTGTCATCATTCTAAAACCAATGGATAACTTATATGTAATGGAAACACTTCAGAGCCGTAGTTGACATATATCTGCCTGTGCCTGTATCTCCTCCTGCACTGAAAAGTGAAGTGATTATTTTAAAACTAAAATCAATAACAGCTTGTTTAAAATTTCAAATACACAGTGGAGGCAATTCGGGGAAGGACAAAAGTCTGTGAAGGTGAGGAGAGAGGAATGACCAAATATGCTGAAAAATGTGTCATACACAGCTCCGGTACACAGCATGACACATGTTTAAAAGCAATATCTTTTGTACTTGAGTTTTGTACCTGAATGTTTATTTTTGTCCTAATAGAAAAATAAGGGTAAAAATGGTGCCCAGCTACCCAAAATTATTCTCTTGTACATGGAGAAAGCCATTTTACCAGGCAAATAAATATAACCATTTCTTCCCTTGTGATAATTACCATAACACAAAGCAGCACGGGGTAATATTGAGCTGTCTGACCAATGCCCATGCACCCGAAGACTTACTTTCCAATTAGCTGAGCTTGTGGCATTTTGTCAGGAGTGCACAGGGGACATTTTCACTCTCTGAATCAAGTAACAAGCCAATACCAAGCTAAGGTAGAGAGACAGAGAGAGAGAGATGGGAAAGCAAAGTCAGTTTTTAGACTGCAATGTTAGGTGGATGTTACAAAATTGTCAATGAGGATGCGGCCCATTTTCAAGCCTTTTCATAACACATCTCTCTTGTATAAGCACTGCGATTTTACCTCGTACGGTACAGTAATTCGTTGGCCCCACAAACAAAACCTGGTGTCTGGGTTAAGTGGCATTTTCCAGTGACAGCAGAAAATACAGCTCTGCTTTTAGAAACGCAGTGATAGTTTTTTTTTTCTAATAGTACAACATCATTACTCAATTACAGACCTTATAAGCATTCAGTGTCTGTCTCCTGTTCTCTTGACGTTTTTGTGGTTGGGAAATTCAACGGTGACGTATGCTGGCTTAGAAAACCAAACAAATCAAAGTGCTGCAAATAAAAATGAAAGCACAAAATGTGAGTGACTATTGATGTGAAGTTGGTGACTCAGAAAATATGCACTTTACACGCCCCTCTGGTCTTTATAAAAATGGCTTGACTTCTTTTTGATTTGTATCTCATGTTTTCTACATCACATTTGCACATTTTAATTTTTCTTTAAAGCAGGGGTGATGTAGCAGAGTTTTATGTGAAAAAGAGAGGAAATGTGGATACAAACTTTAACATCCAAATGAAAAACACTATTGATAAAAATTTTTATTTAAAAATTTTAAATTTAAATTTATATTGCAGTAACCTTCCTCTTAAATTTATATCATTTTTAAAGGTGCTCTATGTAACAGCACTGCTTTTATCCACGGGAATGTTATTGAGTGCTTTGGTATATTCCACATATGACATTAAATAAATCTTTTTATCATTTATTGAATTATACATATTTTTATTTGTAAAAAATACCTTGAAAAAGCGAGGAGCGGGGTAATTTCTCCACAAATCTAACCTAAAATTTGGCCTGGTGGCTTGCAGGTAACATCTCCATGGGGAAGCCACCAGCAAAACCAATGGAAATGCTGCACTTTAAACAGAATTACTATAACTAAAACTATTACACGGTTCTCTGCATATATTTGGACTGGACTGATCAGTGGTAGAGCTGTTGGCGTGGTTCAGTCACGGTTGACCCAGTTCATGCTGTTGTTGTGTCCTTGGGCAAGACACTATCTACTTTGCCAGTGTAAAAGTGACGTGTCAGTGAAGATTGGCCTCTGTGTTTGTTTTAATCAGAGCTATGGCAGTTGTGATTACAGGAGGGAAAGTCCTAAAGCACATAACACATTTTGTCAAGTTAGATACAATTAAATATTGTTCCCAAAATGACTCACTATTCAAACATAATGTCATAGCATTTTAACTGTGCAACACTCTTTAATGAGACTAAAAGCGACATCAGAAAGTGGATTTGTTTACCAATGTTGTCACAGCAACAGAATAGAAAAAGCATGTCTGCATTAACTCTCTAATTAATGTCAAAGTTGCACAAACTTTTGTTCAGTTTCGAAATCCCAACTTGTTTGCAGACCGCTCAGATGAAATCCTAATTGCCTTGGTCTTGCACAAACTAAAAATACAGTCTGCAGCCTATTGCTGCCAATTACTGGCCATAAGACTGGTGCTTCATACATCCATTTATAAAGAGTGAAACAAACTAAATTTGAAGAACATGTTTGTAATACCTGTCTGATATAACAGCCTTTAATGTTATTGTGTTATTACGAGTTTAGAGCATGAGGTGTGTGTAATTACAACAAAATAACAGTGAAAAAGGTAGATTAGTGTGTTTCCTTGGTTGCATTAAAATAAAATTAACATTTCCAAGTCCCAGTTTCATTAATAACTACAGGGGTGTAACAGTGGCTGTCATATTAGCAGGTTAGCTGCAGGGGAAGTGTTAAAATGCAGAAGTTGAACAGAGGGCTGTCATGTGTCACAATAATGAGATTTGAATAATGTTTGTGTCAAAGAAACTTCTCTAATACACACCTCTTCTCACAGTGGCCTATTTTCTGGTAGAATTTCAGTGATGGATCGCTGTCTATGCATAATGCATGCAAATCAATAAACACATGTTAAATATTTATAAAGCTGATTGTACTTTCACTAGTGCAGACTTCATTAAGCAAAACTATGAGCATTTCTTGGCAGCAGCAGTTAAAGATGCTATAATAATGACAATTCACAGTCTTAGTTCTTTCTAGCCTCCAGGGCCAGGTCATATGACGGCAAAAATCATGTCTGATCCATGTTACGTTATTGGTGATATCATCATATTGCAATTAAGTGCTTATCCATTTCATATAGCTCTATGTAATCAAACATAGACATCTGTTTGGTTAGCCTGTCATGTTCTGAATGAATGGCAGTATATTTAACCAATCACAGTGAAGCGTGAACTCCCAGAAGATAGTTGTAGATAAGTTCAAAGCTGAATTGTGATAAAATGAAAGCAGTTCAAATAATGCTAAAAACAATAGCTCCTTTCCCCGGTTAAGTGCAAAGTTAGTAAATCGAACTAACAATTTTTGCTGTGTTTTCTATATAGTGCTCCGTGTTACCAACCAGAGGAGCCAGGGTGGTCTTCAGGTGTTTGGCCACATTGTACTTGATGGAGTCTGTGCTACATAATGGGTCTGAGCGGTACTCTCTGTTTGTGGATTTTGAGAAGCCATAGATACATGGAGTCACCAAGATAGAGTCCCTGAGCCACAGACAAAGCACTGTGGTCTACTCCATTGAGTGTAGCGAAGACTGCAAAACCACTTCATAAGAGAATGCACCAACACCGGTGAAAGAACAGCTCAGGACCCTAGTCTGCTGTAGATCATCTCAAAGCCACTAACCACGTCTTTGAAAATAGAGCGGTACAGATTTCAGTCAAAGAAAAGAAATGATTTGAAAGGGGAGTTAAAGAGGCATTTTTTGATAGGACAGACAATCCATGTTTGAACAGAAAGGGTGGGCGTAGACATAATTTATCTCCTATTTATAACTCCATTCACAGATCTAAATCAAAACAAGGAAAACAATAGTGATGCTATGCTGATATGCTAGTACGCTAATAGGTTTGAAAGCACCCATTAGGGTTCTGAACAATTATGCAAAATATGACTCAGTGTAGTTCAATAGCCTGAGCTAACAAACACGAACTCTAAACAAGTAGGTGTGTTAGTTTCAGACTAGTTCAGTGTGGTTAGCTTTGGATCTAATATATTGTCAAAAACGTGTAAGGCCGGGCATTTTAGACTCCAACATTTCCAGGCAATCCTGAAAATATCTTTTTCATTATACTGTTCAACCTAAGAGTTATATTTTAAAGGTTTCTCAATTTAAACAATCTAGTTGGCTATAAATGAAACACTTTTCAGACCCTATATTTAGACTTTTTCCCTCTCAAACAGAAAACACTCTGTTCCACCTTGTGATGTCATGTGGTAATACAAGCGCTTGGTTGTGTTTTTACATACACCTTCACTAGAATCATTTGGATCATTTCAGCCATAGAATTGTCAATCTCTATTGAGCGAAAAGTAGCTTTTAACTTGAAAACTACCAGTTCATGACATCACAAGTTGGAACAGAGCATTTTGAGGTTTGGAGATAGACAGACTAATAATAAAGGTTAACTCAAACATGTGAGAATGAAACAAAACACAACTCCAGGTATGTTTTTGAGGAGGTAACAACATTCTAACATGCCTTAAAGCTCACAAGAGTCAATTTTGTGTAATATAGGACCTTTAAGTGTATACACCATGTTAGGCTTGGCATTAAAGATCTGCTGACAGAAAGACTCATCAAAGTCACGCCTCAAAGGAAAAGCAGGCAGTATTCACTCTGAATCCTTGAATAAACTACTCTAGAAACCGGATTAAGATGCAGTATTCTTCTATGAATATAATTACTGTCTCTGGTTTGGTCACACTATAATTATAGCAATGGCATAGTATAATATCTCCAGAGAATTGGATTTCATATGAGATTTTTCATTCAGACGGCATCTTCATTTCCAACAGTCAAACACTGCTTTTTGAATTGCGTGGGGTGTATATATTCAAATGCAAAGATATTGTTCTTTCATTGAGATTAGCCCAGTTGCCCAACGCCTATTATGAATGAATCATTAAAGAAGAGTTTAAAGATTTAACAGCTTTGAGTATTCGGTATTCTGCACACACAAGACTTTGTAAAATCACTACAGCATAGTCAGTAATTTCAACACTGTAACATTTTTAAAGAAATTTTGAATGTTAGAATCCAGATATTTGAGTTTAAGGCTAGACACTGCAGTTAAATAGGAAAATATCATTGATGAGAAGGTATCAATATGAAAATGTACTTTACACAAATGTAAGAAATAATGTGTTTATGTGTAAAAAGGGCAAAAATCTGACATATTAGAACATTTATATTCAAAAAATGTATAGAACAATGTCTAAATTTCTTCATTTTTGCTAATTTTGTTAACCTATTAGATATGCCAGTAGGTGCTCATAAACAACTGCTTCAGCTTCTTGCTTTTGGGCTATGTATGCTTCTATCTAATGCATGTCATGGAAACAAAATGTATACAAAATGTAAAAGCCAAACTAAACTAAACATATTTACAGAGGGTATTTTGAATATCTTGAACTAAACATTACTAAAAATGCATTCCAATTTGCCTATTCGTTTTAGCTAATAAACCAGGCTTAGAATTAGATATCAGTAAATCCCTCAGGTGAATGCTTTTACTAGTATGTTGAGAGAGCAAACTGACCAAAACAAAAAACAAAAAAAGGATGTCTCTCCATTCTGACTCATTGATTGCTTATCCAGGCAACTCCAAACCAGTATGTCGGCTTGTATTGCAGGTATTCTAACAAAAGAATTTAAATGAATGTATTCAATTGTGTTAAAGGTACAAAAGGTCTGTTTTGCAAAAGGATTTCTTGTGTTACAACATAAGTTTACCTGTGCTCATTTCAATTTCTTTTCTACCTTTGCTTCTTTTTTCCTCCCTTATTTTGCAGTGTATATGTTTGCATTATTTCAAAAGGGGGGAAGACTTTTTGGATCAGTGCAACAGTCTCAGCAATTGACCAAAAAAGAAAACTAATCCAAAATGTAACCTATTAAACTACAGATGTTAAATTTTCAATCAGTTTAAGGATCACATACTATACACACAGGCTATAGTCTTTCTTGCTGTAGTCATCTTTAATCAATTACTGTTATGTAACCAAGTTGTGCATGAAGCTTGTCCGATAAATCCTGCAAACTTGAGCTCGTTCTCTAATCTAATTATCTTGAACCTAAAATACAACATTGTTAAATGCCACCACCAAAATCATGCATGGCTCTACTACCCCAGTACTGCAGTCAGTTCCTTTATCATGCAGATGTAAAAATAATGATGGAATCTTACCAGGGCGATGGGGTTGTTGATGGAGGTGCGTGGGTGGTTTCCAAAAAAGAAAGCTAAAACAGGGCTCCCCCAAAAAATCCGACAGGCTCTGTTAAATAGTCATTCTGTCAACCTTGAGCTGCTTCTGCTGTCAGTGCTCATCGCAATCTGACCGTGTTGGCTGTATCACATGCTCTCCTCTTCTCCTCTCGCTTATCCCCCCGAACCCCCTCCTTCCATCTCTCTCTCTCTTTCTCTCCCTCCCTCTCTCTCTTCTTCCCTGTTTCTCCCTCTCTCTCCAGCAAAGACCCTACCTCCATTCACTTTAATGTTCACACTTCACTGCAGAAAAAGGATTGCGGTGTAAAAGATATGCAATCCAACTGTGCTAATAATTGAGACCTTGGGAGACAACAGTTAAAAAAAAACAAAAAGAAAAACATTGCTCTTGAAAAATAACCTCCTTAAACGAGTCTTTAATTAGAATGACTATTATATAGCTGCTAAGAGAAGGAAGTAATTGAAGTAACAAGCAGAAATAGTGTCTGTGCATGTCGCGCTGTGGCTTTAATTAGTGACTAATGTGGGTTCAGAGACCCCAAGAAGATTTCACCCCATGTAACAGGCTGTGATCTTTAATCAATCAACAATGTATTTCTTATGATAAAAAGAGCCATATTAGGTCACAAACCAGTTTACTTTGGTCACAAACCAGTTTACTTTGACACTCAGTTGTCAGTTGGAGGACCAAACCCAATCAACAGCCTACTGTCGACATTTAAAAGGCCCGTATTACACTATTTTCTGATCGAATGTGTTTTGTTTTATTCACACATGTTTAACGCCAAAACCCTGTATATTTTCAAACATAAAACACTGTTCCACATTGTGATGTCATGTGGTAATACAGGAAGTTATCCACCTTGTTTATAAACTCCTTACACCTTCACTAGAATCATATGGATAATTTCAGCCCTGGAATTTCCAATCTCTACTGAGGGCAAAAAATTGCTGTTAATTTGAAAACTACCACTTGATGACATCACAAGGTGGAACAAAGATGTAGACAGACTAATAAATAAATACTCAAACACATGTCAGTGAAACAAAACGCAACTCCAGATATGTTTTTGAGGAGGTAACAATGTTTTAACATGACTAAAAGCTCAAAAAAGAGTCAATTTTGCTTAATACGGGTGCTTTAACTCTTTGAATAAGTACCTTCCACTGTATTATATGTTAAAAGCCTCTTAAAATAATTCCATGATTTGGCTGAGTTATTACAGAAGATATTTTTGTCTCTCAACATGGAGTCACTGATAATCATTTCCTAATGTGCCTGGGCAAAAACTACCAATTACAGTCATTTCCTCTTTATTTATTTAAACATTACATGTTTCACATGCTGATTTACTGTTGCTTCAAAGTCTGGAGTTTAAAAATAAGTTGAATGAGCATTTTTTTTTTTTTTTTTTTTTTTTACAAGACCAGTGGAACCTGTTTAAACCATTGCTGTTATCTAATGGATAGAAACAGAACTGAACTAGGTTAAGGCTAACTGAGGGAATGATACTTGTTGTTATTCAGTCCTAAATTGAGTCCATTTTGGGCCAGATGTGAACTGAGGTGGGTCCTGTATCTGACTGTGTTGGCTGTATCACATGCTCTCCTCTTCTCGTCTTGTTTATATACATATTACAAGTACCTTGGTATCCCACAAGCAAAATGGTAACCTTGAAGAGGCAACAAGGAAAGCGGCTACAGCCAAATACCTGCAACGAGTAAGTTCTAAGAAGCGCTCAATGGCAAGAACAAGCCACAGGCAATACCACAGACGTTAAGACACGATAGCTCCTGACCATATATGGAGGGTTCCATCCCAAATCCAGCACCCTGAGACTGTATGCGAGCCGGAAGGAAGGAGGCCGAGGACTAGTGAGTGTGGGAACCACTGTCCAGGATGATCCAAAATCCATAAGTACATTACATCAAGGACAAGGCCCAGACAGATGATGTGCTCAGGGAATGCCTCAGACAGTGGAGCTCAGAGGAAGAGGTGCTGGAGGGACCATCATGGCAGGACAAGCCCCTACATGGGGCGTACCACCGAAACATAACTGAAGTGGCTGATATCAAGAAATCCTACCAATGGCTGGAGAGGGCTGGTCTGAAGGACAGCACAGAGGCCCTGGCTGCACAGGAGCAGGCCTTGAGCACCCGAGCAATAGAGGCCCAGATCTACCACACCAGACAAGACCCAAGGTGTAAGTTGTGCAAAGAGGCTCCTGAGACAGTCCAGCACATAACTGCAGGGTGTAAGATGCTGGCAGGGAAAGCATACATGGAGCAACATAACTAAGTGGCGGGCATAATGTACAGAAACATCTGTGCAGAGTACGGGCTGGAGACCCCAAGGCCAAGGTGGGAAACACTTCCGAAGGTTGCGGAGAATGACCAAGCCAAGATCCTGTGGGACTTCCAGATGCAGACTGACAGAATGGTGATGGCGAACCAACCAGACATAGTGGTGGTGGATAAGCAACAGAAAAAAGCCATGGTGGTGGACATTGCAATACCAAGTGATGGTAATATCAGGAAAAAGGAACACGAGAAACTAGAGAAATACCAGTGGCTCAAGGAAGAGCTGGAGAAGGCCTGGAAGGTGAAGGCATCAGTGGTGCCCGTGGTGATCGGAGCACTTGGGGCTGTAACCCCCAAACTGGAGGAGTGTTTACAGCAGATCCCAGGAAAAACATCAGACATCTCAGTCCAGAAAAGTGCAGTACTAGGAACAGCAAAGATACTGTGCAGCCCTCTACCACCCCTATATATATATATATATATATATATATATATATATATATATATATATATATATATATATATATATATATATATATATAGTCCTAGATCTCCCTGACTCTCCTCCTTCTCCAGTTAGTGAAGTTGGTTTTTCATCTATCCCGATATTTGATCCAGTCAGGTTACTGACACAGGACAGCTACAGGAGCAGAGGACACACTCAGGACACAGGTACAGGAGCAGAGGACACACTCAGGACACAGTTACAGGAGCAGAGGACACACTCAGGACACAGTTACAGGAGCAGAGGACACACTCAGGACACAGTTACAGGAGCAGAGGACACAGTCAGGACACAGGTACAGGAGCAGAGGACACAGTCAGGACACAGGACAGTTACAGGAGCAGAGGACACACTCAGGACACAGGACAGTTACAGGAGCAGAAGACACAGTCAGGACACAGGTACAGGAGCAGAGGACACACTCAGGACACAGGACAGTTACAGGAGCAGAGGACACACTCAGGACACAGGACAGTTACAGGAGCAGAGGACACAGTCAGGACACAGGACAGCTACAGGAGCAGAGGACACACTCAGGACACAGGTACAGGAGCAGAGGACACACTCAGGACACAGTTACAGGAGCAGAAGACACACTCAGGACACAGTTACAGGAGCAGAGGACACACTCAGGACACAGTTACAGGAGCAGAGGACACACTCAGGACACAGTTACAGGAGCAGAGGACACAGTCAGGACACAGGTACAGGAGCAGAGGACACAGTCAGGACACAGGACAGTTACAGGAGCAGAGGACACACTCAGGACACAGGACAGTTACAGGAGCAGAGGACACACTCAGGACACAGTTACAGGAGCAGAGGACACACTCAGGACACAGTTACAGGAGCAGAGGACACACTCAGGACACAGTTACAGGAGCAGAGGACACAGTCAGGACACAGGTACAGGAGCAGAGGACACAGTCAGGACACAGGACAGTTACAGGAGCAGAGGACACACTCAGGACACAGGACAGTTACAGGAGCAGAGGACACACTCAGGACACAGTTACAGGAGCAGAGGACACACTCAGGACACAGTTACAGGAGCAGAGGACACACTCAGGACACAGTTACAGGAGCAGAGGACACAGTCAGGACACAGGTACAGGAGCAGAGGACACAGTCAGGACACAGGACAGTTACAGGAGCAGAGGACACACTCAGGACACAGGACAGTTACAGGAGCAGAGGACACAGTCAGGACACAGGACAGTTACAGGAGCAGAGGACACACTCAGGACACAGGACAGTTACAGGAGCAGAGGACACAGTCAGGACACAGGACAGTTACAGGAGCAGAGGACACACTCAGGACACAGTTACAGGAGCAGAGGACACAGTCAGGACACAGTTACAGGAGCAGAGGACACACTCAGGACACAGGTACAGGAGCAGAGGACACACTCAGGACACAGTTACAGGAGCAGAGGACACACTCAGGACACAGGTACAGGAGCAGAGGACACACTCAGGACACAGGTACAGGAGCAGAGGACACACTCAGGACACAGGTACAGGAGCAGAGGACACACTCAGGACACAGGTACAGGAGCAGAGGACACACTCAGGACACAGGACAGTTACAGGAGCAGAGGACACACTCAGGACACAGTTACAGGAGCAGAGGACACTGTAGTGTGTTCAGGAGGACTGTGAGAGCTGATCTGAAGGTAAGACTTTTCAAAGATTTTATCTGCTTCTCTGGCCTAGAATGTAGTTCATTGTTAAAACATGTTTGTGGTGTTTTATTTGAAATTAGGGTTAATGTAAAGACTGTTTCCATGAAAAAAATTGTTTTTGACTGTCCATCTACAAGAGTGAGACACTTGTACTAAGATTTGAATGTGCTGCTTCCAGA
This sequence comes from Taenioides sp. WSHXM2023, assembly GCA_029959045.1. Lineage (NCBI taxonomy): Eukaryota > Metazoa > Chordata > Actinopteri > Gobiiformes > Gobiidae > Taenioides > Taenioides sp. WSHXM2023. Next base: position 12,714,107 of record CM057101.1, on the reverse strand, counting down.
GTCGTCTACAAACACACAGTGATATCCAGAGCTCTGTTGCAGCTGTGGGTAAGTTCATGAATGTTAGAGTTGATGTTAGTTAGTCATTTTTTGCAAAATCTCTGTATCTTTCAGAAAAAAGAAACATGTTTGAGAACCAAAGAAAGTAAGTAAACCAACTAAACGTATTTTAACAGAATTATATTTTTTTAACATATACTTCCTAGTGAACATTTATCATGTGTTTCTGCAAGTACAGTTTTAATGTTCACTGTGATTCTGTTCTGGTCCATTATTGTATTAGAGAATAATAAGTGCTTTAAGTATATTTAAGTGTGTACACACAGAGTAGATCATCATAATGTAATCATGTGTTATTCCTGTGTCCACAGGCAGAGACCAGAGTGTCTTCACTGGAATAAGTCCTCACACTGTCCAGCTCCAGTGTGTCTCTGTACCTGTGCTCTGTGTGTGTTTGATTCTGTTTAAGACAATACACAACTGTGGAAAACTAAAGACTGTTTTTGTATTCCTTTACTTTAAAACCCTTTAAGGACATCTGACGTTGCATGTTAAAATAATTGTGTTGAAAATAAAACAATAAAAAAGGCAAAATTTCATGATAAGGTTAAGTAAGATAAATGTGCTTATTCAGCATGATTTGATCAAATTTCATCAACATGAATTTAAACATAATTTTACTGCATGAAACCGCTTTCCATATTTTTTTTATTTATTTTTTTTACACAAATCCAGCAACCTTTTTTCAGTGTACAGTGTAAACAGCTGGAAAAATCATAAAAATCAATGGTATAGATCCGCTGGCTCAGAGTCAGTCAATAAATATGTTGAAACTGTGTTCTTGTCCCATGTGTCTTATTCATAATTTCAGTACACGTATATTTCTTTGGCCTATTTTTATTCATCGATCCCCTTCCTTTTCATATCCCTGCATTTGGGTTCATCACTGCCCTGTGGACACTCTGACCCTCTAATGAAGGCCCTCTTTGCTCAGATTCAGAGACGTGAGTTTCGTTAGGGCCTTACAAGTTCTGCGACCAGCCAAATTCAGCTCATTTATCTCTCTGCATGAGTCATTGCAGCTCAAGGGCTTTAGTGACACAGCCACTGCTTTTTGTAAATGACAGTCAATATGGAGGAAAGGATTATGCCATGATTCATTATGAAACAGTATCATCAAGATTCTGTATGCTAAGGTGAAATGGAGAGACAGCATTTCTGAAAGTTTTTGAGACGTCAAATGTAATGAATTTGTAATCAGGAATGTTAATTTTGCAAAGACAAATACAGAAAATTCACAACTGAATGGCTGTAGTCACTTTTTTTGCAATCAAGACGTATTGACTCACATCCAGAATCCATTTTCAGCTGATGATTTATTGATTTTTGATTGAAAATGGCTTCTAAATGGGAGCCAAAACATCAAGATGACTACTGATGAAACCTCTACAAAAATTATAAATGCTGTATCCGATGATTTGATTGTTTTGATTTGATATTGTTACTTTGTCCCAAAGCTTTTCTGATTCTGATTCTGATTCTGATTTTGGAAGATCTAGATATTGAAAAGATTTCTTTAAAGGTCCTATATTATGCAAAATTGACTCATGTGTACTTTTAGTCATGTTGGAATGTTGGAGTTGTGTTTTGATTCATTCACACATGTTTGAGTAATCCTGCATTAATAGGCTGTACACATTTCCAGTTCAAAATCCTCTGTTCCACCTTGTGACGACATCAAATGGTAGTTTTGAAGCAAACAGCTATTTTTTAGCCTCAGTTGAACTGATTTACTCTACAATACACACGAAAAAACATAAGTTGTTGCTTCTAAAGATATTTTACTTTGACCTTTTATACATTTGAGATGGTGTCCAGTATCTGCTGGGTCAAAGAGAAGAGAAGATTCAGTAGCTTCAAAGTTTACCTATTACAGGACTGAAAATGATTCACATGATTGTAGTGGACATGTATGGCAAAAAAAAATAAAAATTTAACTAAAAAAAAACACAGAGGAGCCTTTCCTGTACACGTACATCACAAGGTGGAACAGTATTTTCACAGTCCATCCATTTTCTCCCGCTTAATCCGGCTGGGTCGCGGGGGCAGCACGCTGCCCATTACTCTGTGCACCAGACCCAGACCCCTATGAACCCCTCTGCAGGTGGTGAGCCACAGGAGGGAGGAATTCCTTGACGGTCCTTGATGGTAAACTGTTCATAGGGGTGTTGCATGTTTTTGGTTGATGGGGGGAAACCGGAGTACCCGGAGGAAACCCATCCAGACACGGGGAGGAAACATGCAAACTCCACACAGGAAGGCCCGGGCGACCCGGGGATCGAACCCGTAACCTTCTTGCTGTGAGGCATGAGTGTTGCCACTCAGCCACCGTGCCTTTTAAATCGTATTCCCTGATCGTAATTTGAATCCTTAAATAAAAATATATATTTTTGTCAGTTATGTATAATTTTACCTCACTTAGAATAATATAATTACAGTGTTTTCAAAAAGATCTTGTATTGTGTATATTGCTTTCTCCTTCTATTGCTGATTTGTTTTTATGGTGACTTGTACTTGATTTATTCCTCCAGACTTGAATTCTGAGCACAGAGCCAGATGCGCCCTCTTGTTTATCAGTCTCATCTTTGACACACGGCTACACTGCTGTCAACCCCATCCATTAACTATCCATACAACAGAGACACTACAGGCAAAACCTTTCCCCTTTTTGTGGCCAGTTTAAGCTCTCAACATAAATGTGGTCTCCTGAAAATAGCAATATAGTCCAATCTTTACCAAAAACTTGATTCCATAGATTTACATACAGTATAGGACCTAACTTTAAATGCATTTTTCTCCCATAGGGGCATAAAGACCACTTCCACACACCAAACTCTTGTACTTAACAAGATTTTGACCTGTAGAATGATTTGTTAATGAACTAACGTGAAGCTCGATTATTATGCTAATTTATGTAGGATTTACTCAAATACTGAATAAGATGTACTTAATTTTTTTGGCATGTCAACAAAATTAAGCAAGAATTTAAAACCTAGTTTTATCAGTTTTTAAAATGTATGTGTCCCTGATCTTAATAAATATCTCTTGTTTGTATATGAACTTTTTTTTTTTTTTAAACTATTGAAAAAGTTTAGCATAATAAAGCGTTTTTCCTATTCACCCGTAGTGTCTCGCCTTAACACAATTAATTAAATAATTTTATGTAACAGTAACCTGTGTTAGATTGAAAGGTGTAAATTAGCTAGTCTATATATGGACACTAATGGATTTGGGCCACAACATATGAGCTTAATTAATTTTGAGAAATACCCATGAGTATTGTCCGTAGGTCCGTTGCCATAGGAACCACCAACCGATCAGTCAGAAAGCCGGGGAAAAAATACAATTGATTGACCTCCATTAAAGATTTGGCAAAGCAGCTGATGAATTATTAAAAGCTCACCACTGTTTTGATCAAAGCACGCTTGAGGAAAAGGCTACAGGACACAGTAAGGTTCAAATAGTGTCATTACAGTTAGAAGGCCTATTAATGGAAAATAACGGGAAAAAAAACCAAACAAACCCTGAATGTGTGGCTTTTGTCTGGTTGCCTACATCTTATTGACTCTAAGTATAAAGAAAATGGAAAAATCTGTTGAAAGATATTTTGTTCCTAATGAACAAGGAGTGGTACGAGATGCTTAAATGTTTTTCAGTTCACAAAAGTACACAGCCTCAATGCTCTTACTGCATTTTTTCTATAACACAATGAAGAATTATACAGTTTTAACAGCCTCCCTCCACCCAAATTGCTCATAATGCCACAGTATATGACAATATGCAAAACCTTAGGGTCCAGCTCGGTATAAACAAGCTGCCTGTGCCTGGCATGGAAAATATAATGTACTTTCTTCTAAATGAATGCGTCCACTTTTTGCATACAAATGGTCCCTAAAGAGTTTTGTACATCATAATGAAATATAAGAATGCTAAATAGATGCACGTACAAGGCAAAAAACAAAAACAAAAAACATTAGCATAACACTTTGAAAAAAGGGCTTAAATTAGTCAGAGGTGCACAGGCTCACTTCCTCTTCCTGAGCAGGCCTAACACATGGGGTGTTTAACAATTGCCAGGATCCTTGGCTTCTGAACCACTTCGGACAGATCCACGTCATCAGAGCTCCGCCAAGTGGTGTTCCAATTCCCCTAAAGCCCTCACGTCCTCTGTTTGGCTCTTTTACCAAGGATGCAGGGGGGGATCCTTGGCCACCATGGAGCACTTGAAATTGCCCACAATGCACCACAACTTCGTTTTTTCATTAACTTTATTTAAGCAGTAAAATACTTAAAAGAGGAAGCAAAAGGAGAAATTTAATTTGTCAACTGGACAGAGTTTATTTGGTCGAATACGTTTCGCAGCTCATCCGAGCTGCTTCTTCAGTTCTGACCAAATAAACTCTGTCCAGTTGACAAATTAAATTTCTCTTTTTGCTATGGATTCTACCTGGACGACTGAGGGATTCTACACACATTAAAAGAGGAAGAGAATGCAAAAACCTGGAGAGGATCCTGACAGTACCCTCCTCTCATTGGACGCCACTGGGCGGACAGCCAGGCTTGACAGGATGGGCTCTGTAAAAGTCAGAGATCAGGCTGGGGTCCAAAATGAGTGCACAGGACACCCACGAGTGTTCAGGCCCGTAACCCTCCCAATCAACAAGGTATTGATAGCCCCTGCTTCGGTGACGTACATCCAAGAGAACAGTATAGGCAGGATAGTCATCGACAACCTGGGATAGCGGAGGCCACAGAGGACTGGATTAGACTGGCTTGAGCTGGGAAACATGGAAACTGATGTATTCTAAGAGAGGAAGGGAACTTTAAACGGACCACAGTAGGATTGATGATCTTCTAGTGTGGCTTCCTGGTCCTGATTAGCCCTCTCACGGGTGGAATGCAGACAAGAGACTTATTTTGGCACCAAGGGCTTCACAAAAACTTCTCCAGACTCTAGAAACAAGAACAACATGTTGCACTAACAAGTTAGCGGTTTCTTGAGCTAATGGAAGTTTAAGCAAGGCAACAAAATGAACTGTCTTTGAGAATCTGTCAATTATATTCAGAATGACATTACCTTGAGACTGGAAGTCCAGTAACAAAGTCAAGGGCAATTTGACTTTGTTACTGGATCCGGTTCAAAGGGTTAACTTTGAACCGTAGACAACCTGCTGGTGGCTGGTGAGAAAATTTACCTCTGTCGCAAACGGTACAGGAGGATATGAATTCCCTTGTGTCCTTTTCAAGTGTTGGCCACCAGAAATAACGACGAAGTAGAGCGACTCCAGGATGGCAGGAGAACCGAGAAGTATGCCTCCAAGTATGATATTCGACAAAGCTGTCGCTCTATATTTGCAGGGAAACCTGTAAACTGCGTTTTTTTCCATTTTCTCTCATTCTCACTTAGCCACGCCTGTGCCATGGGCTTTGCACACTTTAGTCTTAATTGAGCCACTGCATCCACAACCTCTGTACAAGTGTCACTGAAACAAGAGAGCAGACCATCCTGGGTGTTTTGGCAGTCACCTCAGTTCATAATTTCAGATGCATTGAACGCGTCAGAAAACAAAGAAGCAGTCATCAAGCTCACTCGGCACACTGAGATGCCCGAACTAACCACACTTAGGGGCAGCGTTATTGAGAACAACAAGGTGTATTGGTCAGTGGTCTGAAAAATACGTTTCATGTGTTATGCCCTGAATTTGAACACTGTTTCTAGTCCCCCACCCCTGCCAGTAATCCGATGAGAGTTAAGATAGAAACAGTCAGGTGGTAAGAGTTCTGAGAATGGGGAAGACTTACCGGCTTGGGAGCCATGTCTCTGTGAGCAACATAAAATCCAGTTTCTGCGAAGTGAAAAGATCATTTAGGAGAAATGTTTTTTTAGTTAGCCATCTAGTATTCAAAAGGCCCCATTGGAGAAGGGTCTAGGCTTGCAGAAGTCAAAGGCTGGATCCACCATAATCCATGTGATCTTTGAACTGCTGGGTTTCCAGGAGTTGTAAGGAGTGGAATAATTCCAGAAATGGTTCACATCATGGGATTTTAACCAACTAAGAAGTTCAGCATGTTTGTTTTCCCTATGGCTTTCCCTGGCTGCAGGACACAGAAGACACAGAGGAGGGACATTTTTGTCTGGATGACTGTTCCTCTCCTCAAACTGCCCCGACACAGGATCTGCTGACCCTACCTGACCAGTCCTCTTGTTAAACTGCACTGAGCCCTTTGACTGAGACACAAAGGTGACTGAGCAGAGCAGTGTATTTCAGCATATAAACTTGAATTTCCCTTGGAATCAATCAAGTATCTCTCTCCTACATATATATATATATATATATATATATATATATATATATATATATATATATATATATATATATATATATATATATATATATATATATATATGAGCGTGAGAGAGGTAGAGAGACAGAGAGAGAAAGAGGGGAAAGGGGGGGACTAAACATACATGTTTTAATAACATGTGACACAAAATACCAATAAAGCAGTATAAATGGACTAATAGAATCTTATTGTAAACAGTGGAGGTATTCATTATCAAGGTCAAACCACAAGCATACAGCCTTAACTTTATACAGTAAAAATCCATTATGAGCTGATTGAATGCTCCATATTCAAGGCACAAAAGCACAAACTTTTAGCCCCCTGTCCAATATCCTACAATAATTAAGAATGTCTCCAAGGAAATTAGTGGATATTAATCGGAGGTAAGATGTGCCCTCTTTTATGAAAGAAGTTGTAAAGGAGAACTGCTGTATTCTAGGGTTGATTCAGTGTAACTATCTGAGAATAACAAATGTTATACAAGAATTTTATTAGATGTTCAGAGAAAAACATTTGAAAACGTAATGAAAGGTTGAGTAGTGTTTCCTAATGGATCCAGGGATACACACTGGAACCTACAAAAAGACCTTATCTCACAGGAGATCATTAAAACTACAATCTGTAATTAAATTGGCCCCTGTTGTATTCTCACATGCGACCACTAGCGGCTATCTAAATGGGAATTGGTCACATTTTTATATAGCGCTTTTTCACCTTCAAAACACTCAAAGCACTTCACATCAAGAAACCAACCACCCATTCACACACACATTCATACACCAGTGTAAGAAGACACTGGGAGCGAAGTGTCTTGCCCATGGACACAACGATAACATTTGATCGCACGTCAACCTGTGGGTCAGTAGATCTGACCGCTCTAGCAATGATGTTTATGTTGAGAGCGGGATTCGAACCACCAACCTTCGAATCAGTGGACAAACACTATCAACTGAGTTACTGCAGGTTTCACATCGGCCATCTACTAGTTAAAAAATCATATAAACTTGCAAATGGTAGTTTTAAAGTAACATAATATTAGTAGATACAATTTTAATCATAGCTATAGACATAAGTGAGATTTCAGGCTTGCAATACATTTACGAGAACTCTATAACATGTTTTTCTCACATAGATAAAAGTTCATAATTCTCTGCCTGTTATAATGGATTTTGAAGCTCCTTCCACTTTAAAGCACAACTAATTATCCCCAAGGACAATCCAGTTTAATATATGCACTCAAAGAAATCTATCTCTGACGCAATGTGAGGCTTTCTCTCTAAATCCAAGACTTCAAGGACACCACATGCTCAATGCTCATACATAAAAGACTGGATTTTGTCCTAAAGAATGATAAATGATAAAAGTATACATAGTTTGCCTATAGTAAGAATTACAGTTATGACACAGGTGCAAGACACTAACTTAAAACACAACAAGGTGGCTTCAGTCCATATATAGTAAGCACCTTTTCCAAGAAGTACACCAGAAGATCGTACTCTATTTTTTTTCAAGATAGGGTCAAGGTAGAGGTTCACTTGTGAATTTGGTTTGTAATTCTTGACAGCTTAGTACACATGCTTTATCAGTTGACTGTGAGCAGATGGTGAGAAAAGAAGCAGTGTGTGTGTTTGCGTAGGCTGGTCCTCGACATGTTTATGCATGGGATAGCCTGCCTCTGCCAGTCAGTTTCAAGTGCATGATGCAAAGTACTGCCATCATTAGACTCACCTTTGACCAAAATCATCTATAATCTAGAAAATGGGCAATGACTAGTTATTTGTGTCCATAGTATAATAATAATAATGCCTGATGTTACAGTTGCAATGTGTTTTACAGGCAAAATCGAACCTAAATAGCTGTCAACGGACACCAAGAGAAAATATTAGTAGTTTTATTGAATGACTTCTCTTTGGCACTCAGACCCTGGTAGAAGACAATGCAAAGGGCGTGGCTGATTAGATGACGTGGGCCTGGACACTAGAGGTGGTAGAAGCCGAGGGGATGCTGGGAAGCACCTGCAATGGGGGTTTAAACTGGGCAGACTGGGCCCTGCTTGGACATAGAGGAGGTGTGAGTAGTGGGAAGGTGTATTTGGAGTGAGGTAGACAGGAGCGCAATTAAGTCTTCCAGGCTGAATTTATGCTAGCTCCATCAGTCATTGGCTCCATACTAAGCCATTAAGTCTATCCAACCACTCACGCACACCCCTTAATACTAGGCAAGGGGTTTTGTCAATGGGCGACAGTTTTAGCGTTTGCCCACCAACCAGAAGGTTCACTGTACATATTGTTGCTGTGTCCTTGGGCAAGACAATTCACCCACCTGCCTAGTGTGAATGTGGTGTTTGACTGAGTTACAGTGATCAGTGACAGTAGCTCAGTTGGTAGAGGGTTTGGTAGAGTGATCCGAAGGTTGCAGGTTCGAATCCTCTACTCTGGATATAAAACATCATTAGTTGAACGTCAGATCCACTGATCCACAGGTTGGTGGTGCGATTCCAGTTCCCACAGATAAATGCGATCACTGTGTCCTTGGGCAAGACACATAACCACTCTCGTCCCCAGTGTCTGCGTACACTGGTGTATGAGTATGTGTGTGAATGGGTGAGTGGTTCCTTGAAATAAAGCTCTTAGAGTACCTTGAAAGTGGAAAACCGCTACATAAAAATGCCATTTATCAGCAGTGGTCATAGGGGCTAATAGGCAACTATGGCGACTACTATATAATTACCACTGAGTATGGGTAGTGGGTGAGAAATGCACAAAATTGGCAACCCTGAGAAACTGGAAAGAGCCATAGAAGAATAATGCATTATTACAGACATTTATTCTCAAAATTCTTGGCTGCTGTCCTTTGGTCCATCTGAGGATCGACTGCCCAAACTGGTCACCCTTTTGGCTTTAAAAAAAAATCAAAATGCAGAACTGGAACTGATTTGATAAAGCTGACGGGTGTTTGAGGCCATAGTTTGAGTCATTCATTTTTTATGATAACATTCACTACCACTAAACAGATGTGAAACTAAACAAGCACATTTTCTCCGTATTGAAATTCCCTACGTGTCTACCAGATATCTAAATTCAACAGCACAATGCACCTTAATCTTTGCATTCTTTGCCCATTCTATGTCTTATTCAATCACTACAAGAGATAATACTGTAAATAATAACTGATAATAACAGTTTCATTTGAGATCGACCAAGATTAAACGTGACAACTTGTGCAAGAAATTCAGGCTCAGTTTCTCTCAATTTTGTATGGGAGGTCTTTTCCAAGGCTGCTGAATCACTCATTATACCTAAACGAACTTGTGAAAAATGGCGCATTGCCTTTTTTTGAACTAACAACCATGAAATGAAACTAGGAGGTCTACCCAATGCATGCTGTAATAATAAACAAATACACACAAAGAGCCTTTTGTTGTACAATGTGGGCTGACTAAACTATCTATTTGTTTATTCATTTATTATTTGTTATAATTTCATAGCCTTTTCTCCTCAACAGCATCAGGTAGTCATTAAACAGAATATTGTACTTTAGCATATGGATTTATCTGCACACTACAAGAAAAATAAATGTTCTGCACTACCATGTGCTAAAACTGTTTATCCAGATGTGGGGCTGACACAAAGAATACACTGGCTTCTTTTCATGGGATGGAAAGGTGGGTCATTCATATTTACTGTACTATTTAATGTTCAATCTGACTAAAGGATATAAATCTACCATGATTTTTGTCGACTACCACAGCTGATGTCATCAACATTCCCTGGGGGCATCATGCTAATTGCAGGCTCTGCTCTGTCTGAGGCTGTATTCTACTTTCATATGTGCACAATTTGACCAGAAACAACTGACTTAGTTGGAACTACCAATGGTGAGCTGATTACTGAACATGTGTTGTTTAAATCCATTTTGTATTATTTATTTATTTATTTATTTAGTTTTCTTAACACTTGTTTTGTTAACGTGTGCATTGTGTGCCAATAGAAATGCATGTAGAAAACCCCCAGGATGACGTCACTGCAAAGAATCAATGAATGCAGTAAGTAAATCAAAACGATTGCATGAAAATTCAAAATAAAAACACTGTAGCCATGAGGTGTTCTGTGGTATTATGAATTACAGTTTACCGGACTGCTGTCGCTATGGGCTGTCCTCTAGGGCTGAGTAGGTGCACGATATTAGTTTGCACTAAATGCTGCTCGCCATTAACATGTGGTTGCTATGGAAACCAATGCAGATGAAGCACATGATTTTCCACATGTGGCCTTGTTTTTTGTTGAGGAAATTAAGATACTGTGTCATTTTATTTATAGCAGTGAATGACTACACCATAATATTAACCCTATTGATTGTTCCACTTTGTTTGGAAGATTAATATTCCAACAATAATTCAAGAAGTGCGATAGTTGAATTTTACTTTAACTTTACTTGAGAATAAATAGTCCACAGTATAAATTTGAGCTTTCAGACTTCTAGAAGAATAGAATTTGCTGTTACTGAATTGTGACAATACAGAAATGGAGTCCTGGTGTATGTTTATAAGTAGGGTATCTCTGAAATTATACTTAATACAGAAGTCCAGGCTGACATAATGTTGTACCCAACCCTTAACAAAAAATTCTAAAGTTAAAATTGTGTGGATTTTCGGAAATGATTACTTTACTGTTATTACTCAATTTTGTTACTTAAATAAAAGTGTAGAAACAGGGGCAAAAGATTACTCAAGTAAAAGTATCACATGAAAAAACCTTAACTTAAGTAAAAGTATTAAAGAACCTCTAAAAATGTACTTTAAGAGTAAGAAGTATTTTGCAGATATTTTAAAAATTATTAAAGCATCAAATGTAGTGATTTGATAAATAATTTTTTTTTAGCTGTTTTTGAGTATTTATGTATTTGGTTTGCTCAAAGTTGAAACGTTAACTCAAATTAAAAGTACTTTTCAGTCCAAATCTAAAATGCTGTAAAGTAAAAGTATGAAGTATACACTGTAAAAATTACTTAAGTAAAGTACAGATACTTAAAAAATGTTCTTAAGTATTGTACTTTACTTCGTTACCTTCCAACACTGATCGTGATTATATTGTGAGACTTGGACATAGTTATATCCATACTAAGTTATATCCATACTAAGTAAACATTGCATAACATTCTCTCACTGTGAGAACATGGAGTTTTCATATAATTTGCGTAATATATAGTCAATTGTACGCTACAGGGACAAAAACACACAGATGTCACCAAATTGTTGGAGCAGAGTATCTCACTGTCTCTTTCACGTAAACTCTAATCACAGGAGCGTTGCTTGTGGCTACAGCTTCTTTCATCTGCTCCTGTCGACAGTATCTGACGTAGCCTCCAGCCAAGCACCTGATATGAGGCAGACCACACAGCCACACAGTGAAGGAGGTGCCGAGCAACATGTAGATAGATTGATTATAAACAATATACTGTAGAACTGAAGGTTAGAAAAACAGATATTCATCATTTGTTTAGGCTACATAATTTGTCAAATCAAAAATATACAATAACTTTCTCTACCACAGATGCACTATGAAGAGACATGGAGACGAGCTGGTGGCGCAACCAGGCCAAGTTACAAGTCCTATGGAGAGGCTATCCCGCTCACAGTTAGAATCAAGATATTTTTTGGTTATATGAACACCTGTTATTTAAATGCAAGATATGTAAATTTAATGCCATACAACTTCATGCAAGCAGGTGATGAAAAGTTGCGTAGTGAACCTTTAAAATTTGTGCCTATACCAACTCTTCTTTTAATTTTGGGTCTATGTGATGACTGACAAATTAAATTGGCATGGGTTACAAGTCAAATGCCAAACTGATTTCACACAAAAGTAGACTATTACTGACCATATACACATATAAACTACCAGTCATCATTTTGGACACACTGTCTCATTCCATGTTTCTTTTTTCTTACTGCTTTCTACATTTTAGATACACACAGACATCAATGTATATATGGAATTATTTAGTAAAGACAAAAAGTTAAATATCTAAATATTTTCAAAATTTTTTCTTATATATATCTTTAAATCACAAAGCCATCCTTTTCCTATGCATGATCTTACATAGACTTTTCCAAGGTCTCATCCTCTTTTGTTTAAAATGGTGGATGCGTTCACAGTATTGGCAGCCATGGCAGAGTCTCTTTATTAGAAATATAATGGGAGGGTCGTGTGCAGTATAGTGTTTGCTTTTAACCTTTGTCAGAGATTGCTTCTGCTAACAGGATTTGGATCTGTAATTGATTACATTCATTTGCCTGGCATGGTGCTTCTACACATGATCAAAGCACCAGTGCTCTCAGTGCGTAACTCAATTAGAATTCACAACATGGTGATCTTAGGCACTTTTTGTGTTTTTATTTTGTTCATTAAAGGTGCTTTTCTGGGGGAAGAACTGCCACTTGGTTTTGAAAACAGTTGTAGTAGTAGTAGGCAGAACGTTTGTCATCTGATCCGAAGGTTGATGGTTCGAATCCCGCTCTCGACATAAACATCATTGTAGAGTGGTCAAATTCACTGACAGGTTGGCGATGCGATTCTAGCTCTCACAGATGAATCCTTAGACAAGACACTTAACCTATATATAGCATCTTACAATAAGAATGTATGTTTTTTAGCTGTAAAAACATACAACTGAATAACATGTGGAACATTCTAGGCATATCAATAACATCTCCATGGAGACAAAAAAACAAACACAACATTTGCACCTATCCACTTTTTCTATGTTGATAAGACAATTAAAATTATGATTCAAGGGACAAAAATGTGCAATTAATTTGCGATTAATCGCGAGTTAACTATGACATTCATGAGATTAATCACGATTAAATATTTTAATTAACTGACAGCACTATTATATATACCTCTTCACAGATCTGACCTGTTGCTTGGCTTTGTGGCATCACCTGCTTGTCTATATGGAGACGATAACTTTAATCTCATACTTTTGAACACTAACAGCAGCAAATCCTTCTACATAAAAAAAAGTTAGAGCATCCTTAATTTAGCAGTTATCTTGTGTTACAGGGAAACACCTCTGTTTGCGTTTGATGAAATACATATTAGCTTGAAGCAGAGAGCTCAACAATTCTTTCTTGGCAACTCCTGCTGTTTCAGACCCAAACCCCGCAGGACACTGCAGTCTGCACCAACTAAAGCTTTTGGCAAACACAAGAGGAAATCAATGTGTGTCAAATAAAACATCAAATATTTTGGACCAAAGCCAAGGTCTATTTCAAAGACATACAGTAAAAGCACAGAAGAATGACCCCACTTTCATTAAACATCACTTTGTGACGAAGCTTTTAGTGGCTACAGGAAGACACTGTGGGCCTTGTTCAATGTCAGAAATATTATATATAAGTTGTAATATTAATGGATTTTGGTTGTTACATTAAATTGCATATTTCTACAACATTTTTCAATAACTGGTGTGTTAAAGGTGCATTATATAACTTTTCCAGTGGAGGGTCCGTCAAATGCTTTTCTCCATGGAAATATTATTGTTTTGTCTGGAATGTTTCACAGTATGGCATTAAACCTTTCTATCTTCATGGAGACCAAACCAGACCAAGTTACAGGTCAGATCTGTGAAGAGGCAAACCCACTCACAATCAGAATGCCTGTTTTCCTAGGTATTTTTCCACTATAAAACCATCCGTAATTGAATAAATGTTAGGTAGAGCTGTTTAATGTCATACTGTGGAACATTCTAGGCAGAGCAATGACAGATCCATAAAAACAAGCAGGTGATGGATCCTCCACCAGAAAATTTACACAATGCACCTTTAAATATTGTTATTTTGTTGACAAGTGACTATATGTCTTGACCTTATCTTGCAGCGCGCTTCAATCAATGTTTGCCTTCATTACATCTGGCTTACCTGAAAACGAATGCCTACAAATCGGAGATGTTTTTACTCACCATTTTCTTGTATATGGCCCAGCTGGAATAGAATATGTACATGCATAAACTGAGGAAAGTGTAATTTATTTTTATTGATTATACGACGAAATAGGTATTAAGCAGCAATTAAGTTAATTATTTTGTGAGGGATGCAGATGATGAAGCGGATCTTAAAAGGTCAAATAGATTTGCAGAAAAGTCAATACAGAATCAAAGTCAACCTTGAAAAGCAGGTGTATTAATTATTCTGGTATTTTGCACTCTCAAAAGAAAAGGATGTTTTTGGTGAAGGGAATGCTATCTGCCTACCTCATTGTTACTTCTTTGTCTAGAATGTTCCACAGTATAGCATCAAACTGTATATCCATGGAGACAAGCAGGTGACGTCACCAGGCCAAGTGACAGGTCAGAAATAGCACATGTTTTTCAAGGTTTTTTTGAGCAATAAAACCCTTATAACTGAATAAATACAAGATAGGATATTGTCATACAGGGGACATTAAATGAAACACGCAGCCTGCAGGCTCTCTACTAGAAAAGTTAGATGATTAGATGATATGACACCACTTCACGTTTTATTATCCTGTGTTATTAATTTAATTTGACCTCAGAGAGCAGCATGTGTTATCGCTGAACGTACCATTAATCATCTTCTACAAATCTGATTGTTCGTGGTCTGACGTTCACCTGTGTCCCTCTCACGATCAGGAGAATGAAGCCAGATGGGAGTGAACAAGACTCAGCTCTGCTACATCCTCAGCTGATTTCCCCAGGCAAATCATCACTCAACAAGAATCATGCGAAAATTCATAACTACAGGGACATTTTTCCTGCAAACACTAATCCTGTACTGAATACATAACACTGTGTGGATTAGAATGATAGTTTTGCTTCTGTGAGTTTTGTTTATTGGCAGAATGGTGCTTCCTTTGGCACAGGGCAGTCTCTCATGAATGTTCTATTAGGAATTAGTCAGGGTAGTTGTAAAAATTTTTATATTTTTGACGAATAGTTAGCAGCTGGTTGATTTCTTAGTTTTTCATTAAAGGTTTTCCAAATTGGTTAGCAATGTGCCCAAAATGGAGTTCTATCATTTTGATGGTGGACTGTGATCTTTGTTTCTAGAGTAGCCTGATATAAATATGATTAGTATATGTTTTGTTTGTTTTTTACACTGATTTGTTTAGCCAGCTAAGACTACATGCTTTTCCATATGCAAAGAAGTGTAGTCCGGGCTCCATTCTTCTCTCTACGGGTGTGATTGGCAAGTAAAGTAGCCAATCAAAGAGAAACATTCATACACAAAGCAACATTGCGATATAGGTTAGAGAAGCTTGTTTTTGTGAGTGGTGGTGTAAACCATATACAGGATTTCAGTTCAGTTCATTTGCCAGGTTATATAGACAGGAAAACATATGAAAATAAATATAAAAAAATAAAACCTACAAAATCACAACTTGAATATTCTGAATCCACTACATACAATATTGATAAATGTGTCTTTGTCTGCTTGCCTTGAGACTCCTTATTGTTTTCTTGTTTCTTTGGCTCCCTCATCTCCACAGACCTAGAGCAGCATTTATACATTTTTTGTTAAGAACCATTGGCTTCTGGGGACATTGTGCATTGTGCATTATGCATAGATGGTGTCCATATACTGCAGCAACATGACCAGACACTTGTGGTCTATTTGGATGCATGCTCCTGTAGCTTTCAAAGGATGTAAACAATCTCATCACTGCCACTTTAGCTCAAGTGTTTTCAAGTGTAGCAGCACAAAAAGCATGTGCCTGATGTTATTACCAGATGAGGCTCATACTACCTGCACATTCAATCAGATAGAGCCAACAATAGTCTGTATAAACAAGTGGACTAAGGGAGTGTGACGTCACCCATAGAGTTGAGCTCCAGTCAAATGAAGCGCATGATGCTAATTGTTATAGGGGTGGTGGTCCAGTTAATTACTCAAATGAGAATAAAAAGAAATTGGGAAAACTACTACTCATGTAAGAGTAACTTGAAAGTAACTGTGGAACATCACGTCTGATTTATGAATTGAAATCGATGTAATTTGAAACATGAAGTAAAAAAGATCTGGTATTTTCAAAGGGTAGACACAAAAATTATAAAAAACATCATTCTTTCTGAAGAAGAGGTTCAAAAAGCACAAATTAACTAGAGTTCTTTTTATCTTGATTCGTGCTGGTTTCAGTAATCCTCTGTAAAAGAAAAAAAAAAGTCCTTCGTTTCTAAACCTCAGAAATACTAGTATGTAATTAGAATTTTCAAGGATTGTTGTGTCACAGGTATAGAAAACCTTCACTGTTTTAGGTCCATAAATCATTGCCAGACTTGTTCAAAGCATTTGTTGCCAAATTGTGTTTATTACAAAAATGTCTGAGCATGTTCCTGGTAATTCCCTCTGCTGCCTGTAGATGGTGGGCTGCACCAGATTCTAATACAAGAAGCTTGGAAATGATGTGTGGTTCTTTAATATGCGTATTTTCATTAAGTTCTAAAACATGATATGCCATAAGCAAATCTACTCAAGAGCATGTTTAAAGGACCTATATTATGCTTTTTTTTAAATCTATGTTATAATGTTTCTTCATCAAAAACATACCCGGAGTTATTCTATATATAACATGTGTGAACAAAACACAACTCCAGGTCTGTTTTTGAGGAAGTAACAACATTATAACATGGTTTAAAGCTCACAAGAGTCCATTTTGCATAATATTGAATCTTTAAAGACTGGTCACAATAATGCATGCTATTTATCCTTTAACCTACTACTGCTTTTTTGCTTCCACCCATTTGATGTTTGATTTTGTTTTTAGGCTAAATGCACTTGAAAATATGATTAGTTCTGGTAGCTGAAAGAACAAGCTGTGATGGTTTTTCTCAATTATTGCCATAGCAGAGGGGGCAGAGTGGAGTCATGCAGTTGATAGTTGTTGAGTTAATTACATGATGAGTATAGGGTGGGTTCATCTGACATCACAACACTGAAGAATTGACAGGTATGGTGGAATTTCAGATTACACATTTGTTGACTGGGCCTATCCACATGCAACAAAAACTGACACGTTCAACATCTTCATTAACATTTCCCTGGGGGTGTGATGCTAAGTGGAGGCACTCCTCCGTCTGAAGCTTTAGTTAGACTTTAATCTGACTATAAAGAACTGTCTTAGTTTTAATTACAGAAGAGCTGATGCTGTGCTCTCTCTCACACTTAAAATTACAGTCACAAGCTAGTCAACAGTTTTTTCAGTTAGTCTCTTTTTTGTTTCTCTTCGAACAGGTTCTCATACCAAAACATATTACAGCAATACATCAGCAACGTTTGTGTTTGCAGCTGATAAAAAGCTCTGTCATTCAGTTCAGTGGTGATTCTGCCTGTGCCTATAGCAACTGAGGCTTTTATTCATAATGGCCATTCACTCACTCACAACACTTGTACTCACTTAACCCCACTCATCTTTTCAGTTTTTCTGCAACAAAAGTTCTCACTTATTCAACAGTCCTAGGTGCGGTGATTTAAAGTACTCATTATACTACACATGTGTTTATGGTAGTTCCACTGGGACCCAAATGAAGGTTTTTATTGTTTAAGCCAAAGCAAAGAGACTGGATAATTTTTATACAAATTTACGCAGGTATTGCAGGTGCACAGTAGCTTGAAATCTGCAAACCATCTGTAGTGTTATAAAGTTTTATTCTGTAAATTGGTTTAGCAAACTTTCTATGACGATTGACAACCAATCCCAGGATGCTATTTTAAACTGGAAAAATTTTACTTTTATACTGAATTATTGCAATGAAACTGTGCTTTTATAGTTTGTTTTTGTTTTGTTTATCTAATACAATAAACCCCTCCATTTGATATTCAGAGTTGGAGCTAAATTATATGTTTCTATACACTTTGTTATTGAAATTCCTACTCTTCTTTTAGGTTGATAATGTACTTTCCTGTGCCTGTTTCATACTCTCACATAAAACTCTTTACAGTTTGTGCAGAAACACTTAAAACTTGTTCTAAATCCATTTTGTTGCCAAAGCAAACTCAGGTGTTTTGCTGTGTCCAAATCTGTACCATCTGGACTCTCCTCACTGTGGCTCTTTTTGTTGCTATGGCAATGGTCCACGTAGCACAATCCAACATGGAGGGCAGTGGTTAATGTACCTTTATTGATGATGAATTTAAAATAAAATAAAATAATCAATCTTGGGACTTGAAGAGTCCATATTACACTATTTTCTAATCTTTGTTATAATGTTGTTTCCTCATCAAAAGCATATCCACTTTAGTTTCATTCACACATGTTTAACACATACATTCTGGATATTTAGGCTGAGTTCCTCTCTAAAATTGAAAACAGTTTGTTCCACCTTGTGATATCCTGCGGTAATATATGAAGTGGTCCACTGTGTTTTTAAACTCCATACACTTCACTAGAATCATTTGGATGATTTCAGCCCTGGAAATGTCCATCTCTACTGAACTAAAGGTAAAAAGGTAGCTGTTAACTACTGCTTCATGACATCACAAGGTGGAACAGAGCATTTTGAGCTGTGGAGATGCAGACAGACTAATAATAAAGGATTACTCAAACATATGTGAATGAAACAAACACAACTCCTCCAGGTATGTTTTGGTGTTTTTAAGGAGGTAACAACATTCTAACATGGCTTAAAGCTCACAAGAGTCACTTTTGTTTAATATATGACCATAAGTAAATGCATTATTCCATCTCTTATACTATGTGAAGAAAAAAAATACTGGAAAGAATAAAAAAAAAAAAAAACTTACAGGGGTATAATGACCTTAAAGAAAACATTATGCATTTTCAGGTATTTACTGTAGTATTAAACTAATAACATACATAGATCATCATTTTAAACTTTGTTCATTATAGCAATATTGATCTAAAATGGCTTGTTAACACAAACAGAATTCCCATGTAAATGATATAGGCTCTTCATAATGGCCTTGTAACAGGATTAGTCAAATATGCATGAATCACCAACCAAACAAACAAACAAACATTGAATAAACTAGTGGCAAGGGACCACGGTTATAACAAAGTCTATTTTATATAATATGTCCCCTTTAAAGGTCCTACCTGCCTTTTACCTTTAGACAGACATATTGAAACCCAGTGCTTTCTTTGCTGCTGTGAAGACACTTGTTCTGAAGACATGGAGATAATCTTCATTTTCAGGTTCACGAGTCTCCAGCTGGGCCCTGCACACCTCTATCGCTATGGAGACGACCCCCATGGGGATGTGGCCAAAAAAGCGGGATGTTGTTGCAGCGGAAATTGAAAATACAATTTGCAATTATGACTAAATAGGTCTGGCATTATGACAATGAGCGTGTTTATAAAGGATCAGTGTAGATAGAAATTTACTGCTCTGTGCATATAGGCAATTAAGAGTTATTTATTTATTTATGATTTAAAATGTATTTGTTTTTCGATCTTTCATACATTTTGAATAGATGCTTCTAAGTGATTAATTTATTATGAACATATACATTTTGTTTCATTCACACATGTTTAACACAGAAACCCTGCATATTTAGGCTAAGTTCTTCTCTCAAACACACTTTGGATGATTTCAACTAAAGGTAAAAGGGAGTTAACTTGAAAACTACCACTACATGACATCAAGTGGATGAGAGCATTTTAAGCTTGAGCTTTGAGTAGACAGACTAGTAATAAAGGATTCCTCAAACATGTTTAAATGAAACAAAACACAACTGCATGTATGTTGGTATGTTTTTGATGAGGTAACAGCATTCTAACATGTAAAGCTCACAAGAGTTTATTTTGCATAATATGGGCCCTTTAAGGTGAGACACTGCAGATGAATAGAAATCATAGAAGGCGTGCATGCAAGATAACTTTTATTTAACTTTTATGGCTGAACGTTAAATAAAAAAAATAAAATTAATAAAAAGTATATATATATATACACTATATTCATAATGTGGTGTAAATTGCAACATATAATACATAACATAATACATGGTTTATGCATGTATACTGTATCTTAAATAAAGATACAGTATACAATAAAGACACGTATTAATGTGTTTACAGGAAAACAAATGTCACGTGCACCTTGGCCTTCCATCTCTTATAATTTACTGAGAAAAAGAAAATGTTTATTGCATATTGTTATGTTATGTTTTTTTTCTCAATAACACACTTCTGTGGAAACAATCTTTCAACATTTTAGCCTTGGAAAAGCAATAAAGCCTATTCACAAACAATCAATTCAATATAATAACATAGTTTACATAGGATACAATTATGGCCTAATTCCTAGAAACTGTCAAGGCTTTTTTCCAACACTTTTTTCTGAAAACCTTTCACTTGTAAGACAACGTAAAAACATAATTTCTCCAAGTGGAGTTTAATGCTTATGCTTAGCATCTCAGTTAAATTACTCTCCAATGTGGAAGACTTGCCAATACATACTTCAATTGTCACTTTTCTCTAAAATAATAAAAGTGGTCGTGTTACAGATACAGATTTTATCGTATGGAATGAGAACACAATTAGACAAAAAATAACCTGGTTACCTTGCTATATTTGGCTGATAAATATTGTGTATCTCACTGGCTGGTGTTGTTTAGAATAAAGTCTGAGTCCTGTCAATATGTTAATAGATGATGTTTGTACTCCTGACAGATTGCGTCTTAAACTCGTCTCTGTCCCTGGCTGCCATCTGTTCTTCTAAATGTATCTAACTGACTCTATTACTGGAGTCTATTTTACGAGCAGCGTCATACATACAGCTACATTATTAACCATTTTGTTTTATATTTCTATTTAATAAAACTTTTAAAGAAACATATGGAAATGACATTCAAGCTCTACTGACACCAGCGCAGCAAAGATTAGCCTCATTTGCCCTTTGATTGCATGTGTTTTTTATACTACAATATTGTGAGTCATAGCTCCACAGAACTGGAGCAGTAGGAGGTAATTGAAACACTTGGGAGAAACTGTTAAGAATATGACGCTAAAAACAACTCCATAAGTAGGACAGAATTAAGATAGATGCTTTGAGTAAAATTTCAGGTCTCCCAATTTCGATTTTGACTCAAAAATACTTTTGGCCTGGTCATATCCTGCTTGTCTCAATACTGGGGAACATTCCAAGCAAAGTAATAAAATCTCCATGGAGAAATACAGGTGGCCCTCCAACAGAAAAGTTACACAGTGCACCTTTAACTAGGAGACTAAACACATTTCACTGGCTTAATCGTAAACTTAATTTTAATCTGGTTTCTATTGCAGAAAAGATTAAATTATACCTCTATGCAGACTGTGCCTGTGCCCATTGTAGGTTAAAGGTGTAAATCCCTGAACTCAAGCAGAAATTTGATTTTGATACTCCATACTTCATCTATGGAGACAAATGGTCCAAACTTTAGACAGCGCACTCAGTTTTTAATATAGCCCTCATTCATATGGAAATCTGCAGACACATCACAGATAATACTGCATAATTTTGTCTATAGATGTGCACTGAATCACAAGTACGACTGGAACCAAGCAAAATCCATCCTTGTTTTTTTATATTGTCATAATATATGACCTTAATGATGCAAACTAATTGCAATAGGTTGAGCAGGTCTTCTGACACACCCCTCACCTCTAGTGATGACAGTATGACATTGTATATTTGTCACATTCCCTTTAAAAACGCTTGGCTTTTAAGAGTCAGATCAAAATCAGCTGTATTTCTTTCATAGCATTCATCACTAAATGACAGGGAGGCGACATTTTAGGCACAGTGAGTGAATAAAAGCCTTCAAAACAAATAATTATCTTGAATTTTCCTGAATGTTATTCTATTGCCCCCTGCTGGACAGACAGGTTCATTTTCTGTAAAATTGCACAATACTAAACAATAACATTTTGGAAGATATGATTTTATATAGTGACGTCTTAAAATAACATATGCAGTTCCAGTTGTCCTTAGTAAAATGTCAAATTTAAGTTTTGATATTTAATTTAACTGCCTTTTCCAAGATCTTGACTATGTTATTAGACTAGCTTATATGCTTAATTATAATTTGCATTTATTATTAGCATTATATTAAACTATGCTTAAGGCAACCACCAGAGACATGACCTCCTGGTTATCCCCACATGCCCTCAAGTGATTTATGTACGAGTTATTTGCTAGCACATTCCTTATTGTAATTGATACTGAATTTATTGAAGTCCAGAACTAATGTCTTGGTGGTAATATTCTTGCCCACAATTCCCCATGTTTTTAATTGGGTCATCAAACAAGCGTGTACTGACAGAGACTTCAGGGTGAATCATTAAATAATTTATTCCATTATCCATATGTGGTAATACAATGGGTTCATGATCGGCTTATAAAATATGTACAAAGCAAATCATTACTGTTGAAAATATGTGCTTATACAGTAAAAGGCGTATAACATCTTCATTTTTGATTAAAACAATCTTTGATGCTTGAAGGTGATCTCCCATGCGTGCAGTTTGTAATGGCTTACAGAACAGCTGGTGGACAAAATGGTGGTTGGGTTCTTAAGAAAGGCTGCAGTGGGACTGTTTAGACTCTCTACCCTGGAAACAAATTAAAGTATATTAGGCCAACAACACTTCCTGTGAATCCTCTGATCAAATACAGGAGTTGCTCATGTGTCTCAAAGGCATGTTAGAGGAGTTTGACCAATTAAGAGTAGATCAGAGTGAACGTTTCCATGATAACAGTGTACCTACATGTTAAAGCATGCTACGGACGGCTAATCTTTCCCGGTACCTGTTGTCTCTGCTGCTGACGCCGGTATTCTTCTTCACTAGCAGCGAGAGCCTGAGCTAGAGCCAGATCCTCCTGCTCCTGAGGGCTATGAGACACAAACTAACATTATTAAATTTTGTCCTGACAATCAAAAAGTTTTATCTGACATTGTTCTATATTCTTGTTCCAGAACGTATTCTCAGAAAAGTTTAATTGCCATTGTCAGAGAACAAATCACAAACTAGGAACAAAAAAGAAGGCATGATTATAGTAAAAATATAAACAATGATAAAATAAGAGGCATGCATAAAAATAAACTTTGACTGAGTTCATGACCAGTGATCAAGAATTATTACCGGTTTTATTTTTGCTATAACGTTTGCTATATAATTTTAGTCAGTTTAAGTATATTCTGAAAGGTTCTGAAACTTATGTCCATTTGTTTATGTCATCTTGATGCTGATATTGCACTGTGCTGCTGTATTGCTGCATTGGACTCCCCAGAACAAGACATAAGTAACCTCAATAGGATTTTCTGGTTATAAAAATTAGTACATATAAAATGATCAAGTTTAAAAGGGAGCACTCATTCTACATTTACTTTTAATGTGGCTAAAAACCAACACAAAAACACAAACGTAAAAAATTAAGCTTCCATCGAGATCCTCTGGTAAATAATGTTGTATCTGCAGAATCCACTCATACTGCACTGAGCTACACTGCATTAATGCAGTA
This sequence comes from Taenioides sp. WSHXM2023, assembly GCA_029959045.1. NCBI lineage: Eukaryota > Metazoa > Chordata > Actinopteri > Gobiiformes > Gobiidae > Taenioides > Taenioides sp. WSHXM2023. The sequence goes on along the minus strand of CM057101.1, from coordinate 12,690,221 downwards.
GAACAAACAGGAAGAGTGAGCGCATAAATCAATAAACCCATTTATATGGAACTTCTTAGAGGTATTAGTAAGGTATTAGGTATTAGTAAGACTGAAATATGTATTTTACCATTTACTGGGTGTACATGTAAAAGTATATGCTTCTGCAGTGTGGTGTAACTGTGCTTACCTAAGAGTGGGCTGGACAGGCGGTCTTGACTCTGCTAGAGACATCTCCAGGGCTCTTTGTAAAGCCTGCTCTTCTGTCTGTAATCACAGCATGAGTGGCAACACTTAGACTTTCATCACAGAAGAACATCTCCAAGTCTCTGCTCGAATGCTCACCAGGCCGGCTTGGAAAGACACTGAAGGAGGTATTACGCTGTGTGCTGAAACTGAAGTTGGGATGCGCTGGGCTGTGCTAAAAGTAAGAAATAAAGTTGATTAAAACAGCAGAAGCATTATTACTCAAGATCAAAACAAGTTACAAGAGCTTACCTACTAGTGCTGCTTCTATTACTTGTGCTCACTCCATTAGATACAGGTCTAGAGCTCCCTGAAGAGGATGAACTCGACCCAGAGGCTGAGGTAGAGGAAGCACCATGGGATCTCATTAATGCAGCATGTCTGAACATGAAAAACAATACATCTCAAAAACAAGCACAATAATTTAATTTGGAAATATTATAGTGGATTATTACATACCCCGATTTGGACAGAGGTTTACCATCCGTCTTACAGTCATGGTCTAATGGATTACGATGTTTAAGACAATAATTTAAATGACATTGATCACATGTCACTCGCATCATTTCCTTCTGCTTACAGCCACCTTTAGAGCATTTGTTTGTAAAAATCTGAAAAAGGCAACAGGCATACAAATAAGCATTTAACTGAACTATAATACTTGCATTACATTAGCTGAAATAAGAAAACATAACTGATAACTAATTTATCTCATAGAGGAAAAACTCATTTATCAAAACAGATTTTAATTGATACTTTGCAGTGACATCATGCTGGGGATGTTCTACATGCATCTCGAAAGGCGGAATGTTCAGCAGTTACCATAGTGACATAATGCACACAATTATCAAACAACAAAAAAGTCTGAAAATAGTCTGAAAACTCAAGAAAATTCATTTAAACAGCACATTTTCAGGAGCCTGTGATCAATACGAGCATTCATGGTCCTGTTTAGGTACCAAGACTGTTGACTAATGCTAGGGAAGGACTTGTTTCAGCGCACAAATCATCTCACCTGATGTAGTTCCAACCAAGTCAGCTCTTTCTAGTCAGATTGTGTTCACATAAAACTCAGATTAAGTCTAACTTTTGTAATAGAGCTTCTAACAGAGTAGTGCTTTCAGTTAGCTTCACACCCCCAGGTAATGTTGATGAAATCAGGTGCAAAGAATCAATAGACAATAAAGTGCTGTAATAATAACATGTTTACCTTTCTTTTCCTTTGTGCTGGATCTGACTTGCAGTCTCTGTCAATATGTTCACTGACTTTAATATCTGGCATCTCCCCCCTTTTTACAGGAATGGGAATGTTGCACAAGGGACACACAGGCACCTGGATATCCTACATGATACAAATAACACAAAAAGAAATTACGCAAAACTATTAGTTTCAAAACAAACTTATAAACAGACACAAATTGTGATATGTTTTTAAAGTAAAAAGAAGGTAAATAACATACCTTTTTGTAGGATGAGGTGCATTTATGATTCGCATAGGTTATATGGTCTTTACAGAAGATTTCTTGACAAGCATCACATTTCATGGGAAGAAAATCTGCCAAAAATGACAAAATCTGTAAGATTTAGTTTAATCTTCAAGTGTCTATAAATGGCACTTAGCTGAACTCACCTAAACGTTTGCATGTTTTTTCTGAGCAGTGCTCCCCCAGGTCAGGAAACTCCATTGTAGAAGACTCTTTGTGATGATGATGATAAGATCTGAAAAAACATAACAATTAAGTGACACCTGGAATACAAAATCTGAAGGGTATCTAAAGAGTACTTGTAAAGGCGTATATCTGATCACTAGGGGTGAGTATAAATGTCTATGTCACTGATAAAAACTAGGAAATGACTTGCAAAATCACGTTCATTCTGGCTGTCATCTATTCCAGCCGAGTAGCTTGTTAGCCAGGCCATGCTAACGGCAAAAGATTAGTTTAGCTTGGTTATATAACAAGGTCCAACTTTCACAGTGCTGATAGCACCACAAATCCTCTTGAGAGACTGGACAACCTGACTGAACCCATAAAGGTAAAATGTAACAACAAAACCTAGACACATTTTACCAAATTTGAATAACAGCTAACAGCTAGCTTGGCTGTAGCTAAAATTTTTCAGATTAGTTCCACAACAGTCATTTGAACAAATCAGATAATTGTGCGTAAGTTATAGTTCACCTTTTAACAGAAATCTAAAATAAAGAATACCACTTCATGGACAATCTTTGACAAAGCTGTTCAAAAGCTGACAGAGGAAATCAGCTAGCCTGCCTTAGCTCTTTCGGTGTTTAACTAACTACTCACCAATGTGTCTCTCGTCTTCGGCTTGTTCCCTCAAAACAGAAGGCTTCGGTGTTGATCAAGATGAAAACACGTTAGTACGTCGATTTGCTGTTGAGTTTTACGTCTACACTAAACAGATCCCTGAGAAAAACAGTCCGTTGTAGCGGCTGGCTGACTGGGTTGTTGTCATCAAGTTTGGATGGTTTTGATGTGTCACGCACGCCCCGCCCACACGCCCCTTACGCACGGTTACGTCACACGACGCTTCACAGTGGGCGTGGTCACAAGTGAACCCTCGCGCTGGAAACTTCAGGTACAATCTAGAAACATATAACTGACAGATTACATTTTAATTGACTAATTATATGAGCCATTTGTTCATTTGAATATGTTTGATCAGAAACTAAACTCATTAGTGTGCTACAGGTTTATGAATCATGTTTGTTGTTTTAGCCTTAGCTGTTGGCTGTTTATTCCACCACATGGATCTACTGGTTTCACCTTTATTATTATGCAAGTCATGGTCGCAATCAGAAGCTCCATATACACAGAACAAATTAACACGAAATTAAACAGCAACACTAGACTAGACCTACACCGATTTGCTTAGACTTTTGCCTACATTTGCTGAAATTCTCTGTAGGCTATATAAAAAATATAGTATATAGTGGGTACTCTTACCACATCCAAGTGAGCCTATCATAACTGCATGAATTAAGTATATAACAGGTTTTGTATTTAGGCAGTACAGGATTTTGACACATGTTGGGTTTAAATGCTTCTTGGGGACATTACATTGAGTTACATTTATTTTTCATACATTTATTACTTGCCTAACCTTAAGCTGTAACCCTAACGTGACCTATTTCAACCCATATCTGAGCTTTAATAATGTTGTTTATCTAATAATTAAGGATTTATATCACAGGAGCCAAATTTTATCTCACACTGAGGCATGTTCCAATGAATTAAATGTGTATACAACTTTAGACTGCATAAATCCCATAGTAACCGAGCTTTAAATTAATTTAGTTGATGTCATCTTTTGTCCATCATTCCTGTGAGTTAAGCAAAGGAGCTGAAATACGCTGAACAAACACCAGAAAATATTCATAATTTATTAATTATGGCCTATACCAACAGTTCCTAACCATTTTCTCCCTCTTTGAAAGTCTGGTCACTCTATATTATAAAATACTCCATGAAAATCTTTGGATACCGATCCCAAAGTTGGGAATGATTATGTTGGGAATGACTAATGGCTATACTGTAATCTAATGTAAATTTAAAGATTTAAGGGGCCCGTATTACTCTATTCTCTAATCTATGTAATAATGTTTCCTCATCAAAAACATACCTGGAGTTGTGTTTCATTCACAAATGTTTAACACACAAACCCTGCATATTTAGGCTGAGTTCTTCTCTCAAACAGAAAACACTCATTCACTAAAGTCATTTGGATAATTTCAGCCCTGAACTAAAGGTAAAGGTAGCTGTTAACCTGAAAACTACATGACTACATGGCTTTGGAGATGTAGACAGACTAATGTAAGTTTTTAATGACGTAACAACATTGTAACATGATTTAAAGCTCACAAAAGTCCATTTTGGTAATATAGAACCTTTAATAGGCCTAAATGAAAAGCTAAAGATAATTCCAAGTGCAGATGTGTAGTTCTATCGTTGCCTGTAGCCCCATACAGCCCCGCGCAGTCCTGCACAGTCCTGCACAGCCCAGTGTGAATGACAATCCCAGACGCCTTTAGCACACAGTTGACAGAAGGCCAATGATGACAGCCATCTTGTTCCAAAACAGCCCTTCACATCTCTCGGCGTCTTCATTGTAAATGCAAATGATGCTGCTCTGACAACAATCAAGATCTCTGGGGCTGCCGAGCTTTTCCTGAGCGCGTCATTTGTCGACTTTAGCCCCTCTGCCAGCTGACTGCCTCCTGAAAGCACTTTTAATTAATTTGTCACCACCGCTCATTTCTGCTCATTACACTCCACAATGCGTTCCCTTCACATTCTTCAGTCGGGATTATTATGGACACACTCATTTTTGACAAGTAATTACATCATGTCACATTTACATCTCTCCCACTTTAAAGTAATTGGTTCGGGTCACATGTTTTATTTTAATAAGCTTCTAGAATTATTACCAGCCAATTAGTGAGCATGTGTGTTTTTGAGTGGGACATTCATTTCACTTCGGTGCTCACTTTGGCTGGCCACAAAAATTCTTACATTTTAATTTTTTTTTTTTGAAATAGTAATTGTGTCGTGAGACCTAACTACTGTTTGTCCTCTAATCTTAAGCCAATTTAAAGGTCCTATATTACACAAAATTGACTCTTGTGAGTTTTAGAATGTTGTTACCTCCTCAAAAACATACCTGGAGTTGTGTTTTGTTTCATTCACCCATGTTTGGAAATGTCTGTCTACATCTCCAAAGCTCAAAAGGCTCTATTCCACCTTGTGATGTAGAGTTCCCAAGCTAACAGCTACATTTTACCTTTTGTTCAGTAGACATGGGCAATTCCAGGGCTGAAATTATCCAAATAATTCTAGTGAAGGTGTATGGAGTTTAAAAGTGTAGCAGAGCACTGCCTTCATTACCACCTGACATCACATGGCGGAGCACAGTGTTTTAATTTGTGAGAAGAACTCAGGTTAAATATGCAGGTTTGTGTGTTAGACATATGTGAATGAAACAAAACACAACACAACTCCATGTATGTTTGTGATTAGGAAACGACATTATAACAGATCAGAAGACTGGGTAATATGGGCCCTTTGGTCTTGCAGGTGCAGCCAACCATATGAATTTTCATTATTCTGACAATGCTTTATGTGTGTTGAATTGCATTTCCATGTTTACAATTTTGTTATTAGAACTAAACACACGTGCATGGAATACTGGGCAAAATAATTGATCAGTGGGCTTCAATATTCTTAATTGGGCATATAAAACTGAGGTGGACGGTATGGCAGAACTCTATGACAGAATTGGGCTTTGTACTGTCAGAATGCTGTTGTTGAGGTTAATAATATATCTGTAAATATAAGGCCTACGTGAACACAATCTTTGTTATCTGTGGTAGAAAACTAAAGGAAAAGAAAACTGATGGAGACGTAGTGGCTATCCATAGACATAATGTGCAATATTAGTCACCAATGCAAAACTAATGTGATTTTCTCGTTGTTTTCTGCAGGTCATCAGCAGAGGGCAGCAACAGACAGATGACGTGTGAGGTTTTGAGGAGGCCATTGCCAGGATATGGACCATAAACTGTGACGTGGATACAGGTTTAATTTTTTTTTTAGGAATTTAGGAATATCAGCAGCAGTGGTTGTAATAGGAGCAAATTATAGTACGTTTTACTATTTTTGACAACAATTAAAATAGTACTATTATGTATATGTGAGTAATGGTTTGGGTTTAGTATTTGTTTAGTATTATCATACATTTAATTAATATTATATTGCTTTAGTCGTGATCTTTTCAAACTCTTCACCTCTACAAAATGAATGCCACAATTGGCTGTCTTGAAGCAGTTGACTTGTACAAGCATCTCTATGGTGAGTGAATTACTGGAGTATAGCCACTAGAGGGAACCAGAGGATTTTTTATCTTCAGATTTTTGCTTCTGTGACCATAATAACCATTTATTTTATGCTCTGCTGATAAAAACAAACCACAAAATGTTAAAGCTGACTTTAGTTCACATTTCGGGAAGCTAGGGTAGAAATACTATATTCATTCTATAATATACTGATTTGATGCCATATCCGCCCAGTACTGTATAGTGAAGTTTTAAAACGTGCTGTAATTATCTGTTTTACACTGTGTAATCTCCTGGGCATCTTGTTATATTTTGTGTAGTGGCAGATGGTAACTACAATTCCTCTTTGTAATCTGAAGAAATAACTGGGGACGGACTTGTTAACTCACTTCCAAGTTGGGAACAATAACTCTTGTATGTTCAGCACTCAACTCTCTTGAAGCACAATGTTCAGATGCCGAATCTCTGTTTAGTTTACGATTTCAACATTAGAAAAAACTACAAACTCTGAACATTTCGAGAAACAAATGGTGAATTAATGGAGTAGTGCTGTCCATGGTGCTGAAGTTGTACAGGTGTATTTTAAAGTAATTACACAGTGGATTGTGGGGGATCTGTTGTAGTGAGAAGTTAACACTACTATTGAAATTAAATGGTCTCATGTACTGAATTTGACCGTGAATATGCAGCAGTCTCTAGTTTAAAAGTGAGGCAGAGAGCTAACCAGCTTTGTGATATCCATTGTCCCTAACGGAATTGTTTTCAGTGCATAAAACACATTTCAAACTTAAAATTCGGCTAAACGTTTTCGTAATTTAGCAGTTCAAAAAGTTACAGAATCAGATTTCAGATTATACGTCTTGTAGTAATAGGCAGAAGATAGGCCACTAGCGGCCTTCATATAATTAATATTTTTTGAAATATTGGCAAAAATGAATGGGAAATTTACTTACAGATCAAAGTGGTGGGTGGTCACTGGTGACCTTCATACAATCTCAATGGACAAACGTACTATTTCATACTTGTAATGTTTTTCATCTGTTTGTATCAAGAACATTTTACTTTTCAGTCCATTTTATACCATTTACTCGGTGATTTCTGGCCACTCTAACCCCTCTCTTTTACTATTCTAATGCGAAATACTGTACTCTATAGACCAGATATTCATCAGTGTCCATGTGTATACCAAATATTTATATCAAGCTATTTGAAAGCCTCACAATGGCAAGCAAAACATGTAGGATTTCAAAGGTAGTATTAAGATTTTGTACAATTTTCTCCCCTTATATGCCTCCTATTATTAGATTGAAGTTGAATTATAAGCAGTGCTGCCTTCATCTTGTGGAGCTGTAATTAACGGGGGGCCCACAAAAAAAAAAAAAAGTAGAGACCACGGCGCAGACTGATCGGGCGAGAGAGTGTAGAGCAGGGGAAGAAAAATGCAAATTATTCGGCGCACAAAGGCTCCTCACAAATTGGCGTCACCATTTCTCAAATTATATCATTACTATATTTTGAAAATGTTAATCTGTTGAGCGGATTTCCCTGGGGAGTTGAGTAAATTAGTTCTATTTCCGAGGCTGGCTCTGCGTTTAAGAAAAAAAAAAAAGAAAAAAAAGCACACTGACGACAAGCACCTCTGATTTGCTGATTACAATTAGACTCCCCAGTTTGGGCTCCTTCAAGCATTGATAATTTTCGGCATATTAAGCACGTTTTAGCAAAGGTGATAAGTCAGTTTTAATTGAAATGAAATTATTATTCTAATGGAAGTTTGGTTATTATTATTAGCGAGCACTAGTCATTGGGGCTCTCATTTTGCGTGTGGAAAATGCTTGGCAGTGGAGAGAGGGGTGAGGGAAGAGAGATTTTGAAGGGCATTAGGGTGTCAGGATTGAATGAGGTAATTTGAAGGGAATTACTTTCTCTTCTATCAGAAATGAACTGAATTAAAAGTCCAAATCAATCGCGCCTTTCACTTCTCCATTCTACTCTGACAGCGGCACAATTACAGATAATTAGATGGGAGGAAACTTTTAATTGTAGGATTAGAGCGTGCAGCGAGGAGGGGATGGGGGGCGAGCAAGTTTTTTCTGGAGTTTTCTTGCTTAAAATCGAATCAAAGGATTTACAGGCTTAAAATGGCAACCAGTCCCCTCTCTCTCACACTGTACACTTTAATTGGAACTGCATCTCCAAATCATCCAAAACAATTAATTTAGATTTAATTCTATAATTATCATCAAATCGAATAATGTGCAACCTAATTTAGATAGTTAAAAATTAACGCGCGTGAAGTTAATTGAGTAATTAAACTCCTAAACTGCCGCCTATTAATTTGGATGGCTAATTAAAAACGAATGTGATTTTGTGGAGCTAAAGCAGGCATCAGTGTTGGATGGTGCTGTTGATAAAACACTGTGTTCTTTGAGGGCATGTATCAGTGAACACCTTTATGGACTGACTTTCACAACAGAGCTTTATCAGTTTATCTGGATGAGTGCAATCCACTCCGATCTGCAGCTGCGAGGAGCCAGCCAAGCAGTGACAAGACACAGGGATCAAACCATTAATGAAACTTACTTAGGAAAAGACTTGTTTGCGGAGAGGAGCCAATCACGTGTGAATAATGGCTCTGACTTTTAAACTTATAGACTGAATAAATGATTGACTAACTTTTGGATTGACTTTGTAGGGGCTTTTCACACAACATGTCCAAGAAACAAAAAAGTTAAATAGCGTAACTTGTAACAAACTTGCTATAGTAAATCAAAAAGCTGTGTCTATATTTTTCTGTATGTGGATTTGATGACAATGTATAACCTCCTTTAAGCAACGTTGTCCCATGTTATTTTATACAGTAAATGACAAAAAAAAAAATGAACTGTACTCACAAACTGAATGACAAAACAGTAAAATATCCCATTTCTTTTCAGCACGTTCAACTTTATTTTTGTTTCACAACTGTAAAATCTATCCATTTCAGAATGATAAAATATTAGGATTGTTGCCAGAGCAATTGACAATTCAAAACAAAACATTACAACTTTTGAATGGGGAAAAAAGAAGCTGAATCATATGTGCTATACAAGTTATATCTATCTGTGTTCACAAGGAGAAAAGTAAAGATGTAGTTTTTATGTAGTGGAAGGTCATTGCTTGTCTGGGCACTTGGAGTTTTACTGACCAGGAAGCGACAAGATGAGTCCACTGTGATTTCAAAGGGCAGTAAAGAAAGTATTAAAAAATGTTTTACTAGCTCAAAAATGATATGACAATTGATACAGTGTTATGGAGGGGTCACTGCGGTGTACCGGCTATACAACAGTAAATTAAATGTAAGTTATTATATGAGCTTTATTAATAATTAAATCTGTATTGTTTGGAATTCACAATAAACAAATACTATGTCTGTTTATCTCTTCTTATCCACAACCTTGAATACAAGATACTTCTACTTGTTTCTTTACAGCTACAAAAGAAAAAAAAAGAAAATTTACAGTTACCAATATTGTAACAAATAACGAGCAAATGTGAAGATAAAGTCGCAGTACCTATTTTGGAGCCTGTTGTTGGGGGTTATAAAACGGGGTTAATGAAAAAGACAGATTGAGCACACCCCCCTGCTGTGCGAATAGCCCCTGTCAGTCCCTGCTCTATTCTCTGGACCTCATCTCTGTGTAATCAATTAGTCTATAGGCCTCGTGCTCTTATTGACTGGGATCAACAATATATAAACGCAATAAAGACGAGCTGTCCGCGCGCTCTGACGCACGGCTCCAAGACCTCTCATCTCTTCAAACGCGGACAAACTATTTCTCTGCTCTCTATTGCTTTTTAAGACATGCCAAAGTGTTTTAAAAAAAAGGTAACGATGCAGGGGCAGCAGAGCGACTGAACACTGGCCCTGTCCGCCTTATTATCGGGTTAATTAAAGCTCCGATCTGACAATGTCACCCGGTTGAAGAAAAACGGATTTAAATGCAGCGTCTCTGGAGACTGTGTCAAGAAGAGGAGGGCTGTTTTCCCATTGAGTCGAGGGACCAAAACCTATACATGCAAAAAGCTCCCTCCTATGTGTGTGTGTGTGTAGTCAGAAGTGACAAAAAGCAATTATTGAATTTTTAGATGTCCAAAAATAAAGCGAGGAATTATTCATAAGAAGCAGTGCTCGTCGTGGCGCGTAAAAGTTCATTAAAATGGAAGGCCCGTGCGCAGTGGAATATACGCCGGGTTGTTATTTGGGCTTGGGGGTCAAGTGACGAGCGGATTATATACTTCCTCATAATAATATTAATTAAACAATTTGCATGCTAATAGGGTAACAATTATCGCAGCTTCTGTTGAGAGATTCAGGTTATTACAACATGCCAATCCAGGGTGCCAAGGGTCAGGGACTGAGTGGGGTGCGAAATTTCAACTCTGATTAACATTGTGACAGCGCCAGACTTGGGATAAATAAAGTCGAATTAATTATTTGAGAAAAGCTAATGAGGAGATCTACAACTGAAGCGGCTCATATATTGTGGAGGAGATTTTTTTATGTTAATTTTACAAGTAGGAACGTGTCTATTTCACGCTCTTGTCCCATTGTCTTTTAACACTCCACAAAACCGACCTTTACTTGACCTGCGTCCGGTTCATACACGTTTGATTTTTCCGGTGTTAAGCCACTTTTAATTTAGTTTTTAATGAAATTGGCAGGAGGAAAATGAAAAGTTAACCTGAGATAAAATGTTTGGTTTATTGTTCTCATAGGTTTACCTTAAGTTGCCATGGAAACACTCAGTTAAACGGACCAGCTGTTAAATCAATTGATTGTTGTGGGGCTCTTGTTTTCTCAAACCATTAGGAGTCACTTAAAAACGCATTTCAACATTTTGACTGCAAGTTTGATTTATTGTCACTAATTACTTTTGCTTATAAATATAAATTGCCATAAAGTTGTAGAATTAGTCTAGTATAAATATAGAATAGACAAATGTTATTTTACCAGTGTAGGCAATTGTATAGAGAATAACTGAACTTTGATTTTTCATTTATCATTTAAGAAACAAATAATTCTTTCACTTGAAGTGGAGATATTGACAGTAGTGGGTAGGCTACTAGTATACAAGCTTACTAATATATTTAATTGGGGCAATTGTAGACCTATTAATAGGCTAGATTCTGTTTATTTTGGACATACATCTGAAATTACCATGTTTATTATTATTATTTTTTTTACAGTTATGGTTAGATCACAGTTTGACAGCTTCTCTCATTTGTCATTGCGTTTTAAGACGCTACGAGATTTGGTTTCATGGTTCATTTTTGACTGGTGAGTAATAGTTGCTATACTTTTACTTTACTTTTTTTCATTTTATTAATACTGACAAATATAAAAATAATTTTCAGTGTTCTGTATTGTGCAATGTTTGCACAGCCTCGCTCTGACATTGCAACATTGCAATAAATCCAAATCTTATTTTATGTCATCATGAGATTTATTAGGGTCAAATTCTTCTTCTTGTGGCTATTTTAATTACGTATTCAAAAGCATGATGTGTTTGTTATTATGCAGATGTATGTTTAAAAAAAAAAGAAAAAAAAAAAAGAAAACTAAAAATACTTTTGTTTAATATGTTAAGAAAATAGCTGTGCGTAAAAGTGTAACAACAGTGCACGTTATTTTCTGTGCGTAATGCCTGTCCCTTTAAACCCATTAAACATAAAGCCTTAATAACCTTCTCTGACTTCCCCTTTAATAAAACATTACCCTAATCAATGTGTGTCGGCGGTCTATAATGCCCTGTATTTGCTGCTCTGTGAACAAAAACTGTCCTCGTGCTGCCTTTTCTCCGCTACACGATCCGCTTTGCTCCTCTCCTCTCGCTTCCTTCCTGCCTCCCTTCCCCTCGCTTCCTCTGGCGGGCTCCCCCGTGTAGTCCGCGATGTAGTTCTTATCAAAGCCCTCCTGTCTTGTTGTGACAGCTCTGATATTGTTTATTGAGGTGGATGTCAGCTTTAATTAGCAATCGATACGGGGGAGCGTTTGCAGCGAGCAGGAGAGGAGACGGAGAGAGCGCGCCTCTGACGTCAGCGCCCCATTACCGCTTCTCATTGGGTCCCGTATTCCCACAGCCTTGGACCGCTAATTATTGGGAGGTTCATGTGGATAAAGTAGAGCTCATCCCTCCCGCTCGCATCATGTCACCCGCTCGTTGGCCGCTGCGTGCTCTTTAGTCTGGTCCGGCCCTTTTTCCCTTTCGCACGTCGCGGTTTCCCCCTTTTTTCCCCCTAGCCCTCGGGATGATGGACAGCAGGATACTGGATCCACCTCACGCCCAGTTCGGCATGGTGGGCTTCCCGTACCATCTGAGCCACCACCACGTTTACGAATTAGCCGGCCATCAACTTCAATCTGCGTCCGCGGTCCCCTTCTCAATAGACGGATTACTTAATGGATCGTGCACGGCGTCTGTGGGCAATTCCAACCCCCTCTTGTCTTCGGGCTGTGGGATGAATGGAGATAATCAGCAGTACAAACTGACAGGTAAGACACTGCCAACACTACTATGCACAACACTACTGTACGCGCTGCACAATAACCTTGGCGTACGTGATGCAAAACAGAAACAAAGCCACGTTATTGCAACTTATCCTCTTTGTGGCGTTTAAAGGGGCACGTGCAACCAGGTTTGGGGATCTCGCCTTCATTGTTTGAATAAGTCAGACCATAACAAGAGTCATTACGCAAAGGTATAGTCTATTTGTTGTGCCATATATAATAAGAGCTTTGTACCGTTTGTAGCGAGATCGCGTGGCTGTGCGTAAAACAGGCAATGGGAATCCGTAAAAATAATACTTTAACTTTCAAAAGCGTCGTATGGTTACCAGTGAGTCCTGGCCTCTCCAAACGCTGGTGAATTGCGGTAATTTTTTCCATTGTTGACACTTGTGTTGGTTGCTGTGCTCAGACTCGGGGGACCCAGACAAAGATAGCCCCGGATGCAAGAGAAGGAGAACGCGCACAAATTTCACCGGTTGGCAGCTGGAGGAGTTAGAGAAGGCGTTTAACGAGAGCCACTATCCGGATGTGTTCATGAGGGAGGCTCTGGCACTGCGTTTGGACCTCATCGAATCCAGGGTGCAGGTAAATACTACAATTCAACCGGATAATGTGTGTGTAATTTGGGTGTAATTGGGGCTAGTTTTGGCTGTGTTTTTATTATTTTCATCAAACAGTTAATAGAGAATTCTAAAACATTTCGTATAGTGATCTCTTATTTGTTTGTATACGTGCGTAATCGTATTTTATCACTGTATTGATTTTCAGTCATCCCTGGCCCATGTTAGCAAACTTTATTAAATTGGTATTTTTAATTGCAAATAAAACACAAGGATTAGGCTAGTTGTATTCAGTATAACTATTATTGTTAAGAATTAAAATAATAACAAATACAATTTATGTTTGCAGTTTTTTTTTTTTTTTTTTTTTTTTTTAACCTGGTCAATAATAAGATTTAATATTTTTAATAACACTTAATACTTTAAATTACTGTACATTAAGTGCTGTTTGTATGAATTGTTTATATTGATAATTGTTTTAGGTGAATTTTGTTCCAATAGTTTTACCACAACTATTTGGCAATTATAAAGATGGGACACAACACACATAACACAGATTTATGAGTTTGTTATTATTTACCTTCCAAGCATGATAACATTAAGTTTTCTAAAGTAGCTTGTTCTGTTTGTAGGTTTGGTTCCAAAATCGCAGAGCCAAGTGGCGGAAAAAGGAGAACACGAAAAAGGGCCCAGGTCGACCAGCCCATAACGCGCACCCCACCACGTGCAGCGGGGAGCCCATGGACCCGGAGGAGATCGCGCGCCGTGAGCTGGACCGCCTGGAGAAGAAGAAGCGTAAACAGGAGCGGCGTCTGCTCAAGGCCCAGAATAAAGCCTCAGGTTCTGGGGATCTGTTCCACACGCCCGGGTCGGACAGTGACAGCGGGGTGTCCCACGTGACCGACAGTGACCACAACATGAGCCTGTCTTTTGACAACAACAGCCACCACTCGAGCTGCGACCCTCTCCCAAACCAAAGACACCCGGAGCGGGACATTGGCGGAGCCGACAACAGCGCCCTGAACACGGGGAGCGTGAACAAACTCAACCCGTTCAGCGTGGAGAGCCTTCTGTCGGACTCCAGACCCAGACGCACCCCCGCGGCCTTACCCCCCTCGCGGCCTTTAATAGGAAAAGGACACTTCCTTCTCTATCCCATTACGCAACCACTAGGATTCATTGTTCCCCAAACTGCCCTGAAAACTAACTCGGCCTCCGCGTCAGGACACAGCGAGGGGCAGCCCGGTGGATCTAGGGCGGACTGTGCGGACTCGTCGGCCACAGCGGAGGACCATCCCGGTGGCAGCAGCCCGCCCAGATCCGCCTTCCAGACTCATAACCCCGGCGTCTGCAGCAGCGACGTGTCTTATGAACACAGCACAAGCCCCGCTGTAGCTGCCGACGCGGACAGAAAAGACCTTTTAGAGCATTTAGAAAACAAGGACGAGAACCCCGCGTCTGTACCACGTGACAGTCCCGTGGACAGCACTAAGGACCTGGAGTAAGATCCTCGGGGTAAAGAGAAACGCGCAGATCTATTTCTCATTAGGCCAAAGCTTCCTTGCTGATATTTTTTGACAATGTGTGTGCGCCAGGAGTCTAGATAGGCTATACCTTTAAGTGGTAGCTTGTGGTTGTGCGGGGTTGTATGGGGTAGAACAGTGGGGTGCTGCTTGTGAATAGTTTATTACCACTTACAACAAATATACTGAGGAAATATCAGATGAACTAGCTTTTTGCCAACAGGGCCACAGACATTTTACCAAGACAAATGAAGGAAATATAATTTTATATTTTTAGGCCCAATTGACATTTTTGTACTTATACTGCCAATGCTATCTGGGTGTTTCAGTAATCAATTAAATATGGCCCCCAAATAAGAGCACTTGCTGTAAACCAAAATTCATCTTGAAAAATTGCTTAGCATATTTTTAAATGGCCCAGGGTTTGCGTTAGGCTGTAGTTTTGTTTTGGCTTTTTTGTGTGCATCATTAGTGGTAATTGACTGTCCACTAATTATCCTATACAACCCCTGATCCAAAAAACCACACTATCCTTTTAGTGTCTTGTCAAAAACGTGAAGAGACCAACAAAAACCCTCAAGAGCTGTAAAAAGGTATTATACTATTTATATATGTAAGGTTTTTCTTAAATAAATCTATTGTATACAAGCACCTGCACGTGTGGGACCTTAACTAGACCATTACTGCTGTATAGGTCCATGGTACAGTAGGAAAGGCTTTCTTAAGAAATCTCATGTTGTACTTTGTATATTGCCTTAACAAATTTATTCATCTATAAGCCCCTTCTGAAATGAGGTTACGAGCCCGAGGCGAAAAGGACCCGCTCGACTCCTGCAGAGTTTTGATATGAAAGTAATTATTTTCCCGGTGGCTACTGCAAGGGGGATTCAGTTTATTTTAGCTCAAAGGGGGTTATAATACATTACCGATTTCCAGTGATATGAAATCACATAAACTTCCAAGAATAATAGAATTAGCATGAAAAGGCCTGGGTGTCAAATTGAAATAGGAAAATAATAGCCCCGGCAGCTGCAGTGTGTGTTTGTGCATATTGGATGGGAGATGGGGGATCGTGGGGAGGCATTTTCATGAGCTTGTCTCGCTCCTCTCTCTCTCACTTTGTCAGGGCCCCTTGTAGCAGCGCTATATTAAGATAGATGTTCGATGATATCCCTCATTGTCCTGTCGCTTTACATTGATGTTTGGGTGTTATCAGCCTATTGATCATGCGTCCGCTGTAATAGGACGGGCTGGCAAACGTGCCTATTTACAATAGCAGAACACATTTGTTCTAATAGGGTTGGTGGTCCCACGGGACGCCACGCAGGATCTGGGACATCTGCTCCCTTTTGCAATATTAGCGCTGACCACAATATCACCCAATGTGGAAGAAGAAATGTCACACCCTAAAACAAGACAAAAAAAAAAAAAGCGAGTTGAAAACCACACAAGCCCCTTTAGTGTTCATCTGGCCGGGGTCTTGATTTGCAAATAAATTGAAAATAATCAGAGAGAGGGGTGAGCTTTACGTCTGAGCCGACACAAATGAATTTCTGAGCCAGTGTCCCTTTCAAAATATTTACATAAATTTCAAGCCATGCAGCTGTTTGCTCTAGGAAGCAATGTCTTATTAGGTTTGGTGGGGGCAGGGGCGAGCCCACGGGCCCTGACATAACGCACATGCACCAGATTATAAGGCCATGGACGGGGAGAGGTGTCCACTCAGCCAGGCTCTGCTCTCAAAACATTTCACAGATCCTCCTGTTGTTACTTCTTTTGTTTACATACAATTCAAAAGGAGCTTCTCACAAATTATGGCCAAACTATTTCTCATTTAATACCTCAAACACCGGTGTATTTTCTCCCTTTGTTTACATTTTGGACATGAGTGAAAATGGAAGTAGTTGACCAATTTCTATGATCTATTTAACTGTAAAATAATTTGAGATCATCCAAATGCCAAATGTTATTTTTAGGAAACAATCAACAGATAATAATTTTATTGGAACTGGAAAACGTGATGGAGTACACTGATAATTGACTTGGCTTTATTGAACTGTAAAATTGGGAACCCTTGGATAATTGTCATTAAGATTCAGTTGTTTTAATAAGGAGGAGACGGTGGACGTGCCCGTGACTTGGCTCTTTCTCACTAAAGGGATTCACTGTTTCTCATTTTTTAAGTCTACAAATTGTGGATATCACATTGGGCCGTTTGAAATAACCCCTAAGATTCATGGCTGTGTATTTTTCATGCTACTCTGAGGCTATTTGGGACGTATGCCCAGTTCATCCATAATTCATTAGCAGACTGAATAGGAGTATCGCTGGCTGCACATTGGTGGCCTTAAGGTGAAATTAGCGATTTGCTTAAGTAGTTAAGCTTTTCTTGCCTGAGAGCTGCACGCTGCATGATTCAAGACAAACTATCAATCGATATGCCCAGGCAGCCTCCAGGAGATGTGTCGTCCATGAATCATACTTTATGAATTCAATTTATACCCGGAGAAATTTTCAATTTGAACGGCGGATCATTATGGGAGAGTGTAAATTGTTTTTGCTCTATTATGCATCGGACGCCATCATTTTTCTTTCTAATTACGGAGGTGTCAGGTCGGGCTGTCATGCAGACGCTGATTTTCAATTTAACTGATCATCATGCATTCATTTTCCCATTTGATAAATCTGCTATCTGGAAGCGCCTCCATGCCCGGAATGCTAAAAGAGAGGCACAGATTGGCAAAGTAATAGGGGCCTGTATGCGGCAATAAGTGCAGATCAGGCAGCTAATTTAGCACCTCCTGGTATTTCCATTTCCATTTCTCATTTCCAAGTCTCAGAGGAGGAAAAGCAGCCCAAAGGCAGGGAGCTGGTAGGCTTTCACTATCGGAGAAAGACAGGGGGAAAATCTACCAAAACGCCTTGTTTTCAACCACACATTTCCTAAATTAGGATATCAAGCTTAATTAAGGCTAATAGAGTTTTCTCAGTATGTGTTAGTTTTATTTAATAGAAACAAATTTGCGCAATTAATTATGGCCGTGATATTGGAGCCTAATTTGCAGCGAGCATTGCACTGGGCTTTACCGCTGCTTCTACCAATATTTATAACAAGAGAATGAGGCAAAATTAATTATTTAATGACTGGTTAGGTGTCATATGAAATGCAGAATGTAACATGCAAAAAATAAGGGAATACTTTTAACTTCATACATTTTACGCATGCGTATAATCCAAAATATTCGTTAAATTCATTGCAATTTCGACCATATTTTATCTTGAATTTTTAATAAAGATTAAATAAAAATGTAAAATTATAAAAGGGTGAACGGAGAGGCTCTGGTCCCTAGCTCAAACCAACACGCGGACACAATGCCCTCGCCTTAAATCCCTCGTGCGTCGTGCGTCTGAACAGAGGACTTTGGCTCGCTTTGTGTCGCTCTGTGATACGTTACACTCTGACTGAAAGCTCAGTCAGTTTGGATAAGAAAGAAGTGTGTCCCTTAAAACAGGGAAAGGGGGATCCATTATAAAATAAAATGCCACTTGACATTTTAGCTTGTGGTTGGAGCCTCGCGGTGCCATGCCTTTTAGGATTATTTTACATCTCACAGTCATTAATGCGGAGCGGGATTGAATCAGTCTTATCTGGACGGAGCATACCTGTTATAAGCCGCACATTACCATCTGCATTGATTTCCTTATATTATTTCCTTGAAATAATTTTAATTATCTCCGGAAAAATCCCTCTCATCAAAATGTAGTTAATGACACTTGCACGAGGTTTGAGCTTCGTTACCGCGAGAATTGAAGAAAAAATGGGCTCCACGTGAAAATTCAATAAGGACATAGCCTGTGGTATTTACTACTTGACCTTATGACCTATTTAATAATCCATATGACAAAGGCACCATTCATCGTATTATTAAGGGGGCATTTTTATTACAAATAAAGCAGAACTATAAAAACAATTTGTTACCTATAATTTGGTTAGAAGTAACAAAATCCAATATAAAAATATATTGCAGTTTTCTTATGAATATTTTAATATACAAAATATTCAAACTTTATATTTAAAAAACAAGCCCTAACCATCTGAAAGTAACAAAAACTGTATATCTTTTTTGTTATATTTGAGAATATAGCCTAAGAGGCCTACATTTAATACATTGCATTCTAAATACATTATATTTCACTACTTAAGAATAGCCTAAAAACCTTAATAAATAGTAGTAAATCATTCAGTGTTATTAAATATTAAATATGTATTATTTTATTGCATTATAAAATTGAAATAAAATATAAACACTAGCTCTTGGATATCAACCCATGACGCACATAAAACAAGCAATGATAAATAAAAGTATTCCTCCCCAGTTTCTCAATATCCCTCTAAATGTGTCATGCTTATTAAATATGGCCCATTCTTGCATTATGCAGGGTTCATATTGTGGAGTGAGAGCTGTAGGGGGCATTAGATATTAGTCTCCTCTTCACTCACGCAGCTCTTTGCATCAGATGCTTTGGAGAGGGGCAAAGATGGTGTCAAATACTATGTTTTTATGATCTGAACTCGCATGCACTTTTGGGGACTACAAGGTGGGGGTCAATATTGGGGCAAGATTTAGGAAGTGAATGAGAGGAGAGACGATACACACTGCTTTTCCTTCAACTGTCAAACTAATACTGGTGGTAGTTGATGCTAGTTTTAAGATAGATTTCAACACAGTGTCATAATTTGAAGATCTCATGTGTCAGTTATTTTATTTTGATGTCATGAGTCTGGCTTTATGAAATCATCATGGGGGTAGTAATTGGGGGCAAATTTCTTAATGACGCATGCTATTAAAGTGCACTGAAAATACTACTAGAAATATAAATGATATTTGGGTAGATTAAATGATATGCCTTACCTTAACCAACACTGGGATTAAACATTTTATCCTAAACCAATCTTACCAAACTTAAACACTGAAACAAAGGTTGCAGGTATAGGCCTAATTTGGTCGATTTTGGAACATACAATTTCATCTAAGAGCAGATACGCCTCCATCTGCTTCATCATATACTTTAAAATAAATAAATAAATCTATATATTACCTCAATACTCCATTGGTAGTAATTATCACCTCTCACAGCTGAATACTGTCCAATATCTGGCTCCTGTGCAGTCATTATGTAGGCTCGTTGGCACACCATATACCATTGTGTGTACATTAATTTACCTATAATTTACTTTAAATATATTTTGGAAAGCCTTGGGGGCCATGATCTAACTCTGATATTAATTATTTTAAAAATGTAATATATAATTAGTTGCCAGTTATGCTATTTTAACCTTTAAAAATTATTATAAAAACCAGCAGACATAATGTACCATAAAACACATAAAACACAGTGCATTTCTTGTAAAACTAATACTACAAAATGTAATCTAAACCTTGGTTAAAACTTGGTTGGCAAGGTGAAAGAGATCAAGAGGATACTTACAACAAAAGACCACTAAATACCTTATTTTCTTCTGAATGGACTTAAGTGATACACAATTTAGCATTGGCAACTTAAAATAAACCTGAAAAGTGGACAGGCAGCTTGGCATTGTGTTTGGACTCAACAACATTAAGCTAAATAGGTCTTATCCACAACCAGCAGTGGACAAATTAGTGCAGCCACCTCCAAGCCAGAGGTCCTATTGTAGAATTTCATAGCTCAATAAGCCCATTATGTCTTTGATTCTTCCTTGGTGGATCAATGCACTGGCAGCAGGGTGGTAGCGGTGGTGAGACCAAACAAGAATCCAGTTTCAAGTTGCGAGAAGCTGAGAAGTCCTGTCTAACTGTCATTAAAAGGCCCGGTATTTCCTGATCTGTGTTATGTTATGATGTTGTTTCCTCATCAAAAACATACCTGGTGTTTTGTTTCATTTAAACATTGTTACCACACAAACCCTGCATATTTAGACTGAGCTCTTCTCTGAAACTGGAAACACTCCGTTCCACCTAAAGACATAGATGTGTGATTGTCTGAGTTCTGACCCCTAATTTAGTTATTTGCGAAAAGGTAATAAGACAACAATGGATATCCTTGTGTTGATGGTCTTCTAATGACATCTTTCAATTTTCTGAGAGATCCTACAAAACTGGTCACCTAATTATGATGTCATATTTGTCTGACCTGAAAAATGGAAAGAGAAAGGTCAAATTTATGTTGAAAAGATAAGATAAGATAAGATAAGACTTTATTGATCTCACAGAGGAGAAATTCACTCGTGACAGAAGCTCACAGTCAGGGGACAGTATAGTGCAAAAAGTTGTGAAAAATTGTGCAAACACTCAGAACAATAAGTAAATAAAAAATAAAATCACAATAAATATTAACATATTTACAACATCAGGTAGCTCTTATGTACAGAAAAAATGTCAGATTAACACACGTTATCTATACAGATCTCTATATTCATCTTGTCTTGGGACAGACCATTGACAAACCAGTGACAGTTGAAAAGGCCATATCCAATCCAGCTTTACTTATACATACTTGGCTTTAAAGGCCCTATATTACATAAATTGGATTCTTGTGAGCTTTAAGCCATGTTATAATGCTGTTTTCTCCTTAAAAACATACCTGGAGTTGTATTTTGTATCACTCACACATTTTACCTTTAGTTCAGCAGAGATGGGCAATTCTAGAGCTGAAATCATCCAAATGATTCTAATGAAGGTGTATGAAGTTTATAAACACAGTGGAGCACTTCCTGTATTACCACATGACATCACAAGGTGGAGCAGAGTGTTTCATGTTTGAGAGAAGAACTCAGTCTAAATATGCAGCATTAGTGTGTTAAACATGTGTGAATGAAACAAAACACAACTCCAGGTCTGTTTGTGATAAGGAAACAACATTATAACATAGATCAGAAAATACCGTAATACTGGCCCTTTAACAAACAACTTGAACGATGTTTCCTGGACGTTGTCAACACAGTTAAATTAAGGTTTTCTCAAGTCTATTGGTCGACCTCCCAATGTCTTAATCAGACGGAGAGGGGCAGACAATTGAAATTTGGTGGGGTCAAAGTGCAAGAGCGGGTCAGACAGGAGAGGGGATTTTAATATTGTCCATGAAGCAGAGCTCGCCTGCAGCCAAGCATCAGGGCAATAAAGCCAGAGCCAATCAATAAGATCGCTGGGGGTTATTGTTTTGTAGTGAAACTGAAATTGCTACCGATGAAAGCAAGACCTGGCCTCTCAGACTCTCACCAAAATTAATTAAAGATGTTTTTAAGCACTATTCTTTTAATGCCAGTGTTTGGATACTGTGTCTGTTTTTGAATATAGTAATAATGAATGTGGAGTTTTCAAGTATATGCATCAAATATTAACTTTATTATTTAAAGGTCCTATTTTACACAAAACTGACTCTTGTGAGCTTTGAGTTATGTTATAATGCTGTAATGGTAGTTTTCAAGTTAACAGCTGCATTTTTCATTTCGTTCAGTTGAGATTAGTCATTCCAGGTCTGAAATCATCCAAATGATTCTAGTGAAGGGGTATGGAGTTTAAAAACACAGTGGAGCACTATGTTATAATGTTGTTTCCTCATCAAAAACAAACCTGGAGTTCTGTTTTGTTTCATTCACACATGTTTAATACACGATTCCTGTATAATTAGGCTGAGTTCTTCCCTCAAATGGAAAATACTCTGTTCCACCTTATGTCATGTGGTAATACAGGAAGTGCTCCATACACCTTCACTAGAATCATCTGGATAATTTCAGCCCTGGAATTGTCCATCACTACTGAACAAAAGGTAAAAGATAACTTGAAAACTACTGCTTCATGACATCACAAGGTGGAACAGAGAATTTTGAGCTTTGGAGATGTAGACAGACTAATAAACCAGTATTACTCAAAGACGTGTGAATGAAACAAAACACAACTTGGGTGTGTTTTTGATGAGATAACAACATTAAAATATGTCTTTAAGCTCAAGAGTCAATTTTGTGTAATAGAACACCTTTAAGTGCAGTTTAGGTCAGATATTTGGTCAGATCATTGAGATACTGAAGAGTTTTGAGAGCTTTTGCCATTCCCCTTTTTGGCAATTAATCAACCTACAAACTATGTCTATAGTCGACTGAAGCTCTATTGTTCCACACAGTAACAGAGTGTCCCTAATAGTGTAGCATGTTTCCATATCCTCCTCATATGTAAATTGAAAGTTGTACCGGAGACGTGAAAACACATACAAAGGGGCATGTCTGAACCCACCCTCAGCTATTATCACGACTCTGTGTACATGTAAACACTGTCATCACAGGGCTTCTATAGCGTTCACTGTTGGTTTAGAGTAAAAGGACAAGCTTCCTCCCTCCCAGACTTCAGCGGGAGTGTGGGCTCCAGAGGTTAATGAAGTGTGAAGTGTGAAAAGTTGCAGAGATGGGGTTCAGTTAAATAGTGTTTTCAAATGTAAAAGCAGCTCTGTCCAAATGCATTTATGTGTGTTGACTCTGTATAAGTCTTAACTCTACCCCATGGGCCCACGTCACCCTGTGTGTTCCAGCAGTTCATGTAAAGGCTTGTAATAATAACATCGGACTGAGACTGCAATAGGAAGTCATGCAGTTAAGTTGCCTAGTGTTTTCAGAGCATTAAGAGAAGAACGGCAATATGGATACTTATTGACAATGGTTAAGCTGGAAAATCTATGCTTGCATTGAAAAATACCATTATTCATTGAACTTGTGTAGAGCAGCAGTGAAAAAAGTACTTAACATCTCTATTAAGTAAATGTACTGTCACTATCTAAAACAGCATTAACTCATGTTCAGTGAGAATTCTAATGCTAACTGCCGTTATTTTTGTATGACTGCACAGATACTTCCAGCAACAGTTCATCACTTTTCCATATCTTACTCATCCAGGAGTTAAAGATGCATTATGTAACTTTTCTGGTGGATTGTCTATCACCTGCTTGTCTCCACGGAGATGTTATTGCGTTGCCTGGAATGAAATGGGATGAAATACATTACAAAATGCATCTCAACTCCAAAATATTTCACGTACCTTTACTTTATTGTTGCTACTAGTATTAGTTACAATCTACCAGGTATTTCGTGTTCTATCGACTTTCCTTTTTGTGTTTGGCCCCAACAGATCATCTGTCTCCTTGTGCGCAGTGAAATTTATATTGATTTGTCATAAGGCTTCATAATAGATGCCATTCCCGGTGTGACCCTCTCCACTTAACCAGGCCTGGGATTCGTTGGAACTTTATTTAAATAGCCCATATTACACAATTTTCTGATTTATGTACAAAAACATAGTTGTGTTTTGTTTCATTCACACATGTTTAACACACAAACCCTGCATGTTTAGATTGTGTTCTTTTCTCAAACAGAAAACACTTTGTTCCACCTTGTGATGTCATGTGGTAATACTATAGACTGAATAAAGAAGTGGACTAAGGGAGTGTGACGTCACCCATAGAGTTCAGCTCCAGTCAAATGCAGCTCATGATGTTAGCAGTTAGCAGTTATAGGCGAGAATTTGGAGCTAGGTCCATATTAGGAATACGAATTTATTTACCTACAAAGTAGTGAAATAAAAACACCAGGATCACATAGATTGGATTAATACGAACATTTTAAGACCAAAATGACGAGGCTCATTGCAGCAGTTACAGAGAGGGGGTGACCATTTTTCAATATAAAATCAATTGACAACCTGTAGCCCAAGGAGCCAGAAGCACCTCCATGAACACTTCTTATTTGTCCATACAGTCTATGGTTAATACAGGTGTGTGCTCCACTGTGTTTTTAAACTCCATATACCGTCACTAGAATCATTTGGATAATTTCAGCCCTGGATCTGCCATTATCCGCTGAACTAAAGATAAAAGGTAGCTGTTAACTTGAAAGCTACCACTACATCACAAGGTGGAACAGAGCATTTTGAGCTTTGGCGATATAGACATACTAATAATAAAACATGTGTGAATGAAACAAAACACAACTTTGGGTAGTTGAGGAGGTAACAACATTTTAACATGGCTTAAACTTCATAAGAGTCAGTTTTGTGTAATGTGGGACCTTTAACAGGGCTTGGAACTGACACAGGAAGTACACTGTCTTGACCCATTGACACTGTATTAAGTAATAGAGTGACACATTTCCTTATGCTACGATGCTAAACCTCTCCTCATTTTCTATTGAATATTATATTGATGAAGCCCCAGCATATATCTTTTAACCTAACAGTCTGACCTCTATAATGGATACAATAGCAGCCCTGGGGACACTTTGACTAATAGACATTTTTGGTGAGCAATTAGAGGAGGTTTCTGGGAGAAGGCCATGACACGTCTGCCTTCTCCTTTTGCCATTAAAGTGGTCGGGCAAATGTTCGTAGCACATCAAGGCCAGGACCTGCGGATCCACTATTACATGCACATTATTTAATCCTGGAGCTCTCTGGTAGTACTGACATGTCCAGTTTCTGTCATTAACGCCCCGGTAAGCCTCATAAAATGGACTTTTGAGGTGACCATTTTTTCTTTTAATGGCCCCGAGGTGAGTGTTATATGAGTCAGTCAATGTCATTTAATACTGTTTACAACAGAAGGGGTAAAGACGCTATGTTTTTTCATGTAAACATATGCATAAAATATGTTTCCCTATAACTCCAGAAATTTAGGTTTATTGTGTTTTAAGGTTTTACACTGGATGCATTGGGTTCTTGGAAATATTTTGGTTATATTTTATAATATGTACTCCATAATTAGCCTTTCCGCATTCTTTAATAAGGCTAATTAAGGTCTAGTTATTTATGTATAAAGTATCACCAGAACATCACCCCAGAAACATTACATTACAATATTCTTTTTTTTAATATAAATTTTATATACATTTGAATGAATTCAAATGGCATTGGATGCATTGGATCCTACATATTATTCTTTTTTTTTTTTTTGTTATAATTTAAAAAGGGATATTTAATTTTGTATTTATTTATCTATTTAGTTAGATTGTTATAGCTATTTAGTTCCTGTTATTAGGCGATATCTTGTCCTAAAAGCTAGAACCATAAACATATTTCCATGCTCCACAGTGTCGAGTGTCTTTTCCAATCTGGGCGCCTCTGTTTAGTGTAAATGGGTGTGATTACTCATAAAGGAGCTTATTGGGCCGAGGCTGGGAGCAAATTAGAGGTGATAGTGGGACACAATCGATGGTGTTTACCTATGTGAAGTGTGAGTGGATCTATCAACACAGAGGATGGCCCGGACCCCTCCTCCTCTTCCTCCTCCTCTTCCTCCTCTTCTTCCTCCTTTTCCCCCTTTACACACTCTGTTATTGACAACCGCTGCAAGACCTGAGGAAGGAGCCACTAAAGACATAACATTCATTTCTGAAATATCGATGAGCGGACCAAGCTTTCAAAATAAGTGATTAAGAATAGGAAGATGTAATTAAAGGGCCACCCAC
Source organism: Taenioides sp. WSHXM2023 (assembly GCA_029959045.1). Lineage (NCBI taxonomy): Eukaryota > Metazoa > Chordata > Actinopteri > Gobiiformes > Gobiidae > Taenioides > Taenioides sp. WSHXM2023. Next base: position 12,664,027 of record CM057101.1, on the reverse strand, counting down.
GGCCTCTTAAGATGGGTATACAACCACTCTTACACAATACAAGCATACTCACATAACAGAGATTTTTCTAGGCATGGGGCTGGCTGCGTTTGAAGACAACTTATGTATTTAGCTTATATGTACAGTTTTAAATAGTAAATCTGTAAGATTGCATTTTATTTGTACTATTGTTTGTTTTTCAAGAATTAAAAATGAACAAAGCTTGAAGATGCACTATGGAACGTTATGTGGTAAGGTCTTGTTCTTCTTTCCTCGAAATGTTCAACCACATAGCATTAAAACTATATATTCAATTACAGCTTTTTTATTGTTAAAAGATACCATGAAAAACATGCATTTGCCTCTTCATAGATCTGACGTGTAACTTGCTCTGGCGGTGTCATCTAATTGTCTCCATAGATAGATGAGTTTAATGGCAGACAAGAGTGTGATCAAAAACAATACATCAGGACTAAACATTCAGCCCCATATCCAACTCAGACTGGGTATGATGTTAGGTACTCTGAGCCCGCTGAGCCAAGCCTAAATGGGGAGGAAGGGCATCTGATGGAAAACTGTAGGTCATCGTTTAGGTTAGGTTAGTTTATTTGCCATTTGCAGTAAAAAAAACAAAAAACAAAACACATTGGAAAAACAAGTGCATAAAGATCAAAGTGCACCATGAGTTTGCCTTTCCGAGCAGCACCTGATCTAGTAGTTACAAAAAATATAAATAAAAAATTAACCTAAAACATAAGAGGTAAATGTGGATAAAATTGACTTACTCATTAAGTTAAATGTTACTTTATGCTCATTTTTGAGCTATGGAAATCATTTCACTTTTCGACTAACAGATTAAAATTTATAACGTGTGTCTGCAGAGAAATTTGCAGCTCCTCAAAACCACAAATTAATTAAAGTAATGAGGTATTTTCATTTAATATCTGCTAATATGAAAATAGAAAACTATTTGTGACTCTACAAATATAGTAATCAAATCAATTGACTCAGATAAACATTTGCGTTGGTTTAGGTAATTATGAAGTTAGTGCTAAGTGGATGAAAACTCCTCCAGCTCATTAGTCCAAAGCAGCAGTGCTGTTTACGCTGTATACATATTTACATAATCACAGCGGCCAGGAAAATTAATAAATCAGGCTTTAAGTGGGCACTAAGCACAGATTTGAGGGAGTGGATGTGAGCACTGGGTCTCCTGTCAACCATGGAGAAAATGATGGAGAGTATATGGTCTCATGGCTGCGTTCACACTTATGGTATAGTCCTGGTTTAGTCCTTGTTTAGTTCTAGTTTAGTCCTATGTTAGTCCTGGTTTAGTCCTAGTTTATTCCTGGTTTAGTTCTGGTTTAGTTATAGTTTAGTCCTAGTTTAGTTCTAGTTTAGTCCTGGTTTAGTCCTAGTTTATTCCTGGTTTAGTCCTAGTTTAGTCCTGGTTTAATCCCAGGGTAGTCCTGGTTTAGTCCTGATTTAGTACTAGTTTAGTTCTGGTTAAATCCTGGTTTAACCCAAGACTTTCTGGTTTAGTCTTGGTTTAATCAGATACCTGTGATGTAAATCCTTTATTATTAAATCAGCAACACGGTTTTTAGTTCAGATATGGGTTCATTAGAGCTTCATTAGGGTTTATGCTAGGGTTAGGCAAGAAGTAACTTAAGGTCAGGATCAGTCTCCTGGAGATGAAGTCAATGAAATAAGAAGAAATAATGTATACAGGGAGTGCCAGCTATTGTTATTGGTATTCATAACATTTGTGTTGATTTAGAATACGTATTTTTAGAGACTTTCAGAACCCAAAAAAGTATTTTTCTGGACAGATTTATATCATATGTTTATTTTAATTGTGCAACTAAAAACATGCATTCATACTGTGAGGAGCCTTGCCTCTCCACAGATCTGATATTTACACATTCTAGGCAAAGCAATATCTCCATAGAGACAACCAGATGACGGACCCTGCACCAGAAAATTTACACAGTACACCTTTAATATATAAATTGTTGCATCAATGATGGAAATTCTTAATAGAATTATTTCTGTATCTTGGCACACAGATTGACCAAAAACAACAGTGATACTTGATGAATATATAACTGTATCACTCATAATACGATTAAAAACATTTGAGTGATAGGAAATTGTATCTATTTCCTATTTGTTTTCCAATAACAAGAATTCATTTTTAGAGCATTTCAAACATGGGGCAAGCTGACTCTAACAAATTGTCTTTTTTCAAGTTCAATAACTCAAATTTGCCTTGAGGGACTTACAGCGGGCAGAGTATAGATGAAACCACCCCACACTACAGGCCAGCCGCTGTAATAGGTGTCAGGAGCACAGCACAATGCAATTCTATGGCTTACACTCTCGAACCAGCATTAGATACCTGTGAATTAAATGAAAGAGCATAAGAAAAAAATGAGAAAAAAAGATTGATATTGTATTTTAGTGCACTAAGTTTGGCCAGTTCATAATTTCAAATGGAGGGAAGGGGCTTATGTAATTCTATGGGAGAGTTACTGTTTTTGGAGGAAATATCAAAACGTATTATCCACAATTGTAGAACCTTATCATTATTTGTTGGGGAAGAAAAAACAGAAAAAACATTGACCTTTCTTCCAGATTTTGTTTCATGTGGATACCCCCCCCCATTTCACCATTCAGATATAAGCATGTGTGAATCAACTTTCCTCACAGAGTGAAAGTTAAAATGACTCTGTCTCTCACCCATGTACAACCAATGCACAACTACAGCTTTTGTCAAATGTACTTTTTTACTTTTAACAACTGGACTAAGATGCAACCACTTGTAACCTCCATATTTTCTCTAGTATCAGTATCAGAAATTTTATACATATAGGAAAGTGTATTCAGTGCATTTTTAAAGAGTGGGTACTATAGCCTACTTGTTAACACATAACATATTTAGATCACCATGTTACGTTTTATTGTTTTGATGCTATATTTGCTGAAAACAACTTATTAAACGATTAGTAATGTTTAGTTTCACTTTTAATATCCTCCCTTTCCTTGTACTCCCCCTTCAGAGCGCTGTAACAACACAATCAGCATGTGTCCGCTAATGAAAATACTGCACATCGCATCCGGTGTGTGAAGCTGTAGTGTATTGTTTTGTATCATGCTTTCGTAGTCGTGTGGGAGCGTGGGTTCCGTAGGCTTGTGAGCTGAGCCTTGGACAACATGGTACTATTTACAGCAAGAGGGTTCAGATAGGGCCTGGAAGAGAACGCTAAAACTCAAACATGCATAGATGACATACAGAAACTCTTCAGGCATATTTTTGATGAGGAAACAATATGGTAGAAAGCTCCAAAAAGTCGATTTTGAGTAATACCCCCTTAACAACCCTTAAAGCAGGCTTGATGTAGATAATTAAAAAGAAACCCATGTATTTTCCTTCCTTTGTCTGACCGGCTGATAGACTGTGCTGTGTCACTTCTGTTTGCAGGCCCATGCAGTGTTGTCAGCGGCGACAGGAGAATACACCAAACAAGTCCATCACGGCCAAAGTCACACACTGGGAGCGCGATGACATTAAGGAAATAATAGTTTAACTCGGAGTGAAGAGGTGAGTGACCCAGTTCTGCAACGCGCCCGTCTCCCAGGACCCACAGCAGAGAAGGAGAGAGAGAAGGAGAGTCTGTCCTTGATCAGAGCCAGAACTGGACTAAACACAAAATACTCACGCTCTGTAATGGGGTTTTCGGGGGTGTGGGTTTTAGAAAATTTGGGCAATATTAAAGAATGATGAAATTATATGGAGGATAATTGAAAGGTGTGAGGGATTACTCTAGCCAGTATGAGGTTTTACAATGTGGAATCGACAAATAAAAAAATAGCCTAGACATATTTTTTTTACTGTTAATTTAAGAGAAAAGAGAAGTTGTCAGAGATTTTTTTTTGCCAAATAATGGAGATCGGGATTGTGTCGTCATAGCATAAAATTTCTCGTTACTTTCACTTTCATTGTCAAAGATGCTAAATACTAAACTTGCCATTCATTCAAAAGCAGCTTAATGGGATGTACCGTTGCTCTTTGGTCAAACCGTTTTTTATAGTTGTTTGTACAGTTGTGTACAGTTTGGTTTTTTGATAATAGTTATGGAGTTACCTTTTCTTCTGCATCTGCACATTTCAAATGAGAAAGTAAAATTATAAGCCTAAGCTTCTCAACTTCACCTAAGCTCCATGAAAGTACGTTTACCGTAATGCCATGCAGATTGAAGTCATCTCCATGGAGACAAGCAGAAAAGTTTCATAATGCACCTTTAAATTACTTACAATACATAATAGCAACCTTTAATATTTGAAGGGTTTGATAGCAGCCAACTCTCTGTATTCTGTGTATGAGGAGTCTATACATGTAATAAAATAGACCTATATTTATACATCATAATAAAAAAACAACATTTGTAGATCAGACTGTTCAACTACACCTCCAACAATCACTGTGTTTTTCTGCCCAGTTTTAGTTAAAGACAGAAAATCCGGCCGATGCAATTCCCAGGTTCCACTCTGTCTGTTTTAATAATTGACCAGACAACACAGCGCTCCCTGACAGACTCCTGCTCGGCCTCACATCTTTAAGGAAGTCCACACATTCAACACATCCGCCTTGTTCTCCGGCGCTTTCCCCCCTACGTTAATGAATAGAACATGAACAGGGGAAATTATGCCTCGAATTCTCTGGGCAGATAATGATTCCCATCTTTATCAGTGGTTTATCTTCTAAGGTCAAGATTAAAGTGAAAAGTGATGTGAACCCCCAGCGTCTCCAATTAAGAGGAGCGAGATAGAGTCGGAGAGGAGGAAGACAAGGAAAAAGAGGAGGAGGAGACCAGCGGACTGTATTAGCCAAACGCACGGTCCCTGAAGCCGCTCGGAGAAGAAACAGAAAACAACGCAATTAAATTATGACACCTGACACCTAGACCCTACATCAGTGCGAATCATAATGGACTAACCGCAGCAAGTGAGAGCCTGTCAGACGATTAATGCGATCGCACGCATTAGCACCTCTCCACTTGACATTTTTGGAAGATTTCTTTTTCTTTTCCCCCCAACTGTCTGTGTTGTTTTTGGGCAATTGATCTAAATCTTAAAGGGCCCATATTACGCTATTTTCTGATCTACTGTATGTGATAATGTTGTTTCTTCATCACAAACATGGAGTTGGAATAGAGCATTTTGAGCTTTGGAGATGCAGACAGTATTCTAACATCAGAAAAAGTTACACATTGCATCTTTAAAATCTAGAACAATAGTTTGTATTTAAGTGGAATAAATTAGGGCATGGGCTTTCATTAGAACCCACTGGTTGGGAAGTCACTGCTGAGATGTGGATTCAGCAGGAGCATTATAACTACACCTTAATTAGACGTAATAAAAATGACCTAATTCATAATGAACAAATAGTTTAACCATAGTTCAGACTCAGTAACTAGTCAGTAAATACCCTAGCACTAGTTACTAACCCCTTAACTGAATACTTCTGTTCTATATTACTCAAAATTGACTCTTAGACTCTCTGTTAGAATGTTGTTACCCCATCAGAAACATACCTGGAGTTGTGTTTTGTTTCATTCACACATGTTTCAGTAACCCTTTTTATATGTCTGTCTACATCTCCAAAGCTCAAAATGCTCTGTACCACCTTGTGATGTCATGAAGCAGTAGTTTTCAAGTTCAAAGCTATTACCTTTTACCATTATTCAGTTAGAGATTGGCAATTCCAGAGCTGAAATTATCCAAATGATTCTCGTAAAGATGTATGGAGTTTAAAAACACAGTGGAGCACTTCCTGTATTACGACATGACAGCGGAAGGTGGAACAGAATGTTTTCCATTTGAGATAAGAACTTAGCCTAAATATGCTGTGTTTGTGTGTTAAATGTGTTAATGAAACAAAACACAACCAGCTATATTTGTAATGAGGAAACAACATTATAACATAGATCAGAAAATAGCGTCATATTGCAACAATCTAAGGCCATTATTTATTCAGTTCTGTGTTTGGTCCTATAAATCCTGGTTGTTAGATTGGTTCTGGTTTAAATCCAATTTGGTCTTTGTTTAGTCTGTTTTAGCCATTATTTTGTCTTGAATTAATATATTTGTTTGGCGTTTTCATTTATTAACTTAAATTTGTAATGTTTTTCTTCACATTGAGTGTAGTCAAAGAGGAAATAGTGGTGATTTTCTGAATAAACTCACGTTGAAAGTACCATCCCATGTTTCTTAGGGGTTTCAGAATGATGACTAGTTAGAAGGGTTTCCATAGCGATAACAATAACAATTGCTAACATGAAGGAAGCGGAAACCCATAAATAAAACGTCTTTGCAATGATGTTTCAGAGTAAAAACACAGCACAAATAATTTTCGCCATTTTTTGATAAATTGTCGTGTTTAGACGAAGTGATACATTTTAATATGAGAAAACCCAGAGGAGACAGAAACGCAAAGACAATGTGGAAATTATACTTTCTTCACACTTTCCTAACGTTCACACATATTTCAGATTATTTGTGGACAGCCTGTTATTATTTACAATTTTAGCTAACTTAATTAAGCACATTTTTTTTTTTTATCAAGCTTAATCATTTAGAGATTAAAATTAAAATTCATTTCCAGTGTCCACCTGTTTAGTTGTTAATATCTTAAATGGTGCAGGTGTCTCAGTGTACCCCCAGCGGCTGCGTGCACACTGCGCTGAACACTATCTTAGCCCTAACCGCACTTAAGCATGCTGTGGGCTGTAATGAATTTTCTTTTATGGCCACAGCTAAAGGAGCTTACAAGGTTTAACAAGCAGGGGTGCTACTAGAAATTCTGCCACCTCTGTCAAGATGTCACCCGGACCCCCTGTGCCCCCCTACCTCCCTCTCCTCCCCCACCCGACACCCCGAGCCTGTTAGCATGTAGCAGCGCAGTCTCACCCCAGTGGTGCCACAGTCCGAGTCCTATTAAGAAATGTTCATGACATTTTTAGACCAGACCAAACGGAAAGGTGGGATGGTGCAGACCTCCCCCATCGAGAATGTCAAGGGTCTCTCAATCACAGCACAAAGAGGAGATGTGACCATGTATATTTTAATGTTTAACCAGGCCATACTAAATTAGACCAGTGGACAAAGGGCTGTACCAGCTGAGCTCAATCTGCCACTTCCATAAGCTGTTAGCCATCAGGGCATATGTTCTTTGCTAATAATGTAGATGTAATTGAATTTGTTTTAAAAAGCAAAACAACATGTCAACATTTCAGAAACATTTTGGAAAATTCACTCAATAATGTGTGAAAATTCAACAATAATGTGGGTGTGTGTTTGGATTTTTACAGTACTTTAATAAACCATTTCCATACAGATTGTCCAGAACCTTCTGTTTGTGCACAATGTGGACTTGGAGTTTGGAGATTCAAGAATTAGCTGAAGATTGTTATTTCTACAGCATTACAGCATTGTGTAACTTTTTGGTTGGGGGTTTGTCACCTGCTTGTTTCTATGGATGCCACTGCTCTGCCTGGAATGTTCCACAGTATGACATTAAACAGCTCTACCCTACATTTATGCTGTGAAACATTCCAGACAAAGCAATAACATCTCCGTGGAGAAAAGCATTTGACGGACGCTCCATCAGAAAAGTTACATAATGCACTTTTGAACAACTATATGCATGGTTTCTTTCAGTTTCATATAATGCTGTAATGCTGTAGAAATAACAGTCTTCAGCTAATTCCTCAGTCTCCAAACTCCAAGTCCACAGTGTGCACAAACAGATAACTCCTACACATGAGTCCCACATTGTAACAGTGAGCACTTTGTTATCCACACAAAGCTCGCTTCCAGCCAGTAACTGTTTGAAGGGCAGCTCAAAACAAATGCAACACATTTAATTGCTGTATAGTGTCCTCTTCACAATGTAAAAACTCCACTAATTCTTCAGCCTATCTACAGAAGAATCCTCTCCAAGATGAAAATATCTCCGTAAACAAGGAGAATGTGAAAGCGGCGTATGTTGTTGACAGAGCTGCTTTAGCACATTGTCAAAAGAAGTTTCTGACAGCGCCATCTTGGAGAATTTATTAGGTGAATAGATGTCAGGAGAGAAAATCCAAGCTGGTTAATGGAATAAGTCCACTTTTCCGGTTCAAGAATATTATAAAGAGTTTGAATATTCCAATGAGAGGTAGCAACTTATTTGGCACATAGGAATGAAAACGACTTATTTTTACATTTGCCCTTTACCATCAAATATACAATGATTTGCTTATAAAGTCATTGTATAGCTTCCCAAAGCTACTTAGACTTTGAATTGCCGCTAAAAGAATTCTGAGTAGTGAGTGTTTGTGAGGAGATTGCAGTTAACATACAAATTGAGTGCCGTTTTAGAATTATAATAGAACAAATACCTTTACTGCTTTATTTGATATTCAAAGCACATTACAATAAATTATTAATTCACTCCTCAAGCTCCATGGGTTTCAGAATGATGAAAAATTAGGACTGTTGCCATAGCGATTAACAAAAAGTCCTCAAAATGTTGCTTTGTTGCTTATAACAGAAAGAGGAAACTCATTAATAACCACAGCTGCTTTGGGGCTGACTGACAAAAAAATGGCTCCCAATCTGTGCCAATGACCTCTCTGATTATCACCAATCACCACACGTGGGCACAGTTTTTCAACTGTCTTGCCTAAAGACACAACGGCAGGATTAGTCAAAGCTGGAATTGACAATTCCTATGTTTGTGGGCAAATGCACAGTCGCCCCAAACATTTTTTATGCAAAATAATAACCAAAATAACAAAATAAAACAACTATTTGTGGTTACAACACAAAGCATTGATTTTGACATCGTCCGTGTCTCTTTTTAGCCTGACACTTCTGGACATTAGACAGCACCTAGTTTCTTTTTGTTCCATTTATTAGCTGCCTTAATTGCGTCACTCAAGGCTTAGACTCACTAAGGCACTGTTTAAATAAAAGTATCATGATGGACTGATGGAGTCAGACATTCTCCAGCTGTGGGCTCAGAAATTTCAGCATTGTTGGTCTTAAGTATCAAAAAGTGAAGAGTTCATTTGCAAAAAACAGATAATTGCTGTTTGAAAAAGTAATTGGAGGCTTATAGTTTACTCTTAGTATAGTAATAATTTCAAAAGCCAAATCAATTTCACTAGTAACAAATTGTTATTCCATCCCTTCTTGATAAAAATCCACTATACATTATTGCCATTGATAATATCTGTCGAAGATGGTAACAAAAAAAACAAAAAAAAAACTTTTTATACGGACATATCTGTTTTTGCTATGCAAGTGTAAAAGTGACCAGACTGTGTATGGTAGTGCTGCATTAGAGAATAAGATTACTGCCTGATTCAAAGAGTTTTTTATAAGTGGTTTCAACCCAAAGCATTAATTTGAGACCAGTCTCTTGCTATTTTTGCCACTTATTTTGCTCTTTGTTATTATAATATATTGCGATGTGTGAGCTACTGTGTGCAAATAATTCCCCTTGTTGATCAATAAAGTTTGTAAGTCTAGTTCATGTATCCTTTTAGCTCGTCACTTCTGCACAGTAGATGGACAGACCTCAGTTGTCACCTCTTTTACGACTGGACACACTTGGTAAACACTTAAAGGTGAAAGGTTTGTGCAGCCTCATGACATATGGCTCTGTGCACTGCTCCAAGGCTGCATCTGTGTTTTTACGTCTCCACCCATTGTAATTGCCTCACTGACACAATCAATTAGAGGATTTAAACATGCTAAAAAGGCCCATTTTTACTGCACACAGACAACAAGAGGAGACGTAGGGACGAGGAGAGACAGAAAAACAATGCTTTTGCTCCAGTGATCCATGTCAGATAGATGATTCCTCTAGGTAGATGTTTTACCGAGTCCGCATTGATTCGCGTCCTCTATAGCCGGATGTCACACCATTCTCAATGACTGCGCTATCCTATTCCCATTTAAATTGCCTAGACGTTTTCTTATTCTGACACATGTTCAAATCAATGGCTTCCTCTGCAGGTCATAGACTGGGATGTACTGCGGCGCACACAGCAGCCGCCTCTCAAATCCACTAAAATCAACACAATAATTGAAATATTTTCAAGCTGATTACACCCAAGCCCCGGGACCGGCTGGTTGCTAAGAGTACGCTCCCCGGTTGCTAGGGGGAGTAAATCATCTTGCATTATTTGATTTTTGTTACTGATATGAAACTGCTAGTCTCCTCGATTAAATGTCTCGCAGTCAAACACCTCGGGGATGGACAGAGAGGGGAAAAAAACACTAAAGCAGGCCGGTAAAATAGCATCTCTAACTTGGCTTTTCCATAGGGCTTCGGCACAAATCTTTGTTTACGTTTGTTCCTGCCCAAATAAACAAGGCGAGGGTCTCGACTTTCATTGAAGGAAAATAGAAAAGACAGCAAACCATCCACAAATCCCACATCACGCCCAGGTTCGCTATAAGATCATGAGTAATCTCCCAGTCGCTCTGATCAAAACAGATTGCATAGTCAAAAGGGTGATTTTCTTTGGTGCTGCATTTCCGAATGACGATTTTATAAACACGACTCAAAGTGTGTGGGTCAGAGAAAACAGGAGGGACGTTGGCGGCATAATACTCTGTCAAAGAAGATTCATGTCAAATTGACTTGGAAAGTTTCTGAGCGACCTATGGAAACTTGCCTATGCCTGTAACAAACCTGCCTATATTGTTTGTTTATACAGTGAGTGGGCCTATGTGGACGTTATCATACAATTATGGATTCTAAAAGACATATTATGTGTTTTTCCTCATCACATCAGACTAGAACATGTAGTGATCAACAGTTTAAAAATAGAAACTTTAACTTCCTGTTCAATATCACAGAAATGTGGCCCCGACTCTTCATAATAATTATTTCACTGTGACAAGCAGCAGGGTTTCATGTATTTGTTTTGGTTGTTGAAAATGGCTTAACATTTCTGAACTCTATATGTATGAGCTGATTTAAAAAAAAAATAAAAATTGCCAATAAACACGGTTGTGGGCGGAGATAAGAGGTAGCCTCAAATTCAGGACAATACAGAATTACTCAAACATGCACAAATCAAACAAAATACAACTTTGAGTAAGATAATGAAAATATGTACCCTTTAAAGATAAGTTATAATGACATTAGCCATATCTTGCTATGGTTATATTAATATAGGCCTGTACTCAATAACCTCAAATTATGGGGTAAATGCCCTATCCATTTATTCACAAAGCCTATAGTAAACTCCCAAACTCCAATCATTACAAACAAAACAATGAAAATACATACTAATTCATATTTTTATATCATATTCACCTTCACATCTAGAAATCATTTTGCAGTACCATAAAAGCTCACTAGTTGAACAGCCAACAGTTAAATCTCCATTCTTCATAATAGCTACATAGCAGTCTGACACTGTGTGATGTGATGTCCACTGATTACAATGGACTGCTCTTCTATTGCGGCTCATATTAATAGTGCATTGAGGAGGATTTTCTCCAAAGACTTGTCAGACATTGAGGGCGGCTCCAGCTCTGGCCTTGTCAAATCAGATCAGTGCTTTGCCATAATGGTGAGGTCAAGTGGAGGGGCAAGCTCTTAACTCCATAACAACCTGACAGCCAGCATTATAGTGGGAACTGGAAATATAACATGCACACACATTCATATAGGGTGACAATATGAACTGTATATGAGCCAGGGTAAACTATCATGTAAAAAACCTTTAGCTGTGTAAAGAACATAAGCAGAAAATGGTCTACTCATGTACACTTTTAAATAGCTTATTATAGACATCCATCTGTTATTAAAAATACATTTAAGGTAGTATATAGAATGCACAGATACACAATTATTTTTATTGAGCCTTAAATATCATTAGCCTCCTTATATGTTATTTAAGACATAGGCCTAACTCTAGCTGAATCGGACATCCCAAAGCAAAGAGTTTATGGATAATCGTCTTAAAAATTATTTTTTTTTTTACAGACATAATAATTTAATACAAATAATATATGTAATAATAATAATTGTATGTAAAAATAATGCAAATAAATAAATAAATAAAAATTACGAATCTAAATAGTTTCAATATTTAATATAATCATCTAGGGACATATTGGTAATGCTTGCAAAATATAATATTGAAATCGTAATATACCACCTTTATTGTTGTGTCATATTTGTTTATTTTCTTGAGTATTTATCATTATGGTCCAAAGCCTTCTAAATTGGTGTCATTCAGAAGTGAGTACTTCCTCTTAGATTCAATCAGTCAAGGAGCTAAAGTGAAGACAATAGCAGCCATTGAAGGATCCTTTAGCCTTGCTCACATTTTTTCCTGCCCAATTGAAAAAAAACAAAAGGGTTAGCTGACAGCTCAGCTAAACGCTGGGTGAGTGGTGATCACTGCTAAATAAAACCAGTCATTATGTGGATGTCAGCTCTGGCCTGTGGTACTTGGATCGATAAAGCAATCTTTTTTTTCTTTTTTATTTACCAAGCGGCAGCCTCTTGTAGCCCGGGTTGTCTTTTTACATTGTGGTTTGTGTTTAACTGCTTTATTCGCTGCGTACCATCTGGTCTCAGTCCCCTTTTGAAAGCCGGGGTCCTGACAAGCAAGAGATATGTCAATGCAGTCGCGAGCACAAAGCAACATCTGCCATGCCTTGACGCCCACCATTGTCCAACCATTTAATCTGTCCCCCTCCTCCCCTTTTAACGCCCCACAACAGTTCCTCAGTATTATGTTTTGCCACTCAATTAGCATTATCATCGCAGCTGAAATAGAAGCCAATTTACCTTTAATGATTGTTAGATGAGTGACAGGAGTCTCCACGGCCACTATCACTACTAGATAAACTGTCTGCCTGACTTGGTCGCGGTCCGGAGCAGAGGGGAGCGAGGGGGGTGGGGGCGAAAGTCACAGCCAGCCAATGGGAACACTCAGATTCTAACCCCTTGAAACACCAACATTGTTCTTCATAGAGGCAGTGTGCTGGAAAATTGAGTCCAGATTCATTAGGTTTCCAGTGTGGAGCTCGAGTCGGTTAAATTGATACATTTCCTAACAAAATTGAAGTGCTTTTGTGGTGGCTTGCGGATGGCTGGTGACCCCACTCAGCCCGAGCAAGCCCGGATGGATCTATTAGGCCGCTTATAGACTGCTTATTCCTCCACTCCCCATCTCTGAGTGACACTGTAAATCTGAACCAATTTCAAACCCTAATCACCATTACCAAACCCTCTCCACTGTCCATTTGTTACTGCGCAATTCGTATACACTGGCGAGATTGGTTCGGAAAGACCCGTTTAGAGGAAGGCCTCCTGCTTCCCCCACGGTTAAATGGCTCATGACTGGTCCCCATTCGCAGCCCAAGCGGAAAAAGCTACGTCCAGGGGAGAAAGAGCAAGCAAATAACACAGTAAAAACAAAACGCTTTAGACAATTCCCAACAGATGAAGACTGGGATAGCAGGAATAGCTGTGCACTTACATTTCAAACTGGATTTAAAAATAGAAAGGAAATATATACAGTTGTTCAAGAATTGGTTTAATACATATGCCTATTTTATTTGTGTTTATTCAAAGAAATCTGACCGCAAGGAGTCAGAATTTCATGACATGCAAAGCCCTGATAAATAACTGCAACACTAGAACTGTGTTATAAATCATATTCTGGTAAAATTCTGGTAAAGATCCAGATAAAATTGTATTTTTTCTACATTAGATTAAACTCTAGAGGAGTGAGGACGGGCATCTGAGGAAATCCCAAATCGCATATCAATCTAAACAAAGCGGGTAAAAATAATAATGCATCAGGCAAAATTAATATTATCTGTTTTAGTGTGTTCAGTTTTTACTTTGAACAAAATTCAAAAGTGATTGGAAGAAAACAAATATTTTGGTGTATAAAAAAATGTAGTTGGTTCAAAGTATGACATTTTGAGTGAATGTCAAGTATATGCAAAATCTGCTTTTTTATGAGCTATTAACCATGTTATGCTTCTCCTCAACTTTAACTGTATTTTTATTTTTCAAAATACAAACATACGTAAATGTAAATCCATTCATATGAGTTTGGGCCAACAGCAGAAGATCACTAAGTTTTGAACAGTAAGTCAATGGACACACTTTCAGAATTGCAATTTTATATCATTATTGTGTTTTTTGATGGAGACAATGTAATGAATCTTCATGTGTCATAGTTTATTAATAATACCAGAAGAAAGCACAATACATTCTCTTTAACATTACTGAGGGACTATTTTTGAAACCCTACGAGGCAAACAACACCCCGTCAAAACAAAAGACCTTGGACAATTCTTAAAAGATTAAAAGTCCAAATGAGGTTGAATGTCAGATTTCCAAAGTGTAAAAACAGCGTTCACGTCGGCAGGGTGACAGACAGGGCTCCGGGCCTCACCGCCGGCTGGAGCAGAGTATCCCAACACTGTCCCTTGAATAACAATTATGGTTACACCTCCAAAACATTTTCCTTTTCCACTCACCATTTTTACTCAAGCTTTTATCTGCTCAGTCAACCGCGCAGCCCTACCACAGCAGCTCCGGCTTGAGGATATAATTTCCCCGTCAGCCGTAGTCATATAAGTCTACTTAATATGCACTCTATAATTTACGAATTATATCCCGCAATATGGCTTTTTTTCTCCAAATTATCTATCTAACCTTCAACTTTGTTCAACTTTGAATTAGCCACTGTGAACGCTTGAACATCACAGGTAAAAAAAAAAAAAAAAAAAGGCTAAGTGAAGTCTGTCATGCATTTTTTGTAGTCTTAAAGGTGCACTGTGTAACTTCTCTGGAGAGGGTCCGCAACCTGTTTGTTTCTATGGAGATGTTAATGCTTTGGTTTAAATTGTCCACAGTATAGTAAATGAATCTGTATTGCATTTATTCAACTACAGATGTTATTTATTGCTCAAAAATATCTTAAAAACATTAATTCTTTATCAGTGGGGCTGCCTCTCCACAAATCTAACATGTAATTTGGCTTGCAAGTCTCCATGGAGATTCTTAAAGGTGCATTGAGTAACTTCTGCTGGAGGGTTCATCAAATGCTTTTCTCCATGGAGATGTTATTGCTTTGTCTGGAATGTTTCACAGTATGGCATTAAAACTTTTATATCTTCATGGAGATCAAACCAGACCAAGTTACAAATCAGATCTGTGGAGGCACAACCGCGCTCACAGTGAGAATGCCTGTTTTTTCTTGTTTTTTTGAGCTATAAATCCTACTGTAATTGAATGGAATGTGGAATGTGGCACATTCCAGAGAGCAATGGCATATCCACAGAAACAAGCAGGTGACAGACCCCCAACCAAAAAGTTACACAGTACACCTTTAAGTTCATGGAACATTCTAGGCACATCTCCATGAGTGGCACATCTCATGAAGACAAGCAGTCGGTGGACCCTCCACTGGACAAGTTACACAGTGCACCTTTAAATCATAGGAGTTCAACTGGAGGGCTTATATTGAAAAACGGTAAGCTCACCCGTCAGTCTCAGCATCTAATTAACCACGGCACCTCATATCCTCTAAGTGCACTGGAAACACATTTTAATTGATATTGAGATGTTTATGCCCTTAGAAAGTAATTAAGATTTTCAATTAATCCTGTCTTATTTCTGGACATCTTGGTTCACTGTCCTTGAGCATCCCGCCGATTAATTCCCCAAACCTTGCAGTCCAAATGAGAGAACTTCAATTACTAGGCAGTGAATCGCAACCCCGTGAGTGACCTCATCCAAGGCTGCATCATCGTTTCAATGGGAGCCTGCTCAAAGCCAATTAAATCAGAGAGAAATGGAGGAATCGCTGTTGTATGACTGCTTTTGTCTCTCTTCTGTTTGGATTGGAACCTGGGAATTTACAGTTATGTGCAGTGCTTTACATTCTGCACATACTTGGGGAAAGGGAAAGTCAGTTTGTAGCTGTTTTATAGAATATGTTATCATTTTTTTAATGCTTTATTAAGGCTAATTAAGATGTAGCTGCTCATGTTATTAATGTAATGTCTCAGTATAATTTACAATGGAAAAATATATGATTGTTAGTACTAGTAGTTATTATAATATAGTTATTGCACTTACAGAGGACGGTTCAAATAAGGACTGTAAAATGGAGCGTTACCTTGAAAACCTCTTCAAGCCTCTGATGTACAGCTCTAATTAGCAGTAACAGTGGTTTAATGGGCTGAGTGCCAAACCCAAGTGCGCTCCAACCAGAGCATAGTGTTTTTGTGTCTTTAAGCAAGACACTTCACAAGACCCTGAAGGTGAGTGAGTGAGGGTGAGATGGGTGGTGGTCAAATGGGAGATTGGCACACACTGGCAGACAAATTTTGTCAGTAAGAATGTGGCATGAGGGGATAATGAGTATCAATCTAAAATCCAAGGTATGATTATTATTTATGTATTACCTTTAAGCGTATGTACATAATATAAATATTTTTCTCTCCTATAGAGCAGTAAATAGAATATTAAGTGTAAAAACAAACAATATCTGTTAAACAGTTTTGTGGTTGGTTTTTCTGCTGTACCCACTAAAACACAGAATGTGGTTTGCACTATTTCAGATCTAACTTTCAGCCTGATCTGTAACTGAAACAGTGTAGATGCTACAGAAAAAAAACACATTAAAGGGTGTATGTTTAAAAGAAAATGTACATTTGTGATGTATGGCTCTCCAGGGAGTTAGAAAATGTGGTTTTGTGGAAAAACATTGCTTTAAGATATCAATAGTTTCATAGCAAGTCAATTAAAAGGGCCTTTTCACACATAGTTGTTCTCCCATAGGACAAACAGACAACATCTCTCTGAATAGGACTTCTTATTCCCCTGCTGTGCTCTATTTGCTTGTTTACAACTCCCTACATACAAAACCGTTCTCTTCTTGATAGAACACACCTTTTATCAATCAACTCCCAAAAAGTATTTCCATTTTCCCGATTTACAAGCCCTTATATAAAAAAAAAACATAATCCTCCTTATACAGCCGGTTTATACTTTTGGAATTACATATCCCTGAACCCCAAACATCTTACATCGTACAATGTGACAACACTTTCCTCTGTCCAAACAGCAGTATTGTGGGGTGCATAATCATCGCTGCTTGCTGCCCTTGCTGTTTTGCTAACACATAGAGAATCACCTGTCCATCTTGGCCACAGAAAGACATGCTTGGGGATTAGGGTGACATAATCTAGCAGTGGCCCGTGAGTGTGGGTCTGAATGGGCTCCAACCCTCTATGCTACGAGCAGATAACATTTGTGACTGGGGTGCCTGGTGTCCTATTCATAGATTAGTGGACCTTTTTCAGTTTGTGCAATGGCTTTGGCAGAGTCGCATGTATTTTCAAGGGAGGAGGCTTCAAGGCCCCTTTTCTCTGCAGGCGTCCCCGGCCTCCACAGCTCATATCACTGTGGAAAATACTGACTAATGCTCCACACGCACAGTTCACAGGGGTAAGCTCTGATACTGTGTGGGGTTAGGTATTTGTCAACACTTCTTAATAAGAGAAAATGCATAGGTGTCCATACACCTTATTTCATGAGTAAAAGTGTTTTTTTCTTTTTTTTTTTTGAAGTACCACTGTGTTCTTTTCCTTTTTGTTTATTGTAACCATATGTAACCATATGCTATTTTTATTTTAAATTCCATAAACATGACTTAAATGTGCCAAATTTGGTTCTTTTGCTGATAACAATGTTAAATGGTGATTTATTCTAATATTTAAAAGACACAAGGAAAATTAAAAGTTGTTTATGCTGAAATTTGGTGTTTTGGTTCTCAATATTATTATCCAGTCAGAACTCATTTGGGCCACCAGATTCAATGCTGAAATCCAATTGGTTTAAACCTAAAATGACGCTCTGATCTGAATGGTCCTAAACCCCAGCACCAATCATTTATCAGTGCTAGTGCAGCCTCTGCAACTCAGCTCATTCTGGAGGTTCTGAGCTTTCACATGTGGCATGACCTATTCATAAGATGAGAAAAACAATAGGTTTCCTCTATATACAGGTTAACCACTGGGAACTGCCAAATGTGACTGTAATACGGGCCCGTATTACACTATTTTCTAATCTATGTTATAATGTCCTCATCAAAAACATACTTGGAGAGCCATACACCTTCACTAGAATCACTGAAATCATTTCAGACCTGGAATTGCCAGTCTCTACTGAACAAAAGATAAATGGTAGCTGTTAACTTGAAAACTACCGCTTCATGACATCACAAGGTGGAACAGATCATTTTGAGCTTTGGAGATGTAAACAGACTAACAATAAAGGGTTACCCATGTGTGAATGAAATAAAACACAACACTGGTATATTTTTGATGAGGTAACAACACTATAACATGTGTTAAAGCTGCGTAATATAGGACCTTTAAAAAAACTGTGAGAGTGCAAGCATTGTTCCTTTAAATATACAATTTCTCAAACATACCAAAAACATAATATCTCTAATAGTCTTTCATTTACAAGTCTCAATACTTTTTAATTCACTGTTGGATCAGGATGACACATCTCTCTATATCTCTGTTTAGCAGTGTTTACCTAGCACTCGTAGCATGTGTTATAGATTCCTCCATGGCGGTGATTTGGGGCCCTGCCTTTGTTCACACCCACTGCTCACTTCAAGGGGCCTCCGGTTTGCATCTCCAGCTTTGCATCACAAAGGAGAGCTGGATGTGCAAATGAGATGTGACATTTGTATCTGAGCGGATAGCGGGACAAATAAATAAAGAAATAAATAAACATAGAAACAAACAAACATGGCCGCCTCACTGAGTGACAGGAAGCAGCGGGGACATCTCCTCCCTTACACGATGCTGCCTGGTTAACTGTCACACCATTAAATTGTCTTTTGGCGTTTGACACGAGGGTTTCCGATGGGTTAGCAGATGTAAAAAGACGGGGTTGAGAGCTGGGCAAATACTTCCTTTCCAAGACCATGAAATTGATATAGTGAATCATATGTGACAGTAGTGGCTCTCCCTGCCCTGTAATTGATCTACATTAGGACTACAAGGATCCTGACTGCGATTGCAAAGCTCCACACATCACTGGGCTGTGTACGTCCCCAGCTGGTAGCCACCGCAGTTTATTCTAGCACTAGAAGCGATTACATCTTCAATTTTACCTGCGGTGTGAGGACCTCAGCGGGCCAGCCAGATATCTCTCTCCATAAGAAGACCTTACTTATTGCTCTTTCAAGTGCCAGATCTATCAGTTCGCCGTAATTAAATTGAGCGTTTTAATCTGGTTCTTCTAATCCCGAGTCAAGTGTGTTGGGAGTGCGATGATGTGATTTTGAAAGGGAATACTCCTGATTCGTAGAAACACTGTTATCTCCAAACGCCACCATTGAAATAAATTTGAAAATGAGGTTTGTGCACCTAAGAGCCCACACTGGCAGTCACATGACATGAGACGCTGCCTAAATGCTTTTAGAAGAGGGGATAAGTAAGAGGGATTGTTCAGTGAAGTTCAAACTAGGACAAGGCCACGTAAGTGATATGTTTTCTAATGGAATAATAGGACTATAATAATAGTACACAGCAAAAACCAAACTCTAGACAATTTAAGATTACTTGAATTAGTTGACAAGTAAAATTATCTACCAGTGAAATAAGATTCTTTTTTACTTAAAATATGAAAATACATCTTGCTGCACTAAAGATAAGAAAAACAGCAACTCTTTGCACTTAAAATGAGAAACAAAATCTAAATTTGCTTGAATAAAAAAAACAAACAGACTTCCATTTGTAGATAATTTTTCTTGTCAAGTTGAATTTACTCAAATAAAGTACAATGTTCTTAATTTAAGTCATTTTAACTTCTTTAGATATTGTTTTTTGCAGAGTAAACCTAAATACCCACATTTCGATTCATATTTTCATACTGAACAATGATTCAGGCCTAATAACTCATTTATTAAGGGATTGGGGTGCGATTTAGTATAAATGTAAACTGCGTAACACTTCAAGTGGAGGGTCCGCCACCTGCTAGTCTCCATGGAAATGTTATTGCTTTGTCTAGAATGTTCCACAGTATAGGTTAGAGGTTACACCATTACGCTACAATTACAATTCAGATCGTGATAAAATAATAATAGTAATAAATTAATCCAAGGTGGATATGTTTAATGTCATACAATGGAATATTCCAGGGAAAGCAATAACATCTCTATGGAGAAGTTGCACCGTGCACCTTTAAGTACAGTTACTAAGCCTGAAAAATTCTTAAATTATTTCATTATCAATTAAGTCTTAGTTCTTGTTATTAAGGCCAAGGTTATTATATATTAGTGTTACCAAAAAGGTTCACATGCCTGGGCAGTAGATTGGTGACTCCCCTTAATTTCACTAATTGCATTCATATTAATACATAATGTATTCAAAATAATATATATACAAAAATATATACATTAGTGCTATTGGGGAAGTACACCGGCCATTGATAATGAATTGTAAAAAGTAATCAAATATTTGTAAATAAGAATAGTATAGTAAGATATCAGGTAAATATTCACCTCACCACCTGAACAGAAGAAGTAAATTGTCATTTCCTTTAAAAACTATGACTAATCTGGCAGAGCATTAGCCAAATACACTGACTTACACGTTATTTTTAATTAGCACTGGTATTTTTTGTCGTACAAACAGTAAAGCGTATTGTGACTGCCAGATTCTGGTAATAAATAAGTGCTAGCCAAACTGTTCAAATTTAGGCCAGATTTGGAATGGAAATTTTCACTAAAACTCTGTGAGGCAGGACAACCTTTTGTACCAATCGCAGGCGGAAACTTCTATCTACTCGAAACTGACTTAGGTTTGGGAGCAGTACTTAATAGCGGTAGTAATGGTATTTGGAAATGTACTTTTGATTAGGGATGCTCCGATCCAATACTGGTATAGGATATTGGGGCTGATACTGAAACATTTGCTGGATCTGATATCTAAATCCTGGTTGGACATATAAATAGATGTAATTTTATAAATTTAATGACTTTATGCAAAAGTTTTCTATCTTGAGAGATAAATAACAGCTACAATAAATTAGGATAAGTTTTGTCTTATTTTATTTGTGTATCAAGGAAATAAATGCATTTTGCGTGTCTGCACTGGTGATGGTTGATATTAGCAAGCCATAGTAACGGAATCTGTATGAAGAAAAAGCAGGATTGCATCTCTTATAAAAATCTATCAGTTACTGAACACGAGAGTGAATGGTTGGCTATCAGTCGGGGCCTACATCTTTATTTCCTTTTATTCAGTGAGCTTTCACTTCAGCTTGACTCAGTAATTTGGTATTTTGAAATCATTTCAGATATTGCCTTTAGTACTTGATGGTCCTGGCTGCATTTCCTCAGACAGGGCTGGTGCCTAGAGTCATTTTGGACCTGGTCAGGGATATCTCTTTTCACTTGGGTTCTCTCGACTAACCCGGCTCTCACAGGCAAACACAGCCCACTGCCCAGAGACAAAGATTGTTGACATAAAAAAAACCCAAAACATCCACAAACGCCAATTTCATTCATGATTACAGCATCTCTACTCCAACAACTACTACTACTACTAACACTATTAATTATTATGCAATTGTAATTATGCAAAGAAATCTACTACTACGAATACTTTATACTTTACATTATACTATCTAGTGCAAAGCCTAAAACTAGTATTTTTGATGTACTTCCATACTACCACTATTACATTCACACTTCGAGTTTTACATTGTTACATTACACAAAATTATAACAACTGGTGTACCATGGCCTACTGAATATATATTACAAATACAACTTACTACAACCTTGTACTACAGAAAAAACTTGTGGCTAATTACTCATACTTCTACCAGTACTACCACCAGTTATACCCACCTTGCTTTGTCAGTGCATTCATATTTGGCAATACCAAGCTTCTGGATCAGGCATTTTTAGTCAACAGTCCACTTGGCTCTTGTAAAACCTGACAAACATGTCCGCCTGCCAACTGCTCGCATGTAAAACTAGCATAGATCTGTACAGATATTCAAAATCACTCAATACGAGACATGTGGGTGAAGGACTGCAGAAAGATGGCGGAGTAATGGGACAACGAATATATTCCAGGCAATTACCTCAAAGAGCGCAGTGCCATAATTTACTAGATAAAAGTAATCCACAACATAGAAACTAAAGAGGCGATTTCATAATGGATATTTTAATCAAGTCCTTCAAAGAGAGCAGCCCAAGCCTATTAAATCCACATTTTAATTTATGAATGAAGAAATGACTTGGTGCTGCAGTGAAATGCACAGATGCAAGATGTTGTGATAAGAACTTAAAACAGTCAATAGTGAGTCTGTTAACGCATGACTTGTTTAGATCTTTGGAGTTTTATTTACATTTTTTAAAAGAATATAACATTGGAAGTTTCTAATGGGGAGTGGAGAATCATAGCAGCCCTAATACTGTGGAATTAATTAAGTACAACTGAATTAATTAAGGCATTTAATTAACCGTTCCCATTAAAGATATTTGAAATTACCCACACAAAATTAATTTAAGAAAAAAAATATTATAGCAAATGATTTAATTAATAATCCAGCAACGGAGGCTTAATGCTGCGCTGTGTATGAGGTATTATTGCTTTCCCTGGAATGTTCCACACTATGGCATTAAATTTTCCTGTCTTTTTATTCAATTGTGTTTTTATTGCTTAAAAAAAAAAAAAAAAAAAAAAAAGATGCATTTAAAAATTATTATTATTTTTTTGTATGCATAATTTGAATGTGAGTTAAATTATTAAAATAAATATATACGATTGATTTTCTCAGTGTCTACGTGGTTAACTTGTAGTATTATCAGATATTTAATACTGAATCTAAACCTGCATTTCTTTCTTTGTTATCTATGTACAGTCCTGTTCCTCCTGGCTACTGTCACAGGCGTCAACCAAAAGGAACAGAAAAGAAAAGACCGTCATCAATATTTCATGTTGGTTTAAGAGGCTCAATAAAGCCGTCTATAGATTTAAGTGTCTCTATGGTAACGATATATATGGCGCATTTACATCAGTGCCTCCAGGGGGCGTGTGCATGTGGCCCCAACAGAATCCCAACACTAAACTAATCATGAAGCTTTGACACCATGCATCTCTCCCATGTACAGGTCCCACAGTGGGCTCTCTCCTTGCTTTGCACTAATTGCACACGTTAGCGACTCAGTGGACGTCCTCAGAGACATCACTCAATAACATTTATGACAGAGGAAAAATGCTGTTAATATCATTATAAAGGCAAAGATCTATGCAACTTAAAGGGCCCATATTATGCTACTTTCTGATCTATTTCATTTATAATGAGGTTTCCTCATTAAAAACATACATGGAGTTTTGTTTTGTTCCATTCACACGTTTAAGATACAAATCTTGCATATTGAGGAGTTCTTCTCTCAAACAGAAAGCACTCTGTTCCACCTTGTGATGTTGTGTGGTAATAAATGGAAAGGCTCCACTGTGTTTTTAAACTCCATACACCTTTAATTGAATCATTTGGATGATTTCAGCCCTGGAATTGCCAATCTTTACTAAACAACTACTATGTTCTATTATCTATTCTATTCTATTTTCCAATGCTACAAAATCTACTCAAGCGACAATTCATGTACGAGTATACGGCCTAATTGATGCTACCAAATTACTACTAATCCTACTACTACTACTACTGCTGCTGCTGCTGCTACGCATACTGCTCCTGTAGTCCTTGGCCATTTATACTATCACACTACTAATACTATTACTACTACTATTGCTAATACTACTATGAGACCTATAGCCCTCGACTTCTTATTCTCCCACACTGCAAGGCCTAACTCTAGCCTACTGCAGCCACCACTACACAGTCTCTACTAATTCTTACCGCTAGTAGCTAACAGTACATTTATGTCTTGTTGTTTCCCCAACAGAATCACAACACTAAACTAATCATGACACCATGCAACTCTCCCATGTACAGGTCCCACAGTGGGCCCTCTCCTTGCTTAGTACTAATTGCACACGTTAGCGACTGTGTGGACATCCTGGGAGACATCAGTCAATACGTCTTTGTCACTTTATTAACATTTATGACGGAAGGAGGCGATCCGGTAAGATTCTTCGACTGGGGAGCTCATCTTACGCCTCAATTTGGGTACCGAGAAACACCAATTTGCGCGCCGTGATTCTCTCGATTTGGGCTAACGGCACAAATGATGCTAAATGGCTGCAGTCTAAATGGTGACTTGTAAATAAACAGTGCGAGGTATGCTCTGGGGGTTTAGCCACGGGAGCGCTACCATGGCGACAGGATGTGATCAGAGACGTCCCAAATGAAATCTAAGCAGGTTTCATTAGAAAGCAGAGGTTAAAAATAAGGATGTAATAAAAGGGCATCAGGGTTCAAGTGAATACAGATGATGTACTGAGTAAATGCATGATTAATACTATAACTTGCAGTACATTAATTAATTCAGTATAAATGTACTCGCTGTTTACTAGTACTATAATACATATAGTACTAGTAAACTATATGTATTATACCTGTATATAGGTATACCTGTGTATATGTATATAGTATAGTAAACTATATGTATTTTACATAGCTACTATTACACCTAACTGGCCAGGGATGAAAAGTATCTATATATGTTACTGTTATCTACCTTTCTGAGTAATTATTATAATAAAATTCTATTAAAGAATTCTATAATACGCAAAATTGATTTTTGTGAGGTTTAAGTCTTTTTATAATGTTGTTACCTCATTAAAAACATTCTCAGAGTTGTGTTTTGTTTCATTCATTTAGTCTGTCTACATCCCCAGTTAACAGCTACCTTTTACCTTTAGTTCAGCAGAGATTGGCAATTCAAGGGATGAAATTTTCCAAGACTCAGTGGAGCACTTCATGTATTACCTCATGACATCACAAGGTGGAACAAAGAGTTGCCTATTTGAGAGAAGAACTATACAGGAATTGCCGAAATATGTAGGATTTGCATGTTAAACATGTGCGAATGGAACAAAACACAACTCCAGGTATGTTTCTGATGAGGAAACAACATTATAACATAGATCTGAAAATAGTGTAATATGGGCCCTTTAAATGAACTGTAAATAGTAACTATAGTACTTTAGGTAGTTTTATTCTTACATACTTTTTATTAGTTTTTTCAGTACTCTTTCTACCTACTACAGATAAATATATTATATACACTGAATACGGCTCTGTTATTACTTTTAGTACCATCATTACTCAAGGCAAGTTTTATGTTGTCAAAAAGAAATTATACTCATTTAAAAATTCTATTGCTTTAGTTGTAAAGTGTATTTAGAAAGTACTCGTAAATACCATCTCAGCTGGTACTATTGTTACTGCTGTAATTCCCTCTAAATGCCAGAGTAGATATGTCATTTATCTGTTATGTAAATGTGAACACAGACTTGTTGTTGACTCCCTGAGAAGCAGCTGTAGTGTTCTTTCATTCATATATATTTACATAAGAACAGTCCCTATGGAGCTTTCTACAAGTTGGAACAAGAGTGTGCGGAGGAACATGTCTTTTACTGTTGTACAAGTGTGTACTTCAAATACCTCACTGTTTGTGGCATCACCTTTTTGTTTTTCTATGGAAATAGAATGGAGATATAAAAGTTTAAAGCCATACTGTGGAACATTCCAGGTAATATAGGAAAGCTACATAGTGCACTATAGAAATCAACCACCTCAGCCTTCTCAATTTTGAACTTTTAACCATATTATAATGTAACTTCCTGATAATCAGGTAGTGTTTATTTTACACCATGTTCAGTGTTTATCTGGTATTGGTGGTTTTCCGATTCTACAGTGTGATGACGTCATACTTCCACATCCAGTTTTTCCAACTGTTTACATTGCACTTTGCCATGAAATATTGGAAAGGTAATTTCCTAAATATAAAACCTGATCATTTCTATTATTGACTAGGTCCAAGGCCATGCTATATTGCAACAAAAATTTGCAGTTGAATAATATTAATTTTATCTGCCCCCCATCTGTATTAAATAATATTGGCCTGTAGAATATAGTGATGTTAAGCAATAGTTAAGCCACATCTCTAAATTGCTGAATCTACTCTTCACCTTCACCAGATTCATTCTGTCCATTTCACTGTTCAAATTGTCTTAACTAAGATGCATCTCAACTTTGAAGGTAGGAGCTATTGTTTTTAACTCATTTAAACTGCTTCACTCCTCACTACACAAGGGTGATTTACTATAGTGTATTTTAAGGTGTTAAAGGTCTAATATTACACAAAATTGATTCTTGTGATGTTATAATGTTATTACCTCATCAAAAACATACCTGGAGTTGTGTTTCGTTTTCACTCACACATGTTTGAGTTACCCTTTATTATTAGTTTGTCTACATCTGAAATTATCCACATGATTCTAGAGAAGGTGTATGGAGTTTACAACAGAGTGCAGCACTTCCTGTATTATCCCGTCACAAGGTGGAACTGGGTGTTTTCAGTGTGAAAGAAAAGCTCACCTTAAATATGCAGGATTTGTGTGTTAAACATGTGTGAATGAAACAAAACACAACTCCAGGTATGTTTGTGATGAGGAAACAACATCACAACAGATCAGAAAACAGTATAATATGGGCCCTTTAATATGAAATACCTGCAGTTACATTGTTTTAGTCCACAAAATAATGATGAATATTGCTTCTTTCAAAATATGCTCAAAATCACACTTAATGGTAATAAAATTAATCGCTCTAATTAAAGAGATCCAAATAGAATAGACTCAAATGGACATCATGTGAGATAGATTGCACCAATGAGAAATTTAGAATGGACATTTTATCCATTTTATAAAGTGTGTTTTTATTACGTCCAGATAACTCTTCGCTGAATGGTTCCCTAATTGAAATTAAAGATTGGTGTATGGCCAGTATGGTGCAGAGGGGTGAAAGGTGGGGAGAGTTTTGGGGGGTCCACAGCTGGAGTGGGGCCATAAAACTCATGGCAGGGTGCATGAATTAATTAAGCAAGGCCCAAAGCAATATTCTTTGACGTATCTCAGTATTTCAGCTGCTCTGCGTGATAGATCCACCTTTAATGAATAGAGGGAATAGAGAAGTTACCGGAGAAAATGCTCTTATTAATAATTATAATAAGACGTTAGCGGTATTCATCAGTGCATTTGTATTATGGCCATATAATTAGTTCTGGAGACTCATTTGTCAACGCACCTTTGTGTGCCCTGCGTGGAGAGTGATTGATTGGGTCGTATTGATTGGTCAAAGAACACTTTCAAATACACACAAAAAATCAATTATAAACCTTATTTGCGTGTTAATGTGTTGTGACAATACAAAGGTGCTATATTACGCAAAATTTACTCCTGTGAGCTTTAAGTCATGTTATAATGCTGTTGCCTCCTCAAACATATGCCTGGAGTTGTGTTTTGTTTCATTCACACGTTTGAGTAATCCTGCATTATTACCCTGTCTACATCTCCAGAGTGCAAAATGCTCTGTTCCACCTTGTGATGTCATGTAGTGTTAGTTTTTAAGTTATCAGCTCCCTCTCATCTTTTGTTCAGTAGAAATTGGCAATTGCAGAGCTGAAATCATCCAAATGATTCTAGCGAAGGTGTATGGATTTAAAAAAACACAATGGAGCACTTCCTGTATTACCACATGGCATCACAAGGTGGAACAGAGTGTTTTCTGTTTGAGAGAAGAACTCAACCTAAATATGCAGGGTTTGTGCGTTAAACATTTGTTAATTAAACAAAACACAAATCAAGGTATATTTGTGATAAGGAAACAACATTGTAACACAGATCAGAAAATAATGTAATATAGGCCCTTTAACAGAACAGTTCTTAGTTAATACAGTGTAAGAAAACAAAGGAGTTTATGTGTATCCTTAATATGTTTGCAAAGAAATCATTGTAAGCTGTAATTTATATACTGATGTAACTAAACACATATAAAATAGAAATATAATTCACTGGCTATAAACAAACAAACAAACAAACACATACATAAATACAATGTGTTTAATGTGATGATAGTTTTTGTAATTTCTATACGTGTTGTTAGAATAATTGCACTAAACCCATTTTGGTCTCTCTTAGCTGCCGTAGTGAATATTTGCATAGGGCAATTGGTCACGTCACGGACAATGACAAAGATTGCCTATCGCCGCTTTAATTGCAACCCTGCCAAGTGAAAAATCTATTGAGCTGCCATGCCTCGTCGCTTAATTAAAACAAAGAGGGAAATAAAAATATACAATTTCACAAAATCAATATTGGACCCAACAGCTGAGAGGGGAATTTGCCTGAGATGTTTTGTGTTGTAATGTCGGATTTGGGCTAAGACTGTGAGCACATGGAAGATTAAAGGAGACGATTGGAAGTCTCTATTAAATTTGCATTATGGCATTGCACATTGTATAAATCCGCCAGTGATTGCTTTGTGTAGCCCCCCCACGGTTCGGTTTGTCCCTCCCTGGCTCCCGTACACTGGCCAGATGGACACTTCAGTATGAGATTGACACAGTGTTTCAAACTGATTTCACGCTAAATCTCCAGAGAGCCCCG
Source organism: Taenioides sp. WSHXM2023 (assembly GCA_029959045.1). Taxonomy (NCBI): domain Eukaryota; kingdom Metazoa; phylum Chordata; class Actinopteri; order Gobiiformes; family Gobiidae; genus Taenioides; species Taenioides sp. WSHXM2023. The sequence continues at coordinate 12,635,326 of CM057101.1, read as the reverse complement.
ACAGACTAGCCTCTCTGTTGGGAATCGGGATTACAAAATAGCCAATTAAAAAGGAAAGTGGTGAAATCTTGGCCTGATAAGGTGCAGATTAAATCGGTTATAGTTTATTAGGCAAAATGAGTTATTAGAAAGTATTCCTCTCCAAACAGACTTCTATTACCAGCTCAGGCCCGTTTTATCTGAGCTGCTTTATCTGACTGCTGTAATTACCAGTCCTCCAAATAGCAATTATGACACCAATTGGAGTGCCTTCCCATTTATTCTTTATATGAACGCTCGCAAACATCTTTGGAAATTCTCCTCGGAAAGACAGCTTGACCCCACTTGTGCAGGCGAAACGTCATTTTATAACGTAGCAACACTTTACCTCGTTTGTTGTCATTGAACCTTTCATGAGCATCATGTCCTTGTTTTCCCAGCATGCATCAGGAGTAATTACTGCAGGAGGATGGCTGAGCAGATGCGATGGCGGTGGGTGAGAGAGGGAGAGGTCCGGGTTGGTTGGGGCTCTGTGTCCCTGGTTGACTGGTGTTTTCCCCCTGGCATCTGTGCCGCACCTGTGGACGGAGCTTTCCACCTGCTCCCAACATCAGCTGTCTGCTCCAGGCCCGCCTTCGCCTCCACTAGGTCCACCACGGCATGAGAAAACTATAGTAAGGCTTTCTCGCATATATACAAAACTGAAATCTGAATAATAATAATAATAATAATAATAATAATAATAATAATAATAATAATAATAATGCATTGTCCACTGATTTCATAATTTCAGATGGAAAACATTTGCAAAACTGAAGGTAATAAGGTGTTTGTTATAATAAATAAAATCAAAAATAAAAATAAATAATAACAATGCATTATCATTGTCAATTTCAGACGGAGGGCCGTTGCATATGAGAGATTCAGTGTTTTTGAAAGAAATTTCCAAACATGCACCACAAAGCTTATCATTATTTGTCAGTGATTGGCTCTACAAACCTGGGCATATTTATTTTATGGCTTAAAATAATTTAGCAATAGGGGTTGAGTAATGGTAGCACTATTTATTGACAGAGAATATGTTGAACTATGTGCCATTTTTTGTTTTATCTGGAGTAGTACTAATCTCCAATTACACCATATATCTGAGACCTGTTTTAAAGCACTATTTTAAACTATAAACATCTGACAATGATGTGAACCTAACCTACTGATTTAAATGGCATTATTAATCCATTCCCTATCCTCTTACGATGGTATCACTGATTTGGGGTGGCCACCAACAGCTTCTCTGACCACCACTGACTCACACCACATTTATACTTAGGCATGAGAGATGAATTGACTTGACCAAGGAGACAACAGCAGCATGCACTGGTCATAGCTGAAATTGAAATCACAACTAGATAACCTCTCCAACACCTGTCACCAAAGAAGCTGAAATGTAAATTTGACTTGAATATTCTGTTCTATTCTCACTTCTTGTCAATTGTTGTCGATTGTTTGTTATGGTCAGACAATCACAAAAAAATCACCTGTGTCTCAACCAACCATCTCTCATATCTATTTTTCTTTATTGCAACTTTGAGAATAAGTCTACAAAACTGAGTATAAGTCTACAAAACTGTTTAAAACTAATACTTCTGCACTGACTATGTAGGGGTATTTACAAATGTATTAACCATAAACAATGTCAAAACAAATATAGACTTTTCCACCAAGATTTTTACCTATTCTCCAATCTGGACCTCTCACATCACATAATTCTCTCTGCGTAAACAAAATGCATAAAATGTCTATATTGAAGTTTCAAATAATGGATGAACTGTCTTGCCAATGGACACAACAGCAATGGGCTATTTTCTGTTAAAGGTGCATTGTGTAACTTTTCTGGTGAAGGGTCCGTCAAATGCTTTTCATGGTGGAAATGTTATTGCTTAACGGGAATGTTTCACAGTATGGTATTAACCCTTTCTATCTTCATGGAAACCAAACCAGACCAAGTTACAGGTCAGATCTGTGGAGAGGCAACCCCGCTCACAGTCAGAATGTCTGTTTTTCTAGATACTTTTGAGCTATAAAACCACCTGTAATTGAATAAATGTAAGCTGTTTAATGTCATACTGTGGAACATTCCAGGCAGAGCAATGACGTATCCATAGAAAGAAGCAGGTGACGGATCCTCCACTCAAAAAGTTACACAATGCACCTTTAATAACCCTGTTCCAAAGGCGAGCGCTTAACCTGCAGGACCAGAATCAGCCTAAACTAAACTGGAATCACTGATATTTGCTGGATACGCGAGGAGCAGGTGGAGCGTAGTCCATGAGAAGACCTCCTCTAAGTGTTTCTCACCTCTCCACATTAAAGAGCTCCAGGTCCATCCAGGGTTGAGCCTTTACCTGACACTTCCTCTGACCCCGACGCTGCTAGCTCTCCCTCCTTAAACTCTGTCAATCTCTCCTCCTGCTCCTCTCAGCTCGCCTCCTATTGGCTGGCTGAAAAACACATGCTCTTTATTATAGCTTCCCCCGGTTGCTTTAACCAAACACCAGCTCATATCTAGACGGATTTCTTCTTTCTCCTCCAAGGGCCGCAAATACAGCCACAATCAGATTGATATAGATTGAATTCTTAGCTTGCCTATTGTGAACTGCCATTTGTATTCATGAAATCAAAGTATTTACCTGCGAGATGAGGATCTGTGTATCGCTACATATAGTGTGGTCTGAAGTGTTGATAGCATGAGGCAATAATACGTGATCATTTTTCCATCTTGGGTTTCATCTCTGGCTCCTAAAGCCCTTTACTCCGCGCACAGATAACCCTCCTCCACCAGGACAATGTACAGCTCTGTAATTGCAGCAGGGAAGGAGAGGATTCATTAATTTTGTGAGAAATTAGACCAATGCGCTCTCGACAGTGAGTTTAATACCATACCTGTGAATGCTCTGCACATCTCTTTTTTAATCACATGACTGCCTTCAGCTGCTTAGGGCCCGCTCTTTCAGCAGAGAATGAAAAGAGCCCATCAAATACATTTCTGAGAGTATATTTATTTGCAATCAAATGCTGAAATTAAACCAGCAAACGCAGGCTGTGTATTTAAATGTTCCTGTGATGAGACACTGGAGTTTTAAATCTGCAGCAGGCCTGGCCCACATCCTTTTGTGTGCTTTAATAGGGCAGTAATTGTGCTGTGAAAGGACAACTTGTGCATCGGCGTGCCACTGTAGACAGCATTGTGTGAGAGCTCGCCGCCCTGTTGGCAGCCTCGTGTTTGGACACTGCTGTTGGCATACTGAGGAGGAGCAGGCTTCAGCTGGTCTATCACTTCCACTAAATGGGCTAATGAAAAACTGGCATTGTTTCCACGTGCCATCTATGGCATAATAGCATATGCGGTGCTGTTGCCGGTGGTAATTTTCATATGCATGCTCATATGTTACTCTATACAGAGAAAATAAAGAGGGGACTTGAGCTGCAGGCCCCATCTCGGCTGCAGATATTGCACAAAGCCGAGTGATGAGGGATATTGGGAGGCCCTATTTGATTTCATTAGACGCAAAATTAGATGAAAGTCCTGATCTCAGAGGACACTTAGCACTGCCTCTGGCAAATTGACAGACATAATGCTGCTTGATTTGCAACCAAAACTGAACAGCTGAATGCTGCCGAATGCATTTACACAACACAAGATTTGATTAAACAAATGATACTGGCTTATTGATAAGAACAAAGCCAAATACCACAGGGCCAAGTGTCACACCATTATGTGCACTGTAGAAACAGAAGGGTCCATAAAATCTTATACCTTCACATAATATTGTTTGCATTAATATTTTAACACAGTCTCCATCAAGACAATATTGCCTCTGTGTGACCTCACCTTGCTGTTTTTACAGGAATAATGATTTGATGAATGATAAAAATCAATAAGAGCTGTATTGTGGCTGCTCTCCCTGAGTCTGTGCTGGCCCATTCCTCACGCTGAATGTGAGTGTGACGTGGTACATTTTTAACCTAATGGCCCGTCCGCTGCACACGGGGCCTCTGATGAAGACAATGGCACTTTTATGCACAATTACAGCGCGCGTTTGGCAGCCCCTGGCCCTCTCGCCACATTTGTTTTCACACTGCGTCCTGCCCTGTGAGTGGCTGTCGGGATCTTCTTTATTCATCCGTAGCTGACAATCATACTTTATTGAGAATGGAAAAGTGACGGCTAATTGATTTTACAGTGATACCGATGGAGAGACAATGAATGTGCCATCAATTCAATCCGCTATTTAATGGTTCCAATTTAGTCTGTAAACGCTCGCTAAACTAATTTCAGCGGGTGCAGCAATCTGAAAAGCTATCATATCTCTAATCTACCCCTATATATTCATAAGGAAAAGGGAATTTAGCCAATTCCAAGGTGTGGAGATGATCCGTTAGCGCGGTGTAAATGTTTAGCGCGCGCCATCCAGTTCATTTATAAGGATATGAAAAGTTTTATTGGCAGGGTCAGTGGAGTGGAACTGTAGGATAATAGGCAGTTACCGAGAAGTGTTTGAAGCCTATGAAGCATAGAGATGTAGGGAATAAAATGCCGGGACATACCGTAATCGTGCGACTAAACTGAAATTCGGAAATGCCACGCCTGTTAGATTCCCACTGATAAAAGGTTTCGGAGGCAGAGGCCATTGCTATTCAACCATCTATTTATTTTGCCACAATGCTAACGCTTCAATTCAGGGCCCAAAGTGGGAGTCAGTGAGGCGAGGGTGCCAGGGTGCCTCTGCTGTGAGATGGCCATTCACACACAATGAGATCTATTTCTGTAAAGATTGGGGTACTTTTTTTTTTACCTCCGCACAAAGCAATCATGGTCGGATATGGCTCGGACACCACACAGAAAACAATGTTAATGTGGCGATTGTCTCAATAAAACGCTGCTTCTTTAAAAAGAGGTGCATTCAATTCACAGCTCAATTCAGTGGCCACCACCATGACCCCAATACTGCAATATGTTACGTCATCAGCAGCCAGGTGGTGTCCTCTTCTAACTCAAAGACAAAAAAAAAGGTTTATCTGAAAGGGCCCATATTGCACTATTTTCTGATCTGTTATAATGTTGTTTCCTCCTCAAAAACATACCTGGACTTTTGTTTCATTCACACATGTTTAAATCGCAAATCCTACATATTTAGGCTGAATTTTCTCTCAAACAGAAAACACTTTGTTCCACTTTATGATGCCATGTGGTAATACAGAAAGTGCTCCACTGTGTTTTTAAACTCCATACACCTTAATTACAATCATTTGGATTATTTCAGCCCTTGAATCTCTACTGAACAAAAGGTGAAGGGTAACTGTTAACTAATAATGCAGGATTACTCAAAGATGTGTGAATGAAACAAAACACAACGCCAGGTATGTTTTTGAAGAGGTGTCAACATTCTGCCATGGCTTAAAGTTCACAAGAGTCAATTTTGTGTAATATAGCACCTTAAATAATGTATATCATACATTTATTTATATTCAATTAAATTAAGAGGATAGTGCCTTTGCTTTGTTGCCAAAAATGGACACAAGTTCTTCCACACAGCCATATAGCATCACAAGGTCAGAGGTTTGCTTCCAGTTCAGACCAGTGCACATTACTGTTGTGCCCTGGGACAAGACACAACTTATATAAATGAATGGTGGGCGTGTGCGAGTGACTGGTGGCAAGGAGCCTCATTCTCCACAGTCTAGGCCAGGGCAGCTGTGGCTACAAAAGTAAACAGTGCTACGTGGCTTTGAGAGTCCAGAAAAGCGCTGTGTAATTTGTATGCATTCATTTAATCTTGTCTAATAAAACTTTTCACTCAACCTGTTAATTTTGTGTGAGGCCATTGTTATTTTACAATTATATGGGTTTGCAGTCATAATTTCACTTGAAAACACACAGTCTCAAACATTAAATTGCCCCAAATTGTCCCTTTCTCCAATTAGGTTAAAACAGAAAGCAGTAAATTGTCGCGTTTGAAGTGAGACTCTTGTTTGGGCTCTTAACTTAAGTAAATGGTCATGGGCATTGTAATGTAATTAACAGAGTCCACGACCAAAATAGCTTTCTCTTATCTGTGAACACATGGGAGTGTAATTTAAGGCTAAAAGAACAGGTAAATAAAACACTTTGATTTCATTGTGTTGTTAACAAAGAAGAGACTGAAAAGTGGGTTTTAATAATGAAACACTATTGAGGTTTTAATTGGACAGACTCTTCTCTTATCTTTGGAGTTTTGACACAAACTTTAAAATGTAGACACTTTACAGCTGTTTTTTTTTGCATTCCAAATGTTCATGTTGCATTTTGTTGTATTTTGTCCAGGTATAGGAAATATAATAAGTTAACTTGTTTCACGTCATCTATAATTTTAAAATGCAGTGGGCTAACAACTTAAAATTAGAACAGTATACTATAATTTATAGAATATTTCACTTGGATTTTAAATCTGTTAAGGCGGTTGTATTTTACTTGGAGGTAGTAACTGCTAACCTATGACATATTTAGATCACCATGTTATCTTTTGTTGTTTTGAAAATGCTCAATATTTACTAAAAACAATGTATTAACATATTTTATAGGTTTCACTTTCATTTTTGACACCGAGTCTCTTCACCTTTGCTCTCCGTGCTTGGTCACTCCCCCTTCAGAGCCTTCAGAGCCCTATCACAACACAGTCAGTATACATTCCTCTAACTACTGTACAGTGCATCAGGTTTGTTGAGTTTTTGCTTTTGTATATTTATGGAGGATTGTTGTGTGGGAGCATGGTTATGTAGGCTCCCCTCTTTAACCTTTTTTAATCTATACTAGTCCTGTTTTGCTCTTCACTGAGCGCTTCATTATCCATCATAATTTATATGTCAAAAGAAATCAATAAATAATATTATGAGAACAAAGATCTCCACTTACTATATAAACATAAGATAAATACAATTACATAATTCAGAATCACTATATCTATGGGCTAACTGAAGCCACTGTGAGGATTTGAGCCAATACAAGTGACGCATGTGTCTCCAAATGGCCGACAGTTACAATTCTAACAACCTCACAAACTGAGTTAAGAGTACTTGATTTCATTGTGTTTCTGCCACAGAATAATGGCCGTTCCCCTTACATTATTGCCCCTTTTTCCTGGAAGCTATCGTATCTGACGCTAATCCCAACAGTGGGTAAAATTGAGGTAATAAAATTCAGAAGTGTCGGCATCCACATATCCACATTTCAAGCCCCTAAAAATTATAGATCAGTGGACAAACAGTGATATAAGAGGGCTTTTCTCTGCATTGGCCCTCGGTGTACAAGAGAGAGACATTACACCAATACTGGAATATGACCTCATTTGCTGCAAAGAGGAAATTTAATTAACAGAGCAAACAGCGACTGCCAGCATGCCTCCGCTGAGACTGCAGCGCCAAAGAAATACCTTTCACAAGAACCTGCAATACTGCCTTAAGACTGGACTAACATTTGGACACGGGGAGCCCTCATCCACAGCCTTACAATGGATATTAATTTAAGGCCATTTTAGAAAGCACACTGTTGTTCAGAATACCAATGGAGAAGGCTAGGTTTGGTCCTGAAGAAGGTGCAAAAGATGTGAGATCCGATTTGAAGGCCAAGGAACTCTTAAGATACCTTTTACAAATAATGCAGATGCTTGGCAAACAGGGAATTTGAAATCTTAAAGGTCCTATATTATCCTATATTACCCTGGAGTGTTTTATTGTATTCACACATGCTTCAGTAATACTGTATTATTAGTCTCTCTACATCTCCAAAGCTCATTCATGTCAAGCTGTTGTTTTTAAATAAACAGCTAAATTTTACCTTTTGTTCAGAAGAGATCGACAATTCCAGAGCTGAAATCGTCCAAATGATTATAGTAAGGGTGTGTGGAGTTTAAAAACACAGAAGAGTCCTGTTTTACAATATGACATCACATGGTGGAACAGAGTGTTTTCTGTTTGAGAGAAGAAATTTAACAGTGAAGGAAACAGGGGAGAACAATAGAGGTGCAGAGATGGTAGTCACATGGTGTAGTGGTTTAAGGCTATAAGAAGGTCCTGGGTTCGAGTCCCTGATTGCTGACCTTGATAGATCCAATATTAATATCTCCTCAGATCTTACCTGTTACCTGATCTGGTGGCTTCTCTTGCTTAAAAAGATTCCATATTGTGGAACATTCCAGACAAAACCTGTAAACTCTGTAAACTATCTCCATGGAGACAAGCAAGCGGACATAGGTTTGAGTCCCGGATACTGTGGTCCCACCTAATTTCAACTATGAAGGTCAAATTGGCCTATAGTGGCAGTGTGCATCAAGCCCCCTCCTACATTTAGGTGTTTCTCAGTCTCAGTCCTGGTTAACGTCCATCTGAATTCTGCAAGAGAAGATTGTCCCAGATCATATTCCTTTGTAAAGTACAGGAAAAGTGTGTAATGAATGACCAGGCTAAGTGTAGACAGCCACAGAAGCTCAGGACGAACCCTCCTTAGATAATGTCACATAAAGTCTGTTACCATCACCTCATTTTGACTAACAACTTTTACTATTCACTTAATCCTCTATTATTTTTAGTTCATGCAAAATTAAGACTTTGAATTTGTTCCTGTGAAATTTCATGAACACAATTGTAAAGGAACCATTGTCAGCCCACTCTGTCTCAAACTGCTCACTTGACTTGCACACAGTTCTTTTGCTTCTTCTGCTACATATCTGGTGCCAAAGTAAACTGAATATCCTCAGAGGAACCAATATGTTCCTATTGTGTGTAACCCGCTGTAGTTCATCTGCTGGCCAAATGTACTTTAACACACCACAGAAGCCTCACCAACTGTTTTCCTTGGTATCACTTGAGAAACAAATATCCAATTATGTTACTCCACTTTGAGAATGTTTTAAAGATACAGTCTCTTAGCCAAAAATAAAAGAGCAGTCCAACCTCTTAAGTTTCAAAAGTTCTAATTATTCCTGTTGATATGACGACAAGGAAATCCGTTTTCTAAGTTAGTTCAATTTTAAAATGGTGGTTTAAAAGTGTGGTTGCGTTGTGGTTTCCCTCAAAACTAGAAGGTTCCAGGTTCAGTTTGTAGTAATGCCTGTTCAAAGTAATATGTAACCTCCTTATGCTTGGGCATTCATGGGTTTCAACTAAGTATTTTTCACCATTCAAAAGATATAATGTTTAGTTTTAAGTTTAATTACTAAGGAAACAGTAATAATTATTCTTCACTGACCAAAGACTCAAGAAGTATGTTCCACTGCTCCTCACTGCTTTGAAGCCCAGCTCCACATTAGAAATTGGAATGTATTTACAGACAAAATAGCAAAATAAAAACACCAGACTCATGTGGAGCGGGTTAATACAAACATTTTAAGACCAAAATGATGAGGCTCACAGCAGCAGTTACAGAGAGAGGGATGACAATTTTTCAATGTGAAGTCATTTGGAGTGAGTCGATGGGGCTGGAAGCACACCCATGAGCACTTCCTATTTGGAACACGGCGGATATCAGGTTAGCTATGTCCATTTATATATACAATACGGTCCATGGTCCTGCAGTATAATCCCATTGTATTTATATGTTATGGAATACAGAAAATTCTAATAAACTGCTATAATTACCTTTACCCACAATGTATGTGTCTTGGAAATACCTCCTGGTACATACAAAAGTCAAGTGTGTCTGCTACACTACTTGCTAAGATATGGTTAGGGACTTTAAAAACAGTATGGAGCTTCTTGGATTACCAATGAGAGACCAATGAGATTAAGATGAACTAAATCTGCAGGATTACTTTAACAACAAAATGAAACTACGTGTATGTTTTCGATGAAGATACAGCATGGTTAAAAGTCAGTTTAGCATAATTATAGCCCTTCTAATTCGAGAGGGACGACTACTATCTTCAAATCTGGCTAATTAATGTATATAGAGAGTTCAGGAACCTTATGTCAGATTGTTCATATTCTCTCTAATTGCTTTTGCAGTTTGGCTCAACACCTGCCTGCAGCACATTGGCAAATTACAATAAAATGTATTGGTGCGGAAAGCCAAACATTTGATTGAATTAATGCTTCACCCCTGAGCTCTGCTAATGAAGCTAGGTGCTGCGTTGACCTTTCAGTGCCTTCTCGACGTGCTAACATCTCTACAGTTTTGTGTGAACGCCGCTCCTTCTCACACAGTAGATGAGTATGAGACTATTACACGTGTAGTTATTTTATGTGATGATGAGATCCTGCTTGATATTCTTCTGCTGTCTGTAGTATTGCTGAAATGATGAAAAAATAGCTGTTGAAAGCTGCACTATGTAACTTTTCTGATGATGGGTCTGTCATCTGTTTGTCCTGTGGAGATGTTATTGGGTTAAACTTATTAAACTTATGTATCTTGCTTTTTTTGTTTTCATCTAACAGATAGTATCAGATGAAAACAAAAAAAGTAATTTGAATAAAAAACAAAGACCTAATGACCCATTTTGGATTATATATTTCGCATTAACTAAATGTTAGTAACATTTTAAGAAAAAAATGCATTCATACTGGGAGCCGGCTCACCTCTTCACAGATCTCAATTGTAACTTGTGTAATCTGTGTACTGCAATCATCATGTCTACTGCAGCTACGTCACAGTAAATGCAAATACTGTACTTGTATCATTTCTGTTTGTACTTGTTACTGTTGGAATTACTACTACCTGGGCGAAATTAGCTTAGTTGGTAGAGCGTTCATCCTCTGATCTGAAGGTTAGCAGTTCGAATCCTGCTCTTGACATAAACATTGTTGGTTGAGAGGTCAGATCCACAGGCCCACAGGTTGGCGGTGCGATTCCAGCTCCCACAGATGAATGCTGTATGTTGTTGTATCCTTGGGCAAAACACTTAACCCATATTGCCCCCAGTGTATGCGTACACTGGTGAGTAAAAGGGTGAGTGATTCATTGATGTAAAGCACTGTATAAAAATGTGACCATTTTACCCCCCATACTGCTCCGATTACGTCTGATACTACTTCATACAAGCCATATTACGGAGTATTAGTTGGAGGACATTTTCCAAGATTTGCTCAGGGAAAACCAAAAGTAAATGTTAAAATCTGTGTAAACCGGTGACGGAAGCTTCTTAAGCCCAAAGTAAAAGAGAGCATCCTCCAAACTCCGAGTAAACAGTTTTAAGCCCTCATTTGGTGAGAAAAGTGTCTGGCCCAGTGGCAATGTGTGACTCCAATTATGATAAGAATTAAGCTCATGCAATCAAAAGATAGAACAAGATAATGTGCAAAGATACATTTGGCAGGCGAGCAATTAACTGGAGGAGCATAACACCCTCCCTGCGAAAGATGATGTCTCAACACTTGGCCATTATTAGTGGCAAGTCAACTCATTGCTTCGTGTTTCTGTGAATTGTTAAAAAAAAAAAAAAAATGTCTTGACGTTGTTGAAGAAAGATGGGGCCATTGTGGGGGGCTCCAAATGACCAAGTTCAACAGTTGATTAATGAGTGCAGTTTCCACCACTGTGAAGTCCTGACACTGATGCTGAAGAGTTCCCATGTGTCAAAATATAAAAGTATAGCTGACGATTTATCAATTTAAAAGTGTGAATGGAGGATAATTCAAACCAGCTCTGATAGAAAATGTGCTTTGTGCTGGCTAATCACACACTTGTGTTAACTGGTCTCACTCTGATCATGAGAGCTATGCGTGTTTTTGTTCGTCAAGCACCAATCGTCCGTCTGGTGCCTGATTTTGTCTGAAGTACCAACCCACCAGTACTACACAAGTGGAATTATATGTGCTTCTCAATAGGTCACATTTAAGCAATATTAATATAATACATAATTTAGGCGCAAAAAAGCCCTACACAATAATTCTTATCATAGACTCTATATATAAATGGACATAGATAACCCACTAGCTTCCTCGTTCCAAATAGCTCCATTGTCTATGGTTCCAATTCACTGACTGAAAACTGTCGCCCCTCTCTCTGTAACTGCCGCTGTGAGCCTTGTCATTTTGGTCTTAAAATGTTTGAATGAACTCCCTTTACATGATCTTGGTGTTTTTATTTCTCTATTCTGTCCGTAAATCAAGATATGAACATTAATAGCATTAGCAACAGACAGCATCGCTAAGTGCCCGCTCCCTGCTAAACCTGAGGTTCGGGCGGGAAGGAGTGTTACCTTCAACAGCCTCGCTCTGGATTGGTTCTTTGGTTGCTATGATACTTCAGACTGGAATCCCAAATATGGAACACGGCTCCAAATTCGCCACATAACTGCTCGCTTCGACGAGTTTCATTTGTCTAGAGCCAAACACTATGGGTGACCTCACATTCACTTAGTCCACTTCTTTATACAGTCTGTGGTTATTATTCAGTAAGCTACTATAGTCACAGAGGCCCTGGGGTAGGCTGACAAAACCAAGGCTACAAATATGTGCCATCAGCCCCCCCGACCACCACCAGTCACTCGCAAATAAGTCTTTTTTTCCCATGATTAATGCAACACAAGATTTAGTTTCTTAAAATACTTGTTTTTCTTATCTTCAGTGTAACAAGATGTATTTTCCTGTTTTAAGTATGAAAAGGCTTGTTCTGTTGGTAGATAATTTTACTCATCATGTGAAATTTAGGAAAAATCAAGATAACTTTTTTTTAATTCAGGTGTATTCAGTGTATTTTTTCAGGTTTGGGACTGTGGTGAAGACAACACTGGTTTTAAATGTGTGCATATATTTAAAGTGGTAAAGTGTGCATGATCTGAATCCGTGCTTTGAGCAGTTAGATGGCTCATGGCTTCTGTTCACAGCTCACACTCCGATGTTGACGGACAGGCCTGTCTTTCGGTCTTCACTGGAGAAGAGAAATGGAGCAGTGAGGAGAACATATGTTAAATGTGTTTGCAGCTGACTGTCCGACTGTTACAAAGATGATGAGATTAATAATGAGGAAGAGGATGGCTGCTGAGGGAGGGATGAAGCTGTCATCTACTGTAGGTGTTGAGTAATGAGCAATGCCTCAGAATAGCCTCTTTGTTTTCCAGCACCACAAGTTCAGCTTTAGCTCCCTTTTTGTCTTAATTTGTATGTTTTATTAAGTGTAACAGATGCAGTAATATAATAATAATTATTATTTTTGTATTTATTTATGTATTTTTTGTTGTTGTGAGGTTAGCAGCCCACTATGGTATTTTTAGATGTGCAAACGTTAGCATTAAAGGTGAGGTACCATAGGTTAGACCGAACACTGATGGGCCCCTTTGTGTTAGGGTGCTAGGAAGGGGTTTGTGAGATCTACAAGTTAGATTTAAACATCTATTTCCCTCTTTCACAGTTTGAAAATCATGTAATGCAGCTTTATTGGTATGCATTTTTAATGCTTCAATGGTAAACATTGCAGTTTTTATTGTTGCCTTATTTGCATCTTGTTTTGTGACCTACCGCATTTGAAAAGCACTCAAAAACCAGCAATAGTCACTTTGTCCCATTCAGAGTTGATTCACCTCTATATTAAAGGCCCTATATTATGCAAAATTGATTCTTGTAAGCTTAAAGCCATGTTAGAATGCTGTTACCTCCTCAAAAACATACCAGGAGTTTGAATAATCCTTTATTATATCAGTCTGTCTACATCTCCAAAGCTCAAAATGCTCTGTTCCACCTTGTCATGTTACGAAGCAGTAGTTTTCCAGTTAACAGCTACCTTTTACTTTTAATTCACTAGAAATTGACAATTCCAAGACTGAAATTATTATCCAAATGATTCTAGTGAAGGTGTGTGGAGTTTAACACATTAGAGCACTTCCTGTATTACCACATGACATCACAAGGTAGAACAGCATGCTTTCTGTTTGAGAGAAGAACTCAGCCTAAATACATGTTTAACCCATGCAGGGTTTGTGCGTTAAACATGTGTGAATGAAACAAAACACAACTGCAGGTATGTTTGTGACAAGGAAACAACATTATAACATAGATCCGAAAATAGCATAATATGAGCTCTTTAAATATTTGCAGTGATTTATTTTAAGGTATATATTGTTGTTTTAACTCTGACCCAATTAAAAGCGCAGGTAAACACACTGGCGCCGCATTCATGGTGGGCCCGTTGCCCCCGGAGACGCCCTCTGAAATGAAGCTGTACATTTTATCTGTGCATCACGGTCGGGAAAGTCAACTTGACAGAACGCGGGTTCACTTGATAAACAGTCTATCTAGGGCACGAGGCGCGGAGCAGGCCTCTCAGGGGGAGCACAGCCAAAACCCAAGACATTACACACAAACCCAAAGCAAATTATCCTGACATGGATGAAACAATAGCAAATTGGACAAATGATATAATTTGAGTGGTATGGGCCCCAGTAGAGTGGAGTTGTTTCGTGGACTCGGTGGGATTTGGGAACAGGAATAGTGTGTGATGGTAAAGGTCAGGTAACAAAGGTAGTGCTGTGTTCTGTTTCTATTGGAAGACACACTGTCCCCAAGAAACATGCGCCACCAAATGTATTCATCATTATTGTGTTCCTGTTTTTGTAATGTGGCGTATACATGTATATAAGGGCCAGTGCTTTCATTATTCACAAGTGTTTCTGTCTCGGGGAAAAGCAGAGATTTGAGGGATTGTGGAAAGGTGTCAACCACAAAGCAGGCCTGTCTCGTTTTTGCTACATACAATAAATCATGTTTTGTTTATATATTTTGTGTGTGTTTCTGACAGCAGACAAGTTTACACAGTGTTGCTGTTTTTTGAGAGTGAAAGTTTAAACACTGGCCAACTGTGTATTTGGCACAGTAAAAATATGGAAGTGTAACAAATGCTTTCTATGAGATCTTTAATATTCAAAACACAACACAATATCTACATGTATTTTGGAATCAGTTTGAACAATATGCTTCATAGTATACAACTGACATGCTCAAACATCTAAATAAATGTTAAATTATTTCAAAATATATGTTGATAAAATATGGATGAATTGCAAATAATATACTGTATATAATAATGCATTTTAATATACTGTATACGTTTATGAATAATGTGATTTTAATGATCTTATCTCATTATATTATACAGTATACAAACAAATGCTCAATAATAAATGTTTTAAAAGTTAATAAAATAAGAGTGAATTGATGAATTGTAATAAAAAAAATAGATAAAATACACATTTTAGTATACATTTATAAATATGAGATTTTCATTATCTTTTGTATCTACTGTATACAAACAAATAGATTTTGTTATTAAAAATGATTGTTTTGATGAATTGTAAATGATAAAATAAAGCAATATATTTATAATTCTTGCACAAATTACGCATATGGATGTTGATGTTCAATATCACATACTGTAGCCCAGACTCACTAATATTATAATCAGGTACTGTAGCCAGTCTGATCTCAGAATGAAAAATGAAAACCCAAAAAGAAAAGCAGTAAGTTTAAAAACAGGAAATCAATTTTGCCTCTTGTTCCAAATCTGTCGTGTCTGGCTAATTAGTCTTGATTAGAATGAGAAGTGACTTTCAACTCAGGAAAAAAATCAATTACGGCGTTTTTCTTTTTAGGTCAGGCGAGCAAGTGTGTTAAATAAGTTCAGTGGTACAAGGGCCTCTATGGGAATTCCTCAGATGCGGTATAGTGTACTACGGATATGTCCCTTATAAGGATGGTGCTTGGGTGTAGCTTGGGGAAATCTTATATAGTCTGGACTGAGTATGCACTTTCACCACCGGGCTATTAATCACTGCAGACTGACACTAGAAACCTTCTGAACCTCGTAAGGGCAAAATAACATCCGACAATGAGAGGAACTAAGTGGCCGTAGACAATGTGATATCGCTGTGTAGTTTATGTTGTACTCGTATAAGCAGTGAGCCCGAGAATGGATGGAAGGAGCTATTGGACAACGCAGTAGGGAGCAACATTACATGCTTTGTCTCTGGTAAAAACTCAAAAACAGCACAGTGGAACATGGCTCATTTCTCAATATGAAAGTAGTCCTCTTTTGTTGTGCACATTTAGGCCTGAAGAACAACCAGCCGAAGGAAAAATTGCTACATTCAAAAGCAAAATATATGGACGATTACCACGGCAATGACACCTGACTGTCCATTATAAAGCACTGGATGATGTTGACCAGTACAGTCCACCTGCGCGAAATGTAAGGGAGATTTCGGTTGATAGTCGGTTTAGGGATTCATCGACTATAAATAGCAAAAAAACAGAGCAACAGAAATGGTTAACCCTTCACTCAATTTCATCCATATGCTATTTTTTGTAAACACATATTTCCTGTATAAATCACCTCCAGTATAGTTCTATTGTTTTCTATCCATTGTTTTCTCATGTTAAGTGATTCCGTATATGCAGTAGCGGCTATGTCCATACAGTCTATGATTGATACTAAAACATTATATCACATTTGACCTTTACTGAACAGAATTAGAATGGTCATAGAACTAATAAAAAACATGATAGGATGATTACGTTGAAACTGTACGTTCTATTGCTTTAACACCATTGTAGTATCAGAATAGGTATTTTGTATTGATTTGTGACACCTGGAGTACACAGATTGATTTCACATTGTCATTCAAATATCTAATTGAAAAAACCAAATGCTTCTGTGACTTATGTCTGGACACGTCTCTCTGATCTTGTCAAACCTACATATTGAATTTGTGGCCCTCATATACAATACTTACCACTGAAAAACACCGGTGTTTATAATGTATGAGTGTGTAGGCAAAGCTGTCAATGCAAAAGTAAAGGCCTGAGTCTGCCGCTGAGTTGTGTTGTCAGGATTGTCATGGCGCTCGTCTCCGGTGAGAATCGAGTGTAGAAAAAGTGATGAATCTGCCAGGCTGAAATGCACTCAGAGAAGTCAAAACAGAGAAAAGGCATTTGATTTTGCATCGTCAATAGTAACGACAGCCAGTAATGTTGTTGTCTGACACATGACAAACTGCACTGACACTGACGGTAGCCTTTATGTTACTGCTCCAGGTTTCCCACAATCCCCTGCTGCTCCGATTTGTTGTGTGTTTGTTGTATTCTCCTCTCACGGGGAGAAGGCAGAGTTCCCATTGAGAAAATGAGCGTTATGGGCCTAGATGTAGAATTATATCGGATCAACGGGGTGCACAGACCACCTCCAAGGCATTAGATGGACATGCGAGTTTGCCTTTTCATTTTCTACTGGTTTTGAATTGACCGATGTAACAAAATGGTGAAACCTTACCTACAATAATACATATTTGAAAGTTGAATATATAATATATAGTTGTGAATATTAAGAGAAATGTATGATAATATTTGTGACTATATAAAAGGAAGACTTTTTTAAAAATCTATGTTATAATGTTGTTTCCTCATCAAAAACATACCCGGAGTTGTGTTTTGTTTCATTCACACATGTTTAACCCAGAAATCCTGCATATTTAAGATGTGTCTTTCTCTCAAACAGAAAACACTCTGTTCCACCTTGTGATGTCATGTGGTAATGCAGGAAGTGCTCCACTGTGTTTTTAAACTCCACACACCTTCACAAGAATCATTTTGATAATTTCAGCCCTGGAATTGCCAATCTATACTCAACAAAGCTAAGAGGTAACTGTTAACTTGAAAACAACCACCATGACATCAGAAGGTGGAACAGAGCATTTTGAGCTTTAGAGATGTAGACAGACTAATAATAAAGGATGTGTGAATGAAATAAAACACAACTATGTATGTTTTTGAGGGGGCTTAAAGCTCACAAAAATCAGTTTTGTGTAATATAGGACCTTTAATCATCCCCTATTTTACAACATGGTAATACAAACAACATGCTAACCACTCACTTCCTGATTCTCTGACATTAAAACACTAGTGGACTTATTTTAACCCCACGATGTACCTATACAAAATATCGGTACTGGGGAAAGATTATTTATTTATTTGCTCACATACATGGGGAAAAAAATCAGGTACAAGCCAATTAAGGCTCCAAAGGCTATTTCCTATTGAAAAAATGTATTTGGAAATATTTCATAGAACACCAAATTGTATTTAGCATCGATATTGACATTGCTTGAGCGTTTAGGATAATCACTCACATTTGGCCTTTGAATTGATTATAAAAACACCAGTGAGACTGGGCG
This sequence comes from Taenioides sp. WSHXM2023, assembly GCA_029959045.1. Classification (NCBI taxonomy): domain Eukaryota; kingdom Metazoa; phylum Chordata; class Actinopteri; order Gobiiformes; family Gobiidae; genus Taenioides; species Taenioides sp. WSHXM2023. The sequence goes on along the minus strand of CM057101.1, from coordinate 12,617,159 downwards.
CTAACTCAGATTTGCATGGCAGATCTGGAGAAGGCCTCGAGGTGATTGATTAATAGAGACAGAGCATGCCAAGCCTTATCAGAGCCGGACCACAGGTTAAGTGGAGCTCAGATTGTTTTAGACTGGCTATGATGATGAGGAGGAGATGAAGGAGGAGAGGGTGATCTGTGAGACTCCCTGACCTCTAATCACCGGGGGTCTGTCCATCCAACCTGCTACAACTACAGTCACAGGAGCAGAGCTTAAAGGAGGTAATGAGAGAGGAAGTGTAGACCTATGGTAAGGACAGTTACTGGTAATGTGATTAGTGCGCTACAAAAAGCAATATCTAGGTAAGTTAAAGGTGCACTGTGTAACTTTTTGGTTGGGGGTCCGTCACCTGCTTTGATTGTGTGGATATGTCATTGCTCTGCTTGGAATGTTCCACAGTTTAACAATTTGACAGCTCTACCTTACGTTTATTCAATTACAGGTGGTTTTGTAGCTCAAAAATACCTACTAAAACAGGCCTTCTGATTGCCTCTCCACAGATTTGACCTGTAACATGGTCTGATTCCATTCCATACAAAGCAATTATGTCTCCATGGAGAAAAGCATCTGACGGACCCTCCACCAGAAAAGTTACACAGAAAATGACATAAATTAAAAACATTGTACTTTATAGTAGATTCACTTTGACAGGTAAAATTATCTACCAATGAAATAAATGTATATATATATATATATATATATATATATATATATATATATATATATATATATATATATATTTTTTTTTTTTTATTCAAGCAAAGCATTAGATTTTGTTTCTTATTTTAAATGCAAAGAGCTCTTGTTTTTCTTATCTTAAAGGTGTACTTGTGTCACTTGTGCCTAGAATGTTCCACAGTATGGCCATAAACTAAAGAATCTCTATGGAGACTTGCAAGTCACTTGGAAGTTAGATTTGTACAACCCCACTCACAGTGAGAATAGGACCAAAGCATTAACATCAAACCAGTTGTGGACCCTCTCCAGAAAAGTTACAGAGTACACCTTAAAGTGTAGCAAGATGTATTTTAATATTTTAATATTTAAAAAAAAAAAGTTCACTCCACAGATGTGTAGTGAATGTTGGACTGAAATGGTAACCTGTAATTATGTATTATTTATAGTCTAGGAGAAAGGCAGAAGAAATACTAGTAGTTTAATACCACAATAATGTATTTTGTTTATAACATGATGACGCATCACACCAAAATGTTGCACAAGCTTTTTAATGTATAGAGAGCTCTATTGGTGCGTGAGCTCCTCTAGAGCAGGGATCTACTCACGTCCTGGGAGGGTCTCGAGTCCTGGGAGGGTTTCGAGTCCAGGGATCTGCCCGAGTGGTGTGAGGGCCTCGACTCCTGGAAGGGCCTCGAGTCCTGGGAGTGTCTCGAGTCCAGGTATCTGCCCAAGTCCTGGGAGGGTCTCGAGTCCTGGGAGGGTTTCGAGTCCAGGGATCTACCCGAGTCATGGTAGGGTCTCGAGTCCAGGTATCTGCCCGAGTCTTGATAATAGTATAATAAGCAGCTGATTAAAGCTCACACGTGTTTTGTTGTTAATGGCTTATGAGCATTATAAAGCACACACAAGCCCTGCATATTTAGGCTGAGTTCTAATCTTAAACAGAAAACACTCTGTTCCACCTTGTGATGTCATGTAGTAATAAAGGAAGTGTTTTTAAAATCCATACACCTTCACTAGAATCATTTGGATGATTTCAAATGAGGATAAGATTAAAAAAAAAAAAAAAAAAAGAGAATATACAGCAGGGCTCACCAGACTTTTTTCTCTGGGGTCCACATTATCGCTTCTGACTGTGATGGGGGGCCAGGGTTGAGTAGGCCTTATAACAAAATTGTATGACCCAGACCAAAATGACCAGCAGGCCTCATTGTGTAGTAGAAATTACTAGCCTGGTACAGCCCTCCACAATACTATATCAACACAGAATTCCTGGCACATATTTGTTTATCGTTACTAGTGGTTTGCAAAAGTAGGAAGTACTTCACACTTTGTTTTAATTTGAAATACCACAGATATTCCATTTATTTATTTTCTAATAACAAGATAACAAATATCATAATATAATATTTATAAGAAATATCTGTCCTTGACTGTCACTGTTTGATCTCTTGATGAAAATTCGGTGGCAAATGTAAATATGTCATATAATTATTATAGCAAAAGAAATTTAATTTGTCAACTGGACAGAGTTTATTTGGTTGAATACGTTTCGCAGCTCATCCAAGGAAGCAGCTTGGATGAGTTTATTTGGTATTCGACCAAATAAACTCTGTCCAGTTGACAAATTAAATTTCTCCTTTTGCTATGGATTCTACCTGGACGACTGAGGGACTCTACACTCTTATAATTATTGAAATATAAATATAAATACTTCATATAAATATAATATTTTAATTGAAAAAAAAATATATATATACATATATATATATATATATATATATATATATATATATATATATATATATATATATATATATATATATATATATTATTTGCCAAAAAGTAATTTAAAAAAAAAAAAAAAGGCCATAACAACTTGAGGATTGCCTCATAGGGCCAGTTCAAGTTGTGGGGGCAGAGGGGCTGGGGAAGGGGGGGCGGTCAAAGGGGCGTGGCGGACCGGAGTCGGCCCACGGGCCTCAGTTTGATGACCCCTGCCTTAGGCGCTTACTGTAGGGTACTGTATTGTACTGTCCACTGATCTGAAGGTTGGTGATTCGAATCCCGCTCTCGACATAAAACATCATTGATAGAATGCACTGACCCACAGGTTGGCTGATGTGATTTCAGCTCTCCCAAATGAATGCTGTCATTGTATCTTTGGGCAAGACACTTAATCCACCTCACCCCCCAATGTGTGCGTACACTGGTGTGTGAATGTTTGTGTGAATGGGTGAGTGGTTCCTTGATGTAAAGGGCTTTGAAGATGGAAAAGCTCTGTATAAAAATGTGACCATTTGCCAATAAACTTTTCTATCTTCATGGAGTCGGCCTGCGGGCCTTAGTTTGATGACCCCTGATCTACATTTATCACTGCATTTGGGTGTCAAGACTTGAGACTATTGCATTCATTTAAAATTTTCCATATCATCTGGGGACCCCCTGAAATCATTTCGCAAACGCCATGAGGGCCTCGACCACCAGGTTGAGACCCATTTGTCTAATGTAATGTAAATCAGCTAAAACACCAAGACACAAACTCAAGCATTAGTCATGCCATGAAAAGTGGTCAGTGGTACTGGTGCACTCTGGGACATATATAATGGACTAAACCACTGCAATGAATTTGTGTTATGTTTTTTATTAATGAAGTAATGGCTATATGGAGGACTGTTTATTAATTTACTAATGTTAAAAATATTAGTGGTTCATGTATTTTGTTTAGTAAAACCTTAAAACCCTGATGTGATCATTAGTTTGCCCAGGGTAGGGGCTAAAGCGGTATTTAAGCTCATTCTGTCTTGTTGAATTCATGGACAACCTCCTGTTCCACAAAGTTGGAGGACCTGAGCTTTCTGGATGAACTGTGTGAATCAGCATCTCAAATACTTAAAGAAATTATTCAAACTACATTTAATAACAAGTTTTGATTAAACCCTAAATTGACATTCATGTTGTCTAGTTTGTTGTCTAGCAAACTTGTTAAGGGAAATTTACTCAAATCATGATAAAACTTTCTTAATTCAAGGAATCTTACATGGCTAAAAATATTTTTTTCAATGTAAAGGCTAAAAAAAATTCCTTATTAGAGTGTTATTGGATCTGTCAAGTGATGCAACAGCAGGGAGAGAACTTGAAGAAACAGCAGGGATGTTACCAGATCTCAGGCCACAAGATTTAGCTGTGCACACAAGGAAAATGATCTGGTGATCCTTTTCATTTGGATTGGACAAAAAAGGGTTACGTGTTGGTGAGTTAAACCTCTTATAGTTCCAAAAAGTTAGAATGGAAACAAAAATATTAAATAAAATAAATAAGAAATTGTGAGGCCAAAATTGGAAAACGTATTGCAAAATCTATAAACAAAGTTATGTTAAAATCTTGTCTTGTTGGACCCAATCTCATATCTTGTCTACTCTTGTGGAAACTGTGTCTTGTCCCGTCTTTAAGAGTAGATGGGACAAGACAGTATTGGAGAAGAATTGGAGAAAATAAAAAAGAGCCAGTGACTCAAAGGCAGGTTAATACAAAGATTAGTGGTTTAATCCGAGTAAGTGTGCCGTTGGGCAAGACAGTTTACTTTAAAATATTCAGCATTTCCTGGTCACAACGAGGCTGATCCTGTACATTCAAAGTTCACCTCTGCTCAAGTTTTGTTTTTGGTTAAATATGCACTGTGTAACTTTCCACAGATATATTGTAGCTTTGCCTGGAATGTACCACAGTATGGCATTAAACGTATCTATTTCTATGGGGACAAGCAGATGCGCCACCAGTCCAAGCTACAGGTCAAATTTGTGGAGAGGTGACCCCATTAACTGTAAGAGTGCATGTTTTTCAAGCAATAAAAACACAAGATAACTATACTGGAACATTCTAGACCAGGGATCACCAAACTTTTTTCTCTAGGGGCCACATTATCGTTCCTGACTGAGATGGAGGGCCGGGGTCGGGTAGGCCGTACAACAGAATTGTATGACACAGACCAAAAAGACCACCAGCAGGCCTCATTGTAAAGTAGAAATTACTAGCCTGGCTTTTCGTACTTTAACACTAGCCATTTTGCTGTCCTTCACTGCACTACAGTACTGTGCGTGTGCGTTGACTGTCACTGTTTGAGCTTGAGTTTATCAGGTGCCGAAAATTTAGCAAATTTGGCTGCAAATGTAACAAGAAAAACAGGCGGGGTTGCCTTTCCACACATCTGACCTGTAACTTGGTCTGGTTAGGTTTGATACCATACTAAACATTCCAGACAAAGCAACATCTTCATGAAGAAAAGCATATAACAGACCTTCCACCAGAAAAAAGTTACACAATGCACCTTTAAATTAAAAAAATACTGAGTGGATGGTGGCAGAGTGGTTAACATCTCTCTGTGTAAACTCAAAAAAAATCTGCGTAAACTAAAAAAAAAAAAATCACACTGATAGTGGCTGGTGTAGCTAACATCCACCTCTGACCCAGGCACACGGAGGCGAGATAATAACATAATTCACAACGACTTACATTGTCCAGCTGATGAGAAAAAGAGCGGTTTGAAGCTTTCCCACTAATTTGGCCCAGCGCTACAGTCTGCACAGTGCAACATAATTATCTACTTCATCAAAAGCAATTATGAATGCATAAATTGAATGCATGTCTCCGTCCCCATTGTCCCCATGCGTATTTGTCCCCCGCACAGATAACACATATTACCATCACAATAGAGCTGGAATAATGAAGTTGGCCAGCTGGGGTTAAAGGGACATGACAATAAGTGTGACAAGGCACAGAGGAGCAGAGAGGAGCAGAGAGAGAGAGACAGACAGAGAAGGGAGGATGCCTATTGACTTATGGGCGTGTGGTAGCTACGGCGACGCTCTGTCATGCTAATCACAATGTAAACAGAGTAAATAACAAGAGCCAAGTAGTACATTAAAGTCAGTTCAAGCGCAGTCACATGTCAAGAGTGGTGACAAATTGAGTGAAGAAGCTAGGATAGTGTGATTTTAGATGATGGTGCGAGAGTGATTTTTTCTTTTTTGCATCCCCTCTTAGCAAAATTGACAAATCGTCTCGAAGAATACACCATCAGTTTCACAAAACGCATAATGACATGTAAGTAACCTATAATAAAAAAAAAATTATTATACTAACTAAATTAAATGAAAATCCTTTTTTGACAGCACATTTACCTTAAAATGCAATGTGGTGAAGTGTGTAGTTCAATGTATGCCTTTAAATTAAGTTATTGGCTAAAATCTGTAGACCTAAAATATAATTTAAAGAGGAGGTATTATGAAAAATGGATGTAAGCTGTGCATGTTTGAGTAATCTAGCTATCTCAGCACTATTCAAACCCTCTTAGCTGTACAAAGCCACGCCTCTTGTACGAGGCTCAGCCCACAAGTCTATGTCACCTCTGAACCTCAGAGTGTCAAAAACAAAAGCGAAACTTATTAATATGTTGTTTTTGGCAAAAATAGCATTTTCAAAGGTAACATGGTGATCTAAATATGTTGTGTGTTAGCAAATACCCCGTTTTTAACATGAATGATAAATTAATCATTGCATTATAAATTATAAAATGTTATGCATTATAAAAAATACCAGATATAATATTGCTGCAGTATGTATTGGGTTTTTAATTCACTATTTAACAGGCTGAACTACATTGCACTTTGCCTTTGCAGTTTGGCTCCTATAGTTTTCTCACAAGTACTTATAACTGGCTGATTGTACAACAGATTACTAATTTAGAAACAATCACGACCTAAACTCTTCATCATTACAAATAATGACGTGTCTTTAAAAGCTACAGCACTTTCACATTCTCAAGATTTAGATAACCGTGAAGCATTTAATTATTTGATATTAAAAAGTTGAATTGTATTTTGCCTCTTGAGAGTTATAGAACTGTTTTTATTTTATCAGTGCACTAGGATCCCTCTAAGGATCCTTAAAAATAAAAGCCCCAAACTCACAATTTCCTAATCGTTTAGTTTCATATATTAGACACACTCCGGTAACTTCAACTCAAATTTCTCATCAGTCCATAAAATGTTATTGCTCTTTCATTTGCTGCAGATTGAAAACACAATAATCATAGCAAAGATGTGAGAAGATTCACATGTCTGCTGGTTGAATTTTAAAAAGTTGAGATTTGTTCATCTGTCATAACGCAGTGCCAATGAAAGCTTTTTACCATTTATTTATAAATGGATCTAACATCCTTATCCTCCATCAACATAAAACTGATACACCAGATAACAGGTGTGAAGGCCCTTTTAGTCTTATGTTGATAAAATGTATAGGGTAATTTATCATTTTCCAAAACGACTATTAAAAGTTCAGTATGTAACTTTTCTACTGGGGTTTGCTTGTTATTGCGTTGCCTGGAATGTTCCACCACTCTACTAAACTAATCTTTCTTGCATTTATTCAATTACAAGTGCTTTTATTGCTCAAAAACTGAAAAACATACATTTTTTACAAGAGACAAGAATGCCTCTTAACATGATCTAGCTCTGGTAAAGTCAATTGTTTCCATGCGGATAATAAGTATATGTCATATTGGATTTCCACCTCATAGGCATGTAGCACATTTGATTATAAGTTTCCATAAAGTAATTCCATTTTCCATAAAGTAATATTTTGTTTTTTTACATATCGAAAGCTCAAAATGGTCTGTTCCACCTTGTGATGTCATGTAGTGGTAGTTTTCAGTCACAAGGTGGAACAGGGTGTTTTTTTGTTTGAGAGAAGAACACAACCTACATACAGGGTTTGTGTGTTAAACATGTGTGAATGAAACAAAACACAACTCCAGGTACAGTATGTTTTTAACGGCGAAACAACATTATAACATAGATCAGAAAACTGCGTATTATGGCCCCTTTAAACATTATGTTATGTTTGGGTGCATTTTCCCAAAGTTACATTGAGCCCACCAGGCTTCCGTCTCTCCGCACAGATCCCTGGCAGCTCATACATCAAGAGACATCCTCACAGCGGCCCTCTTCCCTCTCTTTCAATGCACAGGGTAAGTATTTTAATTAGTTGGCTAATTGTCTAAGTAATTGGAAGACAACTTAGCTCAAAGAGTAATCAATCTCTACAGGGCTGTGTGCTATCTCGTCAAAGGATCTGTAATTAACACTGCAAACCATGGGACGGTGTTGGGTTAGCGTCTGTTTGGGGGGGTGCCGATCGTCCGATAGAGGGGGAGAGATAGAGAGGTGCACACACAGATCTGGGAGGCCTCCAATGAGAGTAGAGAGGTTTATCACTTAGATACAAGAGCAGCAGATGTACATGAAAGACTCCAATGGATGTGACGCAAGAGGCAAACAGAGGTAAACAAAAGAAAGTCAATCCATATAATCTAATAGTCCTGGGAAGTCTATTCATTTGATGTAATTAATAAAGGTGCCTTGTGCTTGTGATGTCGATGTGTAGCGTATTATAGCAAATAAAGAAAGTGCAGTCCCACTGTTTGCAATTTTTTACGCAATATTATAATAAACCTTGTAAATGTATATATGGCTGTTGAACATTGTTATGGAAATCTTTACATCGAAAGCCTTTTACTTAATTTGGGCTGTTCATAATGTGAATGTTGTATGTAAAATGGTTAATGTTATTCGAGATTATCACAACCTCGTTATTCCTGTATCTTAGTTATCATGCCTAGTTTCTTAAAGGTGCATTATGTAACTTTTCTAATAGAGGCCATCTGCCATTTGCTATCTCCCTGTCACATGAGGATTTTATTACTTTGTTAACCTGCTGCAAAATTTTAATTCAGTGTGGTGTGATGTCGTCCATTTTATTGGGTTGAGACAGGGAGGGCATCCGCCTGAAAAAGGTAACCAAATAATTTGAATGTGAATTTGAAAGTGTTTTGCTTTGAATAAATTCAGGGTGTTACAAAAGCACTGGATAGCTGTTAACGACTGACATAAGAATAAATCCATTTTACTCTTTCTTGATCAAAAACATACCTCCTACTCTTCTTTTATTGTCCATAAAAATTAAACAAACCTGCAGCGTTCACGTTTGCCTCCTTTTAAATTTCCCATAAGAATATTTGTTAGCTTGATTTTGACAACAAAATTGCCAATTCATTAAATGTTTTCATATAGTGAGTATCAATTTCACTTTGTAGTAAAAGCCTCACGCCAGGCATAAAAAAAAATTATACATTTGGGATGAACAAGACTAATCATGTCTGAGATTCATCCGTTTGAGGCTCCTTAATTTCCCCATCGTAGAAAACAAGACGTATAATGAACAATTATATATAAAGTCAATTTCACTGTTGTGCAGAAGACTTAATTAAAATCACTAATGAAAAAAGGCCCAGCGTACAGTGGGCAAGTTTACTCATCAATTTCCAAATGACTAAATGCTTTGTCTTCATGGACTGAAATGAAAATGACCCGAGTGGCAGCACGCTCCAGTTTTGTTTACAAACAACGATTAGGAATAAAATGAGCGAGCTACGACTCAACCCAGTGTGGAAAGAATCTGACATAATTGACCAAACTGTTGAAAGAAACCAGCAGGGAAACATCAATACCATTACATTATTGTGGGCCACATATTGCGATATCAATTAGCAGCTGTATTCAAAACGCAGAGCTGGATGTTATGCTTGAAATGGATAATTATGATAAAGTGGGGAGGAGTGCAGACACTGGAAGACATCGTATTCCCTAAAGTGACCCCTTCCTCCTCCATCCCCCCCTCCACTCTTCGCCGCGAGGCACTATCCCCACGCTGGCACTGACAGATTGACAAATAAGGTTAATAAGTACTTTCCACCCCTCCTAAAGGCTAATCAAATATTAATCCTTGAGGTGTGGTCAGCAGAAAAAACAACAAACAATTGGTGGACGAGAATTGATCGGATTGATTCAGCCTCGTAATGCTCCGGGCCGAGGGAGAGTGGAGAAGGAGCACAGGAGAGAGACAGAGAGAGCGAGAGAGAGAGGGGTAGTAGTATGTGTGCCGGACTTGGAACTGTAGGAATTCATTTCAGCTGGAAATTAATGGACAAATATTTGGACGTTGACGCTTAAAGCAATTTAAATTTTTAATCCGCCTGTGCGCTCGGTGTTGGGCGAGCACTGGTGTGGGCGGGAGTGTGGCTCCTGACCCCCTCCCACAGACCACACAGACGCTAAAATGTGACACTGTTTATGGACAGATTTGCATAATTAAACCAAATTATCTTAACTGACCTACTGTGCAACTTTTTACCATAATGCAGAAATATTAAAAACACAATAATAAATGAATATCAATACTAGGAATATTTTTATTGTAAACATTGACACTGTCTACAATGCGTTGTTTTGTTGCAGAGCTGAACTACTGCACATTGACCATAATCCTTTGCTGCATATAGGTGTGTTTAGTCTGAATATTTTGAAATATGGCAGTAATTGTTGTCCATTAAAATTGGCAATATTAGAGAAAAAAATAGCATGCCAACAAAGCCATGAATTGTTATGTTCGAAACATTATACCAACTCAATCACCCCCTTGCAATTTTACATATTACCAATAGGGGGAGTCAAGAGTAACTGTGGTTAAATTGTTGTTTCCATTTTCATTATCACTGTCCTATATCAACTGTTTCAGAAAAATGATGCAAAAAAAAGTGAATATAACTTCATCATGTTTTATACAGTAAAGCACTTTCAGCTCTCTACTCCCCCTGCTGGTGATTTCTTTGTATCACAGCAACGTTACCTTTTAAACTCCTCACAGAAACAAGTTTATACATTTTCCCCAACCTCTGTATATACCTCACTATATGTTTAGAGAAATATTACTATTGGTGACAAAATTCCTAAATCTCTTCTCTCGACAGTTTTCACTAATCGGAGGTAGCCGCAGGACGTCTCGGGGCCTAGTGGACCGTATGCGCGCAGCCACACTCTTATGTACTGATAGGGCAAAATTGGATCCAGGGAGAATGCAAAGAAGCTTATCACCCCACACTTCCAGGCAGAGCTCTCCGCCAGAGCATATGTCAACATCATTTATTAGATGTGGCCCGGGACTAAATTATGTATGATCACAAAACGAAAAAAGAGGGGAAAAATAGGATTGCGCGCAGCAGGTGGATAGAATAATATTTGTTGAGAGAATGAAATTATTAATAGAGCCCCTTAAGGGAGAATATTTGTTAGCATTAACTGGCCAGTCATTTGTAATGTCTGAAGCCTGTAATTAATCATATTGGAGTTTTCAGAGTCATGTATAGGGTTAAGTGAATGTTTTATTTGCTGTTGAAATTGTGTATTAGAGCTGTTGCATTTTTTTACATGTTTAGAAAAACTCAGTGAATTATAAAGAGACATGCTCACCGTCACATGTTCAAACATTTCCTGAAGGTGTAACACTATTTATTACACAAGTTGTATATTGTAAGTACATCTGAGAAAAAAATAAACATTTCATGATGTCATTCATACAATTGAACGGTTTATCTCAGCCTCTTATGGCGATAGTTCAAAATATAATATTTTAAAGAGCAACTAAAGGACCAACATATAACTTATCTGGTGGGAGTAAATCATCTACTCATTGGAGCAAACATAGAATGTTCCAGACTATGGCATTTAGCATATTTATATTGCATTTTGTTTCAATTACAGCTGTTTTCATTCCTCAAAAAGACTTTAAAAAGCATGAATTCTTACTGAGAGCAGGCTCACCTCTCCACAGATGTAACTTGCAAACTTCACTGGTGGTGACCTTTTTGTGTCTCCTGTTTGTCTCCACAAGTCCATGGTGATCAATAAGTTTAATGCTGTACTGTGGAACATTTTCATGCAAGGTAATGCCATAATATCTCCATGGCCATAAGTAGGTGGTGAACCTTCCGAAAGAAAAGCTGCATGATGCGCTTTTAAAATAAAAAGTGTAGTATGTTAGCTGCCCTGTTAAATTTAATTTGTCTTATGTTTGACAAATTTGCATCATTAGCAATTAGCACAATATAATATTTCACAGCCACATACATTACGTTAAGTGAATATTTTAGTTGCTTTTAAAAATCAACATCACAGCTGTCAGTTTATTTACTTGGTGTTTACAGATACACACATTGAATCTTAAGAAGCCTTATTCCGTCAACTCTGTCCAAACATATATTAAGTAGCTTTAATATTGCCAGATGAAGCAATCTCTCAAGTAAAATACTCTTTGGAGATACTGTGTAATTGACTCCACATCTAACAGTATGGAACAAATCCCAGCAGCTCAGGGAGGTGACAAATTGCATTAAAAAACACTCAATTGGGCCAGGATTGGAGAGCAGCTCATGTTCACTCCTTATCCCATTAAACAGGAAACAGTTTAATCTGGAAAAGTTGCTGACATACGGAGAAACGCTTAAGCATACAAGATCCCAAAAGAAATAAATACAAATTCAAGGTACAACAACACTAGCTGGTAAACTATATGTGTATAACGTGTTTAGACAAGTGGAATTTGAGCATTATTTTAATAAACGTAATTACACGATGGTTTAGTAGCGAAAAAATGAAAAACTAACTAACTATAGGATTTGTTTCAGACCTCAAAGCGACTCAAACTTGTCAAATGATCCAAGTTTCCTAGGTGAATGGCTTACCCGATTTGAACATGCTACGCTTCTATTCATGACATGTAAACAGATTTTGACATGCTTCTAGTTAAATGTGTAAGACATGGTGAAAAAAGAGGAAGAGCAAAGAGCCGTATGAGGAAAAAAAAAAGAGAAAAAATACAACCAAACCTGTCAACGCACGCTACCTGCTTTAAATCTGTTCCCCATTTCAGGCAATCTGTGGGAACCAGGAGTGTTCGGTCTAATCCTGTTTTCCCCCTTAACCCCCCCAACATCACCCCCTTCCAACACTCGTCTGTATCACACTTTCAATTCCACTGGCTTCAGCCTTTGTGTGATTTTCATTTGATCTAGCTTTTAAAATTCAAAATCTATTCAAGTTTTTTCCCCCTCTTTTTTTAGTTGGATTCACGCTGTTGCTGTGAAGTGGCTCTATTTATACTGTACGTGAGACTGGATTTGCAAATCAGAAGTGCGCAAAATTCCACGATGTAACCTTTTTAAAATTGTGAGGGTTTAAAATGTTAACTATAGTGTTTTAGCGGGCAGACTGTGTGCGGACTGTGCCTGTGGGAGATACATATACGCATGTTTAGCTCTCTGTCGTACCTAATACAGTGAGCAATAATGCATAATACATAATACATAATACACACGCAGTAATGTAGTAGATAATACTGAAGTTAAATCAGATATTAAACTCACTTATAACAACATTATTTACAGTCTAACTATTACGGGGTTAGGATTAAAGGTCCTGTATAACACAAAACGAACCTCATCAAAAAAAATACCTGGAGTTGTGTTTTCTTTCATTCACACATGTTTGAGTAATCCTGCATAATTAGAATGACTCCATCTCCAAAGCTCAAAATCCTCTGTTCCACCTTGTGATGTCATGAAACGGTACTAGTAGCTACCTTTTATCAGTAGAGACTGGAAATTCCAGGGCTGAAATGATCCAAATGATTCTAGTGAAGGTGTATGGAGTTTAAAAGCACAGTGGAGCACTTCCTGTTACCACATGACATCACAAGGTGGGAGAGAAGAACCTAATATGCTGGATTTGTGTGTTAATGTGCAGAATGATAAGGAAACAACATTATAACATAGAGGTTAATTAAGGTTTTTGTTTTGTTTTTTGTTATCAAATATTTGCTTTAGCCACTGGTACTTTGTTACATAATAGATCTCTACAGTAAATTATGCAAAAGGGGGACAAAAAACAAAAACAACAAATTTTGCTACTACCTCTGTGTTCTGGGGCAAGACATCCATATTCATAGTTGGTTGCTGCATGTAGGGCATCTGATTTAAAACTCTACCAACTCACTGTGTAATTGACTAGAAAAAATATGTAGACTTTTACATTTTCAAAAGTTAACTGGGATTCAATTTACAGCCCTACAACTTCCAGCCTATTAAAAATTACTTACTAAGAAGTTTGAAACAACAACCAGAAAGAAAAATCTATTGTGATCCCTTAAGAAAGAAAGAAGCTTCAGTGGTTCTTATATTGTTTTTTTCTAATTCACTTTTTAACAATTATTTTTCAATCTGAATAAAATGTTCTCCTCTCCTTCAAACAACCCTCCTTCAATAGATCTATATTTGCACACATGATTGAATTAAACTTAAGTGCAAAAAAGTGTTAACTCAATACGCACCAATATATACATAAGAATATAACTAACAGACCTTTCTATAGAAGATATTTCATAACCACACACACAGGACAATATCAATCTGCACCAATGAAACCAATGAATACCTCCCCTTAGCGAGCGATCTTCACCCAGCCACCTGTATCTCTCCCTTTGAATGTATTCACAGCACAAACTTCAGATCCATTCAGTAGTTTCCGAAGAGCAATTTATGCGATGAAATTTAATATAGAAGCTCAGCCGGGCCTCATGCAAATAAATGGCCACTTCTACTTGTGAGATAGGACTGTAAAAGAGCACATCACAGCGCACCGCCTCATATTCCCCAATGACTGATTTTCAAAAAAAGAAAGATTGTTGTTTTTTAAATGTCAGACCTTAATAAACAGCTGCATATTTTTATTATTTGGTACCATGCGCTGTATCTAAGGCCCTGGTCCAAGTATACGTAAGCCTATTGAAGTAATATTTGTTTTGCTGTGATAAAACTCCCATACGGAAATAGTGGATTTGCTTATCTAGGAATATTATTGACATGCCCAGTGGGGGATTTGCGTGCGAACTTGCCCATATAATAAGCCACTCTTCATTATTTGACACAAGATGCTGACAAGACGCGCGCTCTGTTGACATTTCTGTTGATATTGGCGGAGAAGGGACAGAGACGGTGCACGTTTGATACAGGACTTACGGTATTCGTCTTGTCTGTTTTGTTGTGTAGCGTGTCATAGCGTATCCGGACTAAACCCATTTGGGATCAGTGTGTTTTGCTATCCGCTGTAGTGGTCAGACCTTAACCTTAAAACAGCTGAAACGTCACAAATGCAAAACGCTAAGAGCTCCATTGTGTGTCAAAAAGACGCACATGTAATGGAAGCCAGGTCAAAATGTCGATGTTTTTCCGTGTTGCTAACCTGATTGGTTTCTGTTCAAAGTTATTATTAGTGTAACGCAGGACCCTACTTACCATAAAATAACTGGGCGAGGTTAATGGCGCACGATTTAATGCATTAAATCCACAGTTTTTGCATCACTTTACTGCCCTAATGGATTTGATGTTAGCGAATATTCTCCCGAAGCATCCATAATTCTCTGAAAGCAAATCTATTTTTCATGAATACAAAACAATATTAAAAGCGTGGCTTAAGAGTCTATGAATTAATAATTTTTCATTACCAAACACATCAAATGTACAATTTCAAAGTGTTTTTTACTCTTTTGCACATTAAAACTTGGAAACTAAAACACAGCGAGTTTTCTCGATGTGTAATTGAAAGTGTATTGCAATCTCGTACAGTTCATATGGTCAGACATGAAGTTATATGGTTTTAGATCAAAATATTACATAGGCTTTTAAGTAAGTAAGTACATTGGTGTTGTGATATGGCAAGTTTTAAGGCATAGTTAGTAATATCCTGTTCAACATTTGTGGATGTAAATTTGTGATATTTCTGATAAATATCCCATGTAATAAATTCATGGACGTTCATCTCTGGTTATGGATGCCATTTTGAGGACTGGTCACCATTCATAAGATGTTAAAGTAAAATTTGGCTCTTGAAGTTGCTCTGATCTGAGTAGTAGGATGTTACAATCTTAGGATCAGATCAGACATGACAGTAGTTGAAAATGAAGCAGGAGAGTAGGTCAGATTCAGTGGTAAAATTTGCTGTTTAACTGCAGATTTGTTCACCTGTTTGATGGTTGATGTCCTTGTAATTGCTGAGTCATAAGATTTCTGAAGCAAATTTCTGGACCAAATCTACCAAAAAATGACAAGGTTCATCACATGGGTCATACGTTTTGATATTTCTTTCAAAAACATTAATTTCCCATAGAGTTACAGAGTTGATAACACTTTTTAATAACTAGTAGACGTTTAATAGCCTTAATAAAGCATGAACAAAGACTTAAACAAAGCGTGAATGCAACTATAGCCTAACTAGCAATCAGCTCATTTAAATCATTCATATCTGACAATGGGTGTTCTAGGCCGATTATTTATGTTTACAATCCAGACATCCTCAAACAAATTAAAATATGGTTCATTGATTTTCTACCTTTCTACCAATTTTGACCAAAATATGTCAACATATATTAAATCAAACTATTCTTACAGTACTTTTTATTAACATTATTTTGGTCCTTTATCTGCCCCAGTTCTAATAATTACAGATTCACCATTTTTCATTTAAGACTAAACAATGACCTTTCATATTATTAAAAGTCTTAAACATAATAAATTATTTTGATTTTGATTCATTACGATTTTGAAAAACTAAAGGTTGCAGTGCATTTCCTGTTATTACAGTCTTAAGTGTTTATAGACTAAAATCTGATACCTGCAGCTCTACAGTAATGGTTGTGGCAGTGGTTGTTCCCATGACATTCGGAGGTTAATTTGCGATGCGTTCATGGTCACTTATCGATGTAGGCTTTTCAAAATTAGCATTCACCACGCTTTTTATTGACAGGAGTGTTTAATAACCCATCAAATCCAACAGCCCGAGCAGACAGGAAGTAGATGGCATGCAAAGGAAACGCACATATATCATTTTATCACGCTCACACAATAGAGACAGATTTATGGTGGGAAGCCATGGTGAATATTCAGGAGGAAGTCAGGGGTCTGCAGGCTTTTGAACAAGACATATTTACAACTGTGAACTTTGGCACCTTAAGTAAAAACACATTTGAGAAGAAAATATTTGACGAAAAGCAGATAACAAACCATTATAATGTACAAATTAAAACTTACAGAGTTTAAGTTAAGAGTTACTGCTGCTACTGCTTGTACCATGTTGAAAGTATCTTTGGGTTAGGGGTAAGGACAACATATGAAATATTTTTATTTCAGTTAGGTATACTGGCCACCAAACAGCCTTTTGCATTAGGCCAAAGCTAGAAACAGCCCTGGTAAGAAGTAGTAGTAGAATAATAATAATAACTTTAAAGGGCCCATATTACACTATTTTCTGATGTGTGTTATAATGTTGTTTCCTTATCACAAACATACCTGGAGTTAGGATTTGTTTCATTCACACATAACATACAAAACCTACATATTTAGGCTGTGTTCTTCTCTCAAACTGATGTCAAGTGGTAATACAGGAAGTGCTCCACTGTGATTTTAAACTCCACACACCTTTACTAGAATCACTAGAATCATTTGGATGATTTCAGCCCTGACATCGCCAGTCTACAGAACAAAAGGTAAAATATAGCTGTTACACTTCATGACATCACAAGGTGGAACAGAGCATTTTGAACTTTGGGGATGTAGACAGACTGATAATACAGGATTACTCAAGTGTGAATGAAACAAAACACAACTCCAGGTATGTTTCTGAGGAGGTAACATCATTTTAGCATGACTAAAAACTATTTGTTCCTTTGTGCCTTTGTTCATGCTTTATTACCTTTAATTAATTTCTTAGTATAAAGTGTTTTAAAGTACTGTTACTTTTAGAGACATGCTTGTGTTGCTATGGTTCTATTTTACCACATTTACAAATAAATACTCCTCGAGTCAAATCCCCTTTCACCCTTTTCTCATCGTGAATCTGCTCTGTCCTTTGAGCCGGAGAAGAGAAGAAGAAATTGTTTACTTTTGAACGTGAATGCCTCTTTCGGCGTCTACCCCACAACACATGTACAGAGCGAATTGAAAACGCCAAACACTTTTTTTGTTTGGGAAATGACTTCAAGGCCATAAAATACACAAATGCACATAATTTTTTGTGATCTCTTTTATAAAACGCTTCCTCCTCCTCCGCCCTTATCTCCCGCTACCACTGTTGTGTCTAATTTCACTTCCAAAGATGCGCACATGGCTTGCCACTGCTGCTAGGAAAATACTTATGTTCAAAGCTCCTCTTCTAATGTGGAGTGATGGCTGAGGTCTACTGTAGCTGTTATTTCTCTGACACACAGTTGTCTATGTCATAAATCTTTACAAATCCGCGTTTAGAAAAAAAGAAAGAAAAACTATCTCCAGAGGGCTCTTTGAGTAGTAAATTGCTTCCTCTCTGCAAGTAGTGTTGTTAAAATATTCCAGTGTACGCGAGCCACAATTGGACTTTTAATAACGTCTCCTTTGTGAGAGTGTGACCATATGTAAATAAGTAAACAAATCTGACTTCTAACATATAGGTTAATCCCAAAGGTTAATAAATACATAATAAATACTTGTCAAAGTTGCTATATCTTCACGCTGTGTGCCTTATTATATAATTATATCAGTGTATTTGTAATTTGGGTTGGGCGAGGGGCAAATTAAAGTAGTCAGTGTAGTGTAGTAGCCATTTCTATTGATTCATGCATGTTTGAATTCTCCAAAATTTTCAGTTTTCACCTGTCAACGCCCATTGCTCTGTACTTACTTGCAAAGACAAATCATACACCACATTACACACGTACAAAAAACAAACAAAAAAAAATGGACAATTGGACTTTTAATAATGTCTTCTTTGTAAGAGTGTGACCATATGCAAATAAGTTGCATATGGTCTTCTATATAGGTTAATCCCAAACGTTAATAAATACAATGTGTTTGACTCCTAATAGCATTTTGGCCTCGTTCAAGTTGCTATATCTACAAGCTGTGTGTCTTATTATATAATTATATCCGTGTATTTGTCATTTGGGTTGGGCCTCTGGGGCCGAGGAGCAAATTAAAGTAGTCAGTGTGTTAGCTTTATGACCAGAGACACAAACCATAACAAAAGTTCATATTTCCTGTGTAATGAATGCTACATTATTTATCACATGAATTATGGATGCGCTCCAGACCTGCTCAGGCCTGAATAGGGAAGACTTGTAATCAATCCTTGTCTGATGGACTTCTCCTCCAACGCTGTCCAGGAAACCAAATCAACTGTTAAGAAAACCGAGGTGCAAAAACTGGTTTATCAGAGTTATAAATTGAATCCAGAGTTTGTAATATTTTTACAGTTATTTAACATGTGGTGGTGTATGTCATGGGTTTCAGCTTCTTGTTATATGCAACATTTTGAGGACTTTTTTGCCCATTAAAAAGATGAATATGCTGTTTTAAATTGTTAATAGCTATGGCAACAGTCCTGTTTTTTTCTTCATCCAGAAACCCAGGGATCGGTTGAATGTCTGTAACTATAGCACTAATTAAAACAAAAAATAAATAAATGATGAAAAAAACTAAGTTTCTCGAGACAGACTGTATACATAAATGGACACAGCTAACCCACAGCTAACCCACTAGCCGCCGTTATAAATAGGAAGTGAGCCTGGGCGTGCTTCCGGCTCCATCAACTCTGGTTCCAATTCACATTCTATTGAAATACTCAAACTTGGCTTCAAATTGGCCCCTATAACCACTAGTCTAGATGAGCTTCATCTGACTGGAGACACTAAACACTATGGGTGATGTTACACTCCCCTCTTCTTCTGTCAGGCCAAAGCTGGCACATAGATAGCATCTAGTGATGATATGTGAGAATACAAAAGGGCCGGGTGAGTAAATTTAATTACAAATATATTATGCTGACCCATTTGTAACATGCAATATTGGACTTGTGATGTCTGACAATAATGTATTTATTTATATAGAATTAAAAGGATAGAACATTTTAAAACACAAAAATCATCAATTACAACTTTGACAGGATTTGTTTTTTTTATTCAACATAGACTTTATAAACTTCTTATTTGACTTGAGAAACAGATATATTTCGAATTTTCTGTCCACAATTTTGAACAAATTTCCTTCACATACAGTTCTAATGACTTCTATTATCCTGCTCAACAAGGAACAAAAAGCATATCTCTGCAATGAGCACCTTATATTGAGTATATCCAGGTCACTCCAGTCTATGCCAACCCTCTGCCAGACGAGACACAGGAACGTCCCAACCTTTTATCTTGAATGAATAAAAATACTCATTCTGTCTGATTCTATTACCCTGACGAGAGCCAGCTCCCCCTGCACAGTGAGGCCAAACTTAACCCGGACTAACCACCTCTTCATCCAAACACTATAGAAAACGCACACTTACTGACAGCATCTTTTTAATTAATACACTTTGTAAGTTAAAACGCTACACACCACGCTGGGATAGGCCTGTTTCTATCCTTATAACTCTACTTTATTAGCTTATTTGATTCCCCATTCTCCTCCATAGTTGATTCAATACATCCCGTCCTATTTGCATAAAACTGTCCAGTAAGATTATCTTCACTTATTCCATCTTTCCTAAGAGTCACCTTGTTCAGGATCTTATAGGAATAATGAGATTTTAAATTGGAAGACACTCGCTCAGAGAATGAGCCATTTACAGTTAATTCATCATTGAGTTACATTGCTTAGAGGTATTGGAGGGTTTAGATTTTCATTCAAGCATCATATTTAACACAGCCTGCCTCCCCGCTTTCTCATCTCACACACACACACACACACTCTATGCCAGCATTCAAATTTAAATGGCCCAAGCCTGACAGATCCAATATTGTGACCGCTGTTGCTTTTCTTCCTGCAAGCAAATATATCGTCACATGTGGATTCACTGAATAAAGAGGCAAAAAAGATAGAAGCTTGGGTATTAAAATGGTTAGAGTTTAAAAATTGTTAGAAATTTGGCTACCAATAAAGGATTTTTGGGTATGTTTCTAGTTCTATATCTAGTGTTGTCATGTTTGCTTGGTTATTGTTAACTGGACTATAGGTACCTGTTTTGTTTTTCTTCAAAATGGCTGCTCAAATCAACTTTTATCAGCTTTTAATCATGTCATAATAGTGCTCCCATATTATTATCTTATTTTATTTCCATTCATTCATGTATGCCTGAGTAATCCTGTATATTGTTTTAGGTTTGAGTGCTCCAAAAGCTTTAGTTTTCACATATCCCTGCCCACTGCTCTGTACTTAATTGCAAAGATAATATTGAAAAAAAAACATACTCCACGTCATACATGTAGGGTTAAAAAAATGTCAAAAACAAAAAAAGAGCTGCTAGCTAATCATAGGCTGTATATTTGAATGGACATAGCTAAACTACTAGCCACTGTGTTCCAAATAGGAAGTGTGCATGCGTGCGCTTCCAACTCCATCGACTGAAAAATGTCGCCCCTTTCTCTGTAACTGCTGCTGTCACACTCCTCATTTTGGTCTTAAAATCTGCTCTACATGATTCTGGTGTATTTATTTCACTATTTTGTCCTTGAATCAATTTTTATTCCTAATATGGAACTTGCCTCCAAATTTTTGACTGGAGCCAAAGGGTGACGTGATGTGAAATGCCACTATGAAGAGCCCACTTTTTCACAGTTATGAGGAAGTCAGTGGACCTGTTTCTATCACAAAGCTGTTTTAGATCAATATTGAGGTTCAGAATATGTCAAATAAAATAAAAATCTACATAATGTTATAAATACCTAATGAAAAGTCTTCTTTAAGCTACTGCTGCTTTCTTGGGAGATCTGATCATTTTGGCCTGGTGCGTCCCAATAACAACTTAGTCAACCATCAAACAGACTCGGCAATAGTTTGATTAAAATGACCAAAAGTAATAAAATATATATATATATATGTTTTAAAGGTCCCATTTTATGTTATTTTCTGATCTGTTATAATGTTTTTTCCTCATCAAAAACATATCTGGAGTCGTGTTTTGCATATTTAGGCTGAGTTCTTCTCTTTAACAGAAAACACTCTGTTCCACCTTGTGATGTCATTTGTAATACAGGAAGTGCTCCACTGTGTTTTTCAACTCCATACACCTTCACTAGAATCATTTGGAATCGTTCATCTCAAACTGAACTAAAGGTAAAAGGTAGATGTTAACTTGAAAACTACTCTTATCAAGGTGACAGATGACATCCGCCTGAACAGTGATGCAGGCAAAGTCTCAGTCTTGATCCTGTTAGATCTGAGTGCTGCTTTTGACACTGTCGATCATGGGATCCTCTTACAGAGACTAGAGGACTGGGTGGGCATCTCTGTTACTGCACTAAACTGGTTCAAGTCCTATCTAGAAGAGAGGAAGTATTTTGTTGAAATTGGAAACTGTGTCTCAGAGCACATGGCCCTGACCTGTGGGGTGCCCCAGGGGTCGATCCTGGGGCCCCTTTTGTTCAATCTCTACATGCTGCCATTAGGCCAATTAATACGCAGAAATAATGTGTCCTACCACAACTATGCAGACGACACTCAGATCTATGTCTCACTGGCAGCAAGGGACTATGGACCAGTGGACTCACTCTGCCACTGCATCCAACAGATCAGTGTGTGGATGCAAAATAACTTTCACCAGCTAAACTCAGACAAGACAGAAGTCATAGTATTTGGTCCACAGAAACAAAGAGACAGCGTCAGCAGTCACGTCCAGTCTCTCTCTCTAAAACCTTTAAATCAGGTTAGAAATCTAGGAGTAATAATGGACTCAGATTTGAACTTTAACAGCCTCATCAAATCAATAACATCTGCAGCCTTTTACCATCTAAAAACATAGCCAAAATCAAAAGGTATATTGTCTAAAGCAGACTTGTAGAGACTTATCCATGCGTTTGTCTCCAATAGGTTAGAGTACTGTAACGGCCTGCTCCCTGGCCTGTCCAAACGAGTTGTGAGACAGCTTCAGTACATCCAGAACACTGCAGCTCAGGTCCTGACTCGAACCAAGAAGTATGAGCACATAAGTCCTGTGCTCAGGTCTCTGCACTGGCTTCCTGTGGCTCAGAGAATAAACTTTAAAGCGGCTCTGCTTGTGTACAAGTCTCTCCATGGCCTAGCACCAAAGTACATCTCTGACATGTTTGTGCCATATTGTAGATGTACTGTATCATGTGTCATTGTTGTGTATTTGTTTGTTGGTTATGTTTGCAACCACAACATATTTGTCTGGTGAGTGTTATTATGTATGCAACTGCAACATATAGTCTAATATTGTCCAATGAGTGTTATTTTATGTCTGGGACTACGGATGGAAATTAGCATTGTGCTAAATCCAGCATATTTACGTCAAGTTGTGTAATTTTGTGCAAATTGTACGTTCATTAATGTGCACTGTCCCTTCCAAATAAATAAATAAAGAAAGAAAGAAAGAAAGAAAGAAAGAACCATCTCGCACTCTGAGGAGCTCAGGGAGCGGCCTCCTGCTGGTGCCCAGAGTCAGGACTAAACACGGGGAGTCAGAGTTTCAGATTCATGCAGCTAAAACCTGGAACAGTCTTCCTGAACATGTGAGACAGGCCTCTACTTTGACACTGTTTAAATCCAGGCTCAAAAGAGCTCTGTTTAGCAGTGCATATGACTGAAAGGCTTTCATTCTGCACTCCTGTCTCATTTAATGTCTCTCTCTCTTTTTAATTTATGATGAGTATTTATGTTTTGATTTGTTTGTATTGTGATTTTAAGGTGTTTCTTATTCTGTAAAGCACTTTGAATTACTTTGTGTACGAATTGTACTATACAAATAAACTTGCCTTGCCTTACTGCTTCATGACAGGTGGAACAGTGTTTTGAGCTTTGGAAATGTAGATAGACTAAAAAGAAAAGGTTGCTCAAACGTGTGAATGCAACAAAACACAACTCCAGGTATGATTTGAGGAGGTAACAACATTATAACATGGCTTAAAGCTCACAAGAATTCATTTTGCATAATATGGGACCTCATCTTATATTTTGCCAATCTTTGTTGAACATTGTTGTAGCTCCCAACTCCATCTATTGGTATAATTATAATATCTTTAATATTATTTCAAGCCTTTTTAAATGTACTATGTATGTTTTATTTGTATATTTTTATGTATTTACTTATACAAATGTAGCTTTTTTTTGTCACATTCAATACTTGATTTCATTGTTTTCTACAAAACAGCATATTTGTGTCAGTGACGTTTAAAGAGTGGGCCAGGCGAGAGAAGACAGTGCGAAAAGGAGAGTGGGAGGGGGTTAATTGGCTTTTTATGACTCCAATTAAATAACATTATGCATATACTGGCTTAACGGCTTATATGTGGCCCCCATTAACAATGTCCTCTTGATTGCTTCTTGGGCTTAAGGTCTCCTCCAAAACTACAGCCAGTCACCAAACCTACAAAAGAAAGAAAAAGAAAACTTGACAGAAAAGAGCGTTTGTGAATAATTTAACATGGGAACGCTGTATACTGTAGTACCACCCTTATGAATCAGTCACCCAGAATGCATTGCTGGGTTTGATGGAGATTGAAAAATGTCTTGAAAATGCGGCGAGGGCAAAAAAAACAAGCATGTGCCTGTCCTGAATCACAGAGGTGTTAACTAATCTCCAGTGGCCAGTCTATGCAGTGCCTTCCTCTAATTGCTCCCTGTATTTCAGCCTAGTGTGAGAGAGACCACTGTAGCAAGCGCCCAGTCGGTCTCTAGAGGTCTTTCACCTTCATTATCACTCTTTATTGCAAAACCTTATATGGGCAACTCGGCACCAACCAGCCTGGCCGTTAAAAATAGACCCCTACTCTCCTCTCCTTTTGGTGGTTTCAGTTTTAATTACTAACACAGAGCCAAAGCCACAGTCCTCATAGGCTAGCCTGTTTTTTTTTTTTTTTTTTTTTGTGTTTTTTTTTTTTCGCTAATTAAAGTGGAGTTTATTGAAGGCACCCTGACTCGGCTCTCTCATCTATTATTAAGAGGGCAGGACAAATCATTTTCAAATTTATATGCCGAAACTGGTCCGTGGACAGGCCCGGGCGGAGGGGGCGGGGGTTGGGATATAGGGGAAGGGTGGGGGTGTTAAAGAGGTGGGGGTGCAAAGATCACTGGTTAACACAATAAAAGGTGCTTGTGTGTTTGGATAGTGGAGGAGGGCCAATAGGAACACGGGGATAACTAAAGGCAATCAAAGCAGAGAACATAATTGTTTAATGGGGGGTTTTATAACAAAGGAAGAAGAGAGGCTGCATATGGGCAGTGTGGGGATACCAAAATGTGAGCGTTTATAGTAAAACTATCGAGACGGCAATTTAAAAACATGAAGTTCATATTATTTGACACTCTATCATCAGAAGAATTGTAATGTTTTTTAATCAGATATTGCTATTGCTACTTATTTTGAATGTATTATTAACTATTATATTTTTGCTCTTTATTAGATTATATTGTGATGTGTGAGCTGCTGTGTCCAAATAATTTCCCTTTGGATCAATAATGTTTGTCTAAGTCTAAGATACAAATCATAATACCACTTTTAAGTTTTTAGTCTTAATAAAGCCTCAACAAAGACTTAGTTCATGATGAACAAATAGTTAAAAAAGTATAAAGTAGAAAAAAATATTCTGTCTTAGTAACTTCATTACTGTTACAATTACAGTTCAACAATAATTCATACTGTTTTTTGTTTTTTTGGGGTTTTTTTTTGCAGTCAAAATATGTATTCATAACACATATTATTATTATTATTATCAATTTCAGTCATTGTGCTTTTAATATTTAACTGGACCTTTTAAACTACAAATAATAAAACTAAATAAATAAATGATAACTTATTAAACTTACTGAACTGATCAAATAGTTAATAAAAAACAATATTCAGGCTTAGTAACTTCATTGCTGCTACAATTAGAACCATAATTCAAACTGTTTTGTTTGGGGGTTTTGCATTTAAAAGCTTTTATTTTCCTTTCAGAATGTTTTTGTTATGTCCAGAAATATGCAGTTACAATTGGCTATTAATCACACATATTATTTCTATTAAAAAAATCAGTTTCAGTCCTGGTGTTTTTAAAATTTAACTGGATGTTTTAAACTATAAATAATAACATCTTGACAGCCTCCATAAAACATATACGTTATAACTGATTAAACTTACTGAACTGAAATATAAACAAATAGCTGATAGCTTGCAGACAGTACAAGCACTATAGCTCCACTGTGCAAACTCCAGGGAAAGTTGTCCTTGCCTTGCTGTTGCTGTACATTTAATGCAGATCCTCTTGATAGAGCAGCCTATAGCAGATCCACATTGGTCGCATTAGCAAAGATAATGGCATTGATTGGAGGACCCCCTTCTGAGTGCTCTGTGTAAACAGTGTGCATAAATACCCAAACAGCGGGACGGTAATGCGAGCTCTCCATCCGCTCTGATTGATGTGAGGTAGTGATTGGCCCACCCCCACCGTCCTGGACTCCTAATTGTCTAAACAGGCGTGACCCCGGCAGATGCACAGGTACAAGACAGTGCCACGGAGAGACAGCTGGCAACACAACCACAAATGTTCTCTCAACTTCACTCAGAGACACAGAAAGTTTGAGTCAACTGTTAAGAAACTCCTAAGAGCACAATGTTTAGACAAGCAAGTTTCAATTTCTTTAACAAGCAACACCAAATTCAATTATTTTTGCAATCTTTTTAACAGTGTTTGGAAGTAACTAAATACATATTCTGGATACTAATTTAGAGTAACTGTATACTGGTACAGCTACTTTTTCATTTGGTGGTATTCAGAATACAGTTACTTTCCTGGTGGCATTTGATCATGTAATTTAGGCTTCAAACTGCACATAACTAATGAGAAAAATAGAAAATACTCACTGATGGTGAGTGCAGGTGCCATTTTTCTTTTTTCCTCCAATGAGTGATAGGAAAATCAGAACAAACGGTAAAATAAACATAAAGCTGATTTTAATCCTATGGTGTGTTTTTACACTATAATTGATTTATTCAATGTAAAAGTATTATAAGTTTTCAGAATACAGTACAGCGATTGGACCATGTAAGGAAAAATGTTACAAAATACATTTTAATGCAGGTATTCAGTATTCTGTAACTAAATACATTTTCAAAGTAATCTTCCCATCACTGCTCTTTAAGAATTCTTTTACCCATTTCATTAAAACGTAGGATTACTACAGCTACAACAACTATACCTTAATTAGCCTTGATAAAGCATGAAGAAAGACTTAATTCATAATGAACAAATATAATGTTAATATAATTTTATATAAACAGTGTATTAAGAGTGATTCAGGCATAGTAGCTACTTAATTAAGGTGTTATGGTTTTAATTAAATAGTTACTATCAAGGTTCATTCTTAATAAACTATTTTTGTTTGCTATTTTGTCAAAAAAAAAAAGAAAAAAAAAAAGTATTACCTTGCTTTCCCTAGCTTGGCATTTTTGGTGAAGTGTATCTTTTTACTTCCTAGTTGGACATCATACAGGTAATTCCATGACTGTTAGCCAAAAGGTAAACAAGGACCAAACCATGTCTACTTTACCCAATAGTTATCATTTGAGAAATGAAAATATAGGAATTTTTTGTCATAATAGTGTTATGATATAAGCTCATAAATTGTCCCTGCATTTTGGGTGGAATTTTGTGCATTGATAACATTTCTTCACACTTGACTGATGTAAAACTATGATCAGTATTTACCATGTTATTATACCAGCAAGTAATGGGCTAGTAATAATTAGACAAATATGAAAATGGGAAAAGAATCCACTAATTTGCACAAAAATGCTTTCATAATCAAAATACGCCCACTGATCGCTTTCTAGTTTAACAACTGACCAAGCTGAACTGTTGAAATTACCCACACAACAGCAGCCCTGCTTTATACTGTACAAATGAAGGCCTTGTCAAAATGCTGCTATACAATAAATTGGTTTCTAAGTGGTACAGTATGAGATTCCCGAAAAACACTACTGGGAGCAAGTCCACAAGGAAAATTAGCAACATACAATTAGAGCAGGGAAATCTGCTATCTGGTCTCTAACCTTTGTGAGCGCAGGAACACTGGAGTGAATTGAAAAGGAGAAATAATGAATTTAGCCGGGTGAAGTACCGAGGATCCTGCCTTAGCCTAACAAGCAGCTCGCATCCTCAGGGCAATTAGTCACTGTCATATGAGGGCAAATGTAGAAGCCAGTGCAGCTTGTTAAGTAAAAACTTACACAGGGGTCAGTGACATGCAGAGAAATGCACAGAGAAAGCCTGGCTCAAATAAGTCGAACAAAAGTTAGCATTACTCTGAATGTATGTGGATGAAACAAGATGTACTGTTAGCATGAGTCTAAATGTGCAGCGCTGTAAACTGCACTCGCTCACAGCGCTGACAGCCTGTTTTACTCTTCCAGTCCTGCTTAATGGCGTTTCATTTAGTGTTTGCGCAGGATTCCACTGATTTCCTCTCATCCATACAGAGCCTGTGCATGGCACACATTCCCTGGACAAATTGGCCTGATGCGTCACCAGTGAACATAGCTTAAATCCACATGTACAGCAAACGCACAATAAAGTGATTTCACAGCCTCTTCATGTGGGATTGTTTCATTCTTTCATTTCTATGCATTCTAAATGTACGTTTCTTTCAGGGTGGATTTTCCAATCCATACAGAGGGGGATATATGGGTCAGGGACCCCGTGCCTTATCAGTGATTGGCCATTGCCTGGTTATTAAGGACAGCTTAGGTGGAGAGGGCTGAGTACAGGGGGTTAAGGTGAATTGATTGCCTGTGGACATGTTAAACATGACCCTGTCAGGCCTCCACTCCACTGCTAAAATGCACCAACCTGTGCACCTCTCTCCGAGTAATCAGTTGTAGAGGCTTTAATAAAATTCAGAATGCCCCGAGAACCTGCCCCCGGGGACCACACCAAGTTGGAAATAATCGAAACCTGCAGCAAGAGACATTTGCAGTGTGTTAGGAAGGAAGCATAATAAAATAGTCTGACTGGAGCTTCAGAGCCTTTTCGAGCGTCTCTGAGCATTTCCGAGCATTTCAGGGGGACAGAGTTGTAGGTGTGCTGATGTTGTCCCTGTTAAACAGATTGCAGAGTAATGACTTAAGTGTGTGTTGGTTTAGATGCAGCAGCTTGCTCAGAGGCCGGTGGCAGGGTAATTATGGGGTAACGCACTCCAATCTGTCTGGAGACGCCCTCCCTCTTGGAGGGGTGTTTCCCTTGATTAGCCCAGCGCAGGGTGGAGCCCCTCTGCAAACGGCAGATTGAAGT
The DNA here is from genome assembly GCA_029959045.1 of Taenioides sp. WSHXM2023. Lineage (NCBI taxonomy): Eukaryota > Metazoa > Chordata > Actinopteri > Gobiiformes > Gobiidae > Taenioides > Taenioides sp. WSHXM2023. The sequence continues at coordinate 12,588,209 of CM057101.1, read as the reverse complement.
TGAGCACAGGGGTCTCAGCTGCCAGTATGTTGCAATGAATTGCTCGCTGTAAGAAGGTGTTGACAGGAGCAGCTGGACATCAGCGCACATGAAAAGAAAGGGAAATTCATGGAGAAAGCCAGACAGAATGGTCCACAGGGGAATGGGCACCTGCTGGTGGGACACAGAACTGCAGCTCGTGTGCTCTGGCCTCAGGCTGTGGGCTTTTATTTATGTAAAGAACTAGATCAAGCTTAGTCCCTCTGATTGATCTGACAATCCCAATCATAACCTTTTAAGTGAAATCATATGTTGGAGATACGCGCCCACAGCCAATCACAATCACAATACGAGGAGTCTGACATAAATCGGGCTTTTGTCGGGTGTGTTAGCGCGCTTGTTTCAGACACAAATCACTGGCACTTATTAGCATTCCCATTATAAATGAGGCTGCACGGGGCCGGACAGCGCACACGTCCTGCTCTATTGTGTGCTCCTCCTTAACTCTGTGCGGGTGAGTAATGCCACTGAAAATGAGACAAGAGTGTGTGTGTTTTGATGAATAGCGATGGTTGCCCTAAGGTGAGGACTGACGATATTGGTGTGATTCTACTATTCACTATATTAATGAACTGCCTTAAGGTGCAAATTAGCTTTTAATGGGTGTTACTTTAGTAGCTTGGTACCGCCGCACACAAAGCCCCCAATGTTCCTTCAACACCTTTGCAGAATAAGAGAATATATTTTACTCATGCTGGGTTCAAATACAAACATTAGCTGCTTGAAATACCTTTTAATAATCATATAGATCCTTTCACCAAGAAATGAGACAAACTGTACATGTTTTATTTGCAAAAATCACTAAAAATAACTCACAAAATTCAAAATCACAAAAACATCCTTAAATGGTAGAAAAGAAAGGTTAATGCTAATGAACTAGAACTACTACTAGAACTAAAGTCCAAGCCAAACCCTGAAGAAAGCAAAGAATCGCAAACGTGAGCCTTTTGCTTACAAGCTAATTAAATATGCTAATTGATAATTAATTAAAGTGGCATAACATTGACAGTCTTGCTAATGTGTTCTAACCAAGCGCTGTCATTACACATTAAGTAGTAGGCCCAATTATTTTCATTATTGATATTTTGTGCATTTGACTATAGTGCTTAAAGCTACACTATGTAACTTTTCTAGTGGAGGGTTCGCCACCTGCTTGTCATTGCTGTGACCTAGAATGTACCACAGTGTCTAATTAAAAATAGCCCATCTATCTCCATGGAGACAAGCAGGTGACGCTAAGGAGCAAGTTAGAGATCAAATCTGTGGAGAGGAGATAGCAAGAATGCATGTTTTTGGATTAATAAAACACATGTAATTCAGTAAATGCAGGAAATATAGACATGTAAGTATATAAAATGTAAGTTTAATACCTTTAAAAATTCCAGACAAGCAATAATATCTCCATGGAGACCAGCAGGTAACAGACCCTTAACCACGCAGGAAAATTACACAGTGCTTCTTTGATCTGATCTGACAATGAATGAAAATAAAACAATAAAATATACAGTGTATGTGTGTATATATATATATATATATATATATATATATATATATATATATATATATATATATATATATATATATATATATATATATATATATATATATATATCTGAGCAACAAAGTGCTTAGACATTCAGGAGAGCAGTTAGCCTTTGTCACATCTTTTAGTGTACACTTGACACCAGCCAGTGCTTAATTAGCTGCCATCATCTCCTCTACACAGCCCTGGAGAAAGGGGACATGTCAATGATTAATGATAAAAAATATGGTTTAAAAAAAAAAAAAAGAAAAAAAAAAAGAAAGAAAAAGAAAAACATGCCATCCAGCTACTAGTATGTCCTCTACAGACACAAACCACTGGTGCGATTTGCCTATTATCCATGCACCCGCCATGATTAGCCTGTGTTCATTTAGTAAAGATTTTTTTCAAGAAATTGTTGATGTTTTTTGACACGTATAATGACCTCGTGAGCCTACAGGGAAATCTGCAGTGTCATGTTTCTGTCTGTATCTTAATGGCAGGCTTGTATTGCCTCCATTCACGCGTTAACGCCTACAATGAATCTCCGTGCATACTGCAAAATCAATTGGCGTATTGATCTATAACTAATTAGAGGAAGATAAATGCTCTGGCTAAACAAATTCTCCCACTATAATGAGACAATACATTGTAAAACATGGAAATCGAGCTAGCTGTAATTTTACCATTCTTCTATATTAGTGCGTTAGCATTGGATTTTGTGGACAAATTGTTTCTATTGTCCAGCAGTTTTGAGGGGAGGTCCTATTGTGTGATACGTGTTGGGTGCCGCGAGCGTTCAGAGGCTAATTAGCTTGAGCTGACACAGGGTACGGTCCAGGGGTCAAAGGTCAGCAGTGATGTTCTGGAGATGATGGCGAGGAGAGAGACAGAGCCAAGGGATGTAATGCTCATTAGGCAGAAATTGGTGTTTTTGTGTTTTTCCCACGTAAACTTAGTGCATGGTTTCCGATTTGACTGACTGACAAAGTGAAATCTATGATACAATAACATAAATTCAGCTGGGCATTTCATTAACCAAATTATGAAGTATATTTTATTAGTCATTTTAGTAGGTTTAGTAGATGCTGTGGTATTTATATATTATATATATGTGTTTGTGTGTTATTTTATATTATGGTAAGTATGGATAAAAAAGTAATAGCCTAACATGAGACATTTTTCCTATGATAAAATTGTACTACAGCTACTATCACTGCATGTAATGTTTCACAAGTTATGATGAATACAAAACACCATATAGTCTTAAAAGGTTTTTCATTTATGATGTATATGAAAACCATGCACTAAATCTTGAAAATTCAAATAAATCATGTTCATATTTTTTAAGGTTTAAGAAATGTTCTATTGCTTTCAAATTAAATTTATTATAACAAAAAAAATCATCCATTTCATATCTTCATATCATATATTATGCATTATGAGACACAAAATTTACCCCAACTTTCTGCATTTAAGTGAGACTCATACTCAGACATACTGTGTAACCAGGGGCGCCCTCTACAGGCTGAGCGCCGCCTTCTGCCTTGTCACTTCCTCTCTGACAACATACTCACTCGCAATGCTCCATTTGTCATAGCAGCTGTTCCAAACTCTTTTCCCTGGAAGCCTTTAAAAATCTGCAGAAGTAAATGAATATCCCCTCCCTTTGCATTGGCGGTCCCACAGACTCAGTTCATAGGCTGCTCTAAGTGCCCTTGTTGACTCAATTGGATTAACACTAATATGTAAACACAGGAGGTATAAGAGCAGTAATCCTCTAATGAGAGCAGAAGGAAAAAGTGAAATAAATAAGTTGAAATGCCAGGCCATTAGCGCACTAGCATCTGTCAGGTACACGCCGGATCTGCGTCGATTAAACCTGGTATTACATTTGGACCAGGGGAGGTGGATAAGGTAAACAGTTGTGACCATTCAGTGACAGCGTAATTACTCGTTTGTAACTTAGTTGGATAATAGGAGCAGAGCCTCTAGGGGCACAGACAAAGACTTGTTAATTATTAAAGCTTACATCAGCCAGGCACCAGAGAGTTGCAATTATTAATGTTGTTGTTCTTGTTTGTTGCTTAAACACTACCTCTGCTGTTAATATGCTCATTAACCAAAATGAGTGATTTTATTACTCCTGATTTGGTTTGGGGTTTGTTAAACCTATCAGGGCTCAGCTGTCACACAGCGCCATGAGAAACTGAGCATGTGACAGGTGGCATCTTCCAACCAGCAAATACAACATTAACTAAATATACTTTTACTGAGTTTAAACGGGTTAAAATGTACCTGTGTCTGGTCATGCAGTAGTGTTGTAGATTTATGAATAGTTATGAACATTTTTATTCAAGTTATGAACATTTTTAATTGTCCCTCAATGGGGAAATCTTGATGTTTCACAAGGGAGCTCCAAAAAGGCATTAGAAAAAGACAAAAAAAGATACAAAAATATATAACAGATAAATTACAATTTAAGTAAGATTAAGTAAAGATCTTTACATATCATTTAAAATGGATCTTATAAATATACAAGTAAGTAAAAAGCCAATAAAGAAACAACTCCACTTTATGGGCCGTATTTTATCTCAGTTGCAAAGTTAATAGCAGGTAGTTTTGATAATGCAATTAATTTTATATGCAGATTTCTTTATCGGTGAATATAGTTACTTTATTCAATTTAGTGTAATCTTTTACTAGTGCTGCAATAGGCCTTTTTTCTATAAAACCATGAATATGGGCAGTGCACATATCAACATTTAGTATATAAAAAAAAAAATGTTTATACAGCATTTTGGCATTTGAGTATTGTCCCATAGTTTAGTACTTTACTTCTGTTTGAGTCTGAATATATTTTCATTTTATTTTATCTAATAAAAAAAAACCTGTATCTAGCCAGCTCCATGGAGACGAGCAAGTGATGCTAAGGCCAAGTTAGAGATCAGATCTGTGGAGAGGCGATAGTAAGAATGCATGTTTTTAGATGAATAAAACAAGATATATATTGTACATTTAATGCCATACTGCGGAAAATTCCAGACAAAGCAATCACATCTTCATGGAGATCAGCAGGTAACGCACCCGTAACCATGCAGGAAAGTTACCCTCTTTAAATGTATTGTGATCTGAACTTGAGCACTTGAGTTTTAATATATTTTTATTTTTAACCTCTTCACAACCCTGCTCTCGTGTCACTCATTATCACTCCTCCGAATGAATCACTTGTAGTTTAAACAGAAAATCTCACTGCACAAAATTAAACACTGGTGTCTAATTAAGAGAATATTATTATCAGTCTTTCCCCTTTGAGAGTCTCATTAGAAGGGCTGTCCTAACACAACACTCAGCTGTAAATGAAAAAACTCTATTAATATCAGGTGAGTAGACAAAATGAAGATTAAAGGTGCATTGTTTAACTTTTCAGGGTGGGAGTTCGCTACCATGGAGATGTTATTGCTTTGCCTGCATGTTCTACAATATAGTATTAAACTTCTATAAGATGCATTCATTCGATTATGGGTGTTTTTATTGCTCAAAAATACATTTGGAAACATGCATTCTGACTGTGAGTGGGATCGCCTTTTCACAGAGCTAACCTGTAAATTGCCCTGGTGGCATCTCCTGCTTGTTTCTATGGAGACTGAAACGTTGCCATACTTTGAGATATTGGAGTAACGAGCGGGACCTCTACCAGAAAAGTTACACAATGCACCTTTAAAGGACAGTCTTAGACAAATTTTATTGATCCACAAGGGAAATTGTTTGGACACAGTAGCTCACACATCACGATATATTATAATAATAAAGAGCAAATACATAAATGGCAATAATAAATTCAAAATAAGTAGCAAAAATAGCATGAGACTGGGGTCAAATAAGGAATAATTATTTAAATGTAAATGTACAAGTAAAAATAAAATACTAGTATAGAAATATAGCATTATTATGATTATTTTTTGACTTACTTACTATGAACCAGATATTATGTGTTCTTAATAAAGACTGAATTAAATTGAATAATAAAAATATATGTACAAGAGGACTGACAAGACATAAAGCTAATGTTTCTTTCAAATGGCGTTGGAGCTTCAAATGATTGGGGAGTGAAGTCTTAAGTCTGGCCGATAAATACACCTTTTAAGTTTGCCAATAGTGATTTCAGGTGTGTGCTCTGTGAAGCAGCTTGTGAGGACAGTCTAATTGGATCTGTCGTGTTGATTTCTGGACCGAGCCAAGATGGAAAATAGCCACAATCTTGGCTGCAGCACACTTGGACCAAGCAGGCACTAATGGTGGAAACATGCACAAACAAAGGCGTGTTTAGTTACAAGAAATTGTTCTGTAACTTTGTCAAGGAAATACAAATACACAAATGCTTTTTACTTTTTTTTTTTTTTTTTAAACTTTTAGACTTATATATATACAGGAGGTGGGTAAGGAGAAACAGTGCAATGATGAAATAATGATTGGCAGGACATGGGGTTATGAGTTACGTAAGGGTGAGTTGTTTTACAGTTGTATTTAGTGGAGGTATATGAATGTAGTCCTGTCAATCAACTAAATGACATTAAAAACACTTTATTTGTCCCACAATTAGAAAATATTCAATCAGTAAAGTACAATGTAAGTCTTAAAGGTGCATTGCGCAACTTTTCTGGTTGATGGTCCACTGCCTACTTGTCTCCATGGAGATGTTCTTGCTTTACCTGAAATGTATGGTATCATATGACATTTAATATATCCATCTAGTATTTATTCACTACTGGTGTTTCTATTGCTCCAAAACATTCACAAACAAAGCCATGTTTAGTTACAAGAAATTGTTCTGTAACTTTGTCAAAGTAATACACACATTTTTTTTTTTCTTTTACGTTTTAATTTTTTCGAGTTTAGAAAGTGCATAAAAGATAAACCACAGCTAAAAATGAATCAAGATGAGTTAAAATGTATATTATGTAATTTACAGTTTGCACGTTAAAAACACTATACTGCAAAAAGCAATATAAAGTTAAAATTACGTATTATCTACTAATGGAATAAGTGTGTTTTTCTTAATTCAAGCAAAAAAAAAATTCTTATTTTAAGAGTTGTTTTTTCTTATCTAAGTGTAGCAAGATCTATTTTCATACATAAAATCTTGTTCCATCGGTAGATCAGATTACCTGTCAAGTGAAATGTACTCAAGTCGGGACACAAATTTCTTAATTCAAGTAATTTAAACTTGGCTAGATTTTAGTTTTTGTAGGTGTAGATTATTTTAATATATTTAAATTTCTGTATCCACAAGCTTCCAGTGACTGAAAATAACTTGACAGTTTGTCACATTAAAGTAGCAAACCAAATACAGAGCGAGCCCAGTGTTGATACAAGTATTTGAGTGATCCTAAAATTTTATGATAGCAAATTAATTATCTTAGCATCAGTGGTGGAACATAACAAAGAAAAAGTAGTAAAGTACTTAATTATAAATGTGCTCGTACCTGTGGATACTTTTGACTTTTACTTTACTACATTTGAGAGCAGGTATCTGTACTTTCTACTCCACTTTTTGAACTGGACTGAAAAGTAAAAGCCTAAAGACACATTCATAATTTGAGCAAACAAAAATATAAAAAGAAAAACTTTTTTTTTACACAAAATACTTTGACTTTTTATTCTTTAAGTATATTTTTAAAGGGGTAATTTATACTTAAGTAGACTTTTCCATGTGATACTTTTACTTTCACTTCAGTATTTTGTTTGCTTCAGTGTCTACTTTCTCTTAAGTAACCATATTGGGTCCTTCTTCTGCAACTGCTCAGCATATTGCACTGAATGGGGATTAACCACTTCTCTTTGATTTGCTTAATACAACCAAAAAGATGCACAAACAAGTGAACGCATAAAGCAAACACACAGTGGTACATGCTCAGAGTCTGTGGGCTAAAAGCAGCTCTAAAGGGTGTGCCTGCTCCTAATGGGTCCCGGGGGGCTTGGGGTTAATTGATGCAGATGTTGATGCCTTTTACACACCATGCAGAGAGCGCCTCCCTAGCGGCTTCTATTAGGACCAGTTTTAATGAAGTGCTAAACAGAAGGCTCTCCAACTCCGGGCCCATCCTTATACGAACAGGCCGCAACAAAAAAGCACTTAAAAAAAAAACTACAAGGTCCAGTTATTGATCGCTAGCACCATATAACTGAATCCTGTCCCGATCAATGCTTATTTCACAACTTATGGAAGCTAATGGATGAGAGAGTGAGAGGGAGTCAATTGCGGAGGTGTTGTGTTGTTTAAGGCTTGAGTGAGTTTGGGGTTGTCATGGAGAAGATGAGGGCTTAAAGGGGCAGTCTGGGTCTTTCGAAGTGAGAATATGTCAGCTTCAGTGGATAGGATAGTGTAAAATCAAACTGACTTTTATCAGAAGTAATGGCACATGAAAAGTAATAATACAATAATGCAATACAGTACAATTTTAAGATCACCAAAAAAGCAAGTTGGTCACTCTTTAAAATTAAATCTGAAAATTATCCCATCAAGTTTATAAAGAAAAAAAATAAAGAAAGAAATCTGTAACATAATATAGAATTTGTAAGTAGTAATGTTGTAGGAATACAAAGTGTGTTGTTGTTTTTTGTTTTGTTTTGTTTTTTACTATAAACTGTGAGAGAAAGGGGGTAAATAAATAAATAGAATTTTTTTTTTTTTTAAGAAATTAATATACATGTACTTTTTTTTTTTTTATAAACCATGCACACATAGGGGACTAATTAGTATTCATATTTTATTTTTTAAAACATAAAAGTGCACAAAATCACGGTGAGCTAAACTTTTCTAGCTCAAAACCCACAAAGTTACACAAGTTCTTATTACTTTACATTACAAAGAACAAAGAACAAGTCGTATTATTTATATAGTCGCCCATTCTATGTTTTTTTGTAGTTGAAATTAGAGTGTGAAAATGATGGTACATAATGCATATACTGTTGAGTGGAGCTTGGTTAAAGTGATGGTAATGTAATAGGGCTTCTCATGCAGCGTTACCAGCCCATAGTCACTAAATTGTGCTCATTAAAATGACAAACCCAAACACACGGTTACTCAGGCGTGATCTTCAGCTGTGTATGGCATCTGGCCCTGGTGCCCCGCCGCCCCCTGTCTCCCTGGAGGGCCCCGCACACTCACATATGCGCGCACAGTAACCCCAATCAAATCCAAAAACAATCAGCATTGCCTTCATTTCCAATTTAGTCACCTGCCACAGACTCCTATTAGTGCCCGCTATGATACAAGTATTTATAAATGAAATCACCACTTTGGGTCCGAAGGCGCTTTTCCTTCCTCCCTCCCTCCATCCCTCTCTCCCTCCCTCCGCTGCTGGGCCTTCTCCAGTCTATCCGTCAGCGCTCCTCCATCCTGATTATCTAGAGACGCCAATTTCAAAGAGACATCTTAATAGTGATGTCAACGTATTAATTAGAAGTGTTAATGAGCTAAAAGCAACCCAAATTAAATTAATGCAGCAATAGACAGAGAGCGAAATTAGCTTCAATTTCTGTAAATGATTCTGAAGTGTGCGCAACATATCAAGGCTGTCTGAACATTCCCATCCCCCAAAGCTAATCAAGAGCTACATTGCAATTAGCTGCTTAATTAAAGCAACACTCTGCTCACAAAATCCGGCACAATTAAGTAATGGCTGTTATAGCATGGAGGCAGACTGTATTTTTCTTGCAGAGAGAAAGAGAGGGAGAGAGAGAGAGAAAGAAAGAAAATGCAAGACAAAAAAAAAAGCAAACAACATATTCTATCCCTAATGGCCTGCTGGGGATCGAGCCAGCCAAGACGTGCCAAGATGGAGGGCTCCTATCTCACGCTTCAATGGGGGCTCCAGCTGGAAACCTTGTGAATCAATGACAGAGGAGCATGGAGCCACAGTGCCCAGGGTTAGCTAGACATCTGAACTGGCACTGACGGGGGTTAGTGTGTGCCCAAATAGAGCGGTTTTCTTTTAGCGGCTTCATGGCTTCCAGTTGGACAGAGCTGCTCCAGACTATTGACACTAAGCACATATTTCAGGCCTGGAATTGTTGCTAAACCTCGGTGTCCTCCTGGCTCTGTTGGAATGACCACAATAAAGTCAGGGTAAACAAGGGAGAAGCGAGAGTGCATGTAGGGATGTTGCAGTGTTAGCATGGCAATATTTTAGTATCAATATGCACTTATAATTTTCTTTCTTTTAAGATTTGAGTTGAGATGGTTGTGATTTGCATATTGATTTGACGGCAGTGATTCTAAAAATTTTACACCAACTAAAACCCAATAAAAATGGCCCTATTCCAGGTCTAAAATTGGACTGACTCATTGCAGCTAGTTCTAAACTAGAACTTATAGAGAGAAGGACAAAAATTACTTTGAGTGTAACTTAAGCAATAGAACTGTAGAGAAACCTGTGTACCAACAATGGTAGCGTACATCTACCACAGTTTGAGAATCACTGGCACTGGAGTTCAACACAGATGCTCTACTGAAACTTCTCAGTTTATCCATTGCCCTTTGACTAACAGACTTTGAAATATATAAACTAATTATAGGAAATACATCTAAGGTCAGCCCTCTATAACAGTGCAATGTCATATGGGGACATAGTACAAGAAAAGAAATGACTTTTCACAGTGTGGCATTAAATATATCCAACAGGCAGGTCAGGTCAGATTTGTGGAGAGACACTGTTCACAGTAACAATACACATTTTAATTGGAATTTTTTTTTTTTTTTTGCTAAAAAAAACACCAGTAATTAAATAGATGGATGAGTTTATTGCAATACTGTGGAACATTCCAGGTAAAGCAATAACATCTCCAAGTAGACAAGCAGGTAGTGGACCCCTCACCAAAAAGCTGACCTGTACTATTGAGTCTATGATTGATTTGATAAAAAAAAGCACTTTTTCCAGTATCATAGTTTTTATTTAAGAAAATGCATGTTAAAAAAAAAAACATAATAAGAAATCACTGTTAAGTGGCTTTAGCATGCATATATTACACTGTATTAGCATATGGGTCAATGTAAATATTATTTCTACAAAATGAAGGTCTAATTAGCTGTGTGAGAGCCAAATGGTGCCCTGAACGATCATTTCCATAATGCTAAAGAGTTAAGATTTAATTTTTCGGGATCTTGTGTGAAGAGGTCAGGAGGTCGTTTGAATTTACCTTCTAATGATGAGTTGCAAATTACTTTTCAGGGGCTGATGGAGGAGATGGGAGATGGGAGATTGCCAGAGGCTCAACCGGCCGCCTCCTTAGCCAATCAGAGGGTCCTGAAGTTGAAGATTCAAATACAGCAATAAAATGTACAGATATGGATATTTAAAACATTTCTAGCACTCACCAATTCAAATTTTATTTACTGCTACACTTACAGTCTTAATTATTAAAGGTTCTATATTACACAAAATTGTGAGCTTTAATATATATTATAAAGTTATTACCCCATCAGAAACAGACCTGGAGTTGTGTTTTGTTTCATTCACACATGTTTAAGTAATGCTGCATTATTATTCTGTTTACATTTCCAAAACTCAAAATGCTCTGTTCCACTTTGTGATGTCATGAAGCGGTAGTTTTCAAGTCAACAGCTCCTTTTACCTTTAGTTCAGTAGAGATTGGCAATTTTAGGGCTGAAATTAAAAATTATTCTAGTGAAGGTGTATAGAGTTTATATAGAGTTCCTGTATTTCCACATGACATGTGTTTTCAGTTTGAGAGATGAAAACAGCCTAAATATGAAGGATTTATTGTTAAACATGCGTGAATGAAACAAAACACAACTCCAGGAAACAACATTATAACGTCAGTTTTATGAATCAGAAAACAGTGCAATATAGGCCTACTTGACCATAACACAGTCACTGTACCTGATTTTAACCACTTTAAAAACATGAAAATCAGAACTAGTTCACTTTAAATGGTTTGCAGTGGTGCAGAATTAAACTTTCTTAACATATTCTAGCATCCTAATTATTCACCACAATGAGTTTATATAAGCCCAATTCACAATTTTTACAAGCCCAAGCAGAGTCACACCACCACTAACAGCGCACCAGTGTTACTTCTTGGTTTATACATGATAAAATGTCTTTATAATGAGATGAAGACAGCACACATTGGTCTGATTTAAGTGTTGTTTTTACAGTATATCTGTATTACATGAAGAAAATTGATACAGTCCCTTTAAGATCGTTTTTCTTAAAGGGCCCATATTGTTGATATTTTCTGATCTGTGTTATAATGTTGTTTCCTTATCACAAACTTAAATTGTTTGTGATGTTTTGTATTTTATTTCATTCACTAATGTTTAACACACAAACCCTGCATATTTAGTTGAGTTCTTCTCTCAAACTGAAAACATTTCCACCTTGTGGTAATAGAGGAAGTTCTCCACTGTGTTTTTAAACTCAAACACCTTCACTAGAATCATCTGGATAATTTAAGACCTGAAATTGCCAATCTCTACTAAACAAAAGATAAAAGGTAGCTGTTAACTTACCACTACATGAGCAGAACATTTTGAGCTCTGGAGATACGGACAGACTAATATTTTAAAAGATTACTCAAAGATGTGTGAATGAAACAAAACACAAGATATGTTTCTGATGAGGTAACAACATTATAACGTGTCTTAAAGCTCACAAGAATCCATTTTGCATAATATAGGACCTTTAAGGGAGATAAGACTAAAGAAAACTTAATAAAACGTATTTTGTTATTTAACTAAATATCTGTTTATCTAGTACCCCCTGCTTTCTCCTGGGCTCTTGCCTGTTTTTCGTGGTGCGGCTGATAGCTTGGTGAGCTGTGATTAGCGTGGCGAGGAGGAGGAGTCTGGGGAGCGTGGTGTGATGGTGTGTATGCAGACAGGTAACCAGGCACTGCTCCTCCTCTGAGAGCCCTGGACCTGAGAGCCTCCCCGGGCCTCCTCCTCCAGTGGGACTGGTGTCATTCACAAACGCCATCTGCCTCCACTAACAGCATTTACTCAGGGTCAAATATACTCACACCTGCCGCGCTCGACAAAAGGTGCGCCTCACAGCTTTTAGTTGCATCATTTAGGATGCTTTGTTTTTTGATGGAGAAAGGTGGACTTGTGAATGCAACAAGGGACAAGTCTGAGTTATACCATGCAGATTATTCAGTCAAATTATTACAGCAATTCACTGTTTATTAAAATCCACATTAACAAACTTTCATTATAATATTTTGAAGGTGATTGAATATCAGGCTGACAGATTTGCAGATTTGGTGCTGCATGGGTCTCATCAGCCAAGACAAGTAGTTAAGTAGGCTACTGGTTTATTCATTTATATTTTCTTGTTTTAATTAAGTCCAAAGTCGTCCTACAAAAAACATTCTTAAAAGTCCTATATTATGAAAAATTGACTTTTGTGAGCGTTAAGTCATGTGATGATGCTGTTACCTTCTCAAAAACATACTTGGAATTGTGTTTTGTTTCATTAACAAATCTTTGAATAACTATTATTAGTCTGTTTACATCTCCAAAGCTCAAAATGCTCTTTTCCACCTTGTGATGTCATTAAGAGGTAGCTTTCAGCAACCTTTTACCTCTGGGTCAGTAGAGATTGGCAATTCCAGGGTTAAATTATCTAAATCATTTTAGTGCAAGTATATGAAGTTTAAAAACACAGTGGAGCACTTCCTGTATTACCACATGACATCATAAGGTGATTTCAGTTTGAGAGAAGAACTAAGCCTAAATATGCAGAGTTTGAGTGTCAAACATGTGTGAATGAAACAAAACACAACTCCAGGTATGTTTGTGATGAGGAAACATCATTATAAAACAGATCAGAAAACACATTGTCCAGTTCAATAAAGTAAAAAAAGAAAAAAGAAGCATGATCTATTTGACTAATTATAGCAATGACTCCTGTGCAATCGTCTGCTATAATAAAACAGTATACACTGGTGTATTGTATGTAACTTAATTGTAAATGGATAAAATATAAGCACTCTGAAAAACAAACTAATATGACATGATAACAAGAGAACATGATTAAAAGCTGTAAAAACACTATAAGTATCAATGTAGATGTTACCAGTGCAATAATAATGAGATCTAATTATGGGATCTAGTGAATATTAATTAAAATATGAAGTTAGAAGATTGAATTTTCAGACTCTATGATTACAAAGTCTGTCATTCAGCTCCATATGGCACCAACAGTTTTCACAGCGGGTTAAACAGCTTCTACCACACCTGCTGCACTAAACAAAAGCTGCATCTTCACAGCTTCTCCTCCCTGATTTCTGCTTCTTTGTGGTAAACATATAAGAGCAGCCGTGGATAGGCCCCCAGTGCTGTAGGAGCCTTTCTCTTTGCGTAGAGGGGAAAAGACACCTGAAGTATTTGACGCTAAATTAGCTTTTCAAAGACAATAATTAGACTTCTCCCCCTAAAGGTAAATTACCTGCTAACCAACTGAACTGTGTTTCTAATTATAGGATCTTGGCCCGCAGCCATTGTCAGGGATCCTCGCTCCTACCAAGAAGATGTAAAACACGGAGAGGAGAAAAAAAGCATCTTGTTGAAACGATAACGCCCCAGAACAAAGAGGGGAAACATGGCACGTGCTTCAGTTTGTCTTTAACATAAACACGGATCTGCACCAGTCACCTTTATACAGCGCTGGAGCGTAATGAAGTACAAGAAGTATAGTACTGGGCTTAAGTAGAATTTTTAGGTATCTGTACTTTACTTGAGTACATTTTACAGTTGATACTTTTTTACTTTCACTTCACAACATTTGAAAGCAGGTATCTATACGTGCTACTCCATTACATTTTTTAACAGGAGTGAAGTAAAGTAAAAACTACTTTGCTAATTATTTAAGGGTACCATTTGTAATTCATGCTTTGGCTTTGAGCAAACAAAAATAAATACAAAAAATTAGAATTAAAAAAAAAAAATGATTAGTTACTATGAATGTATGTATCATTTTTAAATCAATATCACCACATTTTAATAAATTAGCAACACTTGTCCGAACTACTTTTTACTCTTAAAGTACATTTTTAAATGGGTACTTAAATACTTAATTAAGGAATTAGTTAATTTTTCATGTAATAATTTTACTTGAGTAACTTTTTACCTTTGTAACTGTAATTTTACTTAAGTAACATTATATGGAAGCTGTAAAGACAGATGTGAGAGACAGAGTGCTCACTGTTTGCATATTCCTAACTGCCTTTGACAAAAATATAATGTTACTTAACTTACATGAAGAAAAAGTCCACAAGACATTGACATGAACTAATATGATTGTGATACCTGACATAATGCACTCAGTTTGTCTGTAATGTGACAATGTTCAATAAACAAAGTTGGGGAAAAAAAAGAAATAAATAAATAAAAAGGTCCACAAAAATGTGTAAATGTGTGCATGACAACCAGTTATTTTATTAAAGAATTGTGCCAGATTGTTGATTTTGTGAATAGACATAGGCCTAGTAACTAAAACTGTAACCCTAACCCCTAAATGAAGTAGTTA
Source organism: Taenioides sp. WSHXM2023 (assembly GCA_029959045.1). NCBI lineage: Eukaryota > Metazoa > Chordata > Actinopteri > Gobiiformes > Gobiidae > Taenioides > Taenioides sp. WSHXM2023. The sequence continues at coordinate 12,573,092 of CM057101.1, read as the reverse complement.
ATGAGCCTGAATAACTCTTAATAAACTATTAATACATGAATTAAGTCTTTGTTCATGCTTTATTAAGGCTAACTGAGGTGTAACTTTTATTTTGATATAGCACACTATTCAGGTGGGGAAAAAGACATACAACTGATACAAATGTTTGATATCAATATCAATATTTCATTTCTTGTGAGTGTATTACTGCTAGAATACTACTAGTAACAATATAATTTAATGTAGTTACAGTGGAAAAGTCCTGCGCTGGTAAAGGACAAATCTGAACTGGTGATTACTATTCAATGAGTGCACTATGGCTCTAACTTTATGATAATTTGGTGCAGGAGATGAGGGATATGTCTGTGTGTATAAACTGTGAATTTTGACAAAGAGGTCTGTAAAACACCGGGTGACAACTGAACACATTATCTGCATTTTGCATATTTAGCTGCAGAAGTCATCACTGGGTAAATTGATTTGTAAGGCTCACAGTGGGGGGAAGGATATTGAATATTTACACTGGGCAGGTAATAAAATGAGATGGGGCGCTCAGCTTGGCCTGTAGGTCCAGCTAATTTCCTTCGCCCACAAGGAGGCACTGTGGCAGCAACACATTTGGATTCAACTGCCGTATCTGACAACCCCATGCTAATTAATATGTAAATTTGACATTGTTTGTTTCCCACCATGTCAAACTTTGATGTGAGGAGAGGCTTCCAGGTTAACTGAGATCTATAGCGCAGATTGAAGGCTCGAGACCTGGCTAACACGTATACGTATTGCTTAGCAACCCTGTATACTTTATTTAAACACATTGACATTACAGTAGTACCGGGAGACAGCCTAATGATATTATATTAAGTCACAGTAATTGAGGATCCCATCAAAATATGTAATTAAACACTTAAGCGTAATTATCCAGCACAGCAGGAAGGCCCTATGAATTAATTAAAAAACGTCAATACATCAATTATTTGAATTCCTTTGTCCCTTTTCAACTTGTAATAATTAACATTTTAATTGCCTTAATTCGTGATGAGTATTGAAATTCACACTTCTCTCAATTGCGCGCTCGGATGCAGGTGCTCTCTCTCTCCCTCCCTCTTGGAATAATGATGAACACTGGTCACATGCCGCCCGTTTCAAACACAAGCTGGGCAAAAGGAGCAAACATTATATATTAGTGTGTTTTTCAAAATTATCATTGTTTATTATCTTTTTCCCTGTGCAGATTAAGGATTTTGTTTAATGGTAATAGATGGCACTTCCTCAAGATCTGAA